>OY744535.1:22034682-22252182 GCA_963556195.1 Sepiola atlantica
CTTCTTATGCGTGTGAGAGAGAGCGAGAGAGCGAGAGAGAGAGAGAGAGGTATGTTTCGTCATGCAAAAGTTAATAGGTAAAATAAACTGCCGAACGAATTCATTTCAAGTATTTAGGGGGATTGAGAAAGCAAATAACAATCTATTTCCATAATGAGACGTTTTTATACCGATTTATACGTTATTTTCTGTTCATTTTTAAAATCTTCCATTTTGAAACGCTTTTTTCTTTATTTCTTTTTTTTTCAACTTCACCTATATACAGACGCTATTTTATATGAATATGGATGTCCGTGCTAACACTGGGGAAGCATAATTTTCTTCTGTCATTTTTGAACGGAGGGTGTACTGTGCCAGCTATATCGTGTACAAATGAGAGCGATCTACTTGCACGGCCATTGTCCGTCAACTGTCGAACGCGACCGCCATGTTATATCATCGACGGTTTATATTCCAATTGTCATCTCTGTGCCTATTTAAAGTGCCCAGCACGGCGTTTCATCGCTGGCTTTTGGCGGCTAATATTAGCACGAGACAATTTGAGATCTTCCCCAGCGAGAATTCTTTATTATCGGACACTCACCATTCAAAATTGTTGTCTGGCGATGTATCGACCGCTTGTCTGTCGGCTAAATATGGCAGCCGTCATTCCAAGACACTTGACGGACACGAAGTGTCTTTCTTTCTGTCTTTCTTCCCGCGCTTTCTTTTCCCGTTCATCTCTTAAATTGTATAATGTGTATATTGTAACTTTCTCTTCGTTTGCCGTTTTTATTAGTGGTGGTGGATTGGAAGGGGAGATAATTACGACACTCTGAACCTATTGCTCTCATCACCAGCGACTTCTGAATGTCATCAAAATATCAGTGTTTTATTCGTTTTTATATCATTCTACGCTGTTATCAATTTGTGTCTTCTTCTTCTTCTTCTTCTTCTTCTTCTTCTTCTTCTTCTTCTTCTTCTTCTTCTTCTTCTTCTTCTTCTCTATTGTTGACTATTGTTTTATCTTTCATATATTCAACTCTTTTGTTTTTTTTATTTTTCTTCTATCGAGAAGTAGTCGATATAGTAGGTATTCCGGTGATTACGATCTTCTCGATTGCAAGCATGAAGGGAAGACATGTTTTTCATTCATGATTAAAAGTTAAAAAAAAAGAAGCCAGCCGACCGGTTTCGCCCTAACTCAACGTGAGCTGTATCGAGGGATTTCTTAAAAGGGAGAAGAGAGAAATAAAAACAACGTTATAGTATATGTACAATGAGAGACTGATCACGTCTAATTCTAATAATGTTTACAAAAGAGAGGGTCGCTTTAAACAAACGTGAATCGTCTTCAAGATTTCCAGGTGATATAGCGAGTGAGTATGAATAAAGATGGTAAATAAGTTTATCTATATTATAAGTTAACGATTTTTATTTACTTATTTATAATTTTATTAACTTTATTATTTTCTTATATATTTTTATCTATGTGTATATATGTGCGTTTGTATATGAATATATATGTATGTATATATGTCTGCATATGTATTTATTTTATATTGTTCATATATTCGTATTCCTATTATCGAACTTATATTTTTATTTAACTTTATTTTATCTTCTATATTTTATATTTGATTTATTTTAATTTTATTTTATTTGACTCTATTACACTTCATTCTTTATTTTATGTATTTCTATATATTTATATTTTTTAATATTTTTTTTACTATATTTTAATATTTTTTTATATATTTTTAATTTTTTAATTTTTTAATTCTTTTATATTTTCTTATATTTTTTTATACTTTAATATTTTTAATATTTTTATTTTTATTGTTATTTTTATTTTTATTTTTACTTTTATTTTTATTTTTATTTTTATTTTTTATTTGTTATTTTATTGTTATTTTTTTACTTCTTATCCCCTGATTTTATTTTTCCTTCTTATATTCTATTATTTTTATATTATATTTTATTTTATTTTATTTTTACTCATTATTTTTGTTCTTATTTTTATTTTTTTTCATTTTTTCTTACTAATCTTTATAATGTCTATAAGGTTTTATTATTATCATTATCAGTTTTATCTTTATATTCTTACTTTATATCTGTAACTTATTCTTTTTCCAATATTGGTTTATGTACGCCCTCCTGCCAATGGATGTTCCTCTAAAACGAGCTTGTTATTTTTTCCTTGAATTTCTGTAAGATGTGGTGCTAAAGGCGCTGATGAAGTGACGTTTTGGAGTAGCTTTTGTTGTTTTTTTTTAATTAAAGAATGAAATAAAGTATTTCCAGAATGTTTTGGAAACGACCGTACGCCATAATAGATTTGATGTTCTAATTCTTTGAGCAATTGGAATGTTATAATTCACTAAATCTCCTTATATATATATATATATATATATATATATATATATATATATATATATATATATATATATATATATATATATATATAGCCAACTTATCCATCTGTATTTCTCCTCTGATGATAAGATTTCGATCTTTGAAAAGCCTTGGCTTAAGGAAAGAATAATAAACACTAGTTTATTACTGAATACACCTTGCATTGAACAATTGAAATTTGAAATAAATTTGGACAATCGTCGCATATTTATCACTCTTTTTTCTTCTCTCTCTCTCTCTCTTTCTCTCTCTCTCTCTCTCTCTCTATATATATATATATATATATATATATATATATATATATATATATATATATATATGTGTGTGTGTGTGTGTGTGTGTGTGTGTATTTCCATTTCCATAAAAAATTATTGATATTTCAAATGTAAAGTTTAATAACATAAAGTAGTTTTATAGCTCAGTAGTGCGAAACTAGAGCTATGGCACAAACTATTTTCTTTTAGTTTTAAACCACAACAAAATATAAAAACGGGCCCATCCATATTTTTTCATAAATACACAAGAATCCTGCTAACTAAAATGGAAGAAGTGATTCGGTGTCTGAATGGACAATGAAGCCAACGACTAGAGACAGACGACAGAGAACTATTTTGGTCTAAAATTTAGTAAATACCCAGAGAATGTGCAGAACATTGACAATTTCGAGAAAGACATACTCAATATAATTCCAAATCTGTAATTCATTAACAGGCCAAACAAATCCCAGAAGACCTTAACTGCTAACATTAAGAGGCTTTATGGCCGGGGGTTGGTTCGTAGACAGATGGTTAAACCCATGTGGGATCCCCCGACTAAAGGTTGTGGGAGAGATGCCTTTATAGCAGCATGTCATTCCCACTGTTCAATGTGGCCCGACCACGTGTGGATATAATTAACAGATTAAAACAAACAAAAGGAAGAAAGAAAAACATTATTATTATTATCTGAAATTATATTAGAAAGAAAGCGAAGGAATAATAAAGCTAACACACAAGAATGGTATTTTGTAAAATCAATAATTAAGAGTAAAACATTTATATTAAAACAAAACAATTTATTTTACTAAAACATTTTGTATGGGTATCAGTTACAGAGTTTATTTTTAAGGAGTGAAAAGTTCCATTTGTACGAACGTGTACGAGTGAAATGGTTCATGTTTGTACGAATGTGTATATGCGAGCATTGATTTTTGTGGCAATTGTAATGTGTGTGTGTGCTTGAAGAAAAGTTCGTTATTCGTGGTAGGAATTAAAAGAGATTACCTACTTTTGGACTTTTGCCTCCCCCACCTTCTCAGTCGAGCCGGTTGGGGGTGTCGACGATCTCCTCTGTGTGTGTTCGGCCGGAAAGCGGAAGAAAAAGAAAGAGAAAAGAGGGTGCGTGGTCAAGCTGACCTGTTGGTTCCTGATTGGCCGGAATCTTCGGCCAACGTGCTTTCACGAGATCATCCCCTCTTCCCTGCTTCAGGGACGAAGACAAACAAAGAAAGAAAGGAGTCTAAACACATATCCCCTGTCCGGTTGTGGCGTCGGCGACAGCTTAAAAGAAATAACGAAGCACTAGTCTTCTCTGACAAGACCAACATGATATATAGAATGAGATAAGGGAGGAAAGCACTTTTAACCAAAAACGCCATCATTGACAAATACCAATTGAAAACAAGGATGCTTACAGTGAATGCATGTTAATAGGGGCAGAGCTTGAATTATTCAGGGGAATAGAAGGTCTCGAGTTAGCAAGTGCAAACTTAACATGAATCAAGTTTTGTAAATGAAAAATCAAGGAAAACATGATTAAATAACAAAACATATATACAACTAGGGGTGGGACGTAATGGGTGAAAATTTCAGATTCATGCGAGTAGTATTTTTTTGTGTTCATTTATACATAAATAACTCTAAACAATCAAACATTTTGAAAATTTTGCAAAATTCAAAAGGTGCAAGCCAAAAATAGCCGTTAGGGCTCCACGGGACTCAAAATCCATTATTTTTCGTTGAAAAAGTGGTTTCATGCGACATTGCATTCCTAAAACATCCTCAAAAGCTATGAATGGATATAGATGGTTAAATCTGATATAGTACTTTAATTTAGGACCATTTTCAGGCTGTGAAAGGGTTTTCATGAATGTAAAATAGCCAAAAACTAGTGGCCTGCACCTTCGTAATTTTGCAAAATTTTCAAAATGTTTGATAGTTTAGTGTTATTTATGTATAAATGAACACAAAAAAATACTACTCGCATGAATCTGAAATTTTCACCCATTACGTCCCACCCCCTATTATAATATAACTATAAGTTTACAGGATCTTTTTAAGAAGATCCCTGTCACTAAATATAGCCCCGCTATTCAAGGGAGACAACTTTTCAGCCACTTTTGCTTAAAAAAATAAGAATGTAATAGGCATGTTTTTTTTTTAGGGGGATAAAATTGTGTTAAATCAGTTATTCTCCCGACGAGAGATGAGAGTTTCACCGCCCACTACAACAGGTGTTTGTAGCAAACGCCAGGCGCAAATTCTGTCCGACATTGACGTGAATTACATCGCCATCTGGGCCAATTGCTCGATAAAAACATTTGATGACCATTGTTGCAGAGACGCTGCTGATGTAGTACTCCGTGGTTTTGCAAAAAACAAAAAACAAAAAAAAAAAACTACAACAGACTCCTTGTCGTGGACCAGGGTTGTGAGTCTTAGAAAGTTCATAAGGAAAGGTGCACTCAAACACGTGTGAAAAGGGTTAACGCGTAAAGAATGTAGCAAGCCGAAAAGTTGTCTTCCTTTGCAGTGGGGTTATTCTGTAGCAGTCACCAATAGGGACTACTTTTGAATGCGTAATCACTGTCCCTGTGGCTTGTCCAATCAAATCACAGGGTGCAGTAATATCGTTAGTTCCCTAAGGGACTACTTATGCCCCCTTAGGGTTCGAGAAAAAAGATCAGACGACCTCCTGGCACCAGCTTGGACACATCGCAGAGAGCACCAGCGAGGAACGAGGAAACGCTCTCTCTCCCGCCGCCGTTGCCATTTGACGACTACTACCATCTTCACCTGAAGAAAATCACAGGCAGCCCTAAGAACTCCTATATTCTTCCTCTTCCTCAGACGGACACTGTCCCACTCTCTTCTACCTATACCAAACGGTATAGGTAACCTTGAGTTAATAAAACCCCTTTTTGTTATAGTTACAGAAATACTTTTCGTTGTTCCGTTTCTTTACCAGAAGATAAAAGAATAACCCCTTTCATCCTCTCATAATCACCTTACAATTCTTAGAGGCCGACTAACTTTAGCACTAGTGGCGGGGATCTTCTTAAAAAGATCCAGTTTACATGGATATAAAAGTAATGTTTAGTGAAGAAATGTTCATTTAGTAAAGTTTATACAACTCGTGTTCTTTGGTAGAAAATGTTCAGCAAATAAGAATACACGAGGGTTAAGGATGTGTAGTCTATATATTTGTTAGTTTGAATATGCGTGTGTAGGTAATAGACAATGTATGTGTGTAAGTGGCAATGTGAGTGTTAGTGTGTCACTGTGTAAGTATGCGTAGGTTTATCTAGTTCTGTTAGTGCATGTGAGTGGGTAGCAATTTGTTTCTGCTCGTCTTACATCTTGTCAGTGCGTATGAATATGTGCCAGCGGGATCATTTTACGTTTTAATTTATATACGAAACTGATCCCTTACTCTAAATTCTAAAATATCTTATTTTGTTGTTGTTCTTTTCTGTCGGGATCTTCACACATAATCGCTTAAAAAAAGTAGAATTTTTTTAGGGGAGGGGGTGATTCAGTAGAGGGTGTTAATCTACAAATAAAGAAAAAAAAAACAATAATAAAAAAACACCATTTTTCTCGTTACAGTCTTATTTTTTAAGAAGTAAGGAAAATAACGTAACAATATGCTAGAATCGGGTCGTGTTCCCGGCTATAAACGAGTTCCTAAAATCAAGCAATTGTTGCATGCAAAAACAGAGTAATAATTAACAAACAAAAGGAGGTAGTTCAAATAAGGTTTATTGAACGTGCGTGTATGTGTGTGTGTCGATAGAAAACAGTTCTTGAAAAGAGTATGTGAAGAAATGAGTCCGGCGTGGGAAAGTCCTTGAAAACCGTATACAAAGAAAATGAGCTGAGAACTCTTCCCGTTGTTGAACACGTGTTGACGGAGCGCTGGTGTCTAGGCGTCGTTCAGCGAGGCCAATTGAATAGAGAAGAGAGTGATTTTCCGTTTACACCGGTTTTTATAATCAGAAGGGCATATAACTCTGGTGTCGCTTTTCAGCGCCACCTGTCGGTGAAAAAGCGACACCCAACGGCCAACCGGTGCAGTTATGTTTGAAAGGAGGAGGTAACTGCTACAATCTACAAATAAAGAAAAAACAATAATGAAAAAAAAAACACCATTTCTCTCGTTTTTTTCTTAAGAAGTAAAGAAAATAACGTAGCAATATGCAATTCAACTATCCAAACGAAAGTGTTACGGTCAAGAAAATTCATGAGTACTGTTTAATTTTTCGGTGCTTCTGCTGTTTCACAATGACATTAAACTATTTGAAGAAATGTATAAACTTTGTTATGTACTTACGTGGTAGCTCAAAATAAGATTATATAGAAGAAAAAAATTACGAAAACTCATCCAGTATTTATTAAATTATAAGAAAAAGAAGAAAAAAAATCGGTTGACATTTCAGCTGACGAAGTAGGCAAGGGAGATAACTTTCGGAAAAAGTCAAATTATAAGAAAAATGGCGACATATAGATGAAATCGTTTTTATTTTTAATTTTTAATTTAATAATTACTGGATGAATTTTCGTAATTTTTGGTGTACAGTCATCTTTTCACGTAAGTACATAACAAAGTTTATACATTTCTTTAGCATTTTTTTTAAAGAGAGACATAAAATGCTATTGTGAAACTACAGAAGCATAATTTTTTTTTAATGTCAAAATGTTTGATTTTTGTCCAAAATTGTGTAAAAATAGTTTTAGTGTAAAAAAACAGACAAACACAAAAACACACGCACACAGAACATTGCAGCCAGCGATTAAACCTTTAAATTAAAGTTAGATTTTCTACGCGTGAAGTAGGGACCTCCAAAGCTAACCATGGAATTTACCCCCCCCCCCAAATATTAACACGACGTAACTTTAATATATGTCTATATTATTATATTTTACCATTCAAAAGAAGAAAAACAAAGAAACTGCTGATGATTAAAAACATTTTTTTTTTCAGCGTACGAAAATAATAAAAATGAGAAACTAAAAAACGTGTGTACAATATTTACGCCTTAAAACAACGTTCCTATGTAGTAACGGATTTTAATGCGCTACCCCCCCCCCCTGTGTTTAATAAATCTAGCAAAAATCAAATAATGGTCAGATTTTCACGAAATTGTCTATACTTATGCATTATTGGACTAATTTATCTTTAATATGCTGTTTTTGTAAAATATATTAGGAAAAATATTTTTTACTACGTGACCCTCCCCCCATTTAATTTTATGAAATCTGAACGAAATATATTCAGGTCGGTCGAAATTTTAATGTTATATAAAGCAAAAGAGTCAAAAAACATTTGATTTAAAAAAACATTTGATTTAAAAAAACATTTGATTTAAAAAAACATTTGATTGGTCCCCCGATTTAAAAAATTGGGAGACCTATGTTTTGAGGCATTTCCGTCCGTGTGTGTGTCCGTGTGTGTGTCCGTCCGGATTTTTCTCCGCAACCATCCATTGAATTTCTCTGAAATTTTGCATGAAGTTGTAACTTTTGTCAGGTTAGAAAGTGACATTCTCCGATTTTTGAAAAAAAATCTGGTTATCTCCCCAGGGGGTCAAAAGGCCCCGAAATGGTCGAAAATGACATTTTTTGCCTCATAACTTTTCATCCATCTATTCAATTTCTCTGAAACTTGGCCAAAATGTGGAGGCAATTGTTCCTAATAGAAACTAAGTATCGCTGACCTTGGAAAAAATCTGGTTCGCGCCCCCAGGGAGTCAAAAGCCCCCCAAAATGGCAAAAAAATTACCCTTTTCTCCCATAACGTTTGATCCATCCATTGAATTTTTCTGAAACTTGGCCAAAATGTAGAGGCAATTGTTCTGGATATAAAATGAGCATCCTTGACATCAGAAAAATCCTGGTTCACGCCCCCAGGGGATCAAAGGAGGGTCAAAAATGCCCCAAATTGCCCAAATTTATTGCATTTTACACTCATCACATACAGAGGGGGACCACACATGCGCGGCTTGTTTACTTTGTTATATTTTATGGTGGCGTAATTTGGTAAACTTGTCCGTAAATTCACAACTAAAAAGTGGAAATAAATGCAATATTTTTGTTTTGAAATTTTTACTACCTTTTCTCAATAAAATATTACGAAGAAAAAAATTGTTCAACAAAATAAATCATTTTTCGGAGATTTTGATCCATTTAAACGAATTCATCGTTTAGCCAAAGTAGAAGTTTAAACATCTATTTTAGAAAATATGCCTTCCCAATTTTTCAAATTATTTTAATATAATATAACCCTAACTGTTATTAATCGTGAAAGACCAACATTGATATTAACTTAATAATATTTACTTTCGAAAAGCATACTTATTCGCTAGTAGTAAGTTAGCATTTTTCGTCATTTCTCTGGAGATACGAAACTATGAAAGCCCAATAAATCCGTGATTAACGAATCAAATATTACAGTTATCTTTTATTTGGAGTCGTCAGATTAGAAATTTACTGCTTTAAAAAATGTATATAATAAACACATAATTGAAACTTATTTGTTCTCTGTGTTTTCATGTAAAATAATTGAAGTTGTGTTTTGAGTTACTGTGTTGAATATTTGATTGTAGTCTAGCATTAAATACTTCTAATTATCTGAATGAGATATGTTTAAATCTCTATAATTTTCCTTTATAAATAAAGTCAATGGAAAATATGACAATTTTGACAAGTTAAGTTTGAAAGAAATAGAATATTAATAATTTGATGACAATTATTTATTAGTAGGTGAGAAAAAAAAACCCCTAACATTTGTAAAAGTAATATCAAAGTTATATTTTGGAAAAGAACAAAAATGATAACTACTGTTTAATTTATATACGAAACTGATCACTAACTCTAAATGCTAAAATATCTTATTTTGTTGTTCCTCTTTTCTGTTAATCGCTTAAAAAAGTATAATTTTTTTAAAGGAGGGGTGATTCAGTGGAGGGTGTTAATCTACATATTCTATTGAGAAGAACCAACAAATTGTTATTATTGTTATATTAAAAAAAAAAGAACCAGAATTGTAACTCTTTGGAACTCCCTCCATGCCCCCTGTTTCGTTGACTATATATATATATATATATATATATATATATATATATATATATATATATATATATATATATATATATATATATATATATGAAATTAAAAATGGAAAAGCGGAAGACCTTTTCGTTCAACGTTTCGCCCAAATTTCACGTGGGCTTTGTCAAGAGCGGACGAAGAATACAAATACTCGTCTTTTGTCATTTTTGTATTCTTCGTCCGCTCTTGACAAAGCCCACGTGAAATTTGGGCGAAACGTTGAACGAAAAGGTCTTCCGCTTTTCCATTTTTAATTTCATACCGTCGGATTATTTTTATCCTTTCATATATATATATATATATATATATATATATATATATATATATATATATATATATATATATATGAGAAAGGAAAGAAGGAAGGTAATCCGACGTAATGGGAAATGAAGAAGGGAAAACCAAAAAGGATGTGTTTTTTATATATTCATCAACGTTTCGTCTTTATTTATAAGACTTCTTCATGGTGATAATATTGAAAAAAATGTCATGTTGATGAATATATAAAAAAACATCCTTTTTGGTTTTCCCATTTTAATTTCCCATATATATATATATATATATATATATATATATATATATATATATATATATATATATATATATATATATATATATATATATATATATATATATATATATATATATATATATATTAATAAATATACTATTTGTAAATATCAAAATCCTAAAATTATCCATTGTAATATTCTTTCCTTAAACAAAAGTAAATACTAGTTTAAGCAGGTAAGTTATTTAGGCAATTCTTTTTCTTTCAGTAAAAAAAAAGAAATAATCTGTCTAAAAAATGTGCAACTCAAAGAAGTTAAAATAAAATAGGGTTAAAAAAACGTTAATGTTGTTAACAACATAATGAAAGTAATTTTATCACTTTTGAACATCCATAGGTACATTATATCTCGCAATGTCTCACATGATAATGCTATTTTTTTGTGTGTAAACAATACATCCAGCCGTAGAAAAAGACAATTTCGTACTTGTATCGCAAGATAAAGAAGGGTTTCTTTCAAATTAGATAATTTAATCTTTAAATAAACTATTTTACTTTAAAACAACTTCCTATAAGTATAACTTTATTTTAGGGAGATTTTAAAAAACGCTAAATGGAACGCGAATGTATGAATTTCTTAAAGAACGCAAAACCGGTGACGTCAACGATTCTATGGCTGCGCTTGGGGGTCCCTATAGTGCAGGAGAAGAAATTTAATTTAAAACAACAATGAATTTTATTCAACGGTAGTCAAAAACTAAGCGAAATGGTTGATATATTCTATCGGTCCCTATACTACGATTGAACCTTGTATTTCCACTCATTAGCGTCAAAAACTAGGAACGTGAATAAAATTATTCGAAAGAATTGTGCATGCATTTCGTCATATTTATGTGTGCGCGAGTTTTGTAGTGCAAGGGAGTTAACTATGTACAAAATATATAGGTTTATCTCCCTTGGATCAGAAATTAGGTCATTAAATCATTCTTTTAAAATTCGTTCGCATTAAAATAATGTTAAAATAAAGTTAAAATAAAGAGGTTAAAAACATTTGTATTTTTTATAATAATAGTAATAATAATAATAATAATAATAATAATAATAATAATAATAATAATAATAATAATAATAATAATAATAATAATGAGAAAAGGACAAAATTAAAGAATTGAAAGGGGCAAAAAATTAAAAAATTAAAAAATTAAATTCTTTTTTTAAAAAAATCAATTAAAAAAAAATCATTTTATTTATTTATTTATTTTTAAATGGTGCCGGCCTAGACTGACACCAGACAAAATATTTGTAGAGGGTCAAGGAGGATCAGAAGACCGAGGTGGGACTGCACAAACTAGACATCCACTGGAAAAGTGCGGAAAATGCTGGGACCTTGGGGAGGCTTATTGCCACCCAAATCCCAGAGAAGACCAATTGTCCTTACCAGCGAGAAATCAATGGTAAGTGGCTGTTGCGATACCGCATCGTTATCGAAAAGAGGTGAAGAATATTGGAAATCTGGGGAGGCTTGTTGTCACTCAGACTCCAGGAAATACCACTGGTTGTTGTCGGTGAGCAATCACTGACGATGATCTGTGTGAGAACTCCTAGTGAGTACAAATAATAATAATAATAATAATAATAATAATAATAATAATAATAATAATAATAATAATAATAATAATAATAATAATAATAATAACTTGCTTGCTTCGATACCAGAGTGCACGAGAAGGAACATGAAAAAAAAAAAAATGTCAAGATCTAAAATGGGAATTAGTTAGAATATGGAAGTGTAAAGAAGTAAAGGTGATCCCCGTTGTAATTGGAACGCTTGGAACCATAACGAAAAGCCACCATAAATGGCTTTAGCAGATTGACGAGACAATTTCTTTTCCAATCATGCAAAAGGCTTGCCTATTAGAAACGGCGAAAGTGTTGAGGTACAGCTTGAATGTCTAACGTCAAGGGAATTGACTTGATGTTCAAAAAAGAAAATCATGCCCCAAAATGATATCTTAAAATGGCTATTATATTTCTTTTACAATTATTAACTCCAAAAATCCCCCCCCAAAAATAAATGGTAAAATTACAAGTCACGTGGGGAAAAGATTCAACCGCGAGGAAAGGACTCATTCGTGGTGGAAAGGATTCATCCGTGGGAAAAGAATTCATCCGTGGGGAAAGGACTCATTTGTGGTGGAAAGGATTCATTCGTGGGGGAAGGATTCAACCGTGGGGAAAGGATTCATCTATCCCAGCAAAGATGAAAGTTTCTATATGATGATCGTAAAATATAAAAGACTCCCAACGCGGTAACAAATTCTCTTCTTCATCCAGCGAGTCGGACGCACCTTCCAAAAAAAAAAAAAAAGCGACGAGCAATCGACCAAACTGTCCACAGCTGCTGCTGCTATTTTTCTGTCAAACTCAAACATCACTTTCCCTTTCTTCATCGACGCTGGACACATGTAAGACTAACAGACTTTTCTCTCTTTTCAAAATACAAGTTGATCGCACACACACACACATGCTTACGCACCCTGACAAAAAGCGACACACAAATGCCTAATTCCTCTATTCGCAAAAAAGGGTAAAGAGACGGCTCACTAATTCTCAACTAACATGCACACACATTCATATCCGGTGAAGCAAAAGAGATACAAACAATTTCACTTAAAGAGACGGTTAGCATTTGAAAAAGATCTCTCGGCTGGAGTGTGTGAAATAGCGGGTGAATGTCTGCTATCCGGTAGGATGTCCCATCTCCAGCAAAACAAAAAGACAAGAAAAATTAAAAAACAACAACCATACACTAATGCACTCTAACACAAAGCAACACACACTCACACGGATGCCTACACTGTATACACCCATTTATTTTCTTTGGATTTTCACGTACTGGAAATCCTCACTGTTAGAGGAGACATTTTATAAAAATTGACATCTTATTCAAACAATGAAAGTGTAGCAGTTACATGAGTGACCTATTTTGTATCAATGTATATTAGCTTTAACTAAGATGCTGATTCGACTTTGTGCATGCATAATCATTGACTCTTTACTGCATAGGCGTATGACACGTCAATGTGTAGCGAAATTCATACGCGTTAACATATTTGACACCAAAGACAATATACGATGTCAGTTCTCGGTTTTTCTTCTCGCCGTCAAGACGCATATTTACCCGTTATCTTGCCCTGCTTTAACCAAAGGCAGACGTGATGCCGAACTTCAGGATATTATATGATCTAACTGACATGAGCCAGCCCATTGCACCATTTCTCTTTTGTTCCTATGTTCCCGTGAGTAAATATTAACATATATTTAGTTGTAGAGACATTATTTATTTCAAGGAAGAATGGTGACTCTTTTCTGGTATAATCAGTCGGATTCGGCCAGACGTACTAAATCGTCCAAGTAAGTTTGTTTTCCTGACTTTCTTCCTGATTTTAACCTTCTTACTTCACCCCGTCTCTTACTAATCTCAAACAAGTAACCCCCAACTATCTTTCAAGAGACATTAAAAAAAAAAAAAACTGGAAGAGACTGCCATTTGGTAACTGTACAGGCATTCATGTGCTGATAATAAGTAATAAATTGTTTATTGTAACTTTTTTTGAGTACGTGATTTTTATTTTTCTTCTTGTTAGGGTTACCATCTATTTAGTTGTGGAGACATTTTTTATTTCAAGGAAGAATGGTGACTCCATAAAGAAGGAAACGTTGTCCCTATCTTAGGTTTCAGACACGAAATGAAATAACAAAGCCTCTTTATAACAACAACGAAAAGGGTTTATTCAAAAAGGTTACCTATACCGTTTGGTATAGGTGGAATGAGAGTTAGGACAGTGTCCGAGAGAAGAAGAGGAAAGTAGGAAATTCTTAGAGCTGCCGGAGATCTGTCAGCAATTATCTTCAGGTGAAGGTGGTAGTTGCTGGCACGTCCAGTGGACAGGGGCAGGAGAGAGAGAGGGGGAGAGAGAGAGAGAGAGAGAGAGATAGAGAGAGAGAGAGAGAGAGAGAGTAAAAGAAGGGTTTCCTCATTACCTGCAAGGGTCTCTCTGCTGGCTGCTCGTGATTCCCAAAGGGGCTAAAGTAGTTCTTCAGCCGACAGAAAGAAATCCATGCGCCCTGCAGGCTGATTGGTCAGTGTGTGACCAGCTCACTCAATGGGGACATTTTTCGGAGGGAGAAAGTAGGTCAATATCTACATCTCTTTTCTTGTATAATCAGTCGGATTCGGCCAGACGTACTAACTCGTCCAAGTAAGTTCGTTTTTCTGACTTTCTTCCCGATTTGAACCTTTTTAATTCACTCCGTCTCTAACCAATCTAAAACTGGTAACCTCAACTGTTTATCACCAGCTAAAAAAGAGACTGTTTTTATTGAAATTGTGATAGAAACATTTTAGTCCAAAAACGCGAAGAGACTGTAATTTCGTAACTCTACAGACGTTCATGTGCTGATAACAATGAATAAGTTCTTTATTGTAGATACAACTTGTTTTGAGTCGTGATTTTTCTTTTTCTTCTCGTTTTTGTGTTGAATTCGGATATTTTGTTTGCTTCCTTTATGTTTAGCAAGAATTAAATTTGTTTAGTACTTCCACAAACTAATATAGAAGTGAGATGTTTCTACAAGGATATTGTCAGGATTCTAGGGGGAATCCCGGTTACATGTTCATAATACAAGCAATGTCACATGCAAGGCAAAATAATAATTCACAGGCAATAGGTGGTTTAAAAAAAGCGGGTGCTTATGCATATCAACCCTGACATTGAAATATTTAAAGAATGTATAAACTTTATTATGTACTTACGTGTTAGCTGAAAATAAGTTTGTGCAGAAAAAATTACGCAAATTCATCCAGTAGTTATTAAATTATAAGAAAAAGAAAAAAAATGATTTTACGTACATTTTGACATTTTTGTAAACAATGGAGACCCCAAACCCCGAAATCGTGAAAATATGAGTTATCGTCCTTGACCACTGGGAAATCTAAGATACAAAATGGTGGAAATATCTACCAAGTGATAAAATCGTTTTTTTTTTATAATTAAATAAATACTGGATGAATTTGCATAATTGTTGGTGTACAGTCTTTTTTTCATCTACCACGTAAGTACATAACAAAGTTTATACATTTCTTAAGCTATTTTATTTCAAAGAGCGGTCTAACATGTCAGGGTTGATAAGCATAAGCACCAAAAAGCGTTTATTGAACTTATGTAACTGGCGTTGTGCACCGGTTTATATAATCAAGATAGTGCCACCTGACAATGAAAAGCGACGCCTACTGGCAAACCAGTGCAATTATGTTTGAGAGCGGGAGATAACTGCTACGATGTACACCAGAACGATTCTCTTCAAGTCTTGAATTATCTTTTCTCGATAATCACTGGCTGTTTTCCATTTCCTTTGAAATTGGCGACGAAACATCATATTTGCTTTTAAATTCGTTACATTCGGTTCAACTTGATTTTTGTGTAAATAATAAAAAAAAGGTGCAATTTTAGTTAAAGGCCGATGCAGTTAATTATTTTCATGTAAAAGCATTATTTTGTACTTACTCAGTTATATTTTATCTCTCACGCCACGAAAAAGAATTTAAAAATATCAAGCAGAACTTTAATTAGAACGATTTTTCCATTTTCATAAAGGCGATATGAAATGTCGAGTCTGTCATTTTCGGAGTGGCCGATTAGTGGCCGGTTAGCTAACTAAGGGCAGGTAAGTGTCGCCGTTAATGCCCTTGTCTATTCTACCGACCGCTCACAGCCCAAAATGTTGGCTCGGGCACAAATACAGGTTGTACATCGAAATGGAAAAATCGTTCTAATTAAAGTTCTGCTTGATATTTTTAAATTCTTTTTCGTGGCGTGAGAGATAAAATATGACTGAGTAAGTACAAAATAATGCTTTTACATGAAAATAATTAACTGCATCGGCCTTTAACTACAATTGCACCAAAAAAAATATTCAAAGTTTATTTTTTGTGTCAAAAAGTTCGATTTTTGTGAAAAATTGTATAAAAATATTTTTTATATAAAAAAAGGGCAATATAGCAGCCAGCGATTAAACCTGTCAATTTCCACACCTTCAAAAGTAGATTAAAATTTTCGTTCGGGAAAAGAAATATAATTTAAAATTAACAATGAATAAAGGTTAGTCGAAAATCAAGCGAAATGGAGGATATATTCTATCGGTCCCGATGCTACGATTGAATCTTGTATTTCTACTAATAATCGCCGAAAAAAATGGAATATTAATGAAATTATATGAAAGAATTGTGCAATACATTAAGAATTATTTTCGTCGTATTTAAATTGTACGGTTGTGTCGAAGAACTAATACGTGCATGAGGTTTGTAGTGTATGGGAGGTAACTCTGTATAAAATACTTTGATTTATCTCCCTTGACGATCATAAAAAAACTTCTTTTAAAATCCTCTGTCGTTTAAATAAAGAGGTTAAAAACTATCGTATTTTTTACCCCCCCCCCAAAAAAAAACACGAAAATAAAAAAGGGATAATTAATAATAAAAAAATCTTCAATTCAAAATACAACGTGTGTTCAACAAGTTTTAAGAACCTTAAAAACTAACAACGGATCGTATAAATTTGTCTTTTTTTGTGCACAAGTTGAAAGACGTCTGCAGAGCCGGCGCTAAATCCCCGGTTGTGAGGGGCCCCCGTTCGCGGGTGGGGGTATAGATGGGATGGTTTCAGTAGCACTCTGGAGGCCTTACATGAAATGATGTTGGAAACATGTTTGAGAATTATTTTCTAATTTCTGTCTGAATTCATTTTAGGCGACAGGTGGTCGGGGTAATTGTCTAGCTTGCTATTCATTTTCTGCCCCCACCCTCCCCTTGCCACTTCAAAGTGATCACGTCTGGAAGCAGGTGTTTCTGTCATCTCTGTATTGATTTACTCCTCTCCAGGAGTTAGGCACAAGGCCAGTTTTTATCTTACTCCCACAAGTAAGATGTGACCCAAGGTCGGGTCGGGAAAATGGGGGTTAAAAATTGCCTGGGCAGCCCGGTAGGGGCGCCTCAGACAGTAAGCAATAAACTTACTCCTCCCCAAAGAGGGGAGGCGAAGCCTGGGAGGGTGGACCTCCTAGAACTGCACAGGACAGACCCATAGACAGGCGTAAATCCAGCCCCGAAGGCCAAGACAATACCAGTCTATGGGGTGCAGTATCCATCGGAACAGATACTACACTTTGATCTTAGCCAAAAGGCCAAGAAGGACTAACTCGCTCTAGGTTTTAGCGATACGCCTTCCATTTTGTGCAATATGCAAGCTCGAATGCCGTACGAGTTAGCGTCAGACATCACGCTCTATTCCCAACACGTGGGGGAGACGAACGCACACATATCCGAGACAATGACCGAAGCCTCAGAAAAATGACCTCCAGTTTGTAGATGAATGGAGACATAAACGGATGGTAACATTTAATGCTACTAAGACAAAACCCCTTTTCTTTAACAATTATAAGAAACCCCTTTAGCCACCGATTGCCATGGCTAATAGCACCCTACATGAGAGTCCATCATTCAAACTCCTCGGCCTAACATTCACAGGTAACATGAATCGGAACAAATACATAGAAGACATTGCCAAGGCTGCTGCAAAGAAAGTGGACTCACTTTAACATACTAGAAAACTTCTCACACATGACAGTATCCTGTATCTCTACAAAGCCACCATCCGCCTATGCATGGAGTATTGTTGTTACATCTGGGCTGGTGCATCAACCACTATCCTCTCTCTCTCTCTCTCTCTCTCTCTCTCTCTGAGACAGGGTCCAAAGAAGAGCCTTTAATCTAACATGCCCCACACTGTCTACCAAGCTCCAGCCCCTGTCCAATCGCTGCAATGTGCATCCCTGTGCATATTTTACAAGTACTTCCACGGAATATGCTCTGAATGACTTATTTTACTTGTGCTCCCTTAACGTAAATTACCCCGACCGACCCGCCAGTCAGCAAAATCTCACCCCTTCACTGTGGAGGTACCCAGATGCCGGAAGGTTTACTTTAATAGTTTCTTTTCTCGAACTGCTAGCAATTTTGGAATACTTTCCCTGGCCCCTGTTTCCCTGACTGTATCAACATGCAGAAATTTAAATGTAATGTGAACAAACATATCGCTGCACAACTCCCTACTTAAAGCTGCAGTTATGGCCCCTTATTCACAGTCGTGCCTTACGTCAATAACTTTGTTTAGGGTGAATAAAAGTAAAAAAAATAAGAAAAAAATAGACAAAAGCTCAGAGCGGCACTTTCTTTCAACCAATCACAGTGCAGGAAATATTCAATGCCGAAATCTCGCGCATACTATAAAAACCCAAACACACAGCTGTCTTGCGAACTAAATCACTTTATGAAAAATGTATTATTTTGTATAGATAGACTTTGTCATTCTTTCTCATGTTGCCAACAAGAAAGTCCAAATAATCCAAATAACATATTTAATGGTTATAAAATTATTCCAAAAGATTTCGGACAATTTATTCGTTTTTTTTTTTAATATAATGATAACGTCATTGTTTCGATAAATTCTTTTTTTTTTTTTAATATAGTGATGACGTCATTGTTTCGATAAATTCTTTTTTTTAATATAGTGATGACGTCATTGTTTCAATAAATTCTTGTTTTTTTAATATAGTGATGACATCATTGTTTCAATAAATTCTTTTAAAAAAATACAGTGATGACGTCATTGTTTCGATAAATTCTTGTTTTTTAATATAGTGATGACGTCATTGTTTCAATAAATTCTTTTTTTTTAAAAATATAGTGATGACGTCATTGTTTCGATAAATTCTTTTTTTTAATATAGTGATGACGTCATTGTTTCAATGAATTCTTTTTTTTAATATAGTGATGACGTCATTGTTTCGATAAATACTTTTTTTTTTTAATGAAACAACAATTGGGAACACAGAAATGGAAAATGTTTTGTTTCCATTTGCAAAGTATGTGAGAAAATGTGCTTCTTTCAGTGACCCCTAAAATTTATTTGATGCCCCTCCATTAGTGTTGATGACCCCTTTATTGGTGTGTATTCCTCTCCCTTCATTGGTGTTGATGCCCCTCCCCCATTTGTGTTGATGCCCTCACCCATTGGTGTTGATGATCCCCATCAGTGTCCCCCCCCCATTGGTGATGATGACCTCCATCAGTGTTGACCCCCATTGGTGATGATGACCTCCATCAGTGTTGACCCCCATTGGTGTTGATGACCTCCATCAGTGTTGACCCCCCCATTGGTGTTGATACTACTCTCCCCATTGATGTAGATTCCCCCCTGATTTTGATGCCCCCCACCCTCCATTGACGTTGTTTTCTTCTCTCCCTGATCACGCAATGACACTTTTAGGTGATCGCGTCTGAGACTACAGAATTACATTACAACATATAAAATGTACGACAAATGGTTCAAGGGAGACAATTCTGGAGAACTATTTTTCCTTTCTATTTTGTAATTAAGTCCCTTGGCTTCAGAAAGCGGACGTCAACGGTCGCTTAACGATGCTTACCTGGCACGGAGGTAAACTCTAGCACCAAGGCCTACCTTGCTCTCGGTATCTAACCTAATGAGGCATGGTCCGGTTTGGTCCGAGGAGACTATCCTCCCAGGCCTTACTTCCTCCTTAGTGAGAAATAATTAGTTTATTACCGGTCGCCTGAGGGACCCCTAGCGGGGAATGTCAACAGTTCCGATCACGGTTATTTTAATAACCTTATAGAGTGCCTCCCCAGGGGAGCTGGACTCACCCCCCACCACGTTAAACTGACTTTATAAGTAAACTTGCTGCAGTGATGAAGCCTCTTCGATCACTGGCGTTTATTTGGTGACGTCACATTTATTAAATGTGCGAATGGCCTTTTTTTTTTCTTTACTTTAGGGTGGCAATTTGTCATATCAAGGGAGGTTACTTATCTCAAATTATTTTTAGATTTTTTTTTAACAATTGATTTAAAAAAATACAAAAAACAATAAATATTATTTACCTTGAAATGGACATGAAGAAAGAAATAGAGTTTCGATTAGTTTCGGGGAATTCATTTAAAATTAATAATTATTTTGATTTATTATACTTTCATGAGACCGTTTTAAACAGTATGTACTCATCGGCTCCATAGCTCAGTTGGTTAGAGCGCCAGTCTTGTAAACTGGAGGTCGAGGGTCCGAATATCTGTGGGGCCTCACTTTAAGTTTTTTAATAAGTTTGATTTATATTACTTTCATGAGACCGTTTTAAACCGCATGTACTCGTCGGCTCAGTAGCTCAGTTGGTTAGAGCGCCTGTCTAGTAAACTGGAGGTCGAGGGTCCGAATCCCTCTGGGGCCTTACTTTAATTCTTTTTATTAGTTTGATTTATATTACTTTCATGAGACCGTTTTAAACAGTATGTACTCGTCGGCTCCATAGCTCAGTTGGTTAGAGCGCCAGTCTTGTAAACTGGAGGTCGAGGGTCCGAATCCCTCTGGGGCCTCACTTTAATTCTTTTTATTAGGTTGATTTATATTACTTTCATGAGACCGTTTTAAACAGTATGTACTCGTCGGCTCCATAGCTCAGTTGGTTAGAGCGCCTGTCTAGTAAACTGGAGGTCGAGGGTCCGAATCCCTCTAGGGCCTCACTTTAATTCTTTTTATTAGTTTGATTTATATTACTTTCATGAGACCGTTTTAAACAGTATGTACTCGTCGGCTCCATAGCTCAGTTGGTTAGAGCGCCAGTCTTGTAAACTGGAGGTCGAGGGTCCGAATCCCTCTGGGGCCTCACTTTAATTCTTTTTATTAGGTTGATTTATATTACTTTCATGAGACCGTTTTAAACAGTATGTACTCGTCGGCTCCATAGCTCAGTTGGTTAGAGCGCCTGTCTAGTAAACTGGAGGTCGAGGGTCCGAATCCCTCTGGGGCCTCACTTTAATTCTTTTTATTAGTTTGATTTATATTACTTTCATGAGACCGTTTTAAACAGTATGTACTCGTCGGCTCCATAGCTCAGTTGGTTAGAGCGGCAGTCTAGTAAACTGGAGGTCGAGGGTCCGAATCCCTCTGGGGCCTCACTTTAATTCTTTTTATTAGTTTGATTTATATTACTTTCATGAGACCGTTTTAAACAGTATGTACTCGTCGGCTCCATAGCTCAGTTGGTTAGAGCGCCAGTCTTGTAAACTGGAGGTCGAGGGTCCGAATCCCTCTGGGGCCTCACTTTAATTCTTTTTATTAGGTTGATTTATATTACTTTCATGAGACCGTTTTAAACAGTATGTACTCGTCGGCTCCATAGCTCAGTTGGTTAGAGCGCCTGTCTTGTAAACTGGAGGTCGAGGGTCCGAATCCCTCTGGGGCCTCACTTTAATTCTTTTTATTAGGTTGATTTATATTACTTTCATGAGACCGTTTTAAACAGTATGTACTCGTCGGCTCCATAGCTCAGTTGGTTAGAGCGCCTGTCTTGTAAACTGGAGGTCGAGGGTCCGAATCCCTCTGGGGCCTCACTTTAATTCTTTTTATTAGTTTGATTTATATTACTTTCATGAGACCGTTTTAATCAGTATGTACTCGTCGGCTCCATAGCTCAGTTGGTTAGAGCGCCAGTCTTGTAAACTGGAGGTCGAGGGTCCGAATCCCTCTGGGGCCTCACTTTAATTCTTTTTATTAGGTTGATTTATATTACTTTCATGAGACCGTTTTAAACAGTATGTACTCGTCGGCTCCATAGCTCAGTTGGTTAGAGCGCCAGTCTTGTAAACTGGAGGTCGAGGGTCCGAATCCCTCTGGGGCCTCACTTTAATTCTTTTTATTAGTTTGATTTATATTACTTTCATGAGACCGTTTTAAACAGTATGTACTCGTCGGCTCCATAGCTCAGTTGGTTAGAGCGCCTGTCTTGTAAACTGGAGGTCGAGGGTCCGAATCCCTCTGGGGCCTCACATTAATTCTTTTTATTAGTTTGATTTATATTACTTTCATGAGACCGTTTTAAACAGTATGTACTCGTCGGCTCCATAGCTCAGTTGGTTAGAGCGCCAGTCTTGTAAACTGGAGGTCGAGGGTCCGAATCCCTCTGGGGCCTCACTTTAATTCTTTTTATTAGTTTGATTTATATTACTTTCATGAGACCGTTTTAATCAGTATGTACTCGTCGGCTCCATAGCTCAGTTGGTTAGAGCGCCTGTCTTGTAAACTGGAGGTCGAGGGTCCGAACCCCTCTGGGGCCTCACATTAATTCTTTTTATTAGTTTGATTTATATTACTTTCATGAGACCGTTTTAAACAGTATGTACTCGTCGGCTCCATAGCTCAGTTGGTTAGAGCGCCAGTCTTGTAAACTGGAGGTCGAGGGTCCGAATCCCTCTGGGGCCTCACTTTAATTCTTTTTATTAGGTTGATTTATATTACTTTCATGAGACCGTTTTAATCAGTATGTACTCGTCGGCTCCATAGCTCAGTTGGTTAGAGCGCCAGTCTTGTAAACTGGAGGTCGAGGGTCCGAATCCCTCTGGGGCCTCACTTTAATTCTTTTTATTAGGTTGATTTATATTACTTTCATGAGACCGTTTTAATCAGTATGTACTCGTCGGCTCCATAGCTCAGTTGGTTAGAGCGCCAGTCTTGTAAACTGGAGGTCGAGGGTCCGAATCCCTCTGGGGCCTCACTTTAATTCTTTTTATTAGTTTGATTTATATTACTTTCATGAGACCGTTTTAATCAGTATGTACTCGTCGGCTCCATAGCTCAGTTGGTTAGAGCGCCTGTCTTGTAAACTGGAGGTCGAGGGTCCGAATCCCTCTGGGGCCTCACATTAATTCTTTTTATTAGTTTGATTTATATTACTTTCATGAGACCGTTTTAAACAGTATGTACTCGTCGGCTCCATAGCTCAGTTGGTTAGAGCGCCTGTCTTGTAAACTGGAGGTCGAGGGTCCGAATCCCTCTGGGGCCTCACTTTAATTCTTTTTATTAGTTTGATTTATATTACTTTCATGAGACCGTTTTAATCAGTATGTACTCGTCGGCTCCATAGCTCAGTTGGTTAGAGCGCCAGTCTTGTAAACTGGAGGTCGAGGGTCCGAATCCCTCTGGGGCCTCACTTTAATTCTTTTTATTAGGTTGATTTATATTACTTTCATGAGACCGTTTTAAACAGTATGTACTCGTCGGCTCCATAGCTCAGTTGGTTAGAGCGCCAGTCTTGTAAACTGGAGGTCGAGGGTCCGAATCCCTCTGGGGCCTCACTTTAATTCTTTTTATTAGTTTGATTTATATTACTTTCATGAGACCGTTTTAAACAGTATGTACTCGTCGGCTCCATAGCTCAGTTGGTTAGAGCGCCTGTCTTGTAAACTGGAGGTCGAGGGTCCGAATCCCTCTGGGGCCTCACATTAATTCTTTTTATTAGTTTGATTTATATTACTTTCATGAGACCGTTTTAAACAGTATGTACTCGTCGGCTCCATAGCTCAGTTGGTTAGAGCGCCAGTCTTGTAAACTGGAGGTCGAGGGTCCGAATCCCTCTGGGGCCTCACTTTAATTCTTTTTATTAGTTTGATTTATATTACTTTCATGAGACCGTTTTAAACAGTATGTACTCGTCGGCTCCATAGCTCAGTTGGTTAGAGCGCCTGTCTTGTAAACTGGAGGTCGAGGGTCCGAATCCCTCTGGGGCCTCACATTAATTCTTTTTATTAGTTTGATTTATATTACTTTCATGAGACCGTTTTAAACACTATGTACTCGTCGGCTCCATAGCTCAGTTGGTTAGAGCGCCAGTCTTGTAAACTGGAGGTCGAGGGTCCGAATCCCTCTGGGGCCTCACTTTAATTCTTTTTATTAGTTTGATTTATATTACTTTCATGAGACCGTTTTAATCAGTATGTACTCGTCGGCTCCATAGCTCAGTTGGTTAGAGCGCCAGTCTTGTAAACTGGAGGTCGAGGGTCCGAATCCCTCTGGGGCCTCACTTTAATTCTTTTTATTAGGTTGATTTATATTACTTTCATGAGACCGTTTTAAACAGTATGTACTCGTCGGCTCCATAGCTCAGTTGGTTAGAGCGCCAGTCTTGTAAACTGGAGGTCGAGGGTCCGAATCCCTCTGGGGCCTCACTTTAATTCTTTTTATTAGGTTGATTTATATTACTTTCATGAGACCGTTTTAAACAGTATGTACTCGTCGGCTCCATAGCTCAGTTGGTTAGAGCGCCAGTCTAGTAAACTGGAGGTCGAGGGTCCGAATCCCTCTGGGGCCTCACTTTAATTCTTTTTATTAGTTTGATTTATATTACTTTCATGAGACCGTTTTAAACAGTATGTACTCGTCGGCTCCATAGCTCAGTTGGTTAGAGCGCCTGTCTTGTAAACTGGAGGTCGAGGGTCCGAATCCCTCTGGGGCCTCACTTTAATTCTTTTTATTAGTTTGATTTATATTACTTTCATGAGACCGTTTTAAACAGTATGTACTCGTCGGCTCCATAGCTCAGTTGGTTAGAGCGCCAGTCTTGTAAACTGGAGGTCGAGGGTCCGAATCCCTCTGGGGCCTCACTTTAATTCTTTTTATTAGGTTGATGAATATTACTTTCATGAGACCGTTTTAAACAGTATGTACTCGTCGGCTCCATAGCTCAGTTGGTTAGAGCGCCAGTCTTGTAAACTGGAGGTCGAGGGTCCGAATCCCTCTGGGGCCTCACTTTAATTCTTTTGATTAGTTTGATTTATATTACTTTCATGAGACCGTTTTAATCAGTATGTACTCGTCGGCTCCATAGCTCAGTTGGTTAGAGCGCCAGTCTTGTAAACTGGAGGTCGAGGGTCCGAATCCCTCTGGGGCCTCACTTTAATTCTTTTTATTAGGTTGATTTATATTACTTTCATGAGACCGTTTTAAACAGTATGTACTCGTCGGCTCCATAGCTCAGTTGGTTAGAGCGCCAGTCTTGTAAACTGGAGGTCGAGCATCCGAATCCCTCTGGGGCCTAACTTTAATTCTTTTTATTAGGTTGATTTATATTACTTTCATGAGACCGTTTTAAACAGTATGTACTCGTCGGCTCCATAGCTCAGTTGGTTAGAGCGCCTGTCTAGTAAACTGGAGGTCGAGGGTCCGAATCCCTCTGGGGCCTCACTTTAATTCTTTTTATTAGTTTGATTTATATTACTTTCATGAGACCGTTTTAAACAGTATGTACTCGTCGGCTCCATAGCTCAGTTGGTTAGAGCGCCAGTCTTGTAAACTGAAGGTCGAGGGTCCGAATCCCTCTGGGGCCTCACTTTAATTCTTTTTATTAGGTTGATTTATATTACTTTCATGAGACCGTTTTAAACAGTATGTACTCGTCGGCTCCATAGCTCAGTTGGTTAGAGCGCCAGTCTTGTAAACTGGAGGTCGAGGGTCCGAATCCCTCTGGGGCCTCACTTTAATTCTTTTTATTAGGTTGATTTATATTACTTTCATGAGACCGTTTTAAACAGTATGTACTCGTCGGCTCCATAGCTCAGTTGGTTAGAGCGCCTGTCTAGTAAACTGGAGGTCGAGGGTCCGAATCCCTCTGGGGCCTCACTTTAATTCTTTTTATTAGTTTGATTTATATTACTTTCATGAGACCGTTTTAAACAGTATGTACTCGTCGGCTCCATAGCTCAGTTGGTTAGAGCGCCAGTCTTGTAAACTGGAGGTCGAGGGTCCGAATCCCTCTGGGGCCTCACTTTAATTCTTTTTATTAGGTTGATTTATATTACTTTCATGAGACCGTTTTAAACAGTATGTACTCGTCGGCTCCATAGCTCAGTTGGTTAGAGCGCCAGTCTTGTAAACTGGAGGTCGAGGGTCCGCATCCCTCTGGGGCCTCACTTTAATTCTTTTTATTAGGTTGATTTATATTACTTTCATGAGACCGTTTTAAACAGTATGTACTCGTCGGCTCCATAGCTCAGTTGGTTAGAGCGCCTGTCTAGTAAACTAGAGGTCGAGGGTCCGAATCCCTCTGGGGCCTCACTTTAATTCTTTTTATTAGTTTGATTTATATTACTTTCATGAGACCGTTTTAAACAGTATGTACTCGTCGGCTCCATAGCTCAGTTGGTTAGAGCGCCAGTCTTGTAAACTGGAGGTCGAGGGTCCGAATCCCTCTGGGGCCTCACTTTAATTCTTTTTATTAGGTTGATTTATATTACTTTCATGAGACCGTTTTAAACAGTATGTACTCGTCGGCTCCATAGCTCAGTTGGTTAGAGCGCCTGTCTAGTATACTGGAGGTCGAGGGTCCGAATCCCTCTGGGGCCTCACTTTAATTCTTTTTATTAGTTTGATTTATATTACTTTCATTAGACCGTTTTAAACAGTATGTACTCGTCGGCTCCATAGCTCAGTTGGTTAGAGCGCCAGTCTTGTAAACTGGAGGTCGAGGGTCCGAATCCCTCTGGGGCCTCACTTTAATTCTTTTTATTAGGTTGATTTATATTACTTTCATGAGACCGTTTTAAACAGTATGTACTCGTCGGCTCCATAGCTTAGTTGGTTAGAGCGCCAGTCTTGTAAACTGGAGGTCGAGGGTCCTGATCCCTCTGGGGCCTCACTTTAATTCTTTTTATTAGGTTGATTTATATTACTTTCATGAGACCGTTTTAAACAGTATGTACTCGTCGGCTCCATAGCTCAGTTGGTTAGAGCGCCAGTCTTGTAAACTGGAGGTCGAGGGTCCGAATCCCTCTGGGGTCTCACTTTAATTCTTTTTATTAGTTTGATTTATATTACTTTCATGAGACCGTTTTAAACAGCATGTACTCGTCGGCTCCATAGCTCAGTTGGTTAGAGCGCCTGTCTAGTAAACTGGAGGTCGAGGATCCGAATCCCTCTGGGGCCTCACTTTAATTCTTTTTATTAGTTTGATTTATATTACTTTCATGAGACCGTTTTAAACAGTATGTACTCGTCGGCTCCATAGCTCAGTTGGTTAGAGCGCCTGTCTAGTAAACTGGAGGTCGAGGGTCCGAATCCCTCTGGGGCCTCACTTTAATTCTTTTGATTAGTTTGATTTATATTACTTTCATGAGACCGTTTTAAACAGTACGTATACGTCGGCTCCATAGCTCAGTTGGTTAGAGCGCCAGTCTTGTAAACTGGAGGTCGAGGGTCCGAATCCCTCTGGGGCCTCACTTTAATTCTTTTTATTAGGTTGATGAATATTACTTTCATGAGACCGTTTTAAACAGTATGTACTCGTCGGCTCCATAGCTCAGTTGGTTAGAGCGCCAGTCTAGTTAACTGGAGGTCGAGGGTCCGAATCCCTCTGGGGCCTCACTTTAATACTTTTTATTAGGTTGATTTATATTACTTTCATGAGACCGTTTTAAACAGGATGTACTCGTCAGCACCATAGCTCAGTTGGTTAGAGCGCCAGTCTTGTAAACTGGAGGTCGAGGGTCCGAATCCTCCGGGGCCTCACTTTAATTCTTTTTATTAGGTTGATGAATATAACTTTCATGAGACCGTTTTAAACAGTATGTACTCGTCGGCTCCATAGCTCAGTTGGTTAGAGCGCCAGTCTAGTAAACTGGACGTCGAGGGTCCGAATCCCTCTGGGGCCTCACTTTAATTCTTTTTATTAGGTTGATTTATATTACTTTCATGAGACCGTTTTAAACAGTATGTACTCGTCGGCACCATAGCTCAGTTGGTTAGAGCGCCAGTCTTGTAAACTGGATATCGAGGGTCCGAATCCCTCCGGGGCCTCAATTTAATTCTTTTTATTAGGTTGATGAATATTACTTTCATGAGACCGTTTTAAACAATATGTACTCGTCGGCTCCATAGCTCAGTGGGTTAGAGCGCCAGTCTTGTAAACTGGAGGTCGAGGGTCCGAATCCCTCTGGGGCCACACTTTAATTCTTTTGATTAGTTTGATTAATATTACTTTCATGAGACCGTGTTAAACAGTATGTACTCGTCGGCTCCATAGCTCAGTTGGTTAGAGCGCCAGTCTTGTAAACTGGAGGTCGAGGGTCCGAATCCCTCTGGGGCCAAACGTTAATTCTTTTGATTAGTTTGATTAATATTACTTTCATGAGAACGTTTTAAACATTATGTACTCGTCGGCTCCATAGCTCAGTTGGTTAGAGCGCCAGTCATGTAAACTGGAGGTCGAGGGTCCGAATCCCTCTGGGGCCTCACTTTAATTCTTTTGATTAGGTTGATGAATATTACTTTCATGAGACCGTTTTAAACAGTATGCACTCGTCGGCTCCATAGCTCAGTTTGTTAGAGCGCCAGTCTTGTAAACAGGAGGTCGTGGGTCCGAATCTCTCTGGGGCCTCACTTGAATTCTTTTTATTAGTTTGATTTATATTACTTTCATGAGACCGTTTTAAACAGTATGTACTCTTCGGTTCTATAGCTCAGTTGGTTAGAGCACCAGTCTTGTAAACTGCAGGTCGAGGGTCCGAATCCCTCTGGGGCCTCACTTTAATTCTTTTTATTAGTTTGATTTATATTACTTTCATGAGACTGTTTTAAACAGTATTTACTCGTCGGCTCCATAGCTCAGTTGGTTAGAGCGCCAGTCTAGTTAACTGGAGGTCGAGGGTCCGAATCCCTCTGGGGCCTCACTTTAATTCTTTTTATTAGGTTGATGAATATTACTTTCATGAGACCGTTTTAAACAGTATGTACTCGTCGGCTCCATAGCTCAGTTGGTTAGAGCGCCAGTCTTGTAAATTGGAGGTCGAGGGTCCGAATCCCTATGGGGCCACACTTTAATTCTTTTGATTAGTTTGATTAATATTACTTTCATGAGAACGTTTTAAACATTATGTACTCGTCGGCTCCATAGCTCAGTTGGTTAGAGCGCCAGTCTTGAAAACTGGAGGTCGAGGGTCCGAATCCCACTGGGGCCTCACTTTAATTCTTTTTATTAGGTTGATGAATATTACTTTCATGAGACCGTTCTAAACAGTCTGTACTCGTCGGCTCCATAGCTCAGTTGGTTAGTGCGCCAGTCTTGTAAACTGGAGGTCGAAGGTCCGAATCCCTCTGGGGCCTCACTTTAATTCTTTATATTAGTTTGATTTATATTACTTTCATGAGACCGTTTTAAACAGTATGTACTCGTCGGCTCCATAGCTCAGTTGGATAGAGCGCCAGTCTTGTAAACTAGAGGTTGAGGGTCCGAATCCCTCTGGAGCCACACTTAAATTCTTTTGATTAGTTTGTATGAATATTACTTTCATGAGACCGTTTTAAACAGTATGTACTCGTCGGCTCTATAGCTCAGTTGGTTAGAGCGCCAGTCTTGTAAACTGGAGGTCGAGGGTCCGAATCCCTCTGGGGCCTCACTTTAATTCTTTTTATTAGGTTGATGAATATTACTTTCATGAGACCGTTTTAAACAGTATGTACTCGTCGGCTCCATAGCTCCGTTGGTTAGAGCGCCAGTCTTGTAAACTGGAGGTCGAGGGTCCGAATCCCTCTGGGGCCTCACTTTTATTCTTTTGATTAGTTTGATTTATATTACTTTCATGAGACCGTTTTAAACATTATGTACTCGTCGGCTCCATAGCTCAGTTGGTTATCGCGCCAGTCTTGTAAACTGGAGGTCGAGGGTCCGACTCCCTCTGGGGCCTCACTTTAATTCTTTTGATTAGTTTGATTTATATTACTTTCATGAGACCGTTTTAAACAGTATGTACTCGTCGGCTCCATAGCTCAGTTGGTTAGAGCGCCAGTCTTGTAAACTGGAGGTCGAGGGTCCGAATCCCTCTGGGGCCCGACTTAAATTCTTTTGATTAGTTTGATTTATATTACTTTCATGAGACCGTTTTAAACAGTATGTACTGGTCGGCTCCTTAGCTCAGTTGGTTAGAGCGCCAGTCTTGTAAACTGGAGGTCGAGGGTCCGAATCCCTCTGGGGCCTCACTTTAATTCTTTTGATTAGTTTGATTTATATTACTTTCATGAGACCGTTTTAAACAGTATGTACTCGTCGGCTCCATAGCTCAGTTGGTTAGAGCGCCAGTCTAGTAAACTGGAGGTCGAGGGTCCGAATCCCTCTGGGGCCTCACTTTAAGTTTTTTGATTAGTTTGATTTATATTACTTTCATGAGACCGTTTTTAACAGTATGTACTCGTCGGCTCCATAGCTCAGTTGGTTAGAACGCCAGTCTTGTAAACTGGAGGTCGAGGGTCCGAATCCCTCTGGGGCCTCACTTTAATTCTTTTTATTAGGTTGATTAATATTACTTTCATGAGACCGTTTTAAACAATATGTACTCGTCGGCTCCATAGCTCAGTTGGTTAGAGTGCCAGTCTTGTAAACTGGAGGTCGAGGGTCTGAATCCCTCTGGGGCCTCACTTTAATTCTTTTTATTAGTTTGATTTATATTACTTTCATGAGACCGTTTTAAACAGTATGTACTCGTCGGCTCCATAGCTCAGTTAGTTAGAGTGCCAGTCTTGTAAACTGGAGGTCGAGGGTCTGAATCCCTCTGGGGCCTCACTTGAATTCTTTTTATTAGTTTGATTTATATTACTTTCATGAGACCGTTTTAAACAATATGTACTCGTCGGCTCCATAGCTCAGTTGGTTAGAGCGCCAGTCTTGTAAACTGGAGGTCGAGGGTCTGAATCCCTCTGGGGCCTCACTTTAATTCTTTTTATTAGTTTGATTTATATTACTTTCATGAGACCGTTTTAAACAGTATGTACTCGTCGGCTCCATAGCTCAGTTGGTTAGAGTGCCAGTCTTGTAAACTGGAGGTCGAGGGTCTGAATCCCTCTGGGGCCTCACTTTAATTCTTTTTATTAGTTTGATTTATATTACTTTCATGAGACCGTTTTAAACAGTATGTACTCGTCGGCTCCATAGCTCAGTTGGTTAGAGCGCCAGTCTTGTAAACTGGAGGTCGAGGGTCCGAATCCCTCTGGGGCCTCACTTTAAGCTTTTTGATTAGTTTGATTTATATTACTTTCATGAGACCGTTTTAAACAGTATGTACTTGTCGGCTCCATAGCTCAGTTGGTTAGAGCGCCAGTCTAGTAAACTGGAGGTCGAGGGTCCGCATCCCTCTGGGGCCTCACTTTAATTCTTTTTTATTAGGTTGATGAATATTACTTTCATGAGACCGTTTTAAACAGTATGTACTCGTCGGCTCCATAGCTCAATTGGTTAGAGCGCCAGTCTTGTAAACTGGAGGTCGAGGGTCCGCATCCCTCTGGGGCCTCACTTTAATTCTTTTTATTAGGTTGCTTTATATTACTTTCATGAGACCGTTTTAAACAGTATCTACTCGTCGGCACCATAGCTCAGTTGGTTAGAGCGCCATCTAGTAAACTGGATATCGAGGGTCCGTATCCCTCCGGGGCCTCACTTTAATTCTTTTTATTAGGTTGATGAATATTACTTTCATGAGACCGTTTTAAACAGTATGTACTCGTCGGCTCCATAGCTCAGTTGGTTAGAGCTACAGTCTAGTTAACTGGAGGTCGAGGGTCCGAATCCCTCTGGGGCCTCACTTTAATTCTTTTTATTAGGTCGATTTATATTACTTTCATGAGACCGTTTTAAACAGTATGTACTCGTCGGCTCCATAGCTCAGTTGGTTAGAGCGCCAGTCTTGTAAACTGGAGGTCGAGGGTCCGAATCCCCCTGGGGCCTCACTTTAATTCTTTTTATTAGTTTGATTTATATTACTTTCATGAGACCGTTTTAAACAGTATGTACTCGTACGCTCAATAGCTCGGTTGGTTAGAGCGCCAGTCTTGTAAACTGGAGGACGAGGGTCCGAATCCCTCTGGGGCCTCACTTTAAGCTTTTTGATTAGTTTGCTTTATATTACTTTCACGAGACCGTTTTAAACAGTATGTACTCGTCGGCTCCATAGCTCAGTGGGTTAGAGCGCCAGTCTAGTAAACTGGAGGTCGAGGGTCCGAATCCCTCTGGGGCCTCACTTTAATTCTTTTTATTAGGTTGATGAATATTACTTTTATGAGACCGTTTTAAACAGTATGTACTCGTCGGCTCCATAGCTCAGTTGGTTAGAGCGCCAGTCTAGTTAACTGGAGGTCGAGGGTCCGAATCCCTCTGGGGCCTCACTTTAATACTTTTTATTAGGTTGATTTATATTACTTTCATGAGACCGTTTTAAACAGTATGTACTCGTCAGCACCATAGCTCAGTTGGTTAGAGCGCCAGTCTAGTTAACTGGAGGTCGAGGGTCCGAATCCTCTGGGGCCTCACTTTAATTCTTTTTATTAGGTTGATTAATGTAACTTTCATGAGACCGTTTTAAACAGTATGTACTCGTCGGCTCCATAGCTCAGTTGGTTAGAGCGCCAGTCTAGTAAACTGGAGGTCGAGGGTCCGAATCCCTCTGGGGCCTCACTTTAATTCTTTTGATTAGGTTGATTTATATTACTTTCATGAGACCGTTTTAAACAGTATGTACTCGTCGGCTCCATAGCTCAGTGGGTTAGAGCGCCAGTCTTGTAAACTGGAGGTCGAGGGTCCGAATCCCTCTGGGGCCACACTTTGATTCTTTTGATTAGTTTGATTAATATTACTTTCATGAGACCGTGTTAAACAGTATGTACTCGTCGGCTCCATAGCTCAGTTGGTTAGAGCGCCAGTCTTGTAAACTGGAGGTCGAGGGTCCGAATCCCTCTGGGGCCAAACGTTAATTCCTTTGATTAGTTTGATTAATATTACTTTCATGAGAACGTGTTAAACAGTATGTACTCGTCGGCTCCATAGCTCAGTTTGTTAGAGCGCCAGTCATGTAAACTGGAGGTCGAGGGTCCGAATCCCTCTGGGGCCTCACTTTAATTCTTTTGATTAGGTTGATGAATATTACTTTCATGAGACCGTTTTAAACAGTATGTACTCGTCGGCTCCATAGCTCAGTTGGTTAGAGCGCCAGTCTAGTAAACAGGAGGTCGAAGGTCCGAATCCCTCTGGGGCCTCACTTTAATTCTTTTTATTAGTTTGATTTATATTACTTTCATGAGACCGTTTTAAACAGTATGTACTCTTCGGTTCCATAGCTCAGTTGGTTAGAGAACCGTCTTGTAAACTGCAGGTCGAGGGTCCGAATCCCTCTGGGGCCTCACTTTAATTCTTTTTATTAGTTTGATTTATATTACTTTCATGAGACTGTTTTAAACAGTATTTACTCGTCGGCTCCATAGCTCAGTTGGTTAGAGCGCCAGTCTAGTTAACTGGAGGTCGAGGGTCCGAATCCATCTGGGGCCTCACTTTAATTCTTTTTATTAGGTTGATGAATATTACTTTCATGAGACCGTTTTAAACAGTATGTACTCGTCGGCTCCATAGCTCCGTTGGTTAGAGCGCCAGTCTTGTAAACTGGAGGTCGAGGGTCCGAATCCCTCTGGGGCCTCACTTTTATTCTTTTGATTAGTTTGATTTATATTACGTTCATGAGACCGTTTTAAACATTATGTACTCGTCGGCTCCATAGCTCAGTTGGTTAGAGCGCCAGTCTTGTAAACTGGAGGTCGAGGGTCCGACTCCCTCTGGGGCCTCACTTTAATTCTTTTGATTAGTTTGATTTATATTACTTTCATGAGACCGTTTTAAACAGTATGTACTCGTCGGCTCCATAGCTCAGTTGGTTAAAGCGCCAGTCTTGTAAACTGGAGGTCGTGGGTCCGAATCTCTCTGGGGCCCCACTTAAATTCTTTTGATTAGTTTGATTTATATTACTTTCATGAGACCGTTTTAAACAGTATGTACTCGTCGGCTCCATAGCTCAGTTGGTTAGAGCGCCAGTCTTGTAAACTGGAGGTCGAGGGTCCGAATCCCTCTGAGGCCTCACTTTAATTCTTTTTATTAGTTTGATTTATATTACTTTCATGAGACCGTTTTAAACAGTATGTACTCGTCGGCTCCATAGCTCAGTTGGTTATCGCGCCAGTCTTGTAAACTGGAGGTCGAGGGTCCGAATCCCTCTGGGGCCACACTTAAATTCTTTTGATTAGTTTGATTTATATTACTTTCATGAGACCGTTTTAAACAGTATGTACTCGTCGGCTCCATAGCTCAGTTGGTTAGAGCGCCAGTCTTGTAAACTGGAGGTCGAGGGTCCGAATCCCTCTGGGGCCTCACTTTAATTCTTTTTATGGGTTTGATTTATATTACTTCCATGAGACCGTTTTAAACAGTATGTACTCGTCGGCTCCATAGCTCAGTTGGTTAGAGCGCCAGTCTTGTAAACTGGAGGTCGAGGGTCCGAATCCCTCTGGGGCCTCACTTTAATTCTTTTGATTAGTTTGATTTATATTACTTTCATGAGACCGTTTAAAACAGTATGTACTCGTCGGCTCCATAGCTCAGTTGGTTAGAGTGCCAGCAAAATAAACTGGAGGTCGAGGGTCCGAATCCCTCTGGGCCCTCACTTTAATTCTTTTGATTAGTTTGATTTATATTACTTTCATGCGACCGTTTTAAACAGTATGCACTCGTCGGCTCCATAGCTCAGTTGGTTAGAGCGCCATCTAGTAAACTGGAGGTCGAGGGTCCGAATCACTCTGGGGCCTCACTTTAATTCTTTTGATTAGTTTGATTTATATTACTTTCATGAGACCGTTTTAAACAGTATGTACTCGTCGGCTCCATAGCTCAGTTGGTTAGAGCGCCAGTCTTGTAAACTAGAGGTCGAGGGTCCGAATCCCTCTGGGGCCTCACTTTTATTCTTTTGATTAGTTTGATTTATATTACTTTCATGAGACCGTTTTACACAGTATGTACTCGTCGGCTCCATAGCTAAGTTGGTTAGAGCGCCAGTCTTGTAAACTAGAGGTCGAGGGTCCGAATCCCTCTGGGGCCTCACTTTTATTCTTTTGATTAGTTTGATTTATATTACTTTCATGAGACCGTTTTAAACAGTATGTACTCGTCGGCTCCATAGCTCAGTTTGTTAGAGCGCCAGTCTTGTAAACTGGAGGTCGAGGGTCCGAATCCCTCTGGGGCCTCACTTTTATTCTTTTGATTAGTTTGATTTATATTACTTTCATGAGACCGTTTTAAACAGTATGTACTCGTCGGCTCCGTAGCTCAGTGGGTTACAGCGCCAGTCTTGTAAACTGGAGGTCGAGGGTCCGAATCGCTCTGGGGCCTCACGTTTATTCTTTTGATTAGTTTGATTTATATTACTTTCATGAGACCGTTTTAAACAGTATGTACTCGTCGGCTCCATAGCTCAGTTGGTTAGAGCGCCACTCTTGTAAACTGGAGGTCGAGGGTCCGAATCCCTCTGGGGCCTCACGTTTATTCTTTTGATTAGTTTGATTTATATTACTTTCATGAGACCGTTTTAAACAGTATGTACTCGTCGGCACAATAGCGCAGTTGGTTAGAGCGCCAGTCTTGTAAACTGGAGGTCGAACGTCCGAATCCCTCTGGGGCCTCACTTTTATTCTTTTTTTTAGTTTGATTTATATTACTTTCATGAGACCGTTTTAAACAGTATGTACTCGTCGGCTCCTTAGCTCAGTTGGTTAGAGCGCCAGTCTTGTAAACTGGAGGTCGAAAGTCCGAATCCTTCTGGGGCCTCACTTTAATTCTTTTGATTAGTTTGATTTATATTACTTTCATGAGACAGTTTTAAACAGTATGTACTCGTCGGCTCAATAGCTCAGTTGGTTAGAGCGCCAGTCTTGTAAACTGGAGGTCGAGGGTCCGAATACCTCTGGGGCCTCACTATAAGTTTTTTGATTAGTTTGATTTATATTACTTTCATGATGCCGTTTTAAAAAGAATGTACCCGTCGGCTCCATAGCTCAGTTGGTTAGAGCGCCAGTCTTGTAAACTGAAGGTCGAGGGTCCGAATCCCTCTGGGGCCTCACTTTTATTCTTTTGATTAGTTTGATTTATATTACTTTCATGAGACCGTTTTAAACAGTATGTACTCGTCGGCTCCGTAGCTCAGTTGGTTAGAGCGCCAGTCTTGTAAACTGGAGGTCGAGGGTCCGAATCCCTCTGGGGCCTCACTTTAATGCTTTTGATTAGTTTGATTTATATTACTTTCATGAGACCGTTTTAATCAGTATGTACTCGTCGGCTCCATAGCTCAGTTGGTAAAAGCGCTAGTCTAGTAAACTGGAGTCGAGGGTCCGAATCCCTCGTGGGCCTCACTTTACTTCTTTTGATTTATATTACTTTCATGAGACCGTTTTAAAAAGTATGTACTCGTCGGCTCCATAGCTCAGTTGGTTAAAGCGCCAGTCTTGTAAACTGGAGGTCGAGGGTCCGAATCCCTCTGGGGCCTCACTTTTATTCTTTTGATTAGTTTGATTTATATTACTTTCATGAGACCGTTTAAAACAATATGTACTCGTCGGCTCCATAGCTCAGTTGGTTAGAGCGCCAGTCTAGTAAACTGGAGGTCGAGGGTCCGAATCCCTCTGGGGCCTCACTTTAATTCTTTTGATTAGTTTGATTTATATTACTTTCATGAGACCGTTTTAAACATTATGTACTCGTCGGCTCCATAGCTCAGTTGGTTAGAGTGCCAGTCAAGTAAACTGGAGGTCGTGGGTCCGAATCCCTCTGGGCCCTCACTTTAATTCTGTTGATTAGTTTGATTTATATTACTTTCATGAGACCGTTTTAAACAGTATGTACTCGTCGGCTCCATAGCACAGTTGGTTAGAGCGCCATCTAGTAAACTGGAGGTCGAGGGTCCGAATCCCTCTTGGGCCTCACTTTAATACTTTTGATTAGTTTGATTTATATTACTTTCATGAGACCGTTTAAAACAGTATGTACTCGTCGGCTGAATAGCTCAGTTGGTTAGAGCGCCATATAATAAACAAGAGGTAGAGGGTCCGAATCCCTCCGGGGCCTCAATTTAATTCTTTTTATTAGGTTGATGAATATTACTTTCATGAGACCGTTTTAAACATTATGTACTCGTCGGCTCCATAGCTCAGTTGGTTAGAGCGCCAGTCTAGTAAACTGGAGGTCGAGGGTCCGAATCCCTCTGGGGCCTCACTTTTATTCTTTTGATTAGTTTGATTTATATTACTTTCATGAGACCGTTTTAAACAATATGTACTCGTCGGCTCCATAGCTCAGGTGGTTAGAGCGCCATCTAGTAAACTGGAGGTCGAGGGTCCGAATCCCTCTGGGGCCTCACTTTATTTCTTTTGATTAGTTTGATTTATATTACTTTCATGAGACCTTTTTTAACAGTATGTACTCGTCGGCTCCATAGCTCAGTTGGTTAGAGCGCCAGTCTTGTAAAATGGAGGTCGAAAGTCCGTATCCCTCTGGGGCCTCATTTTGATTCTTTTGATTAGTTTGATTTATATTACTTTCATGAGACCGTTTTAAACAGTATGTACTCGTCGGCTCCATAGCTCAGTTGGTTAGAGCGCCAGTCTTATTAACTGGAGGTCGAGGGTCTGAATCCCTCTGGGGCCTCACTTTTATTCTTTTGATTAGTTTGATTTATATTACTTTCATGAGACCGTTTTAAACAGTACGTACTCGTCGGCTCCATAGCGCAGTTGGTTAGAGCGCCAGTCTTGTAAACTGGAGATCGAGGGTCCGAATCCCTCTGGGGCCTCACTTTAATTCTTTTTATTAGTTTTATTTATATTACTTTCATGAGACCGTTTTAAACAGTATGTACTCGTCGGCTCCATAGCTCAGTTGGTAAGAGCGCCAGTCTTGTAAACTGGAGGTCGAAAGTCCGAATCCCTCTGGGGCCTCACTTTAATTCTTTTGATTAGTTTGATTTATATTACTTTCATGAGACAATTTTTAACAGTATGTACTCGTCGGCTCCATAGCTCAGTTGGTTAGAGCGCCAGTCTTGTAAACTGGAGGTCGAGGGTCCGAATCCCTCTGGGGCCTCACTTTAAGTTTTTTGATTAGTTTGATTTATATTACTTTCATGAGACCGTTTTAAACAGTATGTACTCGTCGGCTCCATAGCGCAGTTGGTTAGAGCGCCAGTCTTGTAAACTGGAGATCGAGGGTCCGAATCCCTCTGGGGCCTCACTTTAATTCTTTTTATTAGTTTGATTTGTATTACTTTCATGAGACCGTTTTAAACAGTATGTACTCGTCGGCTCCATAGCTCAGTTGGAAAGAACGCCAGTCTAGTAAACTGGAGGTCGAAAGTCCGAATCCCTCTGGGGCCTCACTTTAATTCTTTTGATTAGTTTGATTTATATTACTTTCATGAGACCGTTTTAAACAGTATGTACTTATCGGCTCCATAGCTCAGTTGGTTAGGGCGCGAGTCTAGTAAACTGGAGGTCGAGGGTCCGAATCCCTCTGGGGCCTCACTTTAATTCTTTTGATTTATATTACTTTCATGAGACCGTTTTAAACAGTATGTACTCGTCGGCTCCATAGCTCAGTTGGTTAAAGCGCCAGTCTAGTAAACTGGAGGTCGAGGGTCCGAATCCCTCTGGGGCCTCACTTTAATTCTTTTGATTAGTTTGATTTATATTACTTTCATGAGACCGTTTTAATCAGTATGTATTCGTCGGCTCCATAGCTCAGTTGGTTAGAGCGCCAGTCTAGTAAACTGGAGGTCGAGGGTCCGAATCCATCTGGGGCCTCACTTTAATTCTTTTTATTAGTTTGATCTATATTACTTTCATGAGACCGTTTAAAACAGTATGTACTCGTCGGCTCCATAGCTCAGTTGGTTAAAGCGCCAGTCTTGTAAACTGGAGGTCGAGGGTCCGAATCCCTCTGGGGCCTCACTTTTATTCTTTTGATTAGTTTGATTTATATTACTTTCATGAGACCGTTTTAAACAGTATGTACTCGTCGGCTCCATAGCTCAGTTGGTTAGAGCGCCAGTCTAGTAAACTGGACGTCGAAAGTCCGAATGCCTCCGGGGCCTCACTTTAATTCTTTTGATTAGTTTGATTTATATTACTTTCATGAGACCGTTTGGAACAGTATGTACTCGTCGGCTCCATAGCTCAGTTGGTTAGAGCGCCAGTCTAGTAAACTGGAGGTCGAGGGTCTGAATCCCTCTGGGGCCTCACTTTAATTCTTTTGATTAGTTTGATTTATATTACTTTCATGAGACCGTTTTAAACACTATGTACTCGTCGGCTCCATAGCTCAGTTAGTTAGAGTGCCAGTCAAGTAAACTGGAGGTCGAGGGTCCGAATCCCTTTGGGCCCTCACTTTAATTCTTTTGATTAGTTTGATTTATATTACTTTCATGAGACCGTTTAAAACAGTATGTACTCGTCGTCTCCATAGCTCAGTTGGTTAGAGCGCCATCTAGTAAACTGGAGGTCGAGGGTACGAATCCCTCTGGTACCTCACTTTTATTCTTTTGATTAGTTTGATTTATATTACTTTCATGAGACCGTTTTAAACAGTATGTACTCGTCGGCTCCATAGCTCAGTTGGTTTGAGCGCCATCTTGTAAACTGGAGGTCGAGGGTCCGAATCCCTCTGGGGCCTCACTTTTATTCTTTTGATTAGTTTGATTTATATTACTTTCATGAGACCGTTTTAAACAGTATGTACTCGTCGGCTCCATAGCTCAGTTGGTTAGAGCGCCAGTCTTGTAAACTGGAGGTCGAGGGTCCGAATCCCTTTGGGGTTTCACTTTAATTCTTTTGATTAGTTTGATTTATATTACTTTCATGAGACAGTTTTAAACAGTATGTACTCGTCGGCTCCATAGCTCAGTTGGTTAGAGCGCCAGTCTTGTAAACTGGAGGTCGAGGGTCCGAATCCCTCTGGGGCCTCACTTTAAGTTTTTTGATTAGTTTGATTTATATTATTTTCATGAGACCGTTTTAAACAGTATGTACTCGTCGGCTCCATAGCTCAGTTGGTTAGAGCGCCAGTCTTGTAAACTTAAGGTCGAGGGTCCGAATCCCTCTGGGGCCTCACTTTAATTCTTTTGATTAGTTTGATTTATATTACTTTCATGAGACCGTTTTAAACAGTATGTACTCGTCGGCTCCATAGCTCAGTTGGTTAGAACGCCAGTCTAGTAAACTGGAGGTCGAGGGTCCGAATCCCTCTGGGGCCTCACTTTAATTCTTTTGATTAGTTTGATTTATATAACTTTCATGAGACCGTTTTAAACAGTATGTACTCGTCGGCTCCATAGCTCAGTTGGTTAGTGCGCCAGTCTTGTAAACTGGAGGTTTAAAGTCCGAATCCCTCTGGGGCCTCACTTTAATTCTTTTGATTAGTTTGAATTATATTACTTTCATGAGACAGTTTTAAACAGTATGTACTCGTCGGCTCCATAGCTCAGTTGATTAGAGCGCCAGTCTTTTAAACTGGAGGTCGAGGGTCCGAATCCCTCTGTGTCCTCACTTTAAGTTTTTTGATTAGTTTGATGAATATTACTTTCATGAGACCGTTTTAAACAGTATGTACTCGTCGGCTCCATAGCTCAGTTGGTTAGAGCGCCAGTCTAGTAAACTGGAGGTCGAGGGTCCGAATCCCTCTGGGGTCTCACTTTAATTCTTTTGATTTATATTACTTTCATGAGACCGTTTTAAAAAGTATGTACTCGTCGGCTCCATAGCTCAGTTGGTAAAAGCGCCAGTCTTGTAAACTTAAGGTCGTGGGTCCGAATCCCTCTGGGGCCTCACTTTAATTCTTTTGATTAGTTTGATTTATATTACTTTCATGAGACCGTTTAAACAGTATGTACTCTTCGGCTCCATAGCTCAGTTGGTTAGAACGCCAGTCTAGTAAACTGGAGGTCGAGAGTCCGAATCCCTCTGGGGCCTCACTTTAATTCTTTTGATTTATATTACTTTCATGAGACGGTTTTAAACAGTATGTACTCGTCGGCTACATAGCTCAGATTGTTAAAGCGCCAGTCTAGTAAACTGGAGGTCGAGGGTCCGAATCCCTCTGGGGCCTCACTTTAATTCTTTTGATTAGTTTGATTGATATTACTTTCATGAGACCGTTTTAATCAGTATGTACTCGTCGGCTCCATAGCTCAGTTGGTTAGAGCGCCAGTCTAGTAAACTGGAGGTCGAGGGTCCGAATCCCTCTAGGGCCTCACTTTAATTCTTTTGATTAGTTTGATTTATATTACTTTCATGAGACCGTTTTAAACAGTATGTACTCGTCGGCTCCATAGCTCAGTTGGTTAGAGCGCCAGTCTTGTAAACTGGAGGTCGAGGGTCCGAATCTCTCTGGGGCCCCACTTAAATTCGTTTGATTAGTTTGATTTATATTACTTTCATGAGACCGTTTTAAACAGTATGTACTCGTCGGCTCCATAGCTCAGTTGGTTAGAGCGCCAGTCTTGTAAAATGGAGGTCGAGGGTCCGAATCCCTCTGGGGCCACACTTAAATTCTTTTGATTAGTTTGATGAATATTACTTTCATGAGATCGTTTTAAACAGTATGTACTCGTCGGCTCCATAGCTGAGTTGGTTAGAGCGCCAGTCTTGTAAACTGGAGGTCGAGGGTCCGAATCCCTCTGGGGCCTCACTTTAATTCTTTTTATGGGTTTGATTTATATTACTTTCATGAGACCGTTTTAAACAGTATGTACTCGTCGGCTCCATAGCTCAGTTGGTTAGAGCGCCAGTCTTGTAAACTAGGTCGAGGGTCCGAATCCCTCTGGGGCCTCACTTTAATTCTTTTTATTAGTTTGATTTATATTACTTTCATGAGACCGTTTTAAACAGTATGTACTCGTCGGTTCCATAGCTCAGTTGGTTAGTGCGCCAGTCTTGTAAACTGGAGGTCGAAAGTCCGAATCCCTCTGGGGCCTCACTTTAATTCTTTTGATTAGTTTGAATTATATTACTTTCATGAGACAGTTTTAAACAGTATGTACTCGTCGGCTCCATAGCTCAGTTGGTTAGAGCGCCAGTCTTTTAAACTGGAGGTCGAGGGTCCGAATCCCTCTGGGTCCTCACTTTAAGTTTTTTGATTAGTTTGATTTATATTACTTTCATGAGACCGTTTTAAACAGTATGTACTCGTCGGCTCCATAGCTCAGTTGGTTAGAGCGCCAGTCTTGTAAACTGAAGGTCGAGGGTCCGAATCCCTCTGGAGGCTCACTGTAATTCTTTTGATTAGTTTGATTTATATTACTTTCATGAGACCGTTTTAAACAGTATGTACTCGTCGGCTCCATAGCTCAGTTGGTTAGAGCGCCAGTCTAGTAAACTGGAGGTGGAGGGTCCGAATCCCTCTGGGGCCTCACTTTAATTCTTTTGATTAGTTTGATTTATATTACTTTCATGAGACCGTTTTAAACAGTATGTACTCGTCGGCTCCATAGCTCAGTTGGTTAGAGCGCCAGTCAAGTAAACTGGAGGTCGTGGGTCCGAATCCCTCTGGGGCCTCACTTTAATTCTTTTGATTAGTTTGATTTATATTACTTTCATAAGACCGTTTTAATCAGTATGTACTCGTCGGCTCCATAGCTCAGTTGGTTAGAGCGCCAGTCTAGTAAACTGGAGGTCGAGGGTCCGAATCCCTCTGGGGCCTCACTTTAATTCTTTTGATTTATATTACTTTCATGAGACCGTTTTAAAAAGTATGTACTCGTCGGCTCCATAGCTCAGTTGGTAAAAGCGCCAGTCTTGTAAACTGGAGGTCGAGGGTCCGAATCCCTCTGGGGCCTGACTTTTATTCTTTTGATTAGTTTGATTTATATTACTTTCATTAGACCGTTTTAACCAGTATGTACTCGTCGGCTCCATAGCTCAGTTGGTTAGAGCGCCATCTAGTAAACTGGAGGTCGAGGGTCCGAATCCCTCTGGTACCTCACTTTTATTCTTTTGATTAGTTTGATTTATATTACTTTCATGAGACCGTTTTAAACAGTATGTACTCGTCGGCTCCATAGCTCAGTTGGTTAGAGCGCCATCTTGTAAACTGGAGGTCGAGGGTCCGAATCCCTCTGGGGCCTGACTTTTATTCTTTTGATTAGTTTGATTTATATTACTTTCATGAGACCGTTTTAAACAGTATGTACTCGTCGGCTCCATAGCTCAGTTGGTTAGAGCGCCAGTCTTGTAAACTGGAGGTCGAGGGTCCGAATCCCTTTGGGGTTTCACTTTCATTCTTTTGATTAGTTTGATTTATATTACTTTCATGAGACAGTTTTAAACAGTATGTACTCGTCGGCTCCATAGCTCAGTTGGTTAGAGCGCCAGTCTTGTAAACTGGAGGTCGAGGGTCCGAATCCCTCTGGGGCCTCACTTTAAGTTTCTTGATTAGTTTGATTTATATTATTTTCATGAGACCGTTTTAAACAGTATGTACTCGTCGGCTCCATAGCTCAGTTGGTTAGAGCGCCAGTCTTGTAAACTTAAGGTCGAGGGTCCGAATCCCTCTGGGGCCTCACTTTAATTCTTTTGATTAGTTTGATTTATATTACTTTCATGAGACCGTTTTAAACGGTATGTACTCGTCGGCTCCATCGCTCAGTTGGTTAGAACGCCAGTCTAGTAAACTGGAGGTCGAGGGTCCGAATCCCTCTGGGGCCTCACTTTAATTCTTTTGATTAGTTTGATTTATATTACTTTCATGAGACCGTTTTAAACAGTATGTACTCGTCGGCTCTATAGCTCAGTTGGTTAGTGCGCCAGTCTTGTAAACTGGAGGTCGTAAGTCCGAATCCCTCTGGGGCCTCACTTTAATTCTTTTGATTAGTTTGAATTATATTACTTTCATGAGACAGTTTTAAACAGTATGTACTCGTCGGCTCCATAGCTCAGTTGGTTAGAGCGCCAGTCTTTTAAACTGGAGGTCGAGGGTCCGAATCCCTCTGGGTCCTCACTTTAAGTTTTTTGATTAGTTTGATGAATATTACTTTCATGAGACCGTTTTAAACAGTATGTATTCGTCGGCTCCATAGCTCAGTTGGTTAGAGCGCCAGTCTAGTAAACTGGAGGTCGAGGGTCCGAATCCCTCTGGGGCCTCACTTTAATTCTTTTGATTTATATTACTTTCATGAGACCGTTTTAAAAAGTATGTACTCGTCGGCTCCATAGCTCAGTTGGTAAAAGCGCCAGTCTTGTAAACTGGAGGTCGAGGGTCCGAATCCCTCTGGGGCCTGACTTTTATTCTTTTGATTAGTTTGATTTATATTATTTTCATGAGACCGTTTTAAACAGTATGTACTCGTCGGCTCCATAGCTCAGTTGGTTAGAGCGCCAGTCTTGTAAACTTAAGGTCGAGGGTCCGAATCCCTCTGGGGCCTCACTTTAATTCTTTTGATTAGTTTGATTTATATTACTTTCATGAGACCGTTTAAACAGTATGTACTCGTCGGCTCCATAGCTCAGTTGGTTAGAACGCCAGTCTAGTAAACTGGAGGTCGAGGGTACGCATCCCTCTGGGGCCTCACTTTAATTCTTTTGATTAGTTTGATTTATATTACTTTCATGAGACCGTTTAAAACAGTATGTACTCGTCGGCTCCATAGCTCAGTTGGTTAGAGCGCCAGTCTAGTAAACTGAAGGTCGAGAGTCCGAATCCCTCTGGAGCCTCACTTTAATTCTTTTGATTTATATTACTTTCATGAGACGGTTTTAAACAGTATGTACTCGTCGGCTACATAGCTCAGATTGTTAAAGCGCCAGTCTAGTAAACTGGAGGTCGAGGGTCCGAATCCCTCTGGGGCCTCACTTTAATTCTTTTGATTAGTTTGATTTATATTACTTTCATGAGACCGTTTTAATCAGTATGTACTCGTCGGCTCCATAGCTCAGTTGGTTAGAGCGCCAGTCTAGTAAACTGGAGGTCGAGGGTCCGAATCCCTCTAGGGCCTCACTTTAATTCTTTTGATTAGTTTGATTTATATTACTTTCATGAGACCGTTTAAAACAGTATGTACTCGTCGGCTCCATAGCTCAGTTGGTTAGAGCGCCAGTCTTGTAAACTGGAGGTCGAGGGTCCGAATCTCTCTGGGGCCCCACTTAAATTCGTTTGATTAGTTTGATTTATATTACTTTCATGAGACCGTTTTAAACAGTATGTACTCGTCGGCTCCATAGCTCAGTTGGTTAGAGCGCCAGTCTTGTAAAATGGAGGTCGAGGGTCCGAATCCCTCTGGGGCCACACTTAAATTCTTTTGATTAGTTTGATGAATATTACTTTCATGAGATCGTTTTAAACAGTATGTACTCGTCGGCTCCATAGCTCAGTTGGTTAGAGCGCCAGTCTTGTAAACTGGAGGTCGAGGGTCCGAATCCCTCTGGGGCCTCACTTTAATTCTTTTTATGGGTTTGATTTATATTACTTTCATGAGACCGTTTTAAACAGTATGTACTCGTCGGCTCCATAGCTCAGTTGGTTAGAGCGCCAGTCTTGTAAACTAGGTCGAGTGTCCGAATCCCTCTGGGGCCTCACTTTAATTCTTTTTATTAGTTTGATTTATATTACTTTCATGAGACCGTTTTAAACAGTATGTACTCGTCGGCTCCATAGCTCAGTTGGTTAGTGCGCCAGTCTTGTAAACTGGAGGTCGAAAGTCCGAATCCCTCTGGGGCCTCACTTTAATTCTTTTGATTAGTTTGAATTATATTACTTTCATGAGACAGTTTTAAACAGTATGTACTCGTCGGCTCCATAGCTCAGTTGGTTAGAGCGCCAGTCTTTTAAACTGGAGGTCGAGGGTCCGAATCCCTCTGGGTCCTCACTTTAAGTTTTTTGATTAGTTTGATTTATATTACTTTCATGAGACCGTTTTAAACAGTATGTACTCGTCGGCTCCATAGCTCAGTTGGTTAGAGCGCCAGTCTTGTAAACTGAAGGTCGAGGGTCCGAATCCCTCTGGGGGCTCACTTTAATTCTTTTGATTAGTTTGATTTATATTACTTTTATGAGACCGTTTTAAACAGTATGTACTCGTCGGCTCCATAGCTCAGTTGGTTAGAGCGCCAGTCTAGTAAACTGGAGGTTGAGGGTCCGAATCCCTCTGGGGCCTCACTTTAATTCTTTTGATTAGTTTGATTTATATTACTTTCATGAGACCGTTTTAATCAGTATGTACTCGTCGGCTCCATAGCTCAGTTAGTTAGAGCGCCAGTCTAGTAAACTGGAGGTCGAGGGTCCGAATCCCTCTGGGGCCTCACTTTAATTCTTTTGATTTATATTACTTTCATGAGACCGTTTTAAAAAGTATGTACTCGTCGGCTCCATAGCTCAGTTGGTAAAAGCGCCAGTCTTGTAAACTGGAGGTCGAGGGTCCGGATCCCTCTGGGGCCTGACTTTTATTCTTTTGATTAGTTTGATTTATATTACTTTCATGAGACAGTTTAAAACAGTATGTACTCGTCGGCTCCATAGCTCAGTTGGTTAGAGCGCCAGTCTAGTAAACTGGAGGTCGAGGGTCCGAATCCCTCTGGGGCCTCACTTTAATTCTTTTGATTAGTTTGATTTATATTACTTTCATGAGACCGTTTAAAACAGTATGTACTAGTCGGCTCCATAGCTCAGTTGGTTAGAGCGCCAGTCTAGTAAACTGGAGGTCGAGGGTCCGAATCCCTCTGGGGCCTCACTTTAATTCTTTTGATTAGTTTGATTTATATTACTTTCATGAGACCGTTTTAAACAGTATGTACTCGTCGGCTCCATAGCTCAGTTGGTTAGAGCGCCAGTCTTGTAAACTGAAGGTCGAGGGTCCGAATCCCTCTGGGGGCTCACTTTAATTCTTTTGATTAGTTTGATTTATATTACTTTCATGAGACCGTTTTAAACAGTATGTACTCGTCGGCTCCATAGCTCAGTTGGTTAGAGCGCCAGTCTAATAAACTAGAGGTGGAGGGTCCGAATCCCTCTGGGGCCTCACTTTAATTCTTTTGATTAGTTTGATTTATATTACTTTCATGAGACCGTTTTAATCAGTATGTACTCGTCGGCTCCATAGCTCAGTTGGTTAGAGCGCCAGTCTAGTAAACTGGAGGTCGAGGGTCCGAATCCCTCTGGGGCCTCACTTTAATTCTTTTGATTTATATTACTTTCATGAGACCGTTTTAAAAAGTATGTACTCGTCGGCTCCATAGCTCAGTTGGTTAGAGCGCCAGTCTTGTAAACTGGAGGTCGAGGGTCCGGATCCCTCTGGGGCCTGACTTTAATTCTTTTGATTAGTTTGATTTATATTACTTTCATGAGACCGTTTTAAACAGTATGTACTCGTCGGCTCCATAGCTCAGTTGGTTAGAGTGCCAGTCAAGTAAACTGGAGGTCGAGGGTCCGAATCACTCTGGGCCCTCACTTTAATTCTTTTGATTAGTTTGATTAATATTACTTTCATGAGACCGTTTTAAACAGTATGTACTCGTCGGCTCCATAGCTCAGTTGGTTAGAGCGCAATCTAGTACACTGGAGGTCGAGGGTCCGAATCCATCTGGGGCCTCACTTTAATTCTTTTTATTAGTTTGATCTATATTACTTTCATGAGACCGTTTAAAACAGTATGTACTCGTCGGCTCCATAGCTCAGTTGGTTAGAGCGCCATCTAGTTGCACTGGAGGTCGAGGGTCCGAATCCCTCTGGGGCCTCACTTTAATTCTTTTGATTAGTTTGAATTATATTACTTTCATGAGACCGTTTTAAACAGTATGTACTTGTCGGCTCCATAGCTCAGTTGGTTAGAGCGCCAGTCTTGTAAACTGGAGGTCGAGGGTCCGAATCCCTCTGGGGCCTCACTTTAATTCTTTTTATTAGGTTGATGAATATTACTTTCATGAGACCGTTTTAAACAGTATGTACCCGTTGGCTCCATGGCTCCGTTGGTTAGAGCGCCAGTCTTGTAAACTGGAGATCGAGGGTCCGAATCCCTCTGGGGCCTCCCTTTTATTCTTTTGATTAGTTTGATTTATATTACTTTCATGAGACCGTTTTAAACAGTATGTACTCGTCGGCTCCATAGCTCAGTTTGTTAGAGCGCCAGTCTTGTAAACTGGAGGTCGAGGGTCCGAATCCCTCTGGGGCCTCACTTTAATTCTTTTTAATAGTTTGATTTATATTACTTTCATGAGACCGTTTTAAACAGTATGTACTCGTCGGCTCCATAGCTCAGTTGGTTAGAGCGCCAGTCTTGTAAACTGGAGGTCGAGGGTCCGAATCCCTCTGGGGCCTCACTTAAATTCTTTTGATTAGTTTGATTTATATTACTTTCATGAGACCGTTTTAAACAGTATGTAATCGTCGGCTCCATAGCTCAGTTGGTTTGAGCGCCAGTCTTGTAAACTGGAGGTCGAGGGTCCGAATCCCTCTGGGGCCTCACTTTAATTCTTTTTATGGGTTTGATTTATATTACTTTCATGAGACCGTTTTAAACAGTATGTACTCGTCGGCTCCATAGCTCAGTTGGTTAGAGCGCCAGTCTTGTAAACTGGAGGTCGAGGGTCCGAATCCCTCTGGGGCCTCACTTTAATTCTTTTTATGGGTTTGATTTATATTACTTTCATGAGACCGTTTTAAACAGTATGTACTCGTCGGCTCCATAGCTCAGTTGGTTAGAGCGCCAGTCTTGTAAACTGGAGGTCGAGGGTCCGAATCCCTCTGGGGCCTCACTTTAATTCTTTTTATGGGTTTGATTTATATTACTTTCATGAGACCGTTTTAAACAGTATGTACTCGTCGGCTCCATAGCTCAGTTTGTTAGAGCGCCAGTCTTGTAAACTGGAGGTCGAGGGTCCGAATCCCTCTGGGGCCTCACTTTAATTCTTTTGATTAGTTTGAATTATATTACTTTCATGAGACAGTTTTAAACAGTATGTACTCGTCGGCTCCATAGCTCAGTTGGTTAGAGTCCCAGTCTTGTAAACTGGAGGTCGAGGGTACGAATCCCTCTGGGGCCCCACTTAAATTCTTTTGATTAGTTTGATTTATATTACTTTCATGAGACCATTTTAAACAGTATGTACTCGTCGGCTCCATAGCTCAGTTGGTTAGAGCGCCAGTCTTGTAAAATGGAGGTCGAGGGTCCGAATCCCTCTGGGGCCTCACTTTAATTCTTTTGATTAGTTTGATGAATATTACTTTCATGAGACCATTTTAAACAGTATGTACTCGTCGGCTCCATAGCTAAGTTGGTTAGAGCACCAGTCTTGTAAACTGGAGGTCGAGGGTCCGAATACGTCTGGGGCCTCACTTTAATTCTTTTTATGGGTTTGATTTATATTACTTTCATGAGACCGTTTTAAACATATGTACTCGTCGGCTCCATAGCTCAGTTGGTTAGAGCGCCAGTCTTGTAAACTGGAGGTCGAGGGTCCGAATCCCTCTGGGGCCTCACTTTAATTCTTTTTATTAGTTTGATTTATATTACTTTCATGAGACCGTTTTAAACAGTATGTACTCGTCGGCTCCATAGCTCAGTTGGTTAGTGCGCCAGTCTTGTAAACTGGAGGTCGAAAGTCCGAATCCCTCTGGGGCCTCACTTTAATTTTTTTGATTAGTTTGAATTATATTACTTTCATGAGACAGTTTTAAACAGTATGTACTCGTCGGCTCCATAGCTCAGTAGGTTAGAGCGCCAGTCTTTTAAACTGGAGGTCGAGGGTCCGAATCCCTCTGGGTCCTCACTTTAAGTTTTTTGATTAGTTTGATTTATATTACTTTCATGAGACCGTTTAAACAGTATGTACTCGTCGGCTCCATAGCTCAGTTGGTTAGAGCGCCAGTCTTGTAAACTGAAGGTCGAGGGTCCGAATCCCTCTGGGAGCTCACTTTAATTCTTTTGATTAGTTTGATTTATATTACTTTCATGAAACCGTTTTAAACAATATGTACTCGTCGCCTCCATAGCTCAGTTGGTTAGAGCGCCAGTCTAGTAAACTGGAGGTGGAGGGTCCGAATCCCTCTGGGGCCTCACTTTAATTCTTTTGATTAGTTTGATTTATATTACTTTCATGAGACCGTTTTAATCAGTATGTACTCGTCGGCTCCATAGCTCAGTTGGTTAGAGTACCAGTCTAGTAAACTGGAGGTCGAGGGTCCGAATCCCTCTGGGGCTTCACTTTAATTCTTTTGATTTATATTCCTTTCATGAGACCGTTTTAAAAAGTATGTACTCGTCGGCTCCATAGCTCAGTTGGTAAAAGCGCCAGTCTTGTAAACTGGAGGTCGAGGGTCCGAATCCCTCTGGGGCCTGACTTTTATTCTTTTGATTAGTTTGATTTATATTACTTTCATGAGACAGTTTAAAACAGTATGTACTCGTCGGCTCCATAGCTCAGTTGGTTAGAGCGCCAGTCTAGTAAACTAAAGGTCGAGGGTCCGAATCCCTCTGGGGCTTCACTTTAATTCTTTTGATTTATATTCCTTTCATGAGACCGTTTTAAAAAGTATGTACTCGTCGGCTCCATAGCTCAGTTGGTAAAAGCGCCAGTCTTGTAAACTGGAGGTCGAGGGTCCGAATCCCTCTGGGGCCTCACTTTAATTCTTTTGATTAGTTTGATTTATATTACTTTCATGAGACCGTTTAAAACAGTATGTACTCGTCGGCTCCATAGCTCAGTTGGTTAGAGCGCCAGTCTTGTAAACTGGAGGTCGAGGGTCCGAATCGCTCTGAAGCCTCACTTTAATTCTTTTAATTCTTTTGATTAGTTTGATTAGTTTGATTTATATTACTTTCATGAGACCGTTTTAAACAGTATGTACTCGTCGGCTCCATAGCTCAGTTGGTTAGAGTGCCAGTCAAGTAAACTGGAGGTCGAGGGTCCGAATCACTCTGGGCCCTCACTTTAATTCTTTTGATTAGTTTGATTAATATTACTTTCATGAGACCGTTTTAAACAGTATGTACTCGTCGGCTCCATAGCTCAGTTGGTTAGAGCGCCAGTCTAGTAAACTGGAGGTCGAGGGTCCGAATCGCTCTGAAGCCTCACTTTAATTCTTTTAATTCTTTTGATTAGTTTGATTAGTTTGATTTATATTACTTTCATGAGACCGTTTTAAACAGTATGTACTCGTCGGCTCCATAGCTCAGTTGGTTAGAGTGCCAGTCAAGTAAACTGGAGGTCGAGGGTCCGAATCACTCTGGGCCCTCACTTTAATTCTTTTGATTAGTTTGATTAATATTACTTTCATGAGACCGTTTTAAACAGTATGTACTCGTCGGCTCCATAGCTCAGTTGGTTAGAGCGCAATCTAGTAAACTGGAGGTCGAGGGTCCGAATCCATCTGGGGCCTCACTTTTACTCTTTTTATTAGTTTGATCTATATTACTTTCATGAGACCGTTTAAAACAGTATGTACTCGTCGGCTCCATAGCTCAGTTGGTTAGAGCGCCATCTAGTAAACTGGAGGTCGAGGGTCCGAATCCCTCTGGGGCCTCACTTTAATTCTTTTGATTAGTTTGATTTATATTACTTTCATGAGACCGTTTAAAACAGTATGCACTCGTCGGCTCCATAGCTCAGTTGGTTAGAGCGCCAGTCTAGTAAATTGGAGGTCGAGGGTCCGAATCCCTCTGGGGCCTCACTTTAATTCTTTTGATTAGTTTGATTTATATTACTTTCATGAGACCGTTTTAAACAGTATGTACTCGTCGGCTCCATAGCTCAGTTGGTTAGATCGCCATCTAATTGCACTGGAGGTCGAGGGTCCGAATCCCTCTGGGGCCTCCCTTTAATTCTTTTGATTAGTTTGATTTATATTACTTTCATGAGACCGTTTTAAACAGTATGTACTTGTCGGCTCCATAGCTCAGTTGGTTAGAGCGCCAGTCTTGTAAACTGGAGGTCGAGGGTCCGAATCCCTCTGGGGCCTCACTTTAATTCTTTTTATTAGGTTGATGAATATTACTTTCATGAGACCGTTTTAAACAGTATGTACTCGTTGGCTCCATGGCTCCGTTGGTTAGAGCGCCACTCTTGTAAACTGGAGATCGAGGGTCCGAATCCCTCTGGGGCCTCACTTTTATTCTTTTGATTAGTTTGATTTATATTACTTTCATGAGACCGTTTTAAACAGTATGTACTCGTCGGCTCCATAGCTCAGTTGGTTAGAGCGCCAGTCTGGTAAACTGGAGGTCGAGGGTCCGAATCCCTCTGGGGCCTCACTTTTATTCTTTTGATTAGTTTGATTTATATTACTTTCATGAGACCGTTTTAAACAGTATGTACTCGTCGGCTCCATAGCTCAGTTGGTTAGAGCGCCAGTCTTGTAAACTGGAGGTCGAGGGTACGAATCCCTCTAGGGCCCCACTTAAATTCTTTTGATTAGTTTGATTTATATTACTTTCATGAGACCGTTTTAAACAGTATGTACTCGTCGGCTCCATAGCTCAGTTGGTAAAAGCGCCAGTCTTGTAAACTGGAGGTCGAGGGTCCGAATCCCTCTGGGCCCTCACTTTAATTCTTTGTATAGGTTGGATTTATATTACTTTCATGAGACCGTTTTAAACAGTATGTACTCGTCGGCTCCATAGCTCAGTTGGTAAGAGCGCCAGTCTTGTAAACTGGAGGTCGAGGGTCCGAATCCCTCTGGGGCCTCACTTTAATTCTTTTTATTAGTTTGATTTATATTACTTTCATGAGACCGTTTTAAACAGTATGTACTCGTCGGCTCCATAGCTCAGTTGGTTAGAGCGCCAGTCTTGTAAACTGGAGGTCGAGGGTCCGAATCCCTCTGGGGCCTCACTTTAATTCTTTTTATTAGTTTGATTTATATTACTTTCATGAGACCGTTTTAAACAGTATGTACTCGTCGGCTCTATAGCTCAGTTGGTTAGAGCGCCAGTCTTGTAAACTGGAGGTCGAGGGTCCGAATCCCTCTGGGGCCTCACTTTAATTCTTTTGATTAGTTTGAATTATATTACTTTCATGAGACAGTTTTAAACAGTATGTACTCGTCGGCTCCATAGCTCAGTTGGTTAGAGCGCCAGTCTTTTAAACTGGAGGTCGAGGGTCCGAATCCCTTTGGGTCCTCACTTTAAGTTTTTTGATTAGTTTGATTAATATTACTTTCATGAGACCGTTTTAAACAGTATGTACTCGTCGGCTCCATAGCTCAGTTGGTTAGAGCGCCATCTAGTTGCACTGGAGGTCGAGGGTCCGAATCCCTCTGGGGCCTCACTTTAATTCTTTTGATTAGTTTGATTTATATTACTTTCATGAGACCGTTTTAAACAGTATGTACTCGTCGGCTCCATAGCTCAGTTGGTTAGAGCGCCAGTCTTGTAAACTGAAGGTCGAAAGTCCGAATCCCTCTGGGGCCTCACTTTAATTCTTTTGATTAGTTTGAATTATATTACTTTCATGAGACAGTTTTAAACAGTATGTACACGTCGGCTCCATAGCTCAGTTGGTTAGAGCGCCAGTCTTTTAAACTGGAGGTCGAGGGTCCGAATCCCTCTGGGTCCTCACTTTAAGTTTTTTGATTAGTTTGATTTATATTACTTTCATGAGACCGTTTTAAATAGTATGTACTCGGCGGCTCCATAGCTCAGTTGGTTAGAGCGCCAGTCTTGTAAACTGAAGGTCGAGGGTCCGAATCCCTCTGGGGGCTCACTTTAATTCTTTGGATTAGTTTGATTTATATTACTTTCATGAGACCGTTTTAATCAGTATGTACTCGTCGGCTCCATAGCTCAGTTGGTAAAAGCGCCAGTCTTGTAAACTGGAGGTCGAGGGTCCGAATCCCTCTGAGGCCTCACTTTAATTCTTTTGATTTATATTACTTTCATGAGACCGTTTTAAAAAGTATGTACTCGTCGGCTCCATAGCTCAGTTGGTTAGAGCGCCAGTCTTGTAAACTGGAGGTCGAGGGTCCGAATCCCTCTGGGGCCTGACTTTTATTCTTTTGATTAGTTTGATTTATATTACTTTCATGAGACCGTTTTAAACAGTATGTACTCGTCGGCTCCATAGCTCAGTTGGTTAGAGCGCCAGTCTAGTAAACTGGAGGTCGAGGGTCCGAATCCCTCTGGGGCCTCACTTTAATTCTTTTGATTAGTTTGATTTATATTACTTTCATGAGACCGTTTAAAACAGTATGTACTCGTCGGCTCCATAGCTCAGTTTGTTAGAGCGCCAGTCTTGTAAACAGAAGGTCGAAAGTCCGAATCCCTCTGGGGCCTCACTCTAATTCTTTTGATTAGTTTGATTTATATTACTTTCATGAGACCGTTTTAAACAGTATGTACTCGTCGGCTCCATAGCTAAGTTGGTTAGAGCGCCAGTCTTTTAAACTGGAGGTCGAGGGTCTGAATCCCTCTGGGCCATCACTTTAATTCTTTTGATTAGTTTGATTAATATTACTTTCATGAGACCGTTTTAAACAGTATGTACTCGTCGGCTCCATAGCTCAGTTGGTTAGAGCGCAATCTAGTAAACTGGAGGTCGAGGGTCCGAATCCATCTGGGGCCTCACTTTAATTCTTTTTATTAGTTTGATCTATATTACTTTCATGAGACCGTTTAAAACAGTATGTACTCGTCGGCTCCATAGCTCAGTTGGTTAGAGCGCCATCTAGTAAACTGGAGGTCGAGGGTCCGAATCCCTCTGGGGCCTCACTTTAATTATTTTGATTAGTTTGATTTATATTACTTTCATGAGACCGTTTTGAACAGTATGCACTCGTCGGCTCCATAGCTCAGTGGGTTAGAGCGCCACTCTAGTCAATTGGAGGTCGAGGGTCCGAATCCCTTTGGGGCCTCACTTTAATTCTTTTGATTAGTTTGATTTATATTACTTTCATGAGACCGTTTTAAACAGTATGTACTCGTCGGCTCCATAGCTCAGTTGGTTAGAGCGCCATCTAGTTGCACTGGAGGTCGAGGGTCCGAATCCCTCTGGGGCCTCACTTTAATTCTTTTGATTAGTTTGATTTATATTACTTTCATGAGACCGTTTTAAACAGTATGTACTTGTCGGCTCCATAGCTCAGTTGGTTAGAGCGCCAGTCTTGTAAACTGGAGGTCGAGGGTCCGAATCCTTCTGGGGCCTCACTTTAATTCTTTTTATTAGGTTGATGAATATTACTTTCATGAGACCGTTTTAAACAGTATGTACTCGTTGGCTCAACTGCTCCGTTGGTTAGAGCGCCAGTCTTGTAAACTGGAGATCGAGGGTCCGAATCTTTCTGGGGCCTCACTTTTATTCTTTTGATTAGTTTGATTTATATTACTTTCATGAGACCGTTTTAAACAGTATGTACTCGTCGGCTCCATAGCTCAGTTGGTTAGAACGCCAGTCTTGTAAACTGGAGGTCGAGGGTCCGAATCCCTCTGGGGCCTCACTTTAATTCTTTTTATTAGTTTGATTTATATTACTTTCATGAGACCGTTTTAAACAGTATGTACTCGTCGGCTCCATAGCTCAGTTGGTTAGAGCGCCAGTCTTGTAAACTGGAGGTCGAGGGTACGCATCCCTCTGGGGCCCCACTTAAATTCTTTTGATTAGTTTGATTTATATTACTTTCATGAGACCGTTTTAAACAGTATGTACTCGTCGGCTCCATAGCTCAGTTGGTTAGAGCGCCAGTCTTGTAAACTGGAGGTCGAGGTTCCGAATCCCTCTAGGGCCACACTTAAATTCTTTTGATTAGTTTGATGAATATTACTTTCATGAGATCGTTTTAAACAGTATGTACTCGTCGGCTCCATAGCTCAGTTGGTTAGAGCGCCAGTCTTGTAAACTGGAGGTCGAGGGTCCGAATCCCTCTGGGCCCTCACTTTAATTCTTTTTATGGGTTTGATTTATATTACTTTCATGAGACCGTTTTAAACAGTATGTACTCGTCGGCTCCATAGCTCAGTTGGTTAGAGCGCCAGTCTTGTAAACTGGAGGTCGAGGGTCCGAATCCATCTGGGGCCTCACTTTAATTCTTTTTATTAGTTTGATTTATATTACTTTCATTAGACCGTTTTAAACAGTATGTACTCGTCGGCTCCATAGCTCAGTTTGTTAGAGCGCCAGTCTTGTAAACTGGAGGTCGAAAGTCCGAATCCCTCTGGGGCCTCACTTTAATTCTTTTGATTAGTTTGATTTATATTACTTTCATGAGACCGTTTTAAACAGTATGTACTCGTCGGCTCCATAGCTCAGTTGGTTAGAGCGCCAGTCTTGTAAACTGGAGGTCGAGGGTCCGAATCCCTCTGGGGCCTCACTTTAATTCTTTTTATTAGTTTGATTTATATTACTTTCATGAGACCGTTTTAAACAGTATGTACTCGTCGGCTCCATAGCTCAGTTGGTTAGAGCGCCAGTCTTGTAAACTGAAGGTCGAAAGTCCGAATCCCTCTGGGGCCTCACTTTAATTCTTTTGATTAGTTTGAATTATATTACTTTCATGAGACAGTTTTAAACAGTATGTACTCGTCGGCTCCATAGCTCAGTTGGTTAGAGCGCCAGTCTTTTAAACTGGAGGTCGAGGGTCCGAATCCCTCTGGGTCCTCACTTTAAGTTTTTTGATTAGTTTGATTTATATTACTTTCATGAGACCGTTTTAAACAGTATGTACTCGGCGGCTCCATAGCTCAGTTGGTTAGAGCGCCAGTCTTGTAAACTGAAGGTCGAGGGTCCGAATCCCTCTGGGGGCTCACTTTAATTCTTTTGATTAGTTTGATTTATATTACTTTCATGAGACCGTTTTAATCAGTATGTACTCGTCGGCTCCATAGCTCAGTTGGTAAAAGCGCCAGTCTAGTAAACTGGAGGTCGAGGGTCCGAATCCCTCTGAGGCCTCACTTTAATTCTTTTGATTTATATTACTTTCATGAGACCGTTTTAAAAAGTATGTACTCGTCGGCTCCATAGCTCAGTTGGTAAAAGCGCCAGTCTTGTAAACTGAGGTCGAGGGTCCGAATCCCTCTGGGGCCTGACTTTTATTCTTTTGATTAGTTTGATTTATATTACTTTCATGAGACCGTTTTAAACAGTATGTACTCGTCGGCTCCATAGCTCAGTTGGTTAGAGCGCCAGTCTAGTAAACTGGAGGTCGAGGGTCCGAATCCCTCTGGGGCCTCACTTTAATTCTTTTGATTAGTTTGATTTATATTACTTTCATGAGACCGTTTAAAACAGTATGTACTCGTCGGCTCCATAGCTCAGTTTGTTAGAGCGCCAGTCTTGTAAACTGAAGGTCGAAAGTCCGAATCCCTCTGGGGCCTCACTCTAATTCTTTTGATAAGTTTGATTTATATTACTTTCATGAGACCGTTGTAAACAGTATGTACTCGTCGGCTCCATAGCTCAGTTGGTTAGAGCGCCAGTCTTTTAAACTGGAGGTCGAGGGTCCGAATCCCTCTGAGTCCTCACTTTAAGTTTTTTGATTAGTTTGATTTATATTACTTTCATGAGACCGTTTTAATCAGTATGTACTCGTCGGCTCCATAGCTCAGTTGGTTAGAGCGCCAGTCTAGTAAACTGGAGGTCGAGAGTCCGAATCCCTCTAAGGCCTCACTTTAATTCTTTTGATTTATATTACTTTCATGAGACCGTTTTAAAAAGTATGTACTCGTCGGCTCCATAGCTCAGTTGGTTAGAGCGCCAGTCTAGTAAACTGAAGGTCGAGGGTCCGAATCCCTCTGGGGCCTCACTTTAATTCTTTTGATTAGTTTGATTTATATTACTTTCATGAGACCGTTTAAAACAGTATGTACTCGTCGGCTCCATAGCTCAGTTGGTTAGAGCGCCAGTCTTGTAAACTGAAGGTCGAGGGTCCGAATCCCTGTGGGGGCTCACTTTAATTCTTTTGATTAGTTTGATTTATATTACTTTCATGAGACCGTTTTAAACAGTATGTACTCGTCGGCTCCATAGCTCAGTTGGTTAGAGCGCCAGTCTAGTAAACTTGAGGTCGAGGGTCCGAATCGCTCTGGGGCCTCACTTTAATTCTTTTTATTAGTTTGATTTATATTACTTTCATGAGACCGTTTTAAACAGTATGTACTCGTCGGCTACATAGCTTAGTTGGTTAGAGTGCCAGTCAAGTAAACTGGAGGTCGAGGGTCCGAATCACTCTGGGCCCTCACTTTAATTCTTTTTATTAGTTTGATTTATATTACTTTCATGAGACCGTTTTAAACAGTATGTACTCGTCGGCTCCATAGCTCAGTTGGTTAGAGCGCAATCTAATAAACTGGAGGTCGAGGGTCCGAATCCATCTGGGGCCGCACTTTAATTCTTTTTATTAGTTTGATCTATATTACTTTCATGAGACCGTTTAAAACAGTATGTACTCGTCGGCTCCATAGCTCAGTTGGTTAGAGCGCCATCTAGTAAACTGGAGGTCGAGGGTCCGAATCCCTCTGGAGCCTCACTTTAATTCTTTTGATTAGTTTGATTTATATTACTTTCATGAGACCGTTTTAAACAGTATGCACTCGTCGGCTCCATAGCTCAGTTGGTTAGAGCGCCATCTAGTAAATTGGAGGTCGAGGGTCCGAATCTCTCTGGGGCCTCACTTTAATTCTTTTGATTAGTTTGATTTATATTACTTTCATGAGACCGTTTTAAACAGTATGTACTCGTCGGCTCTATAGCTCAGTTGGTTAGAGCGCCATCTAGTTGCACTGGAGGTCGAAAGTCCGAATCCCTCTGGGGCCTCACTTCAATTCTTTTGATTAGTTTGATTTATATTACTTTCATGAGACCGTTTTAAACAGTATGTATTTGTCGGCTCCATAGCTCAGTTGGTTAGAGCGCCAGTCTTGTAAACTGGAGGTCGAGGGTCCGAATCCCTCTGGGGCCTCACTTTAATTCTTTTTATTAGGTTGATGAATATTACTTTCATGAGACCGTTTTAAACAGTATGTACTCGTTGGCTCCATGGCTCCGTTGGTTAGAGCGCCAGTCTTGTAAACTAAAGATCGAGGGTCCGAATCCCTCTGGGGCCCCACTTTTATTCTTTTGATTAGTTTGATTTATATTACTTTGATGAGACCGTTTTAAACAGTATGTACTCGTGGGCTCCATAGCTCAGTTGGTTAGAGCGCCAGTCTTGTAAACTGGAGGTCGAGGGTTCGAATCCCTCTGGGGCCTCACTTTAATTCTTTTTATTAGTTTGATTTATATTACTTTCATGAGACCGTTTGAAACAGTATGTACTCGTCGGCTCCATAGCTCAGTTGGTTAGAGCGCCAGTCTTGTAAACTGGAGGTCGAGGGTACGAATCCCTCTGGGGCCCCACTTAAATTCTTTTGATTAGTTTGATTTATATTACTTTCATGAGATCGTTTTAAACAGTATGTACTCGTCGGCTCCATAGCTCAGTTGGTTAGAGCGCCAGTCTTGTAAACTGGAGGTCGAGGGTCCGAATCCCTCTGGGGCCACACTTTAATTCTTTTGATTAGTTTGATTTATATTACTTTCATGAGATTTTTTTAAACAGTATGTACTCGTCGGCTCCATAGCTCAGTTGGTTAGAGAGCCAGTCTTGTAAACTGGAGGTCGAGGGTCCGAATCCCTCTGGGGCCACACTTAAATTCTTTTGATTAGTTTGATGAATATTACTTTCATGAGATCGTTTTAAACAGTATGTACTCGTCGGCTCCATAGCTCAGTTGGTTAGAGCGCCAGTCTTGTAAACTGGAGGTCGAGGGTCCGAATCCCTCTGGGGCCTCACTTTAATTCTTTTTATGGGTTTGATTTATATTACTTTCATGAGACCGTTTTAAACCGTATGTACTCGTCGGCTCCATAGCTCAGTTGGTTAGAGCGCCAGTCTTGTAAACTGGAGGTCGAGGGTCCGAATCCCTCTGGGGCCTCACTTTAATTCTTTTTATTAGTTTGATTTATATTACTTTCATGAGACCGTTTTAAACAGTATGTACTCGTCGGCTCCATAGCTCAGTTTGTTAGCGCGCCAGTCTTGTAAACTGGAGGTCGTAAGTCCGAATCCCTCTGGGGCCTCACTTTAATTCTTTTGATTAGTTTGATTTATATTACTTTCATGAGACCGTTTTAAACAGTATGTACTCGTCGGCTCCATAGCTCAGTTGGTTAGGGCGCCAGTCTTGTAAACAGGAGGTCGAGGGTCCGAATCCCTCTGGGTCCTCACTTTAAGTTTTTTGATTAGTTTGATTTATATTACTTTCATGAGACCGTTTTAAACAGTATGTACTCGTCGGCTCCATAGCTCAGTTGGTTAGAGCGCCAGTCTTGTAAACTGAAGGTCGAGGGTCCGAATCCCTCTGGGGGCTCATTTTAATTCTTTTGATTAGTTTGAATTATATTACTTTCATGGGACCGTTTTAAACAGTGTGTACTTGTCGGCTCCATAGCTCAGTTGGTTAGAGCGCCAGTCTAGTAAACTGGAGGTCGAGGGTCCGAATCCCTCTGGGGCCTCACTTTAATTCTTTTGATTAGTTTGATTTATATTACTTTCATGAGACCGTTTAAAACAGTATGTACTCGTCGGCTCCATAGCTCAGTTGGTTAGAGCGCCAGTCTAGTAAACTGGAGGTCGAGGGTCACAATCTCTCTTGTGCCTCACTTTAATTATTTTGATTTATATTACTTTCATGAGACCGTTTTAAACAGTATGTACTCGTCGGCTCCATAGCTCAGTTGGTTAAAGCGCCAGTCTAGTAAACTGGAGGTCGAGGGTCCGAATCCCTCTGGGGCCTCACTTTAATTCTTTTGATTAGTTTGATTTATATTACTTTCATGAGACCGTTTTAAACAGTATGTACTCGTCGGCTCCATAGCTCAGTTGGTTAGAGCGCCAGTCTAGTAAACTGGAGGTCGAGGGTCCGAATCATTCTGGGGCCTCACTTTAATTCATTTGACTTATATTACTTTCATGAGACCGTTTTAAAAAGTATGTACTCGTCGGCTCCATAGCTCAGTTGGTTAAAACGCCAGTCCTGTAAACTGGAGGTCGAGGGTCCGAATCCCTCTGGGGCCGCACTTTTATTCCTTTGATTAGTTTGATTTATATTACTGTCATGAGACCGTTTAAAACAGTATGTACTCGTCGGCTCCATAGCTCAGTTGGTTAGAGCGCCAGTCTAGTAAACTGGAGGTCGAGGGTCCGAATCCCTCTGGGGCCTCACTTTAATTCTTTTGATTAGTTTGATTTATATTACTTTCATGAGACCGTTTTAAACAGTATGTACTCGTCGTCTCCATAGCTCAGTTGGTTAGAGCGCCAGTCTAGTAAACTGGAGGTCGAGAGTCCGAATCCCTCTGGGGCCTCACTTTAATTCTTTTGATTAGTTTGATTTATATTACTTTCATGAGACCGTTTTTAACAGTATGCACTCGTCGGCTCCATAGCTCAGTTGGTTAGAGCGCCATCTAGTAAACTGGAGGTCGAGGGTCCGAATCCCTCTGGGGCCTCACTTTAATTCTTTTGATTAGTTTGATTTATATTACTTTCATGAGACCGTTTTAAACAGTATGTACTCGTCGGCTCCATAGCTCAGTTGGTTAGAGCGCCATCTAGTAAACTGGAGGTCGAGGGTCCGAATCCCTCTGGGGCTTCACTTTAATTCTTTTGATTAGTTTGATTTATGTTACTTTCATGAGACCGTTTAAAACAGTATGTACTCGTCGGCTTCATAGCTCAGTTGGTTAGAGCGCCAGTCTAATAAACTGGAGGTCGAGGGTCCGAATCCCTCTGTGGCCTCACTTTAATTCTTTTTATTAGTTTGATTTATATTACTTTCATGAGACCGTTTTAAACAGTATGTACACGTCGGCTCCATAGCTCAGTTGGTTAGAGCGCCAGTCTAGTAAACTGGAGGTCGAAACTCCGAAACCCCATGGGGCCTCACTTTAATTCATTTGATTAGTTTGATTTATATTACTTTCATGAGACCGTTTAAAACAGTATGTACTCGTCGGCTCGATAGCTCAGTTGGTTAGAGCGCCAGTCTAGTAAACTGGAGGTCGAGGGTCCTGGGGCCTCACTTTAATTCTTTTGATTAGTTTGATTTATATTACTTTCATGAGACCGTTTTAAACAGTATGTACTCGTCGGCTCCATAGCTCAGTTGGTTAGAGCGCCATCTAGTAAACTGGAGGTCGAGGGTCCGAATCCCTCTGGGGCTTCACTTTAATTCTTTTGATTAGTTTGATTTATATTACTTTCATGAGACCGTTTAAAACAGTATGAACTCGCCGGCTCCATAGCTCAGTTGGTTAGAGCGCCAGTCTAATAAACTGGAGGTCGAGGGTCCGAATCCCTCTGGGGCCTCACTTTAATTCTTTTGATTAGTTTGATTTATATTACTTTCATGAGACCGTTTTTAACAGTATGCACTCGTCGGCTCCATAGCTCAGTTGGTTAGAGCGCCATCTAGTAAACTGGAGGTCGAGGGTCCGAATCCCTCTGGGGCTTTACTTTAATTCTTTTGATTAGTTTGATTTATATTACTTTCATGAGACCGTTTAAAACAGTATGTACTCGTCGGCTCCATTGCTCAGTTGGTTAGAGCGCCAGTCTAGTAAACTGGAGGTCGAGGGTCCGATTCCTTCTGGGGCCTCACTTTAATTCTTTTGATTAGTTTGATTTATATTACTTTCATGAGACCGTTTTAAATAGTATGCACTCGTCGGCGCCATAGCTCAGTTGGTTAGAGCGCCATCTACTAAACTGGAGGTCGAGGGTCCGAATCCCTCTGGGGCTTCACTTTAATTCTTTTGATTAGTTTGATTTATATTACTTTCATGAGACCGTTTAAAACAGTATGTACTCGTCGGCTCCATAGCTCAGTTGGTTAGAGCGCCATCTAGTAAACTGGAGGGCGAGGGTCCGAATCCCTCTGGGGCCTCACTTTAATTCTTTTGATTAGTTTGATTTATATTACTTTCATGAGACCGTTTTAAACAGTATGCACTCGTCGGCTCCATAGCTCAGTTGGTTAGAGCGCATTCTAGTAAACTGGAGGTCGAGGGTCCGAATCCCTCTGGGGCCTCACTTTAATTCTTTTTATTAGTTTGATTTATATTACTTTCATGAGACCGTTTTAAACAGTATGTACTCGTCGGCTCCATAGCTCAGTTGGTTAGAGCGCATTCTAGTAAACTGGAGGTCGAGGGTCCGAATCCCTCTGGGGCTTCACTTTAATTCTTTTGATTAGTTTGATTTATATTACTTTCATGAGACCGTTTAAAACAGTATGTACTCGTCGGCTCCATAGCTCAGTTGGTTAGAGCGCCATCTAGTAAACTGGAGGTCGAGGGTCCGAATCCCCTTGGGGCTTCACTTTAATTCTTTTGATTACTTTGATTTATATTACTTTCATGAGACCGTTTAAAACAGTATGTACTCGTCGGCTCCATAGCTCAGTTGGTTAGAGCGCATTCTAGTAAACTGGAGGTCGAGGGTCCGAATCCCTCTGGTGCCTCACTTTAATTCTTTTTATTAGTTTGATTTATATTACTTTCATGAGACCGTTTTAAACAGTATGTACTCGTCGGCTCCATAGCTCAGTTGGTAAGAGCGCCACTCTTTTAAACTGGAGGTCGAGGGTCCGAATCCCTCTGGGGCCTCACTTTTATTCTTTTGATTAGTTTTATTTATATTACTTTCATGAGACCGTTTAAAACAGTATGTACTCGTCGGCTCCATAGCTCAGTTGGTTAGAGCGCATTCTAGTGAACTGGAGGTCGAGGGTCCGAATCCCTCTGGTGACTCACTTTAATTCTTTTTATTAGTTTGATTTATATTACTTTCATGAGACCGTTTTAAACAGTATGTACTCGTCGGCTCCATAGCTCAGTTGGTAAGAGCGCCACTCTTTTAAACTGGAGGTCGAGGGTCCGAATCCCTCTGGGGCCTCACTTTTATTCTTTTGATTAGTTTTATTTATATTACTTTCATGAGACCGTTTTAAACAGTATGTACTCGTCGGCTCCATAGCTCAGTTGGTAAGAGCGCCACTCTTTTAAACTGGAGGTCGAGGGTCCGAATCCCTCTGGTGCCTCACTTTAATTCTTTTTATTAGTTTGATTTATATTACTTTCATGAGACCGTTTAAAACAGTATGTACTCGTCGGCTCCATAGCTCAGTTGGTTAGAGCGCCAGTCTAGTAAACTGGAGGTCGAGGGTCCGAATCCCTCTGGTGCCTCACTTTAATTCTTTTTATTAGTTTGATTTATATTACTTTCATGAGACCGTTTTAAACAGTATGTACTCGTCGGCTCCATAGCTCAGTTGGTTAGAGCGCCAGTCTTGTAAACTGGAGGTCGAGGGTCCGAATCCGTCTGGGGCCTCACTTTTATTCTTTTGATTAGTTTGATTTATATTACTTTCATGAGACCGTTTTAAACAGTATGTACTCGTCGGCTCCATAGCTCAATTGGTTTGAGCGCCAGTCTTGTAAACTGGACGTCGAGGGTCCGAATCCGTCTGGGGCCTCACTTTTATTCTTTTGATTAGTTTGATTTATATTACTTTCATGAGACCGTTTTAAACAGTATGTACTCGTCGGCTCCATAGCTCAGTTGGTTAGAGCGCCAGTCTTGTAAACTGGAGGTCGAGGGTCCGAATCCGTCTGGGGCCTCACTTTTATTCTTTTGATTAGTTTGATTTATATTACTTTCATGAGACCGTTTTAAAAAGTATGTACTCGTCGGCTCCATAGCGCAGTTCGTTAGAGCGCCAGTCTTGTAAATTGGAGGTCGAGGGTCCGAATCCCTCTGGGGCCTCACTTTTATTCTTTTGATTAGTTTTATTTATATTACTTTCATGAGACCGTTTTAACCAGTATGTACTCGTCGGCTCCATAGCTCAGTTGGTTAGAGCGCCAGTCTTGTAAAATGGAGGTCGAGGGTCCGAATCCCTCTGGGGCCTCACTTTTATTCTTTTGATTAGTTTGATTTATATTACTTTCATGAGACCGTTTTAAACAGTATGTACTCGTCGGCTCCATAGCTCAGTTGGTTAGAGCGCCAGTCTAGTAAACTGGACGTCGAGGGTCCGAATCCATCTGGGGCCTCACTTTAATTCTTTTGATTAGTTTGATTTATATTACTTTCATGAGACCGTTTAAAACAGTATGTACTCGTCGGCTCCATAGCTCAGTTGGTTAGAGCGCCAGTCTAGTAAACTGGAAGTCGAGGGTCCGAATCCCTTTGGGGCCTCACTTTAATTCTTTTGATTAGTTTGATTTATATTACTTTCATGAGACCGTTTAAAACAGTATGTACTCGTCGGCTCCATAGCTCAGTTGGTTAGACCGCCAGTCTAGTAAACTGGAGGTCGAGGGTCCGAATCCCTCTGGGGCCTCACTTTAATTCTTTTGATTAGTTTATTTATATTACTTTCATGAGACCGTTTTAAACAGTATGTACTCGTCGGCTCCATAGCTCAGTTGGTTAGAGTGCCAGTCAAGTAAACTGGAGGTCGTGGGTCCGATCCCTCTGGGCCCTCACTTTAATTCTTTTGATTAGTTTGATTTATATTACTTTCATGAGACCGTTTTAAACAGTATGTACTCGTCGGCTCCATAGCTCAGTTGGTTAGAGCGCCATCTAGTAAACTGGAGGTCGAGGGTCCGAATCCCTCTGGGGCCTCACTTTAATTCTTTTGATTAGTTTGATTTATATTACTTTCATGAGACCGTTTAAAACAGTATGTACTCGTCGGCTCAATAGCTCAGTTGGTTAGAGCGCCATCTAGTAAACTGGAGGTCGAGGGTCCGAATCCCTCTGGAGCCTCACTTTAATTCTTTTGATTAGTTTGATTTATATTACTTTCATGAGACCGTTTAAAACAGTATGTACTCGTCGGCTCCATAGCTCAGTTGGTTAGAGCGCCAGTTTTGTAAACTGGAGGTCGAGGGTCCGAATCCCTCTGGGGCCTCACTTTAATTCTTTTGATTAGTTTGATTTATATTACTTTCATGAGACCGTTTTAAACAGTATGTACTCGTCGGCTCCAGAGCTCAGTTGGTTAGAGCGCCAGTCTTGTAAACTGGAGGTCGAGGGTCCGAATCCTTCTGGGGCCTCACTTTTATTCTTTGTATTAGTTTGATTTATATTACTTTCATGAGACTGTTTTAAACAGTATGTACTCGTCGGCTCCATAGCTCAGGTTGTTAGAGCGCCAGTCTTGTAAACTGGAGGTCGAGGGTCCGAATCCTTCTGGGGCCTCACTTTAATTCTTTTGATTAGTTTGATTTATATTACTTTCATGAGACCGTTTAAAACAGTATGTACTCGTCGGCTCCATAGCTCAGTTGGTTAGACCGCCAGTCTAGTAAACTGGAGGTCGAGGGTCCGAATCCCTCTGGGGCCTCACTTTAATTCTTTTGATTAGTTTGATTTATATTACTTTCATGAGACCGTTTTAAACAGTATGTACTCGTCGGCTCCATAGCTCAGTTGGTTAGAGTGCCAGTCAAGTAAACTGGAGGTCGTGGGTCCGATCCCTCTGGGCCCTCACTTTAATTCTTTTGATTAGTTTGATTTATATTACTTTCATGAGACCGTTTTAAACAGTATGTACTCGTCGGCTCCATAGCTCAGTTGGTTAGAGCGCCATCTAGTAAACTGGAGGTCGAGGGTCCGAATCCCTCTGGGGCCTCACTTTAATTCTTTTGATTAGTTTGATTTATATTACTTTCATGAGACCGTTTAAAACAGTATGTACTCGTCGGCTCAATAGCTCAGTTGGTTAGAGCGCCATCTAGTAAACTGGAGGTCGAGGGTCCGAATCCCTCTGGAGCCTCACTTTAATTCTTTTGATTAGTTTGATTTATATTACTTTCATGAGACCGTTTAAAACAGTATGTACTCGTCGGCTCCATAGCTCAGTTGGTTAGAGCGCCAGTTTTGTAAACTGGAGGTCGAGGGTCCGAATCCCTCTGGGGCTTCACTTTAATTCTTTTGATTACTTTGATTTATATTACTTTCATGAGACCGTTTAAAACAGTATGTACTCGTCGGCTCCATAGCTCAGTTGGTTAGAGCGCATTCTAGTAAACTGGAGGTCGAGGGTCCGAATCCCTCTGGTGCCTCACTTTAATTCTTTTTATTAGTTTTATTTATATTACTTTCATGAGACCGTTTTAAACAGTATGTACTCGTCGGCTCCATAGCTCAGTTGGTAAGAGCGCCACTCTTTTAAACTGGAGGTCGAGGGTCCGAATCCCTCTGGGGCCTCACTTTTATTCTTTTGATTAGTTTTATTTATATTACTTTCATGAGACCGTTTAAAACAGTATGTACTCGTCGGCTCCATAGCTCAGTTGGTTAGAGCGCATTCTAGTGAACTGGAGGTCGAGGGTCCGAATCCCTCTGGTGACTCACTTTAATTCTTTTTATTAGTTTGATTTATATTACTTTCATGAGACCGTTTTAAACAGTATGTACTCGTCGGCTCCATAGCTCAGTTGGTAAGAGCGCCACTCTTTTAAACTGGAGGTCGAGGGTCCGAATCCCTCTGGGGCCTCACTTTTATTCTTTTGATTAGTTTTATTTATATTACTTTCATGAGACCGTTTTAAACAGTATGTACACGTCGGCTCCATAGCTCAGTTGGTAAGAGCGCCACTCTTTTAAACTGGAGGTCGAGGGTCCGAATCCCTCTGGTGCCTCACTTTAATTCTTTTTATTAGTTTGATTTATATTACTTTCATGAGACCGTTTAAAACAGTATGTACTCGTCGGCTCCATAGCTCAGTTGGTTAGAGCGCCAGTCTAGTAAACTGGAGGTCGAGGGTCCGAATCCCTCTGGTGCCTCACTTTAATTCTTTTTATTAGTTTGATTTATATTACTTTCATGAGACCGTTTTAAACAGTATGTACTCGTCGGCTCCATAGCTCAGTTGGTTAGAGCGCCAGTCTTGTAAACTGGAGGTCGAGGGTCCGAATCCGTCTGGGGCCTCACTTTTATTCTTTTGATTAGTTTGATTTATATTACTTTCATGAGACCGTTTTAAACAGTATGTACTCGTCGGCTCCATAGCTCAATTGGTTTGAGCGCCAGTCTTGTAAACTGGACGTCGAGGGTCCGAATCCGTCTGGGGCCTCACTTTTATTCTTTTGATTAGTTTGATTTATATTACTTTCATGAGACCGTTTTAAACAGTATGTACTCGTCGGCTCCGTAGCTCAGTTGGTTAGAGCGCCAGTCTTGTAAACTGGAGGTCGAGGGTCCGAATCCGTCTGGGGCCTCACTTTTATTCTTTTGATTAGTTTGATTTATATTACTTTCATGAGACCGTTTTAAAAAGTATGTACTCGTCGGCTCCATAGCGCAGTTCGTTAGAGCGCCAGTCTTGTAAATTGGAGGTCGAGGGTCCGAATCCCTCTGGGGCCTCACTTTTATTCTTTTGATTAGTTTTATTTATATTACTTTCATGAGACCGTTTTAACCAGTATGTACTCGTCGGCTCCATAGCTCAGTTGGTTAGAGCGCCAGTCTTGTAAAATGGAGGTCGAGGGTCCGAATCCCTCTGGGGCCTCACTTTTATTCTTTTGATTAGTTTGATTTATATTACTTTCATGAGACCGTTTTAAACAGTATGTACTCGTCGGCTCCATAGCTCAGTTGGTTAGAGCGCCAGTCTAGTAAACTGGACGTCGAGGGTCCGAATCCATCTGGGGCCTCACTTTAATTCTTTTGATTAGTTTGATTTATATTACTTTCATGAGACCGTTTAAAACAGTATGTACTCGTCGGCTCCATAGCTCAGTTGGTTAGAGCGCCAGTCTAGTAAACTGGAAGTCGAGGGTCCGAATCCCTCTGGGGCCTCACTTTAATTCTTTTGATTAGTTTGATTTATATTACTTTCATGAGACCGTTTAAAACAGTATGTACTCGTCGGCTCCATAGCTCAGTTGGTTAGACCGCCAGTCTAGTAAACTGGAGGTCGAGGGTCCGAATCCCTCTGGGGCCTCACTTTAATTCTTTTGATTAGTTTATTTATATTACTTTCATGAGACCGTTTTAAACAGTATGTACTCGTCGGCTCCATAGCTCAGTTGGTTAGAGCGCCATCTAGTAAACTGGAGGTCGAGGGTCCGAATCCCTCTGGGGCCTCACTTTAATTCTTTTGATTAGTTTGATTTATATTACTTTCATGAGACCGTTTAAAACAGTATGTACTCGTCGGCTCAATAGCTCAGTTGGTTAGAGCGCCATCTAGTAAACTGGAGGTCGAGGGTCCGAATCCCTCTGGAGCCTCACTTTAATTCTTTTGATTAGTTTGATTTATATTACTTTCATGAGACCGTTTAAAACAGTATGTACTCGTCGGCTCCATAGCTCAGTTGGTTAGAGCGCCAGTTTTGTAAACTGGAGGTCGAGGGTCCGAATCCCTCTGGGGCCTCACTTTAATTCTTTTGATTAGTTTGATTTATATTACTTTCATGAGACCGTTTTAAACAGTATGTACTCGTCGGCTCCAGAGCTCAGTTGGTTAGAGCGCCAGTCTTGTAAACTGGAGGTCGAGGGTCCGAATCCTTCTGGGGCCTCACTTTTATTCTTTGTATTAGTTTGATTTATATTACTTTCATGAGACTGTTTTAAACAGTATGTACTCGTCGGCTCCATAGCTCAGGTTGTTAGAGCGCCAGTCTTGTAAACTGGAGGTCGAGGGTCCGAATCCCTCTGGGGCCTCACTTTAATTCTTTTGATTAGTTTGATTTATATTACTTTCATGAGACCGTTTAAAACAGTATGTACTCGTCGGCTCCATAGCTCAGTTGGTTAGACCGCCAGTCTAGTAAACTGGAGGTCGAGGGTCCGAATCCCTCTGGGGCCTCACTTTAATTCTTTTGATTAGTTTGATTTATATTACTTTCATGAGACCGTTTTAAACAGTATGTACTCGTCGGCTCCATAGCTCAGTTGGTTAGAGTGCCAGTCAAGTAAACTGGAGGTCGAGTGTCCGATCCCTCTGGGCCCTCACTTTAATTCTTTTGATTAGTTTGATTTATATTACTTTCATGAGACCGTTTTAAACAGTATGTACTCGTCGGCTCCATAGCTCAGTTGGTTAGAGCGCCATCTAGTAAACTGGAGGTCGAGGGTCCGAATCTCTCTGGGGCCTCACTTTAATTCTTTTGATTAGTTTGATTTATATTACTTTCATGAGGCCGTTTAAAACAGTATGTACTCGTCGGCTCAATAGCTCAGTTGGTTAGAGCGCCATCTAGTAAACTGGAGGTCGAGGGTCCGAATCCCTCTGGAGCCTCACTTTAATTCTTTTGATTAGTTTGATTTATATTACTTTCATGAGACCGTTTAAAACAGTATGTACTCGTCGGCTCCATAGCTCAGTTGGTTAGAGCGCCAGTTTTGTAAACTGGAGGTCGAGGGTCCGAATCCCTCTGGGGCTTCACTTTAATTCTTTTGATTACTTTGATTTATATTACTTTCATGAGACCGTTTTAAACAGTATGTACTCGTCGGCTCCAGAGCTCAGTTGGTTAGAGCGCCAGTCTTGTAAACTGGAGGTCGAGGGTCCGAATCCTTCTGGGGCCTCACTTTTATTCTTTGTATTAGTTTGATTTATATTACTTTCATGAAACTGTTTTAAACAGTATGTACTCGTCGGCTCCATAGCTCAGGTTGTTAGAGCGCCAGTCTTGTAAACTGGAGGTCGAGGGTCCGAATCCCTCTGGGGCCTCACTTTTATTCTTTTGATTAGTTTGATTTATATTACTTTCATGAGACCCTTTTTAACAGTATGTACTCGTCGGCTCCATAGCTCAGTTGGTTAGAGCGCCAGTCTTGTAAAATTAAGGTCGAGGGTCCGAATCCCTCTGGGGCCTCACTTTTATTCTTTTGATTAGTTTGATTTATATTACTTTCATGAGACCGTTTTAAACAGTATGTACTCGTCGGCTCAATAGCTCAGTTGGTTAGAGCGCCAGTCTTGTAAACTGGAGGTCGAGGGTCCGAATCCCTCTGGGGCCTCACTTTTATTCTTTTGATTAGTTTGATTTATATTACTTTCATGAGACCGTTTTAAACAGTATGTACTCGTCGGCTCAATAGCTCAGTTGGTTAGAGCGCCAGTCTTGTAAAATGAAGGTCGAGGGTCCGATTTTCTCTGGGGCCTCACTTTTATTCTTTTGATTAGTTTGATTTATATTACTTTCATGAGACCGTTTTAAACAGTATGTACCCGTCGGCTCAATAGCTCAGTTGGTTAGAGCGCCAGTCTTGTAAACTGGAGGTCGAGGGTCCGAATCCCTCTGGGGCCTCACTTTTATTCTTTTGATTAGTTTGATTTATATTACTTTCATGAGACCGTTTTATATAGTACGTACTCGTCGGCTCCATAGCGCAGTTGGTTACAGCGCCAGTCTTGTAAACTGGAGGTCGAGGGTCCGAATCCCTCTGGGGCCTCACTTTAATTCTTTTTATTAGTTTGATTTATATTACTTTCATGAGACCGTTTTAAACAGTATGTACTCGTCGGCTCCATAGCTCAGTTGGTTAGAGCGCCACTGTTGTAAACTGAAGGTCGAGGGTCCGAATCCCTCTGGGGCCTCACTTTAATTCTTTTGATTAGTTTGATTTATATTACTTTCATGAGACCGTTTTAAACAGTATGTACTCGTCGGCTCCATAGCTCAGTTGGTTAGAACGCCAGTCTAGTAAACTGGAGGTCGAAAGTCCGAATCCCTCTGGGGCCTCACTTTAATTCTTTTGATTAGTTTGATTTATATTACTTTCATGAGACCGTTTTAAACAGTATGTACTCGTCGGCTCCATAGCTAAGTTGGTTAGAGCGCGAGTCTAGTAAACTGGAGGTCGAGGGTCCGAATCCCTCTGGGGCCTCACTTTAATTCTTTTGATTTATATTACTTTCATGAGACCGTTTTAAACAGTATGTACTCGTCGGCTCCATAGCTCAGTTGGTTAAAGCGCCAGTCTAGTAAACTGGAGGTCGAGGGTCCGAATCCATTTGGGGACTCACTTTAATTCTTTTGATCAGTTTGATTTATATTACTTTCATGAGACCGTTTTAATCAGTATGTATTCGTCGGCTCCATAGCTCAGTTAGTTAGAGCGCCAGTCTAGTGAACTGGAGGTCGAGGGTCCGAATCCCTCTGGGGCCTCACTGTAATTCTTTTGATTTATATTACTTTCATGAGACCGTTTTAAAAAGTATGTACTCGTCGGCTCCATAGCTCAGTTAATTAAAGCGCCAGTCTTGTAAACTGGAGGTCGAGGGTCCGAATCCCTCTGGGGCCTCACTTTAATTCTTTTGATTAGTTTGATTTATATTACTTTCATGAGACCGTTTAAAACAGTATGTACTCGTCGGCTCCATAGCTCAGTTGGTTAGAGCGCCAGTCTAGTAAACTGGAGGTCGAGGGTCCGAATCCCTCTGGGGCCTCACTTTAATTCTTTTGATTAGTTTGATTTATATTACTTTCATGAGACCGTTTTAAAGAGTATGTACTCGTCGGCTCCATAGCTCAGTTGGTTAGAGCGCCAGTCTAGTAAACTGGAGGTCGAGGGTCCGAATCCCTCTGGGGCCTCACTTTAATTCTTTTGATTAGTTTGATTTATATTACTTTCATGAGACCGTTTTAAACAGTATGTACTCGTCGGCTCCATAGCTCAGTTGGTTAGAGCGCCAGTCTAGTAAACTGGAGGGCGAGGGTCCGAATCCCTCTGGGGCCTCACTTTAATTCTTTTGATTAGTTTGATATATATTACTTTCATGAGACCGTTTTAAACACTATGTACTCGTCGGCTCCATAGCTCAGTTAGTTAGAGTGCCAGTCAAGTAAACTGGAGGTCGAGGGTCCGAATCCCTCTGGGCCCTTACTTTAATTCTTTTGATTAGTTTGATTTATATTACTTTCATGAGACCGTTTTAAAAGGTATGTACTCGTCGGCTCGATAGCTCAGTTGGTTAAAGCGCCAGTCTAGTAAACTGGAGGTCGAGGGTCCGAATCCCTCTAGGGCCTTACTTTAATTCTTTTGATTAGTTTGATTTATATTACTTTCATGAGACCGTTTTAAACAGTATGTACTCGTCGGCTCCATAGCTCAGTTGGTTAGAGCGCCATCTAGTAAACTGGAGGTCGAGGGTCCGAATCCCTCTGGGCTCTTACTTTAAATCTTTTGATTAGTTTGATTTATATTACTTTCATGAGACCGTTTAAAACAGTATGTACTCGTCGGCCTCATAGCTCAGTTGGTTAGAGCGCCATCTAGTAAACTGGAGGTCGAGGGTCCGAATCCCTCTGGGGCCTCGCTTTAATTCGTTTGATTAGTTTGATTTATATTACTTTCATGAGACCGTTTAAAACAGTATGTACTCGTCGTCTCCATAGCTCAGTTGGTTAAAGCGCCATCTAGTAAACTGGAGGTCGAGGGTCCGAATCCTTCTAGGGCCTCACTTTATATCTTTTGATTAGTTTGATTTATATTACTTTCATGAGACCGTTTTAAACAGTATGTACTCGTCGGCTCCATAGCTCAGTTGGTTAGAGCGCCAGTCTTGTAAACTGGAGGTCGAGGGTCCGAATCCCTCTGGGGCCTCACTTTTATACTTTTGATTAGTTTGATTTATATTACTTTCATGAGACCGTTTTAAACAGTATGTACTCGTCGGCTCCATAGCTCAGTTGGTTAGAGCGCCAGTCTTGTAAACTGGAGGTCGAGGGTCCGAATCCCTTTGGGGCCTCACTTTTATTCTTTTGATTAGTTTGATTTATATTACTTTCATGAGACCGTTTTAAACAGTATGTACTCGTCGGCTCCATAGCTCAGTTGGTTAGAGCGCCAGTCTTGTAAACTGGAGGTCGAGGGTCCGAATCCCTCTGGGGCCTCACTTTTATTCTTTTGATTAGTTTGATTTATATTACTTTCATGAGACCGTTTTAAACAGTATGTACTCGTCGGCTCCATAGCTCAGTTGGTTAGAGCGCCAGTCTAGTAAACTGGAGGTCGAGGGTCCGAATCCCTCTGGGGCCTCACTTTAATTCTTTTGATTAGTTTGATTTATATTACTTTCATGAGACCGTTTTAAACAGTATGTACTCGGCGGCTCCATAGCTCAGTTGGTTAGAGCGCCATCTAGTAAACTGGAGGTCGAGGGTCCGAATCCCTCTGGGGCCTCACTTTAATTCGTTTGATTAGTTTGATTTATATTACTTTCATGAGACCGTTTAAAACAGTATGTACTCGTCGTCTCCATAGCTCAGTTGGTTAATGCGCGATCTAGTAAACTGGAGGTCGAGGGTCCGAATCCCTCTGGGGCCTCAATTTAATTCTTTTTATTAGTTTGATTTATATTACTTTCATGAGACCGTTTTAAACAGTATGTACTCGTCGGCTCCATAGCTCAGTTGGTTAGAGCGCCAGTCTAGTAAACTGGAGGTCGAGGGTCCGAATCCCTCTGGGAACTCACTGTAATTCTTTTGATTTATATTACTTTCATCGGACCGTTTTAAAAAGTATGTACTCGTCGGCTCCATAGCTCAGTTAATTAAAGCGCCAGTCTTGTAAACTGGAGGTCGAGGGTCCGAATCCCTCTGGGGCCTCACTTTAATTCTTTTGATTAGTTTGATTTATATTACTTTCATGAGACCGTTTAAAACAGTATGTACTCGTCGGCTCCATAGCTCAGTTGGTTAGAACGCCAGTCTAGTAAACTGGAGGTCGAGGGTCCGAATCCCTCTGGGGCCTCACTTTAATTCTTTTGATTAGTTTGATTTATATTACTTTCATGAGACCGTTTTAAACAGTATGTACTCGTCGGCTCCATAGCTCAGTTGGTTAGAGCGCCAGTCTAGTAAACTGGAGGTCGAGGGTCCGAATCCCTCTGGGGCCTCACTTTAATTCTTTTGATTAGTTTGATTTATATTACTTTCATGAGACCGTTTTAAACAGTATATACTCGTCGGCTCCATAGCTCAGTTGGTTAGAGCGCCAGTCTAGTAAACTGGAGGGCGAGGGTCCGAATCCCTCTGGGGCCTCACTTTAATTCTTTTGATTAGTTTGATATATATTACTTTCATGAGACCGTTTTAAACACTATGTACTCGTCGGCTCCATAGCTCAGTTAGTTAGAGTGCCAGTCAAGTAAACTGGAGGTCGAGGGTCCGAATCCCTCTGGGCGCTTACTTTAATTCTTTTGATTAGTTTGATTTATATTACTTTCATGAGACCGTTTTAAACAGTATGTACTCGTCGGCTCCATAGCTCAGTTGGTTAGAGCGCCAGTCTAGTAAACTGGAGGTCGAGGGACCGAATCCCTCTGGGGCCTCACTTTAATTCTTTTGATTAGTTTGATTTATATTACTTTCATGAGACCGTTTTAAACAGTATGTACTCGTCGGCTCCATAGCTCAGTTGGTTAGAGCGCCATCTAGTAAACTGGAGGTCGAGGGTCCGAATCCCTCTGGGCTCTTACTTTAAATCTTTTGATTAGTTTGATTTATATTACTTTCATGAGACCGTTTAAAACAGTATGTACTCGTCGGCCTCATAGCTCAGTTGGTTAGAGCGCCATCTAGTAAACTGGAGGTCGAGGGTCCGAATCCCTCTGGGGCCTCGCTTTAATTCGTTTGATTTGTTTGATTTATATTACTTTCATGAGACCGTTTAAAACAGTATGTACTCGTCGTCTCCATAGCTCAGTTGGTTAAAGCGCCATCTAGTAAACTGGAGGTCGAGGGTCCGAATCCCTCTGGGGCCTCACTTTAATTTTTTTGATTAGTTTGATTTATATTACTTTCATGAGACCGTTTTAAACAGTATGTACTCGTCGGCTCCATAGCTCAGTTGGTTAGAGCGCAATCTAGTAAACTGGAGGTCGAGTGTCCGAATCCCTCTGGGGCCTCACTTTAATTCTTTTGGTTAGTTTGATTTATATTACTTTCATGAGACCGTTTAAAACAGTATGCACTCGTCGGCTCCATAGCTCAGTTGGTTAGAGCGCCATCTAGTAAACTGGAGGTCGAGGGTCCGAATCCCTCTGGGGCCTCAATTTAATTCTTTTTATTAGTTTGATTTATATTACTTTCATGAGACCGTTTTAAAAAGTATGTACTCGTCGGCTCAATAGCTCAGTTGGTTAGAGCGCCAGTCTTGTAAACTGGAGGTCGAGGGTCCGAATCCCTTTGGGGCTTCACTTTTATTCTTTTGATTAGTTTGATTTATATTACTTTCATGAGACCGTTTTAAACAGTATGTACTCGTCGGCTCCATAGCTCAGTTGGTTAGAGCGCCAGTCTTGTAAACTGGAGGTCGAGGGTCCGAATCCCTCTGGGGCCTCACTTTTATTCTTTTGATTAGTTTGATTTATATTACTTTCATGAGACCGTTTTAAACAGTATGTACTCGTCGGCTCCATAGCTCAGTTGGTTAAGGCGCCAGTCTAGTAAACTGGAGGTCGAGGGTCCGAATCCCTCTGGGGCCTCACTTTAATTCTTTTGATTAGTTTGATTTATATTACTTTCATGAGACCGTTTTAAACAGTATGTACTCGTCGGCTCCATAGCTCAGTTGGTTAGAGCGCCATCTAGTAAACTGGAGGTCGAGGGTCCGAATCCCTCTGGGGCCTCACTTTAATTCGTTTGATTAGTTTGATTTATATTACTTTCATGAGACCGTTTAAAACAGTATGTACTCGTCGTCTCCATAGCTCAGTTGGTTAATGCGCGATCTAGTAAACTGGAGGTCGAGGGTCCGAATCCCTCTGAGGCCTCAATTTAATTCTTTTTATTAGTTTGATTTATATTACTTTCATGAGACCGTTTTAAACAGTATGTACTCGTCGGCTCCATAGCTCAGTTGGTTAGAGCGCCAGTCTAGTAAACTGGAGGTCGAGGGTCCGAATCCCTCTGGGGCCTCACTGTAATTCTTTTGATTAGTTTGATATATATTACTTTCATGAGACCGTTTTAAACACTATGTACTCGTCGGCTCCCTAGCTCAGTTAGTTAGAGTGCCAGTCAAGTAAACTGGAGGTCGAGGGTCCGAATCCGTCTGGGCCCTTACTTTAATTCTTTTGATTAGTTTGATTTATATTACTTTCATGACACCGTTTTAAACAGTATGTACTCGTCGGCTCCATAGCTCAGTTGGTTAGAGCGCCAGTCTAGTAAACTGGAGGTCGAGGGTCCGAATCCCTCTGGGGCCTCACTTTAATTCTTTTGATTAGTTTGATTTATATTACTTTCATGAGACCGTTTAAAACAGTATGTACTCGTCGGCTCCATAGCTCAGTTGGTTAGAACGCCAGTCTAGTAAACTGGAGGTCGAGGGTCCGAATCCCTCTGGGGCCTCACTTTAATTCTTTTGATTAGTTTGATTTATATTACTTTCATGAGACCGTTTTAAACAGTATGTACTCGTCGGCTCCATAGCTCAGTTGGTTAGAGCGCCAGTCTAGTAAACTGGAGGTCGAGGGTCCGAATCCCTCTGGGGCCTCACTTTAATTCTTTTGATTAGTTTGATTTATATTACTTTCATGAGACCGTTTTAAAGAGTATGTACTCGTCGGCTCCATAGCTCAGTTGGTTAGAGCGCCAGTCTAGTAAACTGGAGGGCGAGGGTCCGAATCCCTCTGGGGCCTCACTTTAATTCTTTTGATTAGTTTGATATATATTACTTTCATGAGACCGTTTTAAACACTATGTACTCGTCGGCTCCATAGCTCAGTTAGTTAGAGTGCCAGTCAAGTAAACTGGAGGTCGAGGGTCCGAATCCCTCTGGGCCCTTACTTTAATTCTTTTGATTAGTTTGATTTATATTACTTTCATGAGACCGTTTTAAACAGTATGTACTCGTCGGATCCAGCTCAGTTGGTTAGAGCGCCAGTCTAGTAAACTGGAGGTCGAGGGTCCGAATCCCTCTGGGGCCTCACTTTAATTCTTTTGATTAGTTTGATTTATATTACTTTCATGAGACCGTTTTAAACAGTATGTACTCGTCGGCTCCATAGCTCAGTTGGTTAGAGCGCCATCTAGTAAACTGGAGGTCGAGGGTCCGAATCCCTCTGGGCTCTTACTTTAAATCTTTTGATTAGTTTAATTTATATTACTTTCATGAGACCGTGTCAAACAGTATGTACTCGTCGGCCTCATAGCTCAGTTGGTTAGAGCGCCATCTAGTAAACTGGAGGTCGAGGGTCCGAATCCCTCTGGGGCCTCGCTTTAATTCGTTTGATTAGTTTGATTTATATTACTTTCATGAGACCGTTTAAAACAGTATGTACTCGTCGTCTCCATAGCTCAGTTGGTTAAAGCGCCATCTAGTAAACTGGAGGTCGAGGGTCCGAATCCCTCTGGGGCCTCACTTTAATTTTTTTGATTAGTTTGATTTATATTACTTTCATGAGACCGTTTTAAACAGTATGTACTCGTCGGCTCCATAGCTCAGTTGGTTAGAGCGCAATCTAGTAAACTGGAGGTCGAGTGTCCGAATCCCTCTGGGGCCTCACTTTAATTCTTTTGGTTAGTTTGATTTATATTACTTTCATGAGACCGTTTAAAACAGTATGCACTCGTCGGCTCCATAGCTCAGTTGGTTAGAGCGCCATCTAGTGAACTGGAGGTCGAGGGTCCGAATCCCTCTGGGGCCTCAATTTAATTCTTTTTATTAGTTTGATTTATATTACTTTCATGAGACCGTTTTAAAAAGCATGTACTCGTCGGCTCAATAGCTCAGTTGGTTAGAGCGCCAGTCTTGTAAACTGGAGGTCGAGGGTCCGAATCCCTTTGGGGCTTCACTTTTATTCTTTTGATTAGTTTGATTTATATTACTTTCATGAGACCGTTTTAAACAGTATGTACTCGTCGGCTCCATAGCTCAGTTGGTTAGAGCGCCAGTCTTGTAAACTGGAGGTCGAGGGTCCGAATCCCTCTGGGGCCTCACTTTTATTCTTTTGATTAGTTTGATTTATATTACTTTCATGAGACCGTTTTAAACAGTATGTACTCGTCGGCTCCATAGCTCAGTTGGTTAAGGCGCCAGTCTAGTAAACTGGAGGTCGAGGGTCCGAATCCCTCTGGGGCCTCACTTTAATTCTTTTGATTAGTTTGATTTATATTACTTTCATGAGACCGTTTAAAACAGTATGTACTCGTCGGCTCCATAGCTCAGTTGGTTAGAGCGCCAGTCTTGTAAACTGGAGGTCGAGGGTCCGAATTCCTCTGGGGCCTCACTTTAATTCTTTTGATTAGTTTGATTTATATTACTTTCATGAGACCGTTTTAAACAGTATGTACTCGTCGGCTCCATAGCTCAGTTGGTTAAGGCGCCAGTCTAGTAAACTGGAGGTCGAGGGTCCGAATCCCTCTGGGGCCTCACTTTAATTCTTTTGATTAGTTTGATTTATATTACTTTCATGAGACCGTTTTAAACAGTATGTACTCGTCGGCTCCATAGCTCAGTTGGTTAAGGCGCCAGTCTAGTAAACTAGAGGTCGAGGGTCCGAATCCCTCTGGGGCCTCACTTTTATTCTTTTGATTAGTTTGATTTATATTACTTTCATGAGACCGTTTAAAACAGTATGTACTCGTCGGCTCCATAGCTCAGTTGGTTAGAGCGCCAGTCTTGTAAACTGGAGGTCGAGGGTCCGAATCCCTCTGGGGCCTCACTTTAATTCTTTTGATTAGTTTGATATATATTACTTTCATGAGACCGTTTTAAACACTATGTACTCGTCGGCTCCATAGCTCAGTTAGTTAGAGTGCCAGTCAAGTAAACTGGAGGTCGAGGGTCCGAATCCCTCTGGGCCCTTACTTTAATTCTTTTGATTAGTTTGATTTATATTACTTTCATGAGACCGTTTTAAACAGTATGTACTCGTCGGATCCAGCTCAGTTGGTTAGAGCGCCAGTCTAGTAAACTGGAGGTCGAGGGTCCGAATCCCTCTGGGGCCTCACTTTAATTCTTTTGATTAGTTTGATTTATATTACTTTCATGAGACCGTTTTAAACAGTATGTACTCGTCGGCTCCATAGCTCAGTTGGTTAGAGCGCCATCTAGTAAACTGGAGGTCGAGGGTCCGAATCCCTCTGGGCTCTTACTTTAAATCTTTTGATTAGTTTAATTTATATTACTTTCATGAGACCGTGTCAAACAGTATGTACTCGTCGGCCTCATAGCTCAGTTGGTTAGAGCGCCATCTAGTAAACTGGAGGTCGAGGGTCCGAATCCCTCTGGGGCCTCGCTTTAATTCGTTTGATTAGTTTGATTTATATTACTTTCATGAGACCGTTTAAAACAGTATGTACTCGTCGTCTCCATAGCTCAGTTGGTTAAAGCGCCATCTAGTAAACTGGAGGTCGAGGGTCCGAATCCCTCTGGGGCCTCACTTTAATTTTTTTGATTAGTTTGATTTATATTACTTTCATGAGACCGTTTTAAACAGTATGTACTCGTCGGCTCCATAGCTCAGTTGGTTAGAGCGCAATCTAGTAAACTGGAGGTCGAGTGTCCGAATCCCTCTGGGGCCTCACTTTAATTCTTTTGGTTAGTTTGATTTATATTACTTTCATGAGACCGTTTAAAACAGTATGCACTCGTCGGCTCCATAGCTCAGTTGGTTAGAGCGCCATCTAGTGAACTGGAGGTCGAGGGTCCGAATCCCTCTGGGGCCTCAATTTAATTCTTTTTATTAGTTTGATTTATATTACTTTCATGAGACCGTTTTAAAAAGCATGTACTCGTCGGCTCAATAGCTCAGTTGGTTAGAGCGCCAGTCTTGTAAACTGGAGGTCGAGGGTCCGAATCCCTTTGGGGCTTCACTTTTATTCTTTTGATTAGTTTGATTTATATTACTTTCATGAGACCGTTTTAAACAGTATGTACTCGTCGGCTCCATAGCTCAGTTGGTTAGAGCGCCAGTCTTGTAAACTGGAGGTCGAGGGTCCGAATCCCTCTGGGGCCTCACTTTTATTCTTTTGATTAGTTTGATTTATATTACTTTCATGAGACCGTTTTAAACAGTATGTACTCGTCGGCTCCATAGCTCAGTTGGTTAAGGCGCCAGTCTAGTAAACTGGAGGTCGAGGGTCCGAATCCCTCTGGGGCCTCACTTTAATTCTTTTGATTAGTTTGATTTATATTACTTTCATGAGACCGTTTAAAACAGTATGTACTCGTCGGCTCCATAGCTCAGTTGGTTAGAGCGCCAGTCTTGTAAACTGGAGGTCGAGGGTCCGAATTCCTCTGGGGCCTCACTTTAATTCTTTTGATTAGTTTGATTTATATTACTTTCATGAGACCGTTTTAAACAGTATGTACTCGTCGGCTCCATAGCTCAGTTGGTTAAGGCGCCAGTCTAGTAAACTGGAGGTCGAGGGTCCGAATCCCTCTGGGGCCTCACTTTAATTCTTTTGATTAGTTTGATTTATATTACTTTCATGAGACCGTTTTAAACAGTATGTACTCGTCGGCTCCATAGCTCAGTTGGTTAAGGCGCCAGTCTAGTAAACTAGAGGTCGAGGGTCCGAATCCCTCTGGGGCCTCACTTTTATTCTTTTGATTAGTTTGATTTATATTACTTTCATGAGACCGTTTAAAACAGTATGTACTCGTCGGCTCCATAGCTCAGTTGGTTAGAGCGCCAGTCTTGTAAACTGGAGGTCGAGGGTCCGAATCCCTCTGGGGCCTCACTTTAATTCTTTTGATTAGTTTGATATATATTACTTTCATGAGACCGTTTTAAACACTATGTACTCGTCGGCTCCATAGCTCAGTTAGTTAGAGTGCCAGTCAAGTAAACTGGAGGTCGAGGGTCCGAATCCCTCTGGGCCCTTACTTTAATTCTTTTGATTAGTTTGATTTATATTACTTTCATGAGACCGTTTTAAACAGTATGTACTCGTCGGATCCAGCTCAGTTGGTTAGAGCGCCAGTCTAGTAAACTGGAGGTCGAGGGTCCGAATCCCTCTGGGGCCTCACTTTAATTCTTTTGATTAGTTTGATTTATATTACTTTCATGAGACCGTTTTAAACAGTATGTACTCGTCGGCTCCATAGCTCAGTTGGTTAGAGCGCCATCTAGTAAACTGGAGGTCGAGGGTCCGAATCCCTCTGGGCTCTTACTTTAAATCTTTTGATTAGTTTAATTTATATTACTTTCATGAGACCGTGTCAAACAGTATGTACTCGTCGGCCTCATAGCTCAGTTGGTTAGAGCGCCATCTAGTAAACTGGAGGTCGAGGGTCCGAATCCCTCTGGGGCCTCGCTTTAATTCGTTTGATTAGTTTGATTTATATTACTTTCATGAGACCGTTTAAAACAGTATGTACTCGTCGTCTCCATAGCTCAGTTGGTTAAAGCGCCATCTAGTAAACTGGAGGTCGAGGGTCCGAATCCCTCTGGGGCCTCACTTTAATTTTTTTGATTAGTTTGATTTATATTACTTTCATGAGACCGTTTTAAACAGTATGTACTCGTCGGCTCCATAGCTCAGTTGGTTAGAGCGCAATCTAGTAAACTGGAGGTCGAGTGTCCGAATCCCTCTGGGGCCTCACTTTAATTCTTTTGGTTAGTTTGATTTATATTACTTTCATGAGACCGTTTAAAACAGTATGCACTCGTCGGCTCCATAGCTCAGTTGGTTAGAGCGCCATCTAGTGAACTGGAGGTCGAGGGTCCGAATCCCTCTGGGGCCTCAATTTAATTCTTTTTATTAGTTTGATTTATATTACTTTCATGAGACCGTTTTAAAAAGCATGTACTCGTCGGCTCAATAGCTCAGTTGGTTAGAGCGCCAGTCTTGTAAACTGGAGGTCGAGGGTCCGAATCCCTTTGGGGCTTCACTTTTATTCTTTTGATTAGTTTGATTTATATTACTTTCATGAGACCGTTTTAAACAGTATGTACTCGTCGGCTCCATAGCTCAGTTGGTTAGAGCGCCAGTCTTGTAAACTGGAGGTCGAGGGTCCGAATCCCTCTGGGGCCTCACTTTTATTCTTTTGATTAGTTTGATTTATATTACTTTCATGAGACCGTTTTAAACAGTATGTACTCGTCGGCTCCATAGCTCAGTTGGTTAAGGCGCCAGTCTAGTAAACTGGAGGTCGAGGGTCCGAATCCCTCTGGGGCCTCACTTTAATTCTTTTGATTAGTTTGATTTATATTACTTTCATGAGACCGTTTAAAACAGTATGTACTCGTCGGCTCCATAGCTCAGTTGGTTAGAGCGCCAGTCTTGTAAACTGGAGGTCGAGGGTCCGAATTCCTCTGGGGCCTCACTTTAATTCTTTTGATTAGTTTGATTTATATTACTTTCATGAGACCGTTTTAAACAGTATGTACTCGTCGGCTCCATAGCTCAGTTGGTTAAGGCGCCAGTCTAGTAAACTGGAGGTCGAGGGTCCGAATCCCTCTGGGGCCTCACTTTAATTCTTTTGATTAGTTTGATTTATATTACTTTCATGAGACCGTTTTAAACAGTATGTACTCGTCGGCTCCATAGCTCAGTTGGTTAAGGCGCCAGTCTAGTAAACTAGAGGTCGAGGGTCCGAATCCCTCTGGGGCCTCACTTTTATTCTTTTGATTAGTTTGATTTATATTACTTTCATGAGACCGTTTAAAACAGTATGTACTCGTCGGCTCCATAGCTCAGTTGGTTAGAGCGCCAGTCTTGTAAACTGGAGGTCGAGGGTCCGAATTCCTCTGGGGCCTCACTTTAATTCTTTTGATTAGTTTGATTTATATTACTTTCATGAGACCGTTTTAAACAGTATGTACTCGTCGGCTCCATAGCTCAGTTGGTTAAGGCGCCAGTCTAGTAAACTGGAGGTCGAGGGTCCGAATCCCTCTGGGGCCTCACTTTAATTCTTTTGATTAGTTTGATTTATATTACTTTAATGAGACCGTTTTAAACAGTATGTACTCGTCGGCTCCATAGCTCAGTTGGTTAAGGCGCCAGTCTAGTAAACTGGAGGTCGAGGGTCCGAATCCCTCTGGGGCCTCACTTTAATTCGTTTGATTAGTTTGATTTATATTACTTTCATGAGACCGTTAAAAACAGTATGTACTCGTCGTCTCCATAGCTCAGTTGGTTAATGCGCGATCTAGTAAACTGGAGGTCGAGGGTCCGAATCCCTCTGGGGCCTCAATTTAATTCTTTTTATTAGTTTGATTTATATTACTTTCATGAGACCGTTTTAAACAGTATGTACTCGTCGGCTCCATAGCTCAGTTGGTTAAGGCGCCAGTCTAGTAAACTGGAGGTCGAGGGTCCGAATCCCTCTGGGGCCTCACTGTAATTCTTTTGATTTATATTACTTTCATGAGACCGTTTTAAAAAGTATGTACTCGTCGGCTCCATAGCTCAGTTAATTAAAGCGCCAGTCTTGTAAACTGGAGGTCGAGGTTCCGAATCCCTCTGGGGCCTCACTTTAATTCTTTTGATTAGTTTGATTTATATTACTTTCATGAGACCGTTTAAAACAGTATGTACTCGGCGGCTCCATAGCTCAGTTGGTTAGAGCGCCAGTCTAGTAAACTGGAGGTCGAGGGTCCGAATCCCTCTGGGGCCTCACTTTAATTCTTTTGATTAGTTTGATTTATATTACTTTCATGAGACCGTTTTAAACAGTATGTACTCGTCGGCTCCATAGCTCAGTTTGTTAGAGCGCCAGGCTAGTAAACTGGAGGTCGAGGGTCCGAATCCCTCTGGGGCCTCACTGTAATTCTTTTGATTTGTTTGATATATATTACTTTCATGAGACCGTTTTAAACACTATGTACTCGTCGGCTCCATAGCTCAGTTAGTTAGAGTGCCAGTCAAGTAAACTGGAGGTCGAGGGTCCGAATCCCTCTGGGCCCTTACTTTAATTCTTTTGATTAGTTTGATTTATATTACTTTCATGAGACCGTTTTAAACAGTATGTACTCGTCGGCTCCATAGCTCAGTTGGTTAGAGCGCCAGTCTAGTAAACTGGAGGTCGAGGGTCCGAATCCCTCTGGGGCCTCACTTTAATTCTTTTGATTAGTTTGATTTATATTACTTTCATGAGACCGTTTTAAACAGTATGTACTCGTCGGCTCCATAGCTCAGTTGGTTAGAGCGCCATCTAGTAAACTGGAGGTCGAGGGTCCGAATCCCTCTGGGCTCTTACTTTAAATCTTTTGATTAGTTTGATTTATATTACTTTCATGAGACCGTTTAAAACAGTATGTACTCGTCGGCCTCATAGCTCAGTTGGTTAGAGCGCCATCTAGTAAACTGGAGGTCGAGGGTCCGAATCCCTCTGGGGCCTCGCTTTAATTCGTTTGATTAGTTTGATTTATATTACTTTCATGAGACCGTTTAAAACAGTATGTACTCGTCGTCTCCATAGCTCAGTTGGTTAAAGCGCCATCTAGTAAACTGGAGGTCGAGGGTCCGAATCCCTCTGGGGCCTCACTTTAAGTTTTTTGATTAGTTTGATTTATATTACTTTCATGAGACCGTTTTAAACAGTATGTACTCGTCGGCTCCATAGCTCAGTTGGTTAGAGCGCAATCTAGTAAACTGGAGGTCGAGTGTCCGAATCCCTCTGGGGCCTCACTTTAATTCTTTTGGTTAGTTTGATTTATATTACTTTCATGAGACCGTTTAAAACCGTATTCACTCGTCGGCTCCATAGCTCAGTTGGTTAGAGCGCCATCTAGTAAACTGGAGGTCGAGGGTCCGAATCCCTCTGGGGCCTCAATTTAATTCTTTTTATTAGTTTGATTTATATTACTTTCATGAGACCGTTTTAAAAAGTATGTACTCGTCGGCTCAATAGCTCAGTTGGTTAGAGCGCCAGTCTTGTAAACTGGAGGTCGAGGGTCCGAATCCCTTTGGGGCTTCACTTTTATTCTTTTGATTAGTTTGATTTATATTACTTTCATGAGACCGTTTTAAACAGTATGTACTCGTCGGCTCCATAGCTCAGTTGGTTAGAGCGCCAGTCTTGTAAACTGGAGGTCGAGGGTCCGAATCCCTCTGGGGCCTCACTTTTATTCTTTTGATTAGTTTGATTTATATTACTTTCATGAGACCGTTTTAAACAGTATGAACTCGTCGGCTCCATAGCTCAGTTGGTTAGAGCGCCTGTCTTGTAAACTGAAGGTCGAGGGTCCGAATCCCTCCTGGGCCTACCATTTAAATCTTTTGATTAGTTTGATTTATATTACTTTCATGAGACCGTTTAAAACAGTATGTACTCGTCGGCTCCATAGCTCAGTTGGTTAGAGCGCGAGTCTAGTAAACTGGAGGTCGAGAGTCCGAATCCCTCTGGAGCCTCACTTTAATTCTTTTGATTTATATTACTTTCATGAGACCGTTTTAAAAAGTATGTACTCGTCGGCTCCATAGCTCAGTTGGTTAGAACGCCAGTCTAGTAAACTGGAGGTCGAGGGTCCGAATCCCTCTGGGGCCTCACTTTAATTCTTTTGATTAGTTTGATTTATATTACTTTCATGAGACCGTTTTAAACAGTATGTACTCGTCGGCTCCATAGCTCAGTTGGTTAGAGCGCCAGTCTAGTAAACTGGAGGTCGAGGGTCCGAATCCCTCTGGGGCCTCACTTTAATTCTTTTGATTAGTTTGATTTATATTACTTTCATGAGACCGTTTTAAACAGTATGTACTCGTCGGCTCCATAGCTCAGTTGGTTAGAGCGCCAGTCTAGTAAACTGGAGGGCGAGGGTCCGAATCCCTCTGGGGCCTCACTTTAATTCTTTTGATTAGTTTGATATATATTACTTTCATGAGACCGTTTTAAACACTATGTACTCGTCGGCTCCATAGCTCAGTTAGTTAGAGTGCCAGTCAAGTAAACTGGAGGTCGAGGGTCCGAATCCCTCTGGGCCCTTACTTTAATTCTTTTGATTAGTTTGATTTATATTACTTTCATTAGACCGTTTTAAACAGTATGTACTCGTCGGATCCAGCTCAGTTGGTTAGAGCGCCAGTCTAGTAAACTGGAGGTCGAGGGTCCGAATCCCTCTGGGCCTCACTTTAATTCTTTTGATTAGTTTGATTTATATTACTTTCATGAGACCGTTTTAAACAGTATGTACTCGTCGGCTCCATAGCTCAGTTGGTTAGAGCGCCATCTAGTAAACTGGAGGTCGAGGGTCCGAATCCCTCTGGGCTCTTACTTTAAATCTTTTGATTAGTTTGATTTATATTACTTTCATGAGACCGTTTAAAACAGTATGTACTCGTCGGCCTCATAGCTCAGTTGGTTAGAGCGCCATCTAGTAAACTGGAGGTCGAGGGTCCGAATCCCTCTGGGGCCTCGCTTTAATTCGTTTGATTAGTTTGATTTATATTACTTTCATGAGACCGTTTAAAACAGTATGTACTCGTCGTCTCCATAGCTCAGTTGGTTAAAGCGCCATCTAGTAAACTGGAGGTCGAGGGTCCGAATCCCTCTGGGGCCTCACTTTAATTTTTTTGATTAGTTTGATTTATATTACTTTCATGAGACCGTTTTAAACAGTATGTACTCGTCGGCTCCATAGCTCAGTTGGTTAGAGCGCAATCTAGTAAACTGGAGGTCGAGTGTCCGAATCCCTCTGGGGCCTCACTTTAATTCTTTTGGTTAGTTTGATTTATATTACTTTCATGAGACCGTTTAAAACAGTATGCACTCGTCGGCTCCATAGCTCAGTTGGTTAGAGCGCCATCTAGTAAACTGGAGGTCGAGGGTCCGAATCCCTCTGGGGCCTCACTTTAATTCTTTTGATTAGTTTGATTTATATTACTTTCATGAGACCGTTTTAAACAGTATGTACTCGTCGGCTCCATAGCTCAGTTGGTTAAGGCGCCAGTCTAGTAAACTAGAGGTCGAGGGTCCGAATCCCTCTGGGGCCTCACTTTAATTCTTTTGATTAGTTTGATTTATATTACTTTCATGAGACCGTTTAAAACAGTATGTACTCGTCGGCTCCATAGCTCAGTTGGTTAGAGCGCCAGTCTTGTAAACTGGAGGTCGAGGGTCCGAATTCCTCTGGGGCCTCACTTTAATTCTTTTGATTAGTTTGATTTATATTACTTTCATGAGACCGTTTTAAACAGTATGTACTCGTCGGCTCCATAGCTCAGTTGGTTAAGGCGCCAGTCTAGTAAACTGGAGGTCGAGGGTCCGAATCCCTCTGGGGCCTCACTTTAATTCTTTTGATTAGTTTGATTTATATTACTTTCATGAGACCGTTTTAAACAGTATGTACTCGTCGGCTCCATAGCTCAGTTGGTTAAGGCGCCAGTCTAGTAAACTGGAGGTCGAGGGTCCGAATCCCTCTGGGGCCTCACTTTAATTCGTTTGATTAGTTTGATTTATATTATTTTCATGAGACCGTTTAAAACAGTATGTACTCGTCGTCTCCATAGCTCAGTTGGTTAATGCGCGATCTAGTAAACTGGAGGTCGAGGGTCCGAATCCCTCTGGGGCCTCAATTTAATTCTTTTTATTAGTTTGATTTATATTACTTTCATGAGACCGTTTTAAACAGTATGTACTCGTCGGCTCCATAGCTCAGTTGGTTAGAGCGCCAGTCTAGTAAACTGGAGGTCGAGGGTCCGAATCCCTCTGGGGCCTCACTGTAATTCTTTTGATTTATATTACTTTCATGAGACCGTTTTAAAAAGTATGTACTCGTCGGCTCCATAGCTCAGTTAATTAAAGCGCCAGTCTTGTAAACTGGAGGTCGAGGTTCCGAATCCCTCTGGGGCCTCACTTTAATTCTTTTGATTAGTTTGATTTATATTACTTTCATGAGACCGTTTAAAACAGTATGTACTCGTCGGCTCCATAGCTCAGTTGGTTAGAGCGCCAGTCTAGTAAACTGGAGGTCGAGGGTCCGAATCCCTCTGGGGCCTCACTTTAATTCTTTTGATTAGTTTGATTTATATTAATTTCATGAGACCGTTTTAAACAGCATGTACTCGTCGGCTCCATAGCTCAGTTGGTTAGAGCGCCAGGCTAGTAAACTGGAGGTCGAGGGTCCGAATCCCTCTGGGGCCTCACTGTAATTCTTTTGATTTGTTTGATATATATTACTTTCATGAGACCGTTTTAAACACTATGTACTCGTCGGCTCCATAGCTCAGTTAGTTAGAGTGCCAGTCAAGTAAACTGGAGGTCGAGGGTCCGAATCCCTCTGGGCCCTTACTTTAATTCTTTTGATTAGTTTGATTTATATTACTTTCATGAGACCGTTTTAAACAGTATGTACTCGTCGGCTCCATAGCTCAGTTGGTTAGAGCGCCAGTCTAGTAAACTGGAGGTCGAGGGTCCGAATCCCTCTGGGGCCTCACTTTAATTCTTTTGATTAGTTTGATTTATATTACTTTCATGAGACCGTTTTAAACAGTATGTACTCGTCGGCTCCATAGCTCAGTTGGTTAGAGCGCCATCTAGTAAACTGGAGGTCGAGGGTCCGAATCCCTCTGGGCTCTTACTTTAAATCTTTTGATTAGTTTGATTTATATTACTTTCATGAGACCGTTTTAAACAGTATGTACTCGTCGGCCTCATAGCTCAGTTGGTTAGAGCGCCATCTAGTAAACTGGAGGTCGAGGGTCCGAATCCCTCTGGGGCCTCGCTTTAATTCGTTTGATTAGTTTGATTTATATTACTTTCATGAGACCGTTTAAAACAGTATGTACTCGTCGTCTCCATAGCTCAGTTGGTTAAAGCGCCATCTAGTAAACTGGAGGTCGAGGGTCCGAATCCCTCTGGGGCCTCACTTTAAGTTTTTTGATTAGTTTGATTTATATTACTTTCATGAGACCGTTTTAAACAGTATGTACTCGTCGGCTCCATAGCTCAGTTGGTTAGAGCGCAATCTAGTAAACTGGAGGTCGAGTGTCCGAATCCCTCTGGGGCCTCACTTTAATTCTTTTGGTTAGTTTGATTTATATTACTTTCATGAGACCGTTTAAAACAGTATGCACTCGTCGGCTCCATAGCTCAGTTGGTTAGAGCGCCATCTAGTAAACTGGAGGTCGAGGGTCCGAATCCCTCTGGGGCCTCAATTTAATTCTTTTTATTAGTTTGATTTATATTACTTTCATGAGACCGTTTTAAAAAGTATGTACTCGTCGGCTCAATAGCTCAGTTGGTTAGAGCGCCAGTCTTGTAAACTGGAGGTCGAGGGTCCGAATCCCTTTGGGGCTTCACTTTTATTCTTTTGATTAGTTTGATTTATATTACTTTCATGAGACCGTTTTAAACAGTATGTACTCGTCGGCTCCATAGCTCAGTTGGTTAGAGCGCCAGTCTTGTAAACTGGAGGTCGAGGGTCCGAATCCCTCTGCGGCCTCACTTTTATTCTTTTGATTAGTTTGATTTATATTACTTTCATGAGACCGTTTTAAACAGTATGAACTCGTCGGCTCCATAGCTCAGTTGGTTAGAGCGCCTGTCTTGTAAACTGAAGGTCGAGGGTCCGAATCCCTCCTGGGCCTACCTTTAAATCTTTTGATTAGTTTGATTTATATTACTTTCATGAGACCGTTTAAAACAGTATGTACTCGTCGGCTCCATAGCTCAGTTGGTTAGAGCGCGAGTCTAGTAAACTGGAGGTCGAGGGTCCGAATCCCTCTGGAGCCTCACTTTAATTCTTTTGATTTATATTACTTTCATGAGACCGTTTTAAAAAGTATGTACTCGGCGGCTCCATAGCTCAGTTGGTTAAAGCGCCAGTCTTGTAAACTGGAGGTCGAGGGTCCGAATCCCACTGGGGCCTGATTTTATTCTTTTGATTAGTTTGATTTATATTACGTTCATGAGACAGTTTAAAACAGTATGTACTCGTCGGCTCCATAGCTCAGTTGGTTAGAGCGCCAGTCTAGTAAACTGGAGATCGAGGGTCCGAATCCCTCTGGGGCCTCACTTTAATTCTTTTGATTAGTTTGATTTATATTACTTTCATGAGACCGTTTAAAACAGTATGTACTCGTCGGCTCCATAGTTCAGTTGGTTAGAGCGCCAGTCTAGTAAACTGGAGGTCGAGGGTCCGAATCCCTCTGGGGCCTCACTTTAATTCTTTTGATTAGTTTGATTTATATTACTTTCCTGAGACCGTTTAAAACAGTATGTACTCGTCGGCTCCATAGCTCAGTTGTTAGAGCGCCATCTAGTAAACTGGAGGTCGAGGGTCCGAATCCCTCTGGGGCCTCAATTTAATTCTTTGCATTAGTTTGATTTATATTACTTTCATGAGACCGTTTTAAACAGTATGTACTCGTCGGCTCCATAGCTCAGTTGGTTAGAGTGCCAGTCAAGTAAACTGGAGGTCGAGGGTCCGAATCACTCTGGGCACTCACTTTAATTCTTTTGATTAGTTTGATTTATATTACTTTCATGAGACCGTTTTAAACAGTATGTACTCGTCGGCTCCATAGCTCAGTTGGTTAGAGCGCCATCTAGTAAACTGGAGGTCGAGGGTCCGAATCCCTCTGGGGCCCCACTTAAATTCTTTTGATTAGTTTGATTTATATTACTTTCATGAGACCGTTTTAAACAGTATGTACTCGTCGGCTCCATAGCTCAGTTGGTTAGAGCGCCAGTCTTGTAAACTGGAGGTCGAGGGTCCGAATCCCTCTGTGGCAACACTTATATTCTTTTGATTAGTTTGATGAATATTACTTTCATGAGATCGTTTTAAACAGTATGTACTCGTCGGCTCCATAGCTCAGTTGGTTAGAGCGCCAGTCTTGTAAACTGGAGGTCGAGGGTCCGAATCCCTCTGGGGCCTCACTGTAATTCTTTTTATGGGTTTGATTTATATTACTTTCATGAGACCGTTTTAAACAGTATGTACTCGTCGGCTCCATAGCTCAGTTGGTTAGAGCGCCAGTCTTGTAAACTGGAGGTCGAGGGTCCGAATCCCTCTGGGGCCTCACTTTAATTCTTTTTATTAGTTTGATTTATATTACTTTCATGAGACCGTTTTAAACAGTATGTACTCGTCGGCTCCATAGCTAAGTTGGTTAGAGCGCCAGTCTTGTAAACTGGAGGTCGAGGGTCCGAATCCCTCTGGGTCCTCACTTTAAGTTTTTTGATTAGTTTGATTTATATTACTTTCATGAGACCGTTTTAAACAGTATGTACTCGTCGGCTCCATAGCTCAGTTGGTTAGAGCTCCAGTCTTGTAAACTGAAGGTCGAGGGTCCGAATCCCTCCGGGGGCTCAATTTAATTCTTTTGATTAGTTTGATTTATATTACTTTCATGAGACCGTTTTAAACAGTATGTACTCGTCGGCTCCATAGCTCAGTTGGTTAGAGCGCCAGTCTAGTAAACTGGAGGTCGAGGGTCCGAATCCCTCTGGGGCCTCACTTTAATTCTTTTGATTAGTATGATTTATATTACTTTCATGAGACCGTTTTAAACAGTATGTACTCGTCGGCTCCATAGCTCAGTTGGTTAGAGCGCCAGTCTAATAAACTGGAGGTCGAGGGTCCGAATCCCTCTTGGGCCTCACTTTAATTCTTTTGATTTATATTACTTTCATGAGACCGTTTTAAACAGTATGTACTCGTCGGCTCGATTGCTCAGTTGGTTAAAGCGCCAGTCTAGTAAACTGGAGGTCGAGGGTCCGAATCCCTCTGAGGCCTCACTTTAATTCTTTTGATTAGTATGATTTATATTACTTTCATGAGACCGTTTTAAACAGTATGTACTCGTCGGCTCCATAGCTCAGTTGGTTAGAGCGCCAGTCTAGTAAACTGGAGGTCGAGGGTCCGAATCATTCTGGGGCCTCACTTTAATTCTTTTGATTTATATTACTTTCATGAGACCGTTTTAAAAAGTATGTACACGTCGGCTCCATAGCTCAGTTGGTTAAAGCGCCAGTCTTGTAAACTGGAGGTCGAGGGTCCGAATCCCTCTGGGGCCTCACTTTGATTAGTTTGATTTATATCACTTTCATGAGACCGTTTAAAATAGTATGTACTCGTCGGCTCCATAGCTCAGTTGGTTAGAGCGCCAGTCTAGTAAACTGGAGGTCGAGGGTCCGAATCCATCTGGGGCCTCACTTTAATTCTTTTGATTAGTTTGATTAGTTTGATTTATATCACTTTCATGAGACCGTTTTAAACAGTATGTACTCGTCGGCTCCATAGCTCAGTTGGTTAGAGTGCCAGTCAAATAAACTGGAGGTCGAGGGTCCGAATCCCTCTGGGCCCTCACTTTAATTCTTTTGATTAGTTTGATTTATATTACTTTCATGAGACTGTTTTAAACAGTATGTACTCGTCGGCTCCATAGCTCAGTTGGTTAGAGCGCCATCTAGTAAACTGGAGGTCGAGGGTCCGAATCCCTCTGGGGCCCCACTTAAATTCTTTTGATTAGTTTGATTTATATTACTTTCATGAGACCGTTTTAAACAGTATGTACTCGTCGGCTCCATAGCTCCGTTGGTTAGAGCGCCAGTCTAGTAAACTGGAGGTCGAGGGTCCGAATCCCTCTGGGGCCTTACTTTAATTCTTTGTATTAGTTTGATTTATATTACTTTCATGAGACCGTTTTAAACAGTATGTACTCGTCGGCTCCATAGCTCAGTTGGTTAGAGCGCCAGTCTTGTAAACTGGAGGTCGAGGGTCCGAATCCCTCTGGGGCCACACTTAAATTCTTTTGATTAGTTTGATGAATATTACTTTCATGAGATCGTTTTAAACAGTATGTACTCGTCGGCTCCATAGCTCAGTTGGTTAGAGCGCCATCTAGTAAACTGGAGGTCGAGGGTCCGAATCCCTCTGGGGCCTCACTTTAACTCTTTTTATTTGTTTGATTTATATTACTTTCATGAGACCGTTTTAAATAGTATGTACTCGTCGGCTCCATAGCTCAGTTGGTTAGAGCGCCAGTCTAGTAAACTGGAGGTCGAGGGTCCGAATCCATCTGGGGCCTCACTTTAATTCTTTTGATTAGTTTGATTAGTTTGATTTATATCACTTTCATGAGACCGTTTTAAACAGTATGTACTCGTCGGCTCCATAGCTCAGTTGGTTAGAGTGCCAGTCAAATAAACTGGAGGTCGAGGGTCCGAATCCCTCTGGGCCCTCACTTTAATTCTTTTGATTAGTTTGATTTATATTACTTTCATGAGACTGTTTTAAACAGTATGTACTCGTCGGCTCCATAGCTCAGTTGGTTAGAGCGCCATCTAGTAAACTGGAGGTCGAGGGTCCGAATCCCTCTGGGGCCCCACTTAAATTCTTTTGATTAGTTTTATTTATATTACTTTCATGAGACCGTTTTAAACAGTATGTACTCGTCGGCTCCATAGCTCCGTTGGTTAGAGCGCCAGTCTAGTAAACTGGAGGTCGAGGGTCCGAATCCCTCTGGGGCCTTACTTTAATTCTTTGCATTAGTTTGATTTATATTACTTTCATGAGACCGTTTTAAACAGTATGTACTCGTCGGCTCCATAGCTCAGTTGGTTAGAGCGCCAGTCTTGTAAACTGGAGGTCGAGGGTCCGAATCCCTCTGGGGCCACACTTAAATTCTTTTGATTAGTTTGATGAATATTACTTTCATGAGATCGTTTTAAACAGTATGTACTCGTCGGCTCCATAGCTCAGTTGGTTAGAGCGCCATCTAGTAAACTGGAGGTCGAGGGTCCGAATCCCTCTTGGGCCTCACTTTAATTCTTTTGATTTATATTACTTTCATGAGACCGTTTTAAACAGTATGTACTCGTCGGCTCGATTGCTCAGTTGGTTAAAGCGCCAGTCTAGTAAACTGGAGGTCGAGGGTCCGAATCCCTCTGGGGCCTCACTTTAATTCTTTTGATTAGTTTGATTTATATTACTTTCATGAGACCGTTTTAAACAGTATGTACTCGTCGGCTCCATAGCTCAGTTGGTTAGAGCGCCAGTCTAGTAAACTGGAGGTCGAGGGTCCGAATCATTCTGGGGCCTCACTTTTATTCTTTTGATTTATATTACTTTCATGAGACCGTTTTAAAAAGTATGTACACGTCGGCTCCATAGCTCAGTTGGTTAAAGCGCCAGTCCTGTAAACTGGAGGTCGAGGGTCCGAATCCCTCTGGGGCCTCACTTTGATTAGTTTGATTTATATCACTTTCATGAGACCGTTTAAAATAGTATGTACTCGTCGGCTCCATAGCTCAGTTGGTTAGAGCGCCAGTCTAGTAAACTGGAGGTCGAGGGTCCGAATCCATCTGGGGCCTCACTTTAATTCTTTTGATTAGTTTGATTAGTTTGATTTATATCACTTTCATGAGACCGTTTTAAACAGTATGTACTCGTCGGCTCCATAGCTCAGTTGGTTAGAGTGCCAGTCAAATAAACTGGAGGTCGAGGGTCCGAATCCCTCTGGGCCCTCACTTTAATTCTTTTGATTAGTTTGATTTATATTACTTTCATGAGACTGTTTTAAACAGTATGTACTCGTCGGCTCCATAGCTCAGTTGGTTAGAGCGCCATCTAGTAAACTGGAGGTCGAGGGTCCGAATCCCTCTGGGGCCCCACTTAAATTCTTTTGATTAGTTTGATTTATATTACTTTCATGAGACCGTTTTAAACAGTATGTACTCGTCGGCTCCATAGCTCCGTTGGTTAGAGCGCCAGTCTAGTAAACTGGAGGTCGAGGGTCCGAATCCCTCTGGGGCCTTACTTTAATTCTTTGCATTAGTTTGATTTATATTACTTTCATGAGACCGTTTTAAACAGTATGTACTCGTCGGCTCCATAGCTCAGTTGGTTAGAGCGCCAGTCTTGTAAACTGGAGGTCGAGGGTCCGAATCCCTCTGGGGCCACACTTAAATTCTTTTGATTAGTTTGATGAATATTACTTTCATGAGATCGTTTTAAACAGTATGTACTCGTCGGCTCCATAGCTCAGTTGGTTAGAGCGCCATCTAGTAAACTGGAGGTCGAGGGTCCGAATCCCTCTGGGGCCTCACTTTAACTCTTTTTATTAGTTTGATTTATATTACTTTCATAAGACCGTTTTAAACAGTATGTACTCGTCGGCTCCATAGCCCAGTTGGTTAGAGCGCTAGTCTTGTAAACTAGAGGTCGAAAGTCCGAATCCTTCTGGGGCCTCACTTTAATTCTTTTGATTAGTTTGATTTATATTACGTTCATGAGACCGTTTTAAACAGTATGTACTCGTCGGCTCCATAGCTCAGTTGGTTAGAGCGCCAGTCTTGTAAACTGGAGGTCGAGGGTCCGAATCCCTCTAGGTCCTCACTTTAAGTTTTTTGATTAGTTTGATTTATATTACTTTCATGAGACCGTTTTAAACAGTATGTACTCGTCGGCTCCATAGCTCAGTTGGTTAGAGCGCCAGTCTAGTAAACTGGAGGTCGAGGGTCCGAATCCCTCTGGGGCCTCACTTTAATTCTTTTGATTAGTATGATTTATATTACTTTCATGAGACCGTTTTAAACAGTATGTACTCGTCGGCTCCATAGCTCAGTTGGTTAGAGCGCCAGTCTAGTAAACTGGAGGTCGAGGGTCCGAATCCCTCTTGGGCCTCACTTTAATTCTTCTGATTTATATTACTTTCATGAGACCGTTTTAAACAGTATGTACTCGTCGGCTCGATAGCTCAGTTGGTTAAAGCGCCAGTCTAGTAAACTGGAGGTCGAGGGTCCGAGTCCCTCTGGGGCCTCACTTTAATTCTTTTGATTAGTTTGATTTATATTACTTTCATGAGACCGTTTTAAACAGTATGTACTCGTCGGCTCCATAGCTCAGTTGGTTAGAGCGCCAGTCTAGTAAACTGGAGGTCGAGGGTCCGAATCATTCTGGGGCCTCACTTTAATTCTTTTGATTTATATTACTTTCATGAGACCGTTTTAAAAAGTATGTACTCGTCGGCTCCATAGCTCAGTTGGTTAAAGCGCCAGTCTTGTAAACTGGAGGTCGAGGGTCCGAATCCCTCTGGGGCCTCACTTTTATTCTTTTGATTAGTTTGATTTATATTACTTTCATGAGACCGTTTAAAACAGTATGTAATCGTTGGCTCCATAGCTCAGTTGGTTAGAGCGCCAGTCTAGTAAACTGGAGGTCGAGGGTCCGAATCCCTCTGGGGCCTCACTTTGATTAGATGATTTATATCACTTTCAAGAGACCGTTTAAAACAGTATGTACTCGTCGGCTCCATAGCTCAGTTGGTTAGAGCGCCAGTCTAGTAAACTGGAGGTCGAGGGTCCGAATCCCTCTGGGCCCTCACTTTAATTCTTTTGATTAGTTTGATTTATATTACTTTCATGAGACCGTTTTAAACAGTATGTACCCGTCGGCTCCATAGCTCAGTTGGTTAGAGCGCCAGTCTTGTAAACTGGAGGTCGAGGGTCCGAATCCCTCTGGGGCCTCACTTTAATTCTTTTGATTAGTTTGATTTATATTACTTTCATGAGACCGATTTAAACAGTATGCACTCGTCGGCTCCATAGCGCAATTGGTTCGAGCGCCATCTAGTAAACTGGAGGTCGAGGGTCCGAATCCCTCTGGGGCCTCACTTTAATTCTTTTGATTAGTTTGATTTATATTACTTTCATGAGACCGTTTTAAACAGTACGTACTCGTCGGCTCCATAGCTCAGTTGGTTAGAGCGCGAGTCTAGTAAACTGGAGGTCGAGAGTCCGAATCCCTCTGGAGCCTCACTTTAATTCTTTTGATTTATATTACTTTCATGAGACCGTTTTAAACAGTATGTACTCGTCGGCTCCATAGCTCAGATGGTTAAAGCGCCAGTCTAGTAAACTGGAGGTAGAGGGTCCGAATCCCTCTGGGCCCTCACTTTAATTCTTTTGATTAGTTTGATTTATATTACTTTCATGAGACCGTTTTAAACAGTATGTACCCGTCGGCTCCATAGCTCAGTTGGTTAGAGCGCCAGTCTTGTAAACTGGAGGTCGAGGGTCCGAATCCCTCTGGGGCCTCACTTTTATTCTTTTGATTAGTTTGATTTATATTACTTTCATGAGACCGTTTTAAAAAGTATGTACTCGGCGGCTCCATAGCTCAGTTGGTTAGAGTGCCAGTCAAGTAAACTGGAGGTCGTGGGTCCGATCCCTCTGGGCCCTCACTTTAATTCTTTTGATTAGTTTGATTTATATTACTTTCATGAGACCGTTTTAAACAGTATGTACTCGTCGGCTCCATAGCTCAGTTGGTTAGAGCGCCATCTAGTAAACTGGAGGTCGAGGGTCCGAATCCCTCTGGGGCCTCACTTTAATTCTTTTGATTAGTTTGATTTATATTACTTTCATGAGACCGTTTAAAACAGTATGTACTCGTCGGCTCAATAGCTCAGTTGGTTAGAGCGCCATCTAGTAAACTGGAGGTCGAGGGTCCGAATCCCTCTGGAGCCTCACTTTAATTCTTTTGATTAGTTTGATTTATATTACTTTCATGAGACCGTTTTAAACAGTATGTACTCGTCGGCTCCAGAGCTCAGTTGGTTAGAGCGCCAGTCTTGTAAACTGGAGGTCGAGGGTCCGAATCCTTCTGGGGCCTCACTTTTATTCTTTGTATTAGTTTGATTTATATTACTTTCATGAGACTGTTTTAAACAGTATGTACTCGTCGGCTCCATAGCTCAGGTTGTTAGAGCGCCAGTCTTGTAAACTGGAGGTCGAGGGTCCGAATCCCTCTGGGGCCTCACTTTTATTCTTTTGATTAGTTTGATTTATATTACTTTCATGAGACCCTTTTTAACAGTATGTACTCGTCGGCTCCATAGCTCAGTTGGTTAGAGCGCCAGTCTTGTAAAATTAAGGTCGAGGGTCCGAATCCCTCTGGGGCCTCACTTTTATTCTTTTGATTAGTTTGATTTATATTACTTTCATGAGACCGTTTTAAACAGTATGTACTCGTCGGCTCAACAGCTCAGTTGGTTAGAGCGCCAGTCTTGTAAACTGGAGGTCGAGGGTCCGAATCCCTCTGGGGCCTCACTTTTATTCTTTTGATTAGTTTGATTTATATTACTTTCATGAGACCGTTTTAAACAGTATGTACTCGTCGGCTCAATAGCTCAGTTGGTTAGAGCGCCAGTCTTGTAAAATGAAGGTCGAGGGTCCGATTTCCTCTGGGGCCTCACTTTTATTCTTTTGATTAGTTTGATTTATATTACTTTCATGAGACCGTTTTAAACAGTATGTACCCGTCGGCTCAATAGCTCAGTTGGTTAGAGCGCCAGTCTTGTAAACTGGAGGTCGAGGGTCCGAATCCCTCTGGGGCCTCACTTTTATTCTTTTGATTAGTTTGATTTATATTACTTTCATGAGACCGTTTTATATAGTACGTACTCGTCGGCTCCATAGCGCAGTTGGTTAGAGCGCCAGTCTTGTAAACTGGAGGTCGAGGGTCCGAATCCCTCTGGGGCCTCACTTTAATTCTTTTTATTAGTTTGATTTATATTACTTTCATGAGACCTTTTTAAACAGTATATACTCGTCGGCTCCATAGCTCAGTTGGTTAGAGCGCTAGTCTTGTAAACTGGAGGTCGAAAGTCCGAATCCCTCTGGGGCCTCACTTTAATTCTTTTGATTAGTTTGATTTATATTACTTTCATGAGACAGTTTTAAACAGTATGTACTCGTCGGCTCCATAGCTCAGTTGGTTAGAGCGCCAGTCTTGTGAACTGGAGGTCGAGGGTCCGAATCCCTCTGGGGCCTCACTTTAATTTTTTTGATTAGTTTGATTTATATTACTTTCATGAGACCGTTTTAAACAGTATGTACTCGTCGGCTCCATAGCTCAGTTGGTTAGAGCGCCACTGTTGTAAACTGAAGGTCGAGGGTCCGAATCCCTCTGGGGCCTCACTTTAATTCTTTTGATTAGTTTGATTTATATTACTTTCATGAGACCGTTTTAAACAGTATGTACTCGTCGGCTCCATAGCTCAGTTGGTTAGAACGCCAGTCTAGTAAACTGGAGGTCGAAAGTCCGAATCCCTCTGGGGCCTCACTTTAATTCTTTTGATTAGTTTGATTTATATTACTTTCATGAGACCGTTTTAAACAGTATGTACTCGTCGGCTCCATAGCTAAGTTGGTTAGAGCGCGAGTCTAGTAAACTGGAGGTCGAGGGTCCGAATCCCTCTGGGGCCTCACTTTAATTCTTTTGATTTATATTACTTTCATGAGACCGTTTTAAACAGTATGTACTCGTCGGCTCCATAGCTCAGTTAGTTAAAGCGCCAGTCTAGTAAACTGGAGGTCGAGGGTCCGAATCCATTTGGGGACTCACTTTAATTCTTTTGATCAGTTTGATTTATATTACTTTCATGAGACCGTTTTAATCAGTATGTATTCGTCGGCTCAATAGCTCAGTTAGTTAGAGCGCCAGTCTAGTAAACTGGAGGTCGAGGGTCCGAATCCCTCTGGGGCCTCACTGTAATTCTTTTGATTTATATTACTTTCATGAGACCGTTTTAAAAAGTATGTACTCGTCGGCTCCATAGCTCAGTTAATTAAAGCGCCAGTCTTGTAAACTGGAGGTCGAGGGTCCGAATCCCTCTGGGGCCTCACTTTAATTCTTTTGATTAGTTTGATTTATATTACTTTCATGAGACCGTTTAAAACAGTATGTACTCGTCGGCTCCATAGCTCAGTTGGTTAGAGCGCCAGTCTAGTAAACTGGAGGTCGAGGGTCCGAATCCCTCTGGGGCCTCACTTTAATTCTTTTGATTAGTTTGATTTATATTACTTTCATGAGACCGTTTTAAACAGTATGTACTCGTCGGCTCCATAGCTCAGTTGGTTAGAGCGCCAGTCTAGTAAACTGGAGGTCGAGGGTCCGAATCCCTCTGGGGCCTCACTTTAATTCTTTTGATTAGTTTGATTTATATTACTTTCAGGAGACCGTTTTAAACAGTATGTACTCGTCGGCTCCATAGCTCAGTTGGTTAGAGCGCCAGTCTAGTAAACTGGAGGGCGAGGGTCCGAATCCCTCTGGGGCCTCACTTTAATTCTTTTGATTAGTTTGATATATATTACTTTCATGAGACCGTTTTAAACACTATGTACTCGTCGGCTCCATAGCTCAGTTAGTTAGAGTGCCAGTCAAGTAAACTGGAGGTCGAGGGTCCGAATCCCTCTGGGCCCTTACTTTAATTCTTTTGATTAGTTTGATTTATATTACTTTCATGAGACCGTTTTAAACAGTATGTACTCGTCGGCTCGATAGCTCAGTTGGTTAAAGCGCCAGTCTAGTAAACTGGAGGTCGAGGGTCCGAATCCCTCTGGGGCCTTACTTTAATTCTTTTGATTAGTTTGATTTATATTACTTTCATGAGACCGTTTTAAACAGTATGTACTCGTCGGCTCCATAGCTCAGTTGGTTAGAGCGCCATCTAGTAAACTGGAGGTCGAGGGTCCGAATCCCTCTGGGCTCTTACTTTAAATCTTTTGATTAGTTTGATTTATATTACTTTCATGAGACCGTTTAAAACAGTATGTACTCGTCGGCCTCATAGCTCAGTTGGTTAGAGCGCCATCTAGTAAACTGGAGGTCGAGGGTCCGAATCCCTCTGGGGCCTCGCTTTAATTCGTTTGATTAGTTTGATTTATATTACTTTCATGAGACCGTTTAAAACAGTATGTACTCGTCGTCTCCATAGCTCAGTTGGTTAAAGCGCCATCTAGTAAACTGGAGGTCGAGGGTCCGAATCCTTCTAGGGCCTCACTTTATATCTTTTGATTAGTTTGATTTATATTACTTTCATGAGACCGTTTTAAACAGTATGTACTCGTCGGCTCCATAGCTCAGTTGGTTAGAGCGCCAGTCTAGTAAACTGGAGGTCGAGGGTCCGAATCCCTCTGGGGCCTCACTTTAATTCTTTTGATTAGTTTGATTTATATTACTTTCAGGAGACCGTTTTAAACAGTATGTACTCGTCGGCTCCATAGCTCAGTTGGTTAGAGCGCCAGTCTAGTAAACTGGAGGGCGAGGGTCCGAATCCCTCTGGGGCCTCACTTTAATTCTTTTGATTAGTTTGATATATATTACTTTCATGAGACCGTTTTAAACACTATGTACTCGTCGGCTCCATAGCTCAGTTAGTTAGAGTGCCAGTCAAGTAAACTGGAGGTCGAGGGTCCGAATCCCTCTGGGCCCTTACTTTAATTCTTTTGATTAGTTTGATTTATATTACTTTCATGAGACCGTTTTAAACAGTATGTACTCGTCGGCTCGATAGCTCAGTTGGTTAAAGCGCCAGTCTAGTAAACTGGAGGTCGAGGGTCCGAATCCCTCTGGGGCCTTACTTTAATTCTTTTGATTAGTTTGATTTATATTACTTTCATGAGACCGTTTTAAACAGTATGTACTCGTCGGCTCCATAGCTCAGTTGGTTAGAGCGCCATCTAGTAAACTGGAGGTCGAGGGTCCGAATCCCTCTGGGCTCTTACTTTAAATCTTTTGATTAGTTTGATTTATATTACTTTCATGAGACCGTTTAAAACAGTATGTACTCGTCGGCCTCATAGCTCAGTTGGTTAGAGCGCCATCTAGTAAACTGGAGGTCGAGGGTCCGAATCCCTCTGGGGCCTCGCTTTAATTCGTTTGATTAGTTTGATTTATATTACTTTCATGAGACCGTTTAAAACAGTATGTACTCGTCGTCTCCATAGCTCAGTTGGTTAAAGCGCCATCTAGTAAACTGGAGGTCGAGGGTCCGAATCCTTCTAGGGCCTCACTTTATATCTTTTGATTAGTTTGATTTATATTACTTTCATGAGACCGTTTTAAACAGTATGTACTCGTCGGCTCCATAGCTCAGTTGGTTAGAGCGCCAGTCTTGTAAACTGGAGGTCGAGGGTCCGAATCCCTCTGGGGCCTCACTTTTATACTTTTGATTAGTTTGATTTATATTACTTTCATGAGACCGTTTTAAACAGTATGTACTCGTCGGCTCCATAGCTCAGTTGGTTAGAGCGCCAGTCTTGTAAACTGGAGGTCGAGGGTCCGAATCCCTTTGGGGCCTCACTTTTATTCTTTTGATTAGTTTGATTTATATTACTTTCATGAGACCGTTTTAAACAGTATGTACTCGTCGGCTCCATAGCTCAGTTGGTTAGAGCGCCAGTCTTGTAAACTGGAGGTCGAGGGTCCGAATCCCTCTGGGGCCTCACTTTTATTCTTTTGATTAGTTTGATTTATATTACTTTCATGAGACAGTTTTAAACAGTATGTACTCGTCGGCTCCATAGCTCAGTTGGTTAGAGCGCCAGTCTAGTAAACTGGAGGTCGAGGGTCCGAATCCCTCTGGGGCCTCACTTTAATTCTTTTGATTAGTTTGATTTATATTACTTTCATGAGACCGTTTTAAACAGTATGTACTCGGCGGCTCCATAGCTCAGTTGGTTAGAGCGCCATCTAGTAAACTGGAGGTCGAGGGTCCGAATCCCTCTGGGGCCTCACTTTAATTCGTTTGATTAGTTTGATTTATATTACTTTCATGAGACCGTTTAAAACAGTATGTACTCGTCGTCTCCATAGCTCAGTTGGTTAATGCGCGATCTAGTAAACTGGAGGTCGAGGGTCCGAATCCCTCTGGGGCCTCAATTTAATTCTTTTTATTAGTTTGATTTATATTACTTTCATGAGACCGTTTTAAACAGTATGTACTCGTCGGCTCCATAGCTCAGTTGGTTAGAGCGCCAGTCTAGTAAACTGGAGGTCGAGGGTCCGAATCCCTCTGGGAACTCACTGTAATTCTTTTGATTTATATTACTTTCATGAGACCGTTTTAAAAAGTATGTACTCGTCGGCTCCATAGCTCAGTTAATTAAAGCGCCAGTCTTGTAAACTGGAGGTCGAGGGTCCGAATCCCTCTGGGGCCTCACTTTAATTCTTTTGATTAGTTTGATTTATATTACTTTCATGAGACCGTTTAAAACAGTATGTACTCGTCAGCTCCATAGCTCAGTTGGTTAGAACGCCAGTCTAGTAAACTGGAGGTCGAGGGTCCGAATCCCTCTGGGGCCTCACTTTAATTCTTTTGATTAGTTTGATTTATATTACTTTCATGAGACCGTTTTAAACAGTATGTACTCGTCGGCTCCATAGCTCAGTTGGTTAGAGCGCCAGTCTAGTAAACTGGAGGTCGAGGGTCCGAATCCCTCTGGGGCCTCACTTTAATTCTTTTGATTAGTTTGATTTATATTACTTTCATGAGACCGTTTTAAACAGTATGTACTCGTCGGCTCCATAGCTCAGTTGGTTAGAGCGCCAGTCTAGTAAACTGGAGGGCGAGGGTCCGAATCCCTCTGGGGCCTCACTTTAATTCTTTTGATTAGTTTGATATATATTACTTTCATGAGACCGTTTTAAACACTATGTACTCGTCGTCTCCATAGCTCAGTAGGTTAGAGCGCCAGTCTAGTAAACTGGAGGTCGAGGGTCCGAATCCCTCTGGGGCCTCACTTTAATTCTTTTGATTAGTTTGATTTATATTACTTTCATGAGACCGTTTTAAACAGTATGTACTCGTCGGCTCCATAGCTCAGTTGGTTAGAGCGCCATCTAGTAAACTGGAGGTCGAGGGTCCGAATCCCTCTGGGCTCTTACTTTAAATCTTTTGATTAGTTTGATTTATATTACTTTCATGAGACCGTTTAAAACAGTATGTACTCGTCGGCCTCATAGCTCAGTTGGTTAGAGCGCCATCTAGTAAACTGGAGGTCGAGGGTCCGAATCCCTCTGGGGCCTCGCTTTAATTCGTTTGATTTGTTTGATTTATATTACTTTCATGAGACCGTTTAAAACAGTATGTACTCGTCGTCTCCATAGCTCAGTTGGTTAAAGCGCCATCTAGTAAACTGGAGGTCGAGGGTCCGAATCCCTCTGGGGCCTCACTTTAATTTTTTTGATTAGTTTGATTTATATTACTTTCATGAGACCGTTTTAAACAGTATGTACTCGTCGGCTCCATAGCTCAGTTGGTTAGAGCGCAATCTAGTAAACTGGAGGTCGAGTGTCCGAATCCCTCTGGGGCCTCACTTTAATTCTTTTGGTTAGTTTGATTTATATTACTTTCATGAGACCGTTTAAAACAGTATGCACTCGTCGGCTCCATAGCTCAGTTGGTTAGAGCGCCATCTAGTAAACTGGAGGTCGAGGGTCCGAATCCCTCTGGGGCCTCAATTTAATTCTTTTTATTAGTTTGATTTATATTACTTTCATGAGACCGTTTTAAAAAGTATGTACTCGTCGGCTCAATAGCTCAGTTGGTTAGAGCGCCAGTCTTGTAAACTGGAGGTCGAGGGTCCGAATCCCTTTGGGGCTTCACTTTTATTCTTTTGATTAGTTTGATTTATATTACTTTCATGAGACCGTTTTAAACAGTATGTACTCGTCGGCTCCATAGCTCAGTTGGTTAGAGCGCCAGTCTTGTAAACTGGAGGTCGAGGGTCCGAATCCCTCTGGGGCCTCACTTTTATTCTTTTGATTAGTTTGATTTATATTACTTTCATGAGACCGTTTTAAACAGTATGTACTCGTCGGCTCCATAGCTCAGTTGGTTAAGGCGCCAGTCTAGTAAACTGGAGGTCGAGGGTCCGAATCCCTCTGGGGCCTCACTTTAATTCTTTTGATTAGTTTGATTTATATTACTTTCATGAGACCGTTTTAAACAGTATGTACTCGTCGGCTCCATAGCTCAGTTGGTTAGAGCGCCATCTAGTAAACTGGAGGTCGAGGGTCCGAATCCCTCTGGGGCCTCACTTTAATTCGTTTGATTAGTTTGATTTATATTACTTTCATGAGACCGTTTAAAACAGTATGTACTCGTCGTCTCCATAGCTCAGTTGGTTAATGCGCGATCTAGTAAACTGGAGGTCGAGGGTCCGAATCCCTCTGGGGCCTCAATTTAATTCTTTTTATTAGTTTGATTTATATTACTTTCATGAGACCGTTTTAAACAGTATGTACTCGTCGGCTCCATAGCTCAGTTGGTTAGAGCGCCAGTCTAGTAAACTGGAGGTCGTGGGTCCGAATCCCTCTGGGGCCTCACTGTAATTCTTTTGATTTATATTACTTTCATGAGACCGTTTTAAAAAGTATGTACTCGTCGGCTCCATAGCTCAGTTAATTAAAGCGCCAGTCTTGTAAACTGGAGGTCGAGGTTCCGAATCCCTCTAGGGCCTCACTTTAATTCTTTTGATTAGTTTGATTTATATTACTTTCATGAGACCGTTTAAAACAGTATGTACTCGTCGGCTCCATAGCTCAGTTGGTTAGAGCGCCAGTCTAGTAAACTGGAGGTCGAGGGTCCGAATCCCTCTGGGGCCTCACTTTAATTCTTTTGATTAGTTTGATTTATATTACTTTCATGAGACCGTTTTAAACAGTATGTACTCGTCGGCTCCATAGCTCAGTTGGTTAGAGCGCCAGTCTAGTAAACTGGAGGTCGAGGGTCCGAATCCCTCTGGGGCCTCACTGTAATTCTTTTGATTAGTTTGATATATATTACTTTCATGAGACCGTTTTAAACACTATGTACTCGTCGGCTCCCTAGCTCAGTTAGTTAGAGTGCCAGTCAAGTAAACTGGAGGTCGAGGGTCCGAATCCCTCTGGGCCCTTACTTTAATTCTTTTGATTAGTTTGATTTATATTACTTTCATGAGACCGTTTTAAACAGTATGTACTCGTCGGCTCCATAGCTCAGTTGGTTAGAGCGCTAGTCTAGTAAACTGGAGGTCGAGGGTCCGAATCCCTCTGGGGCCTCACTTTAATTCTTTTGATTAGTTTGATTTATATTACTTTCATGAGACCGTTTAAAACAGTATGTACTCGTCGGCTCCATAGCTCAGTTGGTTAGAACGCCAGTCTAGTAAACTGGAGGTCGAGGGTCCGAATCCCTCTGGGGCCTCACTTTAATTCTTTTGATTAGTTTGATTTATATTACTTTCATGAGACCGTTTTAAACAGTATGTACTCGTCGGCTCCATAGCTCAGTTGGTTAGAGCGCCAGTCTAGTAAACTGGAGATCGAGGGTCCGAATCCCTCTGGGGCCTCACTTTAATTCTTTTGATTAGTTTGATTTATATTACTTTCATGAGACCGTTTTAAACAGTATGTACTCGTCGGCTCCATAGCTCAGTTGGTTAGAGCGCCAGTCTAGTAAACTGGAGGGCGAGGGTCCGAATCCCTCTGGGGCCTCACTTTAATTCTTTTGATTAGTTTGATATATATTACTTTCATGAGACCGTTTTAAACACTATGTACTCGTCGGCTCCATAGCTCAGTTAGTTAGAGTGCCAGTCAAGTAAACTGGAGGTCGAGGGTCCGAATCCCTCTGGGCCCTTACTTTAATTCTTTTGATTAGTTTGATTTATATTACTTTCATGAGACCGTTTTAAACAGTATGTACTCGTCGGATCCAGCTCAGTTGGTTAGAGCGCCAGTCTAGTAAACTGGAGGTCGAGGGTCCGAATCCCTCTGGGGCCTCACTTTAATTCTTTTGATTAGTTTGATTTATATTACTTTCATGAGACCGTTTTAAACAGTATGTACTCGTCGGCTCCATAGCTCAGTTGGTTAGAGCGCCATCTAGTAAACTGGAGGTCGAGGGTCCGAATCCCTCTGGGCTCTTACTTTAAATCTTTTGATTAGTTTGATTTATATTACTTTCATGAGACCGTTTAAAACAGTATGTACTCGTCGGCCTCATAGCTCAGTTGGTTAGAGCGCAATCTAGTAAACTGGAGGTCGAGGGTCCGAATCCCTCTGGGGCCTCGCTTTAATTCGTTTGATTAGTTTGATTTATATTACTTTCATGAGACCGTTTAAAACAGTATGTACTCGTCGGCTCCATAGCTCAGTTGGTTAGAGCGCCATCTAGTAAACTGGAGGTCGAGGGTCCGAATCCCTCTGGGGCCTCAATTTAATTCTTTTTATTAGTTTGATTTATATTACTTTCATGAGACCGTTTTAAAAAGTATGTACTCGTCGGCTCAATAGCTCAGTTGGTTAGAGCGCCAGTCTTGTAAACTGGAGGTCGAGGGTCCGAATCCCTTTGGGGCTTCACTTTTATTCTTTTGATTAGTTTGATTTATATTACTTTCATGAGACCGTTTTAAACAGTATGTACTCGTCGGCTCCATAGCTCAGTTGGTTAGAGCGCCAGTCTTGTAAACTGGAGGTCGAGGGTCCGAATCCCTCTGGGGCCTCACTTTTATTCTTTTGATTAGTTTGATTTATATTACTTTCATGAGACCGTTTTAAACAGTATGTACTCGTCGGCTCCATAGCTCAGTTGGTTAAGGCGCCAGTCTAGTAAACTGGAGGTCGAGGGTCCGAATCCCTCTGGGGCCTCACTTTAATTCTTTTGATTAGTTTGATTTATATTACTTTCATGAGACCGTTTAAAACAGTATGTACTCGTCGGCTCCATAGCTCAGTTGGTTAGAGCGCCAGTCTTGTAAACTGGAGGTCGAGGGTCCGAATTCCTCTGGGGCCTCACTTTAATTCTTTTGATTAGTTTGATTTATATTACTTTCATGAGACCGTTTTAAACAGTATGTACTCGTCGGCTCCATAGCTCAGTTGGTTAAGGCGCCAGTCTAGTAAACTGGAGGTCGAGGGTCCGAATCCCTCTGGGGCCTCACTTTAATTCTTTTGATTAGTTTGATTTATATTACTTTCATGAGACCGTTTTAAACAGTATGTACTGGTCGGCTCCATAGCTCAGTTGGTTAAGGCGCCAGTCTAGTAAACTGGAGGTCGAGGGTCCGAATCCCTCTGGGGCCTCACTTTAATTCTTTTGATTAGTTTGATTTATATTACTTTCATGAGACAGTTTAAAACAGTATGTACTCGTCGGCTCCATAGCTCAGTTGGTTAGAGCGCCAGTCTTGTAAACTGGAAGTCGATGGTCCGAATTCCTCTGGGGCCTCACTTTAATTCTTTTGATTAGTTTGATTTATATTACTTTCATGAGACCGTTTTAAACAGTATGTACTCGTCGGCTCCATAGCTCAGTTGGTTAAGGCGCCAGTCTAGTAAACTGGAGGTCGAGGGTCCGAATCCCTCTGGGGCCTCACTTTAATTCTTTTGATTAGTTTGATTTATATTACTTTCATGAGACCGTTTTAAACAGTATGTACTCGTCGGCTCCATAGCTCAGTTGGTTAAGGCGCCAGTCTAGTAAACTGGAGGTCGAGGGTCCGAATCCCTCTGGGGCCTCACTTTAATTCGTTTGATTTATATTACTTTCATGAGACCGTTTAAAACAGTATGTACTCGTCGTCTCCATAGCTCAGTTGGTTAGAGCGCCATCTAGTAAACTGGAGGTCGAGGGTCCGAATCCCTCTGGGGCCTCAATTTAATTCTTTTTATTAGTTTGATTTATATTACTTTCATGAGACCGTTTTAAACAGTATGTACTCGTCGGCTCCATAGCTCAGTTGGTTAGAGCGCCAGTCTAGTAAACTGGAGGTCGAGGGTCCGAATCCCTCTGGGGCCTCACTGTAATTCTTTTGATTTATATTACTTTCATGAGACCGTTTTAAAAAGTATGTACTCGTCGGCTCCATAGCTCAGTTAATTAAAGCGCCAGTCTTGTAAACTGGAGGTCGAGGTTCCGAATCCCTCTGGGGCCTCACTTTAATTCTTTTGATTAGTTTGATTTATATTACTTTCATGAGACCGTTTAAAACAGTATGTACTCGTCGGCTCCATAGCTCAGTTGGTTAGAGCGCCAGTCTAGTAAACTGGAGGTCGAGGGTCCGAATCCCTCTGGGGCCTCACTTTAATTCTTTTGATTAGTTTGATTTATATTACTTTCATGAGACCGTTTTAAACAGTATGTACTCGTCGGCTCCATAGCTCAGTTGGTTAGAGCGCCAGTCTTGTAAACTGGAGGTCGAGGGTCCGAATCCCTCTGGGGCCTCACTGTAATTCTTTTGATTTGTTTGATATATATTACTTTCATGAGACCGTTTTAAACAGTATGTACTCGTCGGCTCCATAGCTCAGTTAGTTAGAGTGCCAGTCAAGTAAACTGGAGGTCGAGGGTCCGAATCCCTCTGGGCCCTTACTTTAATTCTTTTGATTAGTTTGATTTATATTACTTTCATGAGACCGTTTTAAACAGTATGTACTCGTCGGCTCCATAGCTCAGTTGGTTAGAGCGCCAGTCTAGTAAACTGGAGGTCGAGGGTCCGAATCCCTCTGTGGCCTCACTTTAATTCTTTTTATTAGTTTGATTTATATTACTTTCATGAGACCGTTTTAAACAGTATGTACTCGTCGGCTCCATAGCTCAGTTGGTTAGAGCGCCATCTAGTAAACTGGAGGTCGAGGGTCCGAATCCCTCTGGGCTCTTACTTTAAATCTTTTGATTAGTTTGATTTATATTACTTTCATGAGACCGTTTAAAACAGTATGTACTCGTCGGCCTCATAGCTCAGTTGGTTAGAGCGCCATCTAGTAAACTGGAGGTCGAGGGTCCGAATCCCTCTGGGGCCTCGCTTTAATTCGTTTGATTAGTTTGATTTATATTACTTTCATGAGACCGTTTAAAACAGTATGTACTCGTCGTCTCCATAGCTCAGTTGGTTAAAGCGCCATCTAGTAAACTGGAGGTCGAGGGTCCGAATCCCTCTGGGGCCTCACTTTAAGTTTTTTGATTAGTTTGATTTATATTACTTTCATGAGACCGTTTTAAACAGTATGTACTCGTCGGCTCCATAGCTCAGTTGGTTAGAGCGCAATCTAGTAAACTGGAGGTCGAGTGTCCGAATCCCTCTGGGGCCTCACTTTAATTCTTTTGGTTAGTTTGATTTATATTACTTTCATGAGACCGTTTAAAACAGTATGCACTCGTCGGCTCCATAGCTCAGTTGGTTAGAGCGCCATCTAGTAAACTGGAGGTCGAGGGTCCGAATCCCTCTGGGGCCTCAATTTAATTCTTTTTATTAGTTTGATTTATATTACTTTCATGAGACCGTTTTAAAAAGTATGTACTCGTCGGCTCAATAGCTCAGTTGGTTAGAGCGCCAGTCTTGTAAACTGGAGGTCGAGGGTCCGAATCCCTTTGGGGCTTCACTTTTATTCTTTTGATTAGTTTGATTTATATTACTTTCATGAGACCGTTTTAAACAGTATGTACTCGTCGGCTCCATAGCTCAGTTGGTTAGAGCGCCAGTCTTGTAAACTGGAGGTCGAGGGTCCGAATCCCTCTGGGGCCTCACTTTTATTCTTTTGATTAGTTTGATTTATATTACTTTCATGAGACCGTTTTAAACAGTATGAACTCGTCGGCTCCATAGCTCAGTTGGTTAGAGCGCCTGTCTTGTAAACTGAAGGTCGAGGGTCCGAATCCCTCCTGGGCCTACCTTTAAATCTTTTGATTAGTTTGATTTATATTACTTTCATGAGACCGTTTAAAACAGTATGTACTCGTCGGCTCCATAGCTCAGTTGGTTAGAGCGCGAGTCTAGTAAACTGGAGGTCGAGAGTCCGAATCCCTCTGGAGCCTCACTTTAATTCTTTTGATTTATATTACTTTCATGAGACCGTTTTAAAAAGTATGTACTCGGCGGCTCCATAGCTCAGTTGGTTAAAGCGCCAGTCTTGTAAACTGGAGGTCGAGGGTCCGAATCCCACTGGGGCCTGATTTTATTCTTTTGATTAGTTTGATTTATATTACGTTCATGAGACAGTTTAAAACAGTATGTACTCGTCGGCTCCATAGCTCAGTTGGTTAGAGCGCCAGTCTAGTAAACTGGAGATCGAGGGTCCGAATCCCTCTGGGGCCTCACTTTAATTCTTTTGATTAGTTTGATTTATATTACTTTCATGAGACCGTTTAAAACAGTATGTACTCGTCGGCTCCATAGTTCAGTTGGTTAGAGCGCCAGTCTAGTAAACTGGAGGTCGAGGGTCCGAATCCCTCTGGGGCCTCACTTTAATTCTTTTGATTAGTTTGATTTATATTACTTTCCTGAGACCGTTTAAAACAGTATGTACTCGTCGGCTCCATAGCTCAGTTTGTTAGAGCGCCATCTAGTAAACTGGAGGTCGAGGGTCCGAATCCCTCTGGGGCCTCAATTTAATTCTTTGCATTAGTTTGATTTATATTACTTTCATGAGACCGTTTTAAACAGTATGTACTCGTCGGCTCCATAGCTCAGTTGGTTAGAGTGCCAGTCAAGTAAACTGGAGGTCGAGGGTCCGAATCACTCTGGGCACTCACTTTAATTCTTTTGATTAGTTTGATTTATATTACTTTCATGAGACCGTTTTAAACAGTATGTACTCGTCGGCTCCATAGCTCAGTTGGTTAGAGCGCCATCTAGTAAACTGGAGGTCGAGGGTCCGAATCCCTCTGGGGCCCCACTTAAATTCTTTTGATTAGTTTGATTTATATTACTTTCATGAGACCGTTTTAAACAGTATGTACTCGTCGGCTCCATAGCTCAGTTGGTTAGAGCGCCAGTCTTGTAAACTGGAGGTCGAGGGTCCGAATCCCTCTGGGGCCTCACTGTAATTCTTTTTATGGGTTTGATTTATATTACTTTCATGAGACCGTTTTAAACAGTATGTACTCGTCGGCTCCATAGCTCAGTTGGTTAGAGCGCCAGTCTTGTAAACTGGAGGTCGAGGGTCCGAATCCCTCTGGGGCCTCACTTTAATTCTTTTTATTAGTTTGATTTATATTACTTTCATGAGACCGTTTTAAACAGTATGTACTCGTCGGCTCCATAGCTAAGTTGGTTAGAGCGCCAGTCTTGTAAACTGGAGGTCGAGGGTCCGAATCCCTCTGGGTCCTCACTTTAAGTTTTTTGATTAGTTTGATTTATATTACTTTCATGAGACCGTTTTAAACAGTATGTACTCGTCGGCTCCATAGCTCAGTTTGTTAGAGCGCCATCTAGTAAACTGGAGGTCGAGGGTCCGAATCCCTCTGGGGCCTCAATTTAATTCTTTGCATTAGTTTGATTTATATTACTTTCATGAGACCGTTTTAAACAGTATGTACTCGTCGGCTCCATAGCTCAGTTGGTTAGAGCGCCATCTAGTAAACTGGAGGTCGAGGGTCCGAATCCCTCTGGGGCCTCAATTTAATTCTTTTTATTAGTTTGATTTATATTACTTTCATGAGACCGTTTTAAAAAGTATGTACTCGTCGGCTCAATAGCTCAGTTGGTTAGAGCGCCAGTCTTGTAAACTGGAGGTCGAGGGTCCGAATCCCTTTGGGGCTTCACTTTTATTCTTTTGATTAGTTTGATTTATATTACTTTCATGAGACCGTTTTAAACAGTATGTACTCGTCGGCTCCATAGCTCAGTTGGTTAGAGCGCCAGTCTTGTAAACTGGAGGTCGAGGGTCCGAATCCCTCTGGGGCCTCACTTTTATTCTTTTGATTAGTTTGATTTATATTACTTTCATGAGACCGTTTTAAACAGTATGAACTCGTCGGCTCCATAGCTCAGTTGGTTAGAGCGCCTGTCTTGTAAACTGAAGGTCGAGGGTCCGAATCCCTCCTGGGCCTACCTTTAAATCTTTTGATTAGTTTGATTTATATTACTTTCATGAGACCGTTTAAAACAGTATGTACTCGTCGGCTCCATAGCTCAGTTGGTTAGAGCGCGAGTCTAGTAAACTGGAGGTCGAGAGTCCGAATCCCTCTGGAGCCTCACTTTAATTCTTTTGATTTATATTACTTTCATGAGACCGTTTTAAAAAGTATGTACTCGGCGGCTCCATAGCTCAGTTGGTTAAAGCGCCAGTCTTGTAAACTGGAGGTCGAGGGTCCGAATCCCACTGGGGCCTGATTTTATTCTTTTGATTAGTTTGATTTATATTACGTTCATGAGACAGTTTAAAACAGTATGTACTCGTCGGCTCCATAGCTCAGTTGGTTAGAGCGCCAGTCTAGTAAACTGGAGATCGAGGGTCCGAATCCCTCTGGGGCCTCACTTTAATTCTTTTGATTAGTTTGATTTATATTACTTTCATGAGACCGTTTAAAACAGTATGTACTCGTCGGCTCCATAGTTCAGTTGGTTAGAGCGCCAGTCTAGTAAACTGGAGGTCGAGGGTCCGAATCCCTCTGGGGCCTCACTTTAATTCTTTTGATTAGTTTGATTTATATTACTTTCCTGAGACCGTTTAAAACAGTATGTACTCGTCGGCTCCATAGCTCAGTTTGTTAGAGCGCCATCTAGTAAACTGGAGGTCGAGGGTCCGAATCCCTCTGGGGCCTCAATTTAATTCTTTGCATTAGTTTGATTTATATTACTTTCATGAGACCGTTTTAAACAGTATGTACTCGTCGGCTCCATAGCTCAGTTGGTTAGAGTGCCAGTCAAGTAAACTGGAGGTCGAGGGTCCGAATCACTCTGGGCACTCACTTTAATTCTTTTGATTAGTTTGATTTATATTACTTTCATGAGACCGTTTTAAACAGTATGTACTCGTCGGCTCCATAGCTCAGTTGGTTAGAGCGCCATCTAGTAAACTGGAGGTCGAGGGTCCGAATCCCTCTGGGGCCCCACTTAAATTCTTTTGATTAGTTTGATTTATATTACTTTCATGAGACCGTTTTAAACAGTATGTACTCGTCGGCTCCATAGCTCAGTTGGTTAGAGCGCCAGTCTTGTAAACTGGAGGTCGAGGGTCCGAATCCCTCTGGGGCCTCACTGTAATTCTTTTTATGGGTTTGATTTATATTACTTTCATGAGACCGTTTTAAACAGTATGTACTCGTCGGCTCCATAGCTCAGTTGGTTAGAGCGCCAGTCTTGTAAACTGGAGGTCGAGGGTCCGAATCCCTCTGGGGCCTCACTTTAATTCTTTTTATTAGTTTGATTTATATTACTTTCATGAGACCGTTTTAAACAGTATGTACTCGTCGGCTCCATAGCTAAGTTGGTTAGAGCGCCAGTCTTGTAAACTGGAGGTCGAGGGTCCGAATCCCTCTGGGTCCTCACTTTAAGTTTTTTGATTAGTTTGATTTATATTACTTTCATGAGACCGTTTTAAACAGTATGTACTCGTCGGCTCCATAGCTCAGTTGGTTAGAGCTCCAGTCTTGTAAACTGAAGGTCGAGGGTCCGAATCCCTCTGGGGGCTCAATTTAATTCTTTTGATTAGTTTGATTTATATTACTTTCATGAGACCGTTTTAAACAGTATGTACTCGTCGGCTCCATAGCTCAGTTGGTTAGAGCGCCAGTCTAGTAAACTGGAGGTCGAGGGTCCGAATCCCTCTGGGGCCTCACTTTAATTCTTTTGATTAGTATGATTTATATTACTTTCATGAGACCGTTTTAAACAGTATGTACTCGTCGGCTCCATAGCTCAGTTGGTTAGAGCGCCAGTCTAATAAACTGGAGGTCGAGGGTCCGAATCCCTCTTGGGCCTCACTTTAATTCTTTTGATTTATATTACTTTCATGAGACCGTTTTAAACAGTATGTACTCGTCGGCTCGATTGCTCAGTTGGTTAAAGCGCCAGTCTAGTAAACTGGAGGTCGAGGGTCCGAATCCCTCTGGGGCCTCACTTTAATTCTTTTGATTAGTATGATTTATATTACTTTCATGAGACCGTTTTAAACAGTATGTACTCGTCGGCTCCATAGCTCAGTTGGTTAGAGCGCCAGTCTAGTAAACTGGAGGTCGAGGGTCCGAATCATTCTGGGGCCTCACTTTAATTCTTTTGATTTATATTACTTTCATGAGACCGTTTTAAAAAGTATGTACACGTCGGCTCCATAGCTCAGTTGGTTTAAGCGCCAGTCTTGTAAACTGGAGGTCGAGGGTCCGAATCCCTCTGGGGCCTCACTTTGATTAGTTTGATTTATATCACTTTCATGAGACCGTTTAAAATAGTATGTACTCGTCGGCTCCATAGCTCAGTTGGTTAGAGCGCCAGTCTAGTAAACTGGAGGTCGAGGGTCCGAATCCATCTGGGGCCTCACTTTAATTCTTTTGATTAGTTTGATTAGTTTGATTTATATCACTTTCATGAGACCGTTTTAAACAGTATGTACTCGTCGGCTTCATAGCTCAGTTGGTTAGAGTGCCAGTCAAATAAACTGGAGGTCGAGGGTCCGAATCCCTCTGGGCCCTCACTTTAATTCTTTTGATTAGTTTGATTTATATTACTTTCATGAGACTGTTTTAAACAGTATGTACTCGTCGGCTCCATAGCTCAGTTGGTTAGAGCGCCATCTAGTAAACTGGAGGTCGAGGGTCCGAATCCCTCTGGGGCCTGATTTTATTCTTTTGATTAGTTTGATTTATATTACGTTCATGAGACAGTTTAAAACAGTATGTACTCGTCGGCTCCATAGCTCAGTTGGTTAGAGCGCCAGTCTAGTAAACTGGAGATCGAGGGTCCGAATCCCTCTGGGGCCTCACTTTAATTCTTTTGATTAGTTTGATTTATATTACTTTCATGAGACCGTTTAAAACAGTATGTACTCGTCGGCTCCATAGTTCAGTTGGTTAGAGCGCCAGTCTAGTAAACTGGAGGTCGAGGGTCCGAATCCCTCTGGGGCCTCACTTTAATTCTTTTGATTAGTTTGATTTATATTACTTTCCTGAGACCGTTTAAAACAGTATGTACTCGTCGGCTCCATAGCTCAGTTTGTTAGAGCGCCATCTAGTAAACTGGAGGTCGAGGGTCCGAATCCCTCTGGGGCCTCAATTTAATTCTTTGCATTAGTTTGATTTATATTACTTTCATGAGACCGTTTTAAACAGTATGTACTCGTCGGCTCCATAGCTCAGTTGGTTAGAGTGCCAGTCAAGTAAACTGGAGGTCGAGGGTCCGAATCACTCTGGGCACTCACTTTAATTCTTTTGATTAGTTTGATTTATATTACTTTCATGAGACCGTTTTAAACAGTATGTACTCGTCGGCTCCATAGCTCAGTTGGTTAGAGCGCCATCTAGTAAACTGGAGGTCGAGGGTCCGAATCCCTCTGGGGCCCCACTTAAATTCTTTTGATTAGTTTGATTTATATTACTTTCATGAGACCGTTTTAAACCGTATGTACTCGTCGGCTCCATAGCTCAGTTGGTTAGAGCGCCAGTCTTGTAAACTGGAGGTCGAGGGTCCGAATCCCTCTGGGGCCTCACTGTAATTCTTTTTATGGGTTTGATTTATATTACTTTCATGAGACCGTTTTAAACAGTATGTACTCGTCGGCTCCATAGCTCAGTTGGTTAGAGCGCCAGTCTTGTAAACTGGAGGTCGAGGGTCCGAATCCCTCTGGGGCCTCACTTTAATTCTTTTTATTAGTTTGATTTATATTACTTTCATGAGACCGTTTTAAACAGTATGTACTCGTCGGCTCCATAGCTAAGTTGGTTAGAGCGCCAGTCTTGTAAACTGGAGGTCGAGGGTCCGAATCCCTCTGGGTCCTCACTTTAAGTTTTTTGATTAGTTTGATTTATATTACTTTCATGAGACCGTTTTAAACAGTATGTACTCGTCGGCTCCATAGCTCAGTTGGTTAGAGCTCCAGTCTTGTAAACTGAAGGTCGAGGGTCCGAATCCCTCTGGGGGCTCAATTTAATTCTTTTGATTAGTTTGATTTATATTACTTTCATGAGACCGTTTTAAACAGTATGTACTCGTCGGCTCCATAGCTCAGTTGGTTAGAGCGCCAGTCTAGTAAACTGGAGGTCGAGGGTCCGAATCCCTCTGGGGCCTCACTTTAATTCTTTTGATTAGTATGATTTATATTACTTTCATGAGACCGTTTTAAACAGTATGTACTCGTCGGCTCCATAGCTCAGTTGGTTAGAGCGCCAGTCTAATAAACTGGAGGTCGAGGGTCCGAATCCCTCTTGGGCCTCACTTTAATTCTTTTGATTTATATTACTTTCATGAGACCGTTTTAAACAGTATGTACTCGTCGGCTCGATTGCTCAGTTGGTTAAAGCGCCAGTCTAGTAAACTGGAGGTCGAGGGTCCGAATCCCTCTGGGGCCTCACTTTAATTCTTTTGATTAGTATGATTTATATTACTTTCATGAGACCGTTTTAAACAGTATGTACTCGTCGGCTCCATAGCTCAGTTGGTTAGAGCGCCAGTCTAGTAAACTGGAGGTCGAGGGTCCGAATCATTCTGGGGCCTCACTTTAATTCTTTTGATTTATATTACTTTCATGAGACCGTTTTAAAAAGTATGTACACGTCGGCTCCATAGCTCAGTTGGTTAAAGCGCCAGTCTTGTAAACTGGAGGTCGAGGGTCCGAATCCCTCTGGGGCCTCACTTTGATTAGTTTGATTTATATCACTTTCATGAGACCGTTTAAAATAGTATGTACTCGTCGGCTCCATAGCTCAGTTGGTTAGAGCGCCAGTCTAGTAAACTGGAGGTCGAGGGTCCGAATCCATCTGGGGCCTCACTTTAATTCTTTTGATTAGTTTGATTAGTTTGATTTATATCACTTTCATGAGACCGTTTTAAACAGTATGTACTCGTCGGCTTCATAGCTCAGTTGGTTAGAGTGCCAGTCAAATAAACTGGAGGTCGAGGGTCCGAATCCCTCTGGGCCCTCACTTTAATTCTTTTGATTAGTTTGATTTATATTACTTTCATGAGACTGTTTTAAACAGTATGTACTCGTCGGCTCCATAGCTCAGTTGGTTAGAGCGCCATCTAGTAAACTGGAGGTCGAGGGTCCGAATCCCTCTGGGGCCCCACTTAAATTCTTTTGATTAGTTTGATTTATATTACTTTCATGAGACCGTTTTAAACAGTATGTACTCGTCGGCTCCATAGCTCCGTTGGTTAGAGCGCCAGTCTAGTAAACTGGCGGTCGAGGGTCCGAATCCCTCTGGGGCCTTACTTTAATTCTTTGCATTAGTTTGATTTATATTACTTTCATGAGACCGTTTTAAACAGTATGTACTCGTCGGCTCCATAGCTCAGTTGGTTAGAGCGCCAGTCTTGTAAACTGGAGGTCGAGGGTCCGAATCCCTCTGGGGCCACACTTAAATTCTTTTGATTAGTTTGATGAATATTACTTTCATGAGATCGTTTTAAACAGTATGTACTCGTCGGCTCCATAGCTCAGTTGGTTAGAGCGCCATCTAGTAAACTGGAGGTCGAGGGTCCGAATCCCTCTGGGGCCTCACTTTAACTCTTTTTATTAGTTTGATTTATATTACTTTCATGAGACCGTTTTAAATAGTATGTACTCGTCGGCTCCATAGCTCAGTTGGTTAGAGCGCCAGTCTAGTAAACTGGAGGTCGAGGGTCCGAATCCATCTGGGGCCTCACTTTAATTCTTTTGATTAGTTTGATTAGTTTGATTTATATCACTTTCATGAGACCGTTTTAAACAGTATGTACTCGTCGGCTCCATAGCTCAGTTGGTTAGAGTGCCAGTCAAATAAACTGGAGGTCGAGGGTCCGAATCCCTCTGGGCCCTCACTTTAATTCTTTTGATTAGTTTGATTTATATTACTTTCATGAGACTGTTTTAAACAGTATGTACTCGTCGGCTCCCTGGCTCAGTTGGTTAGAGCGCCATCTAGTAAACTGGAGGTCGAGGGTCCGAATCCCTCTGGGGCCCCACTTAAATTCTTTTGATTAGTTTGATTTATATTACTTTCATGAGACCGTTTTAAACAGTATGTACTCGTCGGCTCCATAGCTCCGTTGGTTAGAGCGCCAGTCTAGTAAACTGGAGGTCGAGGGTCCGAATCCCTCTGGGGCCCCACTTAAATTCTTTGCATTAGTTTGATTTATATTACTTTCATGAGACCGTTTTAAACAGTATGTACTCGTCGGCTCCATAGCTCAGTTGGTTAGAGCGCCAGTCTTGTAAACTGGAGGTCGAGGGTCCGAATCCCTCTGGGGCCACACTTAAATTCTTTTGATTAGTTTGATGAATATTACTTTCATGAGATCGTTTTAAACGGTATGTACTCGTCGGCTCCATAGCTCAGTTGGTTAGAGCGCCATCTAGTAAACTGGAGGTCGAGGGTCCGAATCCCTCTTGGGCCTCACTTTAATTCTTTTGATTTATATTACTTTCATGAGACCGTTTTAAACAGTATGTACTCGTCGGCTCGATTGCTCAGTTGGTTAAAGCGCCAGTCTAGTAAACTGGAGGTCGAGGGTCCGAATCCCTCTGGGGCCTCACTTTAATTCTTTTGATTAGTTTGATTTATATTACTTTCATGAGACCGTTTTAAACAGTATGTACTCGTCGGCTCCATAGCTCAGTTGGTTAGAGCGCCAGTCTAGTAAACTGGAGGTCGAGGGTCCGAATCATTCTGGGGCCTCACTTTAATTCTTTTGATTTATATTACTTTCATGAGACCGTTTTAAAAAGTATGTACACGTCGGCTCCATAGCTCAGTTGGTTAAAGCGCCAGTCTTGTAAACTGGAGGTCGAGGGTCCGAATCCCTCTGGGGCCTCACTTTGATTAGTTTGATTTATATCACTTTCATGAGACCGTTTAAAATAGTATGTACTCGTCGGCTCCATAGCTCAGTTGGTTAGAGCGCCAGTCTAGTAAACTGGAGGTCGAGGGTCCGAATCCATCTGGGGCCTCACTTTAATTCTTTTGATTAGTTTGATTAGTTTGATTTATATCACTTTCATGAGACCGTTTTAAACAGTATGTACTCGTCGGCTCCATAGCTCAGTTGGTTAGAGTGCCAGTCAAATAAACTGGAGGTCGAGGGTCCGAATCCCTCTGGGCCCTCACTTTAATTCTTTTGATTAGTTTGATTTATATTACTTTCATGAGACTGTTTTAAACAGTATGTACTCGTCGGCTCCATAGCTCAGTTGGTTAGAGCGCCATCTAGTAAACTGGAGGTCGAGGGTCCGAATCCCTCTGGGGCCCCACTTAAATTCTTTTGATTAGTTTGATTTATATTACTTTCATGAGACCGTTTTAAACAGTATGTACTCGTCGGCTCCATAGCTCCGTTGGTTAGAGCGCCAGTCTAGTAAACTGGAGGTCGAGGGTCCGAATCCCTCTGGGGCCTTACTTTAATTCTTTGCATTAGTTTGATTTATATTACTTTCATGAGACCGTTTTAAACAGTATGTACTCGTCGGCTCCATAGCTCAGTTGGTTAGAGCGCCAGTCTTGTAAACTGGAGGTCGAGGGTCCGAATCCCTCTGGGGCCACACTTAAATTCTTTTGATTAGTTTGATGAATATTACTTTCATGAGATCGTTTTAAACAGTATGTACTCGTCGGCTCCATAGCTCAGTTGGTTAGAGCGCCATCTAGTAAACTGGAGGTCGAGGGTCCGAATCCCTCTGGGGCCTCACTTTAACTCTTTTTATTAGTTTGATTTATATTACTTTCATGAGACCGTTTTAAACAGTATGTACTCGTCGGCTCCATAGCCCAGTTGGTTAGAGCGCCAGTCTTGTAAACTAGAGGTCGAAAGTCCGAATCCTTCTGGGGCCTCACTTTAATTCTTTTGATTAGTTTGATTTATATTACGTTCATGAGACCGTTTTAAACAGTATGTACTCGTCGGCTCCATAGCTCAGTTGGTTAGAGCGCCAGTCTTGTAAACTGGAGGTCGAGGGTCCGAATCCCTCTGGGGCCTCACTTTAATTCTTTTGATTAGTATGATTTATATTACTTTCATGAGACCGTTTTAAACAGTATGTACTCGTCGGCTCCATAGCTCAGTTGGTTAGAGCGCCAGTCTAGTAAACTGGAGGTCGAGGGTCCGAATCCCTCTTGGGCCTCACTTTAATTCTTCTGATTTATATTACTTTCATGAGACCGTTTTAAACAGTATGTACTCGTCGGCTCGATAGCTCAGTTGGTTAAAGCGCCAGTCTAGTAAACTGGAGGTCGAGGGTCCGAGTCCCTCTGGGGCCTCACTTTAATTCTTTTGATTAGTTTGATTTATATTACTTTCATGAGACCGTTTTAAACAGTATGTACTCGTCGGCTCCATAGCTCAGTTGGTTAGAGCGCCAGTCTAGTAAACTGGAGGTCGAGGGTCCGAATCATTCTGGGGCCTCACTTTAATTCTTTTGATTTATATTACTTTCATGAGACCGTTTTAAAAAGTATGTACTCGTCGGCTCCATAGCTCAGTTGGTTAAAGCGCCAGTCTTGTAAACTGGAGGTCGAGGGTCCGAATCCCTCTGGGGCCTCACTTTTATTCTTTTGATTAGTTTGATTTATATTACTTTCATGAGACCGTTTAAAACAGTATGTAATCGTTGGCTCCATAGCTCAGTTGGTTAGAGCGCCAGTCTAGTAAACTGGAGGTCGAGGGTCCGAATCCCTCTGGGGCCTCACTTTGATTAGTTTGATTTATATCACTTTCAAGAGACCGTTTAAAACAGTATGTACTCGTCGGCTCCATAGCTCAGTTGGTTAGAGCGCCAGTCTAGTAAACTGGAGGTCGACGGTCCGAATCCCTCTGGGCCCTCACTTTAATTCTTTTGATTAGTTTGATTTATATTACTTTCATGAGACCGTTTTAAACAGTATGTACCCGTCGGCTCCATAGCTCAGTTGGTTAGAGCGCCAGTCTTGTAAACTGGAGGTCGAGGGTCCGAATCCCTCTGGGGCCTCACTTTAATTCTTTTGATTAGTTTGATTTATATTACTTTCATGAGACCGTTTTAAACAGTATGCACTCGTCGGCTCCATAGCTCAATTGGTTCGAGCGCCATCTAGTAAACTGGAGGTCGAGGGTCCGAATCCCTCTGGGGCCTCACTTTAATTCTTTTGATTAGTTTGATTTATATTACTTTCATGAGACCGTTTTAAACAGTATGTACTCGTCGGCTCCATAGCTCAGTTGGTTAGAGCGCGAGTCTAGTAAACTGGAGGTCGAGAGTCCGAATCCCTCTGGAGCCTCACTTTAATTCTTTTGATTTATATTACTTTCATGAGACCGTTTTAAACAGTATGTACTCGTCGGCTCCATAGCTCAGATGGTTAAAGCGCCAGTCTAGTAAACTGGAGGTAGAGGGTCCGAATCCCTCTGGGGCCTCACTTTTATTCTTTTGATTAGTTTGATTTATATTACTTTCATGAGACCGTTTTAAAAAGTATGTACTCGGCGGCTCCATAGCTCAGTTGGTTAAAGCGCCAGTCTTGTAAACTGGAGGTCGAGGGTCCGAATCCCACTGGGGCCTGATTTTATTCTTTTGATTAGTTTGATTTATATTACGTTCATGAGACAGTTTAAAACAGTATGTACTCGTCGGCTCCATAGCTCAGTTGGTTAGAGCGCCAGTCTAGTAAACTGGAGATCGAGGGTCCGAATCCCTCTGGGGCCTCACTTTAATTCTTTTGATTAGTTTGATTTATATTACTTTCATGAGACCGTTTAAAACAGTATGTACTCGTCGGCTCCATAGTTCAGTTGGTTAGAGCGCCAGTCTAGTAAACTGGAGGTCGAGGGTCCGAATCCCTCTGGGGCCTCACTTTAATTCTTTTGATTAGTTTGATTTATATTACTTTCCTGAGACCGTTTCAAACAGTATGTACTCGTCGGCTCCATAGCTCAGTTTGTTAGAGCGCCATCTAGTAAACTGGAGGTCGAGGGTCCGAATCCCTCTGGGGCCTCACTTTAATTCTTTGCATTAGTTTGATTTATATTACTTTCATGAGACCGTTTTAAACAGTATGTACTCGTCGGCTCCATAGCTCAGTTGGTTAGAGTGCCAGTCAAGTAAACTGGAGGTCGAGGGTCCGAATCACTCTGGGCACTCACTTTAATTCTTTTGATTAGTTTGATTTATATTACTTTCATGAGACCGTTTTAAACAGTATGTACTCGTCGGCTCCATAGCTCAGTTGGTTAGAGCGCCATCTAGTAAACTGGAGGTCGAGGGTTTGAATCCCTCTGGGGCCCCACTTAAATTCTTTTGATTAGTTTGATTTATATTACTTTCATGAGACCGTTTTAAACAGTATGTACTCGTCGGCTCCATAGCTCAGTTGGTTAGAGCGCCAGTCTTGTAAACTGGAGGTCGAGGGTCCGAATCCCTCTGTGGCAACACTTATATTCTTTTGATTAGTTTGATGAATATTACTTTCATGAGATCGTTTTAAACAGTATGTACTCGTCGGCTCCATAGCTCAGTTGGTTAGAGCGCCAGTCTTGTAAACTGGAGGTCGAGGGTCCGAATCCCTCTGGGGCCTCACTGTAATTCTTTTTATGGGTTTGATTTATATTACTTTCATGAGACCGTTTTAAACAGTATGTACTCGTCGGCTCCATAGCTCAGTTGGTTAGAGCGCCAGTCTTGTAAACTGGAGGTCGAGGGTCCGAATCCCTCTGGGGCCTCACTTTAATTCTTTTTATTAGTTTGATTTATATTACTTTCATGAGACCGTTTTAAACAGTATGTACTCGTCGGCTCCATAGCTAAGTTGGTTAGAGCGCCAGTCTTGTAAACTGGAGGTCGAGGGTCCGAATCCCTCTGGGTCCTCACTTTAAGTTTTTTGATTAGTTTGATTTATATTACTTTCATGCGACCGTTTTAAACAGTATGTACTCGTCGGCTCCATAGCTCAGTTGGTTAGAGCTCCAGTCTTGTAAACTGAAGGTCGAGGGTCCGAATCCCTCTGGGGGCTCAATTTAATTCTTTTGATTAGTTTGATTTATATTACTTTCATGAGACCGTTTTAAACAGTATGTACTCGTCGGCTCCATAGCTCAGTTGGTTAGAGCGCCAGTCTAGTAAACTGGAGGTCAAGGGTCCGAATCCCTCTGGGGCCTCACTTTAATTCTTTTGATTAGTATGATTTATATTACTTTCATGAGACCGTTTTAAACAGTATGTACTCGTCGGCTCCATAGCTCAGTTGGTTAGAGCGCCAGTCTAGTAAACTGGAGGGCGAGGGTCCGAATCCCTCTTGGGCCTCACTTTAATTCTTTTGATTTATATTACTTTCATGAGACGGTTTTAAACAGTATGTACTCGTCGGCTCGATTGCTCAGTTGGTTAAAGCGCCTGTCTAGTAAACTGGAGGTCGAGGGTCCGAATCCCTCTGGGGCCTCACTTTAATTCTTTTGATTAGTTTGATTTATATTACTTTCATGAGACCGTTTTAAACAGTATGTACTCGTCGGCTCCATAGCTCAGTTGGTTAGAGCGCCAGTCTAGTAAACTGGAGGTCGAGGGTCCGAATCATTCTGGGGCCTCACTTTAATTCTTTTGATTTATATTACTTTCATGAGACCGTTTTAAAAAGTATGTACACGTCGGCTCCATAGCTCAGTTGGTTAAAGCGCCAGTCTTGTAAACTGGAGGTCGAGGGTCCGAATCCCTCTGGGGCCTCACTTTGATTAGTTTGATTTATATCACTTTCATGAGACCGTTTAAAACAGTATGTACTCGTCGGCTCCATAGCTCAGTTGGTTAGAGCGCCAGTCTAGTAAACTGGAGGTCGAGGGTCCGAATCCATCTGGGGCCTCACTTTAATTCTTTTGATTAGTTTGATTAGTTTGATTTATATTACTTTCATGAGACCGTTTTAAACAGTATGTACTCGTCGGCTCCATAGCTCAGTTGGTTAGAGTGCCAGTCAAATAAACTGGAGGTCGAGGGTCCGAATCCCTCTGGGCCCTCACTTTAATTCTTTTGATTAGTTTGATTTATATTACTTTCATGAGACTGTTTTAAACAGTATGTACTCGTCGGCTCCATAGCTCAGTTGGTTAGAGCGCCATCTAGTAAACTGGAGGTCGAGGGTCCGAATCCCTCTGGGGCCCCACTTAAATTCTTTTGATTAGTTTGATTTATATTACTTTCATGAGACCGTTTTAAACAGTATGTACTCGTCGGCTCCATAGCTCCGTTGGTTAGAGCGCCAGTCTAGTAAACTGGAGGTCGAGGGTCCGAATCCCTCTGGGGCCTTACTTTAATTCTTTGCATTAGTTTGATTTATATTACTTTCATGAGACCGTTTTAAACAGTATGTACTCGTCGGCTCCATAGCCCAGTTGGTTAGAGCGCCAGTCTTGTAAACTAGAGGTCGAAAGTCCGAATCCTTCTGGGGCCTCACTTTAATTCTTTTGATTAGTTTGATTTATATTACTTTCATGAGACCGTTTTAAACAGTATGTACTCGTCGGCTCCATAGCTCAGTTGGTTAGAGCGCCAGTCTTGTAAAATGGAGGTCGAGGGTCCGAATCCCTCTGGGGCCACACTTAAATTCTTTTGATTAGTTTGATGAATATTACTTTCATGAGATCGTTTTAAACAGTATGTACTCGTCGGCTCCATAGCTCAGTTGGTTAGAGCGCCATCTAGTAAACTGGAGGTCGAGGGTCCGAATCCCTCTGGGGCCTCACTTTAATTCTTTTTATTAGTTTGATTTATATTACTTTCATGAGACCGTTTTAAACAGTATGTACTCGTCGGCTCCATAGCCCAGTTGGTTAGAGCGCCAGTCTTGTAAACTAGAGGTCGAAAGTCCGAATCCTTCTGGGGCCTCACTTTAATTCTTTTGATTAGTTTGATTTATATTACTTTCATGAGACCGTTTTAAACAGTATGTACTCGTCGGCTCCATAGCTCAGTTGGTTAGAGCGCCAGTCTTGTAAACTGGAGGTCGAGGGTCCGAATCCCTCTAGGTCTTCACTTTAAGTTTTTTGATTAGTTTGATTTATATTACTTTCATGAGACCGTTTTAAACAGTATGTACTCGTCGGCTCCATAGCTCAGTTGGTTAGAGCGCCAGTCTAGTAAACTGGAGGTCGAGGGTCCGAATCCCTCTGGGGCCTCACTTTAATTCTTTTGATTAGTATGATTTATATTACTTTCATGAGACCGTTTTAAACAGTATGTACTCGTCGGCTCCATAGCTCAGTTGGTTAGAGCGCCAGTCTAGTAAACTGGAGGTCGAGGGTCCGAATCCCTCTTGGGCCTCACTTTAATTCTTCTGATTTATATTACTTTCATGAGACCGTTTTAAACAGTATGTACTCGTCGGCTCGATAGCTCAGTTGGTTAAAGCGCCAGTCTAGTAAACTGGAGGTCGAGGGTCCGAGTCCCTCTGGGGCCTCACTTTAATTCTTTTGATTAGTTTGATTTATATTACTTTCATGAGACCGTTTTAAACAGTATGTACTCGTCGGCTCCATAGCTCAGTTGGTTAGAGCGCCAGTCTAGTAAACTGGAGGTCGAGGGTCCGAATCATTCTGGGGCCTCACTTTAATTCTTTTGATTTATATTACTTTCATAAGACCGTTTTAAAAAGTATGTACTCGTCGGCTCCATAGCTCAGTTGGTTAAAGCGCCAGTCTTGTAAACTGGAGGTCGAGGGTCCGAATCCCTCTGGGGCCTCACTTTTATTCTTTTGATTAGTTTGATTTATATTACTTTCATGAGACCGTTTAAAACAGTATGTAATCGTTGGCTCCATAGCTCAGTTGGTTAGAGCGCCAGTCTAGTAAACTGGAGGTCGAGGGTCCGAATCCCTCTGGGGCCTCACTTTGATTAGTTTGATTTATATCACTTTCAAGAGACCGTTTAAAACAGTATGTACTCGTCGGCTCCATAGCTCAGTTGGTTAGAGCGCCAGTCTAGTAAACTGGAGGTCGACGGTCCGAATCCCTCTGGGCCCTCACTTTAATTCTTTTGATTAGTTTGATTTATATTACTTTCATGAGACCGTTTTAAACAGTATGTACCCGTCGGCTCCATAGCTCAGTTGGTTAGAGCGCCAGTCTTGTAAACTGGAGGTCGAGGGTCCGAATCCCTCTGGGGCCTCACTTTAATTCTTTTGATTAGTTTGATTTATATTACTTTCATGAGACCGTTTTAAACAGTATGTACTCGTCGGCTCCATAGCTCAGTTGGTTAGAGCGCCAGTCTTGTAAACTGGAGGTCGAGGGTCCGAATCCCTCTGGGGCCTCACTTTAATTCTTTTGATTAGTTTGATTTATATTACTTTCATGAGACCGTTTTAAACAGTATGTACTCGTCGGCTCCATAGCTCAGTTGGTTAGAGCGCCAGTCTTGTAAAATGGAGGTCGAGGGTCCGAATCCCTCTGAGGCCTCACATTTATTCTTTTGATTAGTTTGATTTATATTACTTTCATGAGACCGTTTTAAACAGTATGTACTCGTCGGCTTCATAGCTCAGTTGGTTAGAGCGCCAGTCTTGTAAACTGGAGGTCGAGGGTCCGAATCCCTCTGGGGCCTCAATTAAATTCTTTTTATTAGTTTGATTTATATTACTTTCATGAGACCGTTTTAAACAGTATGTACTCGTCGGCTCCATAGCTCAGTTGGTTAGAGCGCCAGTCTTGTAAACTGAAGGTCGAGGGTCCGAATCCCTCTGGGGCCTCACTTTAAGTTTTTTGATTAGTTTGATTTATATTACTGTCATGAGACCGTTTTAAACAGTATGTACTCGTCGGCTCCATAGCTCAGTTGGTTAGAGCGCCTGTCTCGTAACCTGAAGGTCGAGGGTCAGAATCCCTCCTGGGCCTACCTTTAAATCTTTTGATTAGTTTGATTTATATTACTTTCATGAGACCGTTTAAAACAGTATGTACTCGTCGGCTCCATAGCTCAGTTGGTTAGAGCGCGAGTCTAGTAAACTGGAGGTCGAGAGTCCGAATCCCTCTGGAGCCTCACTTTAATTCTTTTGATTTATATTACTTTCATGAGACCGTTTTAAACAGTATGTACTCGTCGGCTCCATAGCTCAGATGGTTAAAGCGCCAGTCTAGTAAACTGGAGGTAGAGGGTCCGAATCCTTCTGGGGCCTCACTTTAATTCTTTTGATTAGTTTGATTTATATTACTTTCATGAGACCGTTTTAATCAGTATGTACTCGTCGGCTCCATAGCTCAGTTGGTTAGAGCGCCAGTCTAGTAAACTGGAGGTCGAGGGTCCGAATCTCTCTGGGGCCTCACTTTAATTCTTTTGATTTATATTACTTTCATGAGACCGTTTTAAAAAGTATGTACTCGTCGGCTCCATAGCTCAGTTGGTTAAAGCGCCAGTCTTGTAAACTGGAGGTCGAGGGTCCGAATCCGACTGGGGCCTGATTTTATTCCTTTGATTAGTTTGATTTATATTACGTTCATGAGACAGTTTAAAACAGTATGTACTCGTCGGCTCCATAGCTCAGTTGGTTAGAGCGCTAGTCTAGTAAACTGGAGGTCGAGGGTCCGAATCCCTCTAGGGCCTCACTTTAATTCTTTTGATTAGTTTGATTTATATTACTTTCATGAGACAATTTAAAACAGTATGTACTCGTCGGCTCCATAGTTCAGTTGGTTAGAGCGCCAGTCTAGTAAACTAGAGGTCGAGGGTCCGAATCCCTCTGGGGCCTCACTTTAATTCTTTTGATTAGTTTGATTTATATTACTTTCATGAGACCGTTTAAAACAGTATGTACTCGTCGGCTCCATAGCTCAGTTGGTTAGAGCGCCATCTAGTACACTGGAGGTCGAGGGTCCGAATCCCTCTGGGGCCTCACTTTTATTCTTTGCATTAGTTTTATTTATATTACTTTCATGAGACCGTTTTAAACAGTATGTACTCGTCGGCTCCATAGCTCAGTTGGTTAGAGTGCCAGTCAAGTAAACTGGAGGTCGAGGGTCCGAATCACTCTGGGGCCTCAATTTAATTCTTTTGATTAGTTTGATTTATATTACTTTCATGAGACCGTTTTAAACAGTATGTACTCGTCGGCTTTATAGCTCAGTTGGTTAGAGCGCCAGTCTTGTAAACTGGAGGTCGAGGGTCCGAATCCCTCTGGGGCCCCACTTAAATTCTTTTGATTAGTTTGATTTATATTACTTTATGAGACCGTTTTAAACAGTATGTACTCGTCGGCTCCATAGCTCAGTTGGTTAGAGCGCCATCTAGTAAACTGGAGGTCGAGGGTCCGAATCCCTCTGGGGCCCCACTTAAATTCTTTTGATTAGTTTGATTTATATTACTTTCATGAGACCGTTTTAAACAGTATGTACTCGTCGGCTCTATAGCTCCGTTGGTTAGAGCGCCAGTCTTGTAAACTGGAGGTCGAGGGTCCGAATCCCTCTGGGGCCTTACTTTAATTCTTTTGATTAGTTTGATTTATATTACTTTCATGAGACCGTTTTAAACAGTATGTACTCGTCGGCTACATAGCTTAGTTGGTTAGAGCGCCAGTCTAGTAAACTGGAGGTCGAGGGTCTTAATTCCTCTGGGGCCTCACTGTAATTCTTTTGATTAGTTTGATATATATTACTTTCATGAGACCGTTTTAAACACTATGTACTCGTCGGCTCCATAGCTCAGTTAGTTAGAGTGCCAGTCAAGTAAACTGGAGGTCGAGGGTCCGAATCCCTCTGGGGCCATAATTTAATTCTTTTTATTAGTTTGATTTATATTACTTTCATGAGACCGTTTTAAACAGTATGTACTCGTCGGCTCCATAGCTCAGTTGGTTAGAGCGCCAGTCTAGTAAACTGGAGGTCGAGGGTCCGAATCCCTCTGGGGCCTCACTTTAATTCTTTTGATTAGTTTGATTTATATTACTTTCATGAGACCGTTTTAAACAGTATGTACTCGTCGGCTCCATAGCTCAGTTGGTTAGAGCGCCAGTCTTGTAAACTGGAGGTCGAGGGTCCGAATCCCTCTGGGCTCTTACTTTAAATCTTTTGATTAGTTTGATTTATATTACTTTCATGAGACCGTTTAAAACAGTATGTACTCGTCGGCTCCATAGCTCAGTTGGTTAGAGCGCCAGTCTTGTAAACTGGAGGTCGAGGGTCCGAATCCCTCTGGGGCCTTACTTTAATTCTTTTGATTAGTTTGATTTACATTACGTTCATGAGACCGTTTTAAACAGTATGTACTCGTCGGCTCCATAGTTCAGTTGGTTAGAGCGCCAGTCTAGTAAACTGGAGGTCGAGGGTCCGAATCCCTCTGGGGCCTCACTTTAATTCTTTGCATTAGTTTGATTTATATTACTTTCATGAGACCGTTTTAAACAGTATGTACTCGTCGGCTCCATAGCTCAGTTGGTTAGAGCGCGAGTCTAGTAAACTGGAGGTCGAGAGTCCGAATCCCTCTGGAGCCTCACTTTAATTCTTTTGATTAGTTTGATTTATATTACTTTCATGAGACCGTTTTAAACAGTATGTACTCGTCGGCTCCATAGCTCAGTTGGTTAGAGCGCCAGTCTTGTAAACTGGAGGTCGAGGGTCCGAATCCCTCTGGGCCCTACTTAAATTCTTTTGATTAGTTTGATTTATATTACTTTCATGAGACCGTTTTAAACAGTATGTACTCGTCGGCTCCATAGCTCCGTTGGTTAGAGAACCAGTCTTGTAAACTGGAGGTCGAGGGTCCGAATCCCTCTGGGGCCTTACTTTAATTCTTTTGATTAGTTTGATTTATATTACTTTCATGAGACCGTTTTAAACAGTATGTACTCGTCGGCTCCATAGCTCAGTTGGTTAGTGCGCCAGTCTTGTAAACTGAAGGTCGAGGGTCCGAATCCCTCTGGGGCCACACTTAAATTCTTTTGATTAGTTTGATGAATATTACTTTCATGAGATCGTTTTAAACAGTATGTACTCGTCGGCTCCATACCTCAGTTGGTTAGAGCGCCAGTCTTGTAAACTGGAGGTCGAGGATCCGAATCCCTCTGGGGCCTCACTTTAATTCATTTTATGGGTTTGATTTATATTACTTTCATGAGACCGTTTTAAACAGTATGTACTCGTCGGCTCCATAGCTCAGTTGGTTAGAGCGCCAGTCTTGTAAACTGGAGGTCGAGGGTCCGAATCCCTCTGGGGCCTCACTTTAATTCTTTTTATTAGTTTGATTTATATTACTTTCATGAGACCGTTTTAAACAGTATGTACTCGTCGGCTCCATAGCTCAGTTGGTTAGAGCGCCAGTCTTGTAAACTGGAGGTCGAAAGTCCGAATCCCTCTGGGGCCTCACTTTAATTCTTTTGATTAGTTTGATTTATATTACTTTCATGAGACCGTTTAAAACAGTATGTACTCGTCGGCTCCATAGCTCAGTTGGTTAGAGCGTCAGTCTTGTAAACTGGAGGTCGAGGGTCCGAATCCCTCTGGGTCCTCACTTTAAGTTTTTTGATTAGTTTGATTTATATTACTTTCATGAGACCGTTTTAAACAGTATGTACTCGTCGGCTCCATAGCTCAGTTGGTTAGAGCTCCAGTCTTGTAAACTGAAGGTCGAGGGTCCGAATCCCTCTGGGTCCTCACTTTAAGTTTTTTGATTAGTTTGATTTATATTACTTTCATGAGACCGTTTTAAACAGTATGTACTCGTCGGCTCCATAGCTCAGTTGGTTAGAGCGCAAGTCTAGTAAACTGGAGGTCGAGGGTCCGAATCCCTCTGGGGCCTCACTTTAATTCTTTTGATTAGTATGATTTATATTACTTTCATGAGACCGTTTTAAACGGCTCCATAGCTCAGTTGGTTAGAGCGCCAGTCTAGTAAACTGGAGGTCGAGGGTCCGAATCCCTCTTGGGCCTCACTTTAATTCTTTTGATTAGTATGATTTATATTACTTTCATGAGACGGTTTTAAACAGTATGTACTCGTCGGCTCCATAGCTCAGTTGGTTAGAGCGCCAGTCTAGTAAACTGGAGGTCGAGGGTCCGAATCCCTCTTGGGCCTCACTTTAATTCTTCTGATTTATATTACTTTCATGAGACCGTTTTAAACAGTATGTACTCGTCGGCTCGATAGCTCAGTTGGTTAAAGCGCCAGTCTAGTAAACTGGAGGTCGAGGGTCCGAGTCCCTCTGGGGCCTCACTTTAATTCTTTTGATTAGTTTGATTTATATTACTTTCATGAGACCGTTTTAAACAGTATGTACTCGTCGGCTCCATAGCTCAGTTGGTTAGAGCGCCAGTCTAGTAAACTGGAGGTCGAGGGTCCGAATCATTCTGGGGCCTCACTTTAATTCTTTTGATTTATATTACTTTCATAAGACCGTTTTAAAAAGTATGTACTCGTCGGCTCCATAGCTCAGTTGGTTAAAGCGCCAGTCTTGTAAACTGGAGGTCGAGGGTCCGAATCCCTCTGGGGCCTCACTTTTATTCTTTTGATTAGTTTGATTTATATTACTTTCATGAGACCGTTTAAAACAGTATGTAATCGTTGGCTCCATAGCTCAGTTGGTTATAGCGCCAGTCTAGTAAACTGGAGGTCGAGGGTCCGAATCCCTCTGGGGCCTCACTTTGATTAGTTTGATTTATATCACTTTCAAGAGACCGTTTAAAACAGTATGTACTCGTCGGCTCCATAGCTCAGTTGGTTAGAGCGCCAGTCTAGTAAACTGGAGGTCGACGGTCCGAATCCCTCTGGGCCCTCACTTTAATTCTTTTGATTAGTTTGATTTATATTACTTTCATGAGACCGTTTTAAACAGTATGTACCCGTCGGCTCCATAGCTCAGTTGGTTAGAGCGCCAGTCTTGTAAACTGGAGGTCGAGGGTCCGAATCCCTCTGGGGCCTCACTTTAATTCTTTTGATTAGTTTGATTTATATTACTTTCATGAGACTGTTTTAAACAGTATGTACTCGTCGGCTCCATAGCTCAGTTGGTTAGAGCGCCAGTCTTGTAAACTGGAGGTCGAGGGTCCGAATCCCTCTGGGGCCTCACTTTAATTCTTTTGATTAGTTTGATTTATATTACTTTCATGAGACCGTTTTAAACAGTATGTACTCGTCGGCTCCATAGCTCAGTTGGTTAGAGCGCCAGTCTTGTAAAATGGAGGTCGAGGGTCCGAATCCCTCTGAGGCCTCACATTTATTCTTTTGATTAGTTTGATTTATATTACTTTCATGAGACCGTTTTAAACAGTATGTACTCGTCGGCTTCATAGCTCAGTTGGTTAGAGCGCCAGTCTTGTAAACTGGAGGTCGAGGGTCCGAATCCCTCTGGGGCCTCAATTAAATTCTTTTTATTAGTTTGATTTATATTACTTTCATGAGACCGTTTTAAACAGTATGTACTCGTCGGCTCCATAGCTCAGTTGGTTAGAGCGCCAGTCTTGTAAACTGAAGGTCGAGGGTCCGAATCCCTCTGGGGCCTCACTTTAAGTTTTTTGATTAGTTTGATTTATATTACTGTCATGAGACCGTTTTAAACAGTATGTACTCGTCGGCTCCATAGCTCAGTTGGTTAGAGCGCCTGTCTCGTAACCTGAAGGTCGAGGGTCAGAATCCCTCCTGGGCCTACCTTTAAATCTTTTGATTAGTTTGATTTATATTACTTTCATGAGACCGTTTAAAACAGTATGTACTCGTCGGCTCCATAGCTCAGTTGGTTAGAGCGCGAGTCTAGTAAACTGGAGGTCGAGAGTCCGAATCCCTCTGGAGCCTCACTTTAATTCTTTTGATTTATATTACTTTCATGAGACCGTTTTAAACAGTATGTACTCGTCGGCTCCATAGCTCAGATGGTTAAAGCGCCAGTCTAGTAAACTGGAGGTAGAGGGTCCGAATCCTTCTGGGGCCTCACTTTAATTCTTTTGATTAGTTTGATTTATATTACTTTCATGAGACCGTTTTAATCAGTATGTACTCGTCGGCTCCATAGCTCAGTTGGTTAGAGCGCCAGTCTAGTAAACTGGAGGTCGAGGGTCCGAATCTCTCTGGGGCCTCACTTTAATTCTTTTGATTTATATTACTTTCATGAGACCGTTTTAAAAAGTATGTACTCGTCGGCTCCATAGCTCAGTTGGTTAAAGCGCCAGTCTTGTAAACTGGAGGTCGAGGGTCCGAATCCGACTGGGGCCTGATTTTATTCTTTTGATTAGTTTGATTTATATTACGTTCATGAGACAGTTTAAAACAGTATGTACTCGTCGGCTCCATAGCTCAGTTGGTTAGAGCGCTAGTCTAGTAAACTGGAGGTCGAGGGTCCGAATCCCTCTAGGGCCTCACTTTAATTCTTTTGATTAGTTTGATTTATATTACTTTCATGAGACAATTTAAAACAGTATGTACTCGTCGGCTCCATAGTTCAGTTGGTTAGAGCGCCAGTCTAGTAAACTAGAGGTCGAGGGTCCGAATCCCTCTGGGGCCTCACTTTAATTCTTTTGATTAGTTTGATTTATATTACTTTCATGAGACCGTTTAAAACAGTATGTACTCGTCGGCTCCATAGCTCAGTTGGTTAGAGCGCCATCTAGTACACTGGAGGTCGAGGGTCCGAATCCCTCTGGGGCCTCACTTTTATTCTTTGCATTAGTTTTATTTATATTACTTTCATGAGACCGTTTTAAACAGTATGTACTCGTCGGCTCCATAGCTCAGTTGGTTAGAGTGCCAGTCAAGTAAACTGGAGGTCGAGGGTCCGAATCACTCTGGGGCCTCAATTTAATTCTTTTGATTAGTTTGATTTATATTACTTTCATGAGACCGTTTTAAACAGTATGTACTCGTCGGCTTTATAGCTCAGTTGGTTAGAGCGCCAGTCTTGTAAACTGGAGGTCGAGGGTCCGAATCCCTCTGGGGCCCCACTTAAATTCTTTTGATTAGTTTGATTTATATTACTTTATGAGACCGTTTTAAACAGTATGTACTCGTCGGCTCCATAGCTCAGTTGGTTAGAGCGCCATCTAGTAAACTGGAGGTCGAGGGTCCGAATCCCTCTGGGGCCCCACTTAAATTCTTTTGATTAGTTTGATTTATATTACTTTCATGAGACCGTTTTAAACAGTATGTACTCGTCGGCTCTATAGCTCCGTTGGTTAGAGCGCCAGTCTTGTAAACTGGAGGTCGAGGGTCCGAATCCCTCTGGGGCCTTACTTTAATTCTTTTGATTAGTTTGATTTATATTACTTTCATGAGACCGTTTTAAACAGTATGTACTCGTCGGCTACATAGCTTAGTTGGTTAGAGCGCCAGTCTAGTAAACTGGAGGTCGAGGGTCTTAATTCCTCTGGGGCCTCACTGTAATTCTTTTGATTAGTTTGATATATATTACTTTCATGAGACCGTTTTAAACACTATGTACTCGTCGGCTCCATAGCTCAGTTAGTTAGAGTGCCAGTCAAGTAAACTGGAGGTCGAGGGTCCGAATCCCTCTGGGGCCATAATTTAATTCTTTTTATTAGTTTGATTTATATTACTTTCATGAGACCGTTTTAAACAGTATGTACTCGTCGGCTCCATAGCTCAGTTGGTTAGAGCGCCAGTCTAGTAAACTGGAGGTCGAGGGTCCGAATCCCTCTGGGGCCTCACTTTAATTCTTTTGATTAGTTTGATTTATATTACTTTCATGAGACCGTTTTAAACAGTATGTACTCGTCGGCTCCATAGCTCAGTTGGTTAGAGCGCCAGTCTTGTAAACTGGAGGTCGAGGGTCCGAATCCCTCTGGGCTCTTACTTTAAATCTTTTGATTAGTTTGATTTATATTACTTTCATGAGACCGTTTAAAACAGTATGTACTCGTCGGCTCCATAGCTCAGTTGGTTAGAGCGCCAGTCTTGTAAACTGGAGGTCGAGGGTCCGAATCCCTCTGGGGCCTCACTTTTATTCTTTTGATTAGTTTGATTTACATTACGTTCATGAGACCGTTTTAAACAGTATGTACTCGTCGGCTCCATAGTCTAGTTGGTTAGAGCGCCAGTCTAGTAAACTGGAGGTCGAGGGTCCGAATCCCTCTGGGGCCTCACTTTAATTCTTTGCATTAGTTTGATTTATATTACTTTCATGAGACCGTTTTAAACAGTATGTACTCGTCGGCTCCATAGCTCAGTTGGTTAGAGTGCCAGTCAAGTAAACTGGAGGTCGAGGGTCCGAATCACTCTGGGCCCTCACTTTAATTCTTTTGATTAGTTTGATTTATATTACTTTCATGAGACCGTTTTAAACAGTATGTACTCGTCGGCTCCATAGCTCAGTTGGTTAGAGCGCCAGTCTTGTAAACTGGAGGTCGAGGGTCCGAATCCTTCTGGGCCCTACTTAAATTCTTTTGATTAGTTTGATTTATATTACTTTCATGAGACCGTTTTAAACAGTATGTACTCGTCGGCTCCATAGCTCCGTTGGTTAGAGAACCAGTCTTGTAAACTGGAGGTCGAGGGTCCGAATCCCTCTGGGGCCTTACTTTAATTCTTTTGATTAGTTTGATTTATATTACTTTCATGAGACCGTTTTAAACAGTATGTACTCGTCGGCTCCATAGCTCAGTTGGTTAGTGCGCCAGTCTTGTAAACTGAAGGTCGAGGGTCCGAATCCCTCTGGGGCCACACTTAAATTCTTTTGATTAGTTTGATGAATATTACTTTCATGAGATCGTTTTAAACAGTATGTACTCGTCGGCTCCATACCTCAGTTGGTTAGAGCGCCAGTCTTGTAAACTGGAGGTCGAGGATCCGAATCCCTCTGGGGCCTCACTTTAATTCATTTTATGGGTTTGATTTATATTACTTTCATGAGACCGTTTTAAACAGTATGTACTCGTCGGCTCCATAGCTCAGTTGGTTAGAGCGCCAGTCTTGTAAACTGGAGGTCGAGGGTCCGAATCCCTCTGGGGCCTCACTTTAATTCTTTTTATTAGTTTGATTTATATTACTTTCATGAGACCGTTTTAAACAGTATGTACTCGTCGGCTCCATAGCTCAGTTGGTTAGAGCGCCAGTCTTGTAAACTGGAGGTCGAAAGTCCGAATCCCTCTGGGGCCTCACTTTAATTCTTTTGATTAGTTTGATTTATATTACTTTCATGAGACCGTTTAAAACAGTATGTACTCGTCGGCTCCATAGCTCAGTTGGTTAGAGCGTCAGTCTTGTAAACTGGAGGTCGAGGGTCCGAATCCCTCTGGGTCCTCACTTTAAGTTTTTTGATTAGTTTGATTTATATTACTTTCATGAGACCGTTTTAAACAGTATGTACTCGTCGGCTCCATAGCTCAGTTGGTTAGAGCTCCAGTCTTGTAAACTGAAGGTCGAGGGTCCGAATCCCTCTGGGTCCTCACTTTAAGTTTTTTGATTAGTTTGATTTATATTACTTTCATGAGACCGTTTTAAACAGTATGTACTCGTCGGCTCCATAGCTCAGTTGGTTAGAGCGCAAGTCTAGTAAACTGGAGGTCGAGGGTCCGAATCCCTCTGGGGCCTCACTTTAATTCTTTTGATTAGTATGATTTATATTACTTTCATGAGACCGTTTTAAACGGCTCCATAGCTCAGTTGGTTAGAGCGCCAGTCTAGTAAACTGGAGGTCGAGGGTCCGAATCCCTCTTGGGCCTCACTTTAATTCTTTTGATTTATATTACTTTCATGAGACCGTTTTACACAGTATGTACTCGTCGGCTCGATAGCTCAGTTGGTTAAAGCGCCAGTCTAGTAAACTGGAGGTCGAGGGTCCGAATTCCATCTGGGGCCTCACTGTAATTCTTTTGATTTGTTTGATTTATATTACTTTCATGAGACCGTTTTAAACAGTATGTACTCGTCGGCTCCATAGCTCAGTTGGTTAGAGCGCCAGTCTAGTAAACTGGAGGTCGAGGGTCCGAATCATTCTGGGGCCTCACTTTAATTCTTTTGATTTATATTACTTTCATGAGACCGTTTTAAAAAGTATGTACTCGTCGGCTCCATAGCTCAGTTCGTTAGAGCGCACGTCTTGTAAACTGGAGGTCGAGGGTCCGAATCCCTCTGGGGCCTCACTTTTATTCTTTTGATTAGTTTGATTTATATTACTTTCATGAGACCGTTTAAAACAGTACGTACTCGTCGGCTCCATAGCTCAGTTGGTTAGAGCGCCCGTCTAGTAAACTGGAGGTCGAGGGTCCGAATCCCTCTGGGGCCTCACTTTTATTCTTTTGATTAGTTTGATTTATATTACTTTCATGAGACCGTTTAAAACAGTATGTACTCGTCGGCTCCATGGCTCAGTTGGTTAGAGCGCCAGTCTAGTAAACTGGAGGTCGACGGTCCGAATCCCTCTAGGCCCTCACTTTAATTCTTTTGATTAGTTTGATTTATATTACTTTCATGAGACCGTTTTAAATAGTATGTACTCGTCGGCTCCATAGCTCAGTTGGTTAGAGCGCTATCTAGTAAACTGGAGGTCGAGGGTCCGAATCCCTCTGGGGCCTCACTTTAATTCTTTTGATTAGTTTGATTAGTTTGATTTATATTACTTTCATGAGACCGTTTTAAACAGTATGTACTCGTCGGCTCCATAGCTCAGTTGGTTAGAAGGCCAGTCAAATAAACTGGAGGTCGAGGGTCCGAATCCCTCTGGGCCCTCACTTTAATTCTTTTGATTAGTTTGATTTATATTACTTTCATGAGACCGTTTTAAACAGTATGTACTCGTCGGCTCCATAGCTCAGTTGGTTAGAGCGCCAGTCTAGTAAACTGGAGGTAAAGGGTCCGTATCCCTCTGGGGCCTCACTTTAATTCTTTTTATTAGTTTGATTTATATTACTTTCATGAGACCGTTTAAAACAGTATGTACTCGTCGGCTCCATAGCTCAGTTGGTTAGAGCGCCAGTCTTGTAAACTGGAGGTCGAGGGTCCGAATCCCTCTAGGGCCTCACTTTAATTCTTTTGATTAGTTTGATTTATATTACTTTCATGAGACCGTTTTAAACAGTATGCACTCGTCGGCTCCATAGCTCAGTTGGTTAGAGCGCCATCTAGTAAACTGGAGGTCGAGGGTCCGAATCCCTCTGGGGCCTCACTTTAATTCTTTTGATTAGTTTGATTTATATTACTTTCATGAGACCGTTTTAAACAGTATGTACTCGTCGGCTCCATAGCTAAGTTGGTTAGAGCGCCAGTCTTGTAAACTGGAGGTCGAGGGTCCGAATCCCTCTGGGGCCTCACTTTTATTCTTTTGATTAGTTTGTTTTAGTTTACTTTCATGAGACCGTTTTAAACAGTATGTACTCGTCGGCTCCATAGCTCAATTGGTTTGAGCGCCAGTCTTGTAAAATGGAGGTCGAGGGTCCGAATCCCTCTGAGGCCTCACATTTATTCTTTTGATTAGTTTGATTTATATTACTTTCATTAGACCGTTTTAAACAGTATGTACTCGTCGGCTTCATAGCTCAGTTGGTTAGAGCGCCAGTCTTGTAAACTGGAGGTCGAGGGTCCGAATCCCTCTGGGACCTCAATTTAATTCTTTTTATTAGTTTGATTTATATTACTTTCATGAGACCGTTTTAAACAGTATGTACTCGTCGGCTCCATAGCTCAGTTGGTTAGAGCGCCAGTCTTGTAAACTGAAGGTCGAGGGTCCGAATCACTCTGGGGCCTCACTTTAAGTTTTTTGATTAGTTTGATTTATATTACTGTCATGAGACCGTTTTAAACAGTATGTACTTTTCGGCTCCATAGCTCAGTTGGTTAGAGCGCCTGTCTTGTAAACTGAAGGTCGAGGGTCCGAATCCCTCCTGGGCCTACCTTTAAATCTTTTGATTAGTTTGATTTATATTACTTTCATGAGACCGTTTTAATCAGTATGTACTCGTCGGCTCCATAGCTCAGTTGGTTAGAGCGCCAGTCTAGTAAACTGGAGGTCGAGGGTCCGAATCCCTCTGGAGCCTCACTTTAATTCTTTTGATTTATATTACTTTCATGAGACCGTTTTAAACAGTATGTACTCGTCGGCTCCATAGCTCAGATATTTAAAGCGCCAGTCTAGTAAACTGGAGGTAGAGGGTCCGAATCCCTCTGGGGCCTCACTTTAATTCTTTTGATTAGTTTGATTTATATTACTTTCATGAGACCGTTTTAATCAGTATGTACTAGTCGGCTCCATATCTCAGTTGGTTAGAGCGCCAGTCTAGTAAACTGGAGGTCGAGGGTCCGAATCCCTCTGGGGCCTCACTTTAATTCTTTTGATTTATATTACTTTCATGAGACCGTTTTAAAAAGTATGTACTCGTCGGCTCCATAGCTCAGTTGGTTAGAGCGCCAGTCTTGTAAACTGGAGTTCGAGGGTCCCTATCCCTCTGGGGCCTCACTTTAATTCTTTTTATGGGTTTGATTTATATTACTTTCATGAGACCGTTTTAAACATTATGTACTCGTCGGCTCCATAGCTCAGTTGGTTAGAGCGCCAGTCTTGTAAACTGGAGGTCGAGGGTCCGAATCCCTCTAGGGCCTCACTTTAATTCTTTTTATTAGTTTGATTTATATTACTTTCATGAGACCGTTTTTAACAGTATGTACTCGTCGGCTTCATAGCTCCGTTGGTTAGAGCGCCAGTCTTGTAAACTGGAGGTCGAAAGTCCGAATCCCTCTGGGGCCTCACTTTAATTCTCTTGATTAGTGTGATTTATATTACTTTCATGAGACCGTTTTAAACAGTATGTACTCGTCGGCTCGATAGCTCAGTTGGTTAGAGCGCCAGTCTTGTAAACTGGAGATCGAGGGTCCGAATCCCTCTGGGTCCTCACTTTAAGTTTTTTGATTAGTTTGATTTATATTACTTTCATGAGACCGTGGAAAACAGTATGTACTCGTCGGCTCCATAGCTCAATCGGTTAGAGCGCCAGTCTAGTAAACTGGAGGTCGAGGGTCCGAATCCCTCTGGGGCCTCACTTTAATTCTTTTGATTAGTTTGATTTATATTACTTTCATGAGACCGTTTAAAACAGTATGTACTCGTCGGCTCCATAGCTCAGTTGGTTAGAGCGCCAGTCGAGTAAACTGGAGGTCGAGGGTCCGAATCCCTCTGGGCCCTCACTTTAATTCTTTTGATTAGTTTGATTTATATTACTTTCATGAGACCGTTTAAAACAGTATGTACTCGTCGGCTCCATAGCTCAGTTGGTTAGAGCGCCATCTAGTAAACTTGAGGTCGAGGGTCCGAATTCCTCTGGGGCCTCACTTTAATTCTTTTGATTAGTTTGATTAGTTTGATTTATATTACTTTCATGAGACCGTTTTAACCAGTATGTACTCGTCGGCTCCATAGCTCAGTTGGTTAGAGTGCCAGTCAAATAAACTGGAGGTCGAGGGTCCGAATCCCTCTGGGCCCTCACTTTAATTCTTTTGATTAGTTTGATTTATATTACTTTTATGAGACCGTTTTAAACAGTATGTACTCGTCGGCTCCATAGCTCAGTTGGTTAGAGCGCCAGTCTAGTAAACTGGAGGTCGAGGGTCCGAATCCCTCTGGGGCCTCACTTTAATTCTTTTGATTTATATTACTTTCATGAGACCGTTTTAAACAGTATGTACTCGTCGGCTCCATAGCTCAGTTGGTTAGAGCGCCAGTCTAGTAAACTGGAGGTCGAGGGTCCGAATCCCTCTAGGGGCCTCACTTTAATTCTTTTGATTAGTTTGATTTATATTACTTTCATGAGACCGTTTTAAACAGTATGTACTCGTCGGCTCCATAGCTCAGTTGGTTAGAGCGCCAGTCTAGTAAACTGGAGGTCGAGGGTCCGAATCCCTCTGGGGCCTCACTTTAATTCTTTTGATTTATATTACTTTCATGAGACAGTTTTAAACAGTATGTACTCGTCGGCTCCATAGCTCAGTTGGTTAGAGTGCCAGTCAAATAAACTGGAGGTCGAGGGTCCGAATCCCTCTGGGCCCTCACTTTAATTCTTTTGATTAGTTTGATTTATATTACTTTCATGAGACCGTTTTAAACAGTATGTACTCGTCGGCTCCATAGCTCAGTTGGTTAGAGCGCCAGTCTAGTAAACTGGAGGTCGAGGGTCCGAATCCCTCTGGGGCCTCACTTTAATTCTTTTGATTTATATTACTTTCATGAGACCGTTTTAAACAGTATGTACTCGTCGGCTCCATAGCTCAGTTGGTTAGAGCGCCAGTCTAGTAAACTGGAGGTCGAGGGTCCGAATCATTCTGGGGCCTCACTTTAATTCTTTTGATTTATATTACTTTCATGAGACCGTTTTAAACAGTATGTACTCGTCGGCTCCATAGCTCAGTTGGTTAGAGCGCCAGTCTAGTAAACTGGAGGTCGAGGGTCCGAATCCCTCTGGGGCCTCACTTTAATTCTTTTGATTTATATTACTTTCATGAGACCGTTTTAAACAGTATGTACTCGTCGGCTCCATAGCTCAGTTGGTTAGAGCGCCAGTCTAGTAAACTGGAGGTCGAGGGTCCGAATCATTCTGTGGCCTCACTTTAATTCTTTTGATTTATATTACTTTCATGAGACCGTTTTAAAAAGTATGTACTCGTCGGCTCCATAGCTCAGTTGGTTAAAGCGCCAGTCTTGTAAATGGAGGTAAAGGGTCCGAATCCCTCTGGGGCCTCACTTTAATTCTTTTGATTAGTTTGATTTATATTACTTTCATGAGACCGTTTTAAACAGTATGTACTCGTCGGCTCCATAGCTCAGTTGGTTAGAGCGCCAGTCTAGTAAACTTGAGGTCGAGGGTCCGAATCCCTCTTGGTCCTCACTTTAATTCTTTTGATTTATATTACTTTCATGAGACCGTTTTAAACAGTATGTACTCGTCGGCTCCATAGCTCAGTTGGTTAGAGCGCCAGTCTAGTAAACTGGAGGTCGAGGGTCCGAATCATTCTGGGGTTTCACTTTAATTCTTTTGATTTATATTAGTTTCATGAGACCGTTTTAAAAAGTATGTACTCGTCGGCTCCATAGCTCAGTTGGTTAAAGCGCCAGTCTTGTAAATGGAGGTAAAGGGTCCGAATCCCTCTTGGGCCTCACTTTAATTCTTTTGATTAGTTTGATTTATATTACTTTCATGAGACCGTTTTAAACAGTATGTACTCGTCGGCTGCATAGCTCAGTTGGTTAGAGCGCCAGTCTAGTAAACTGGAGGTCGAGGGTCCGAATCCCTCTGGGGCCTCACTTTAATTCTTTTGATTTGTATTACTTTCATGAGACCGTTTTAAACAGTATGTACTCGTCGGCTCCATAGCTCAGTTGGTTAGAGCGCCGGTCTAGTAAACTGGAGGTCGAGGGTCCGAATCCCTCTGGGGCCTCACTTTAATTCTTTTGATTTATATTACTTTCATGAGACCGTTTTAAACAGTATGTACTCGTCGGCTCCATAGCTCAGTTGGTTAGAGCGCCAGTCTAGTAAACTGGAGGTCGAGGGTCCGAATCCCTCTGGGGCCTCACTTTAATTCTTTTGATTAGTTTGATTTATATTACTTTCATGAGACCGTTTTAAACAGTATGTACTCGTCGGCTCCATAGCTCAGTTGGTTAGAGCGCCAGTCTAGTAAACTGGAGGTCGAGGGTCCGAATCCCTCTGGGGCCTCACATTAATTCTTTTGATTTATATTACTTTCATGAGACCGTTTTAAACAGTATGTACTCGTCGGCTCCATAGCTCAGTTGGTTAGAGCGCCAGTCTAGTAAACTGGAGGTCGAGGGTCCGAATCAATCTGGGGCCTCACTTTAATTCTTTTGATTTATATTACTTTCATGAGACCGTTTTAAACAGTATGTACTCGTCGGCTCCATAGCTCAGTTGGTTAGAGCGCCAGTCTAGTAAACTGGAGGTCGAGGGTCCGAATCCCTCTGGGGCCTCACTTTAATTCTTTTGATTTATATTACTTTCATGAGACCGTTTTAAACAGTATGTACTCGTCGGCTCCATAGCTCAGTTGGTTAGAGCGCCAGTCTAGTAAACTGGAGGTCGAGGGTCCGAATCATTCTGTGGCCTCACTTTAATTCTTTTGATTTATATTACTTTCATGAGACCGTTTTAAAAAGTATGTACTCGTCGGCTCCATAGCTCAGTTGGTTAAAGCGCCAGTCTTGTAAATGGAGGTAAAGGGTCCGAATCCCTCTGGGGCCTCACTTTAATTCTTTTGATTAGTTTGATTTATATTACTTTCATGAGACCGTTTTAAACAGTATGTACTCGTCGGCTCCATAGCTCAGTTGGTTAGAGCGCCAGTCTAGTAAACTTGAGGTCGAGGGTCCGAATCCCTCTTGGTCCTCACTTTAATTCTTTTGATTTATATTACTTTCATGAGACCGTTTTAAACAGTATGTACTCGTCGGCTCCATAGCTCAGTTGGTTAGAGCGCCAGTCTAGTAAACTGGAGGTCGAGGGTCCGAATCATTCTGGGGTTTCACTTTAATTCTTTTGATTTATATTAGTTTCATGAGACCGTTTTAAAAAGTATGTACTCGTCGGCTCCATAGCTCAGTTGGTTAAAGCGCCAGTCTTGTAAATGGAGGTAAAGGGTCCGAATCCCTCTTGGGCCTCACTTTAATTCTTTTGATTAGTTTGATTTATATTACTTTCATGAGACCGTTTTAAACAGTATGTACTCGTCGGCTGCATAGCTCAGTTGGTTAGAGCGCCAGTCTAGTAAACTGGAGGTCGAGGGTCCGAATCCCTCTGGGGCCTCACTTTAATTCTTTTGATTTGTATTACTTTCATGAGACCGTTTTAAACAGTATGTACTCGTCGGCTCCATAGCTCAGTTGGTTAGAGCGCCGGTCTAGTAAACTGGAGGTCGAGGGTCCGAATCCCTCTGGGGCCTCACTTTAATTCTTTTGATTTATATTACTTTCATGAGACCGTTTTAAACAGTATGTACTCGTCGGCTCCATAGCTCAGTTGGTTAGAGCGCCAGTCTAGTAAACTGGAGGTCGAGGGTCCGAATCCCTCTGGGGCCTCACTTTAATTCTTTTGATTAGTTTGATTTATATTACTTTCATGAGACCGTTTTAAACAGTATGTACTCGTCGGCTCCATAGCTCAGTTGGTTAGAGCGCCAGTCTAGTAAACTGGAGGTCGAGGGTCCGAATCCCTCTGGGGCCTCACTTTAATTCTTTTGATTTATATTACTTTCATGAGACCGTTTTAAACAGTATGTACTCGTCGGCTCCATAGCTCAGTTGGTTAGAGCGCCAGTCTAGTAAACTGGAGGTCGAGGGTCCGAATCCCTCTGGGGCCTCACTTTAATTCTTTTGATTTATATTACTTTCATGAGACCGTTTTAAACAGTATGTACTCGTCGGCTCCATAGCTCAGTTGGTTAGAGCGCCAGTCTAGTAAACTGGAGGTCGAGGGTCCGAATCCCTCTGGGGCCTCACTTTAATTCTTTTGATTTATATTACTTTCATGAGACCGTTTTAAACAGTATGTACTCGTCGGCTCCATAGCTCAGTTGGTTAAAGCGCCAGTCTAGTAAACTGGAGGTCGAGGGTCCGAATCATTCTGGGGCCTCACTTTAATTCTTTTGATTTATATTACTTTCATGAGACCGTTTTAAACAGTATGTACTCGTCGGCTCCATAGCTCAGTTGGTTAGAGCGCCAGTCTAGTAAACTGGAGGTCGAGGGTCCGAATCCCTCTGGGGCCTCACTTTAATTCTTTTGATTAGTATGATTTATATTACTTTCATGAGACCGTTTTAAACAGTATGTACTCGTCGGCTCCATAGCTCAGTTGGTTAGAGCGCCAGTCTAGTAAACTGGAGGTCGAGGGTCCGAATCATTCTGGGGCCTCACTTTAATTCTTTTGATTTATATTACTTTCATGAGACCGTTTTAAACAGTATGTACTCGTCGGCTCCATAGCTCAGTTGGTTCAAGCGCCAGTCTTGTAAATTGAGGTCGAGGGTCCGAATCCCTCTGGGGCCTCACTTTTATTCTTTTGATTAGTTTGATTTATATTACTTTCATGAGACCGTTTTAAACAGTATGTACTCGTCGGCTCCATAGCTCAGTTGGTTAGAGGGCCAGTCTAATAAACTGGAGGTCGAGGGTCCGAATCCCTCTGGGGCCTCACTTTAATTCTTTTGATTAGTTTGATTTATATTACTTTCATGAGACCGTTTAAAACAGTATGTACTCGTCGGCTCGATAGCTAAATTGGTTAGAGAGCCAGTATAGTAAACTGGAGGTCGAGGGTCCGAATCCCTCTGGGGCCTCACTTTAATTCTTTTGATTAGTTTGATTTATATTACTTTCATGAGACCGTTTTAAACAGTATGTACTCGTCGGCTCCATAGCTCAGTTGGTTAGAGCGCAATCTAGTAAACTGGAGGTCGAGGGTCCGAATCCCTCTGGGGCCTCACTTTAATTCTTTTTATTAGTTTGATTTATATTACTTTCATGAGACCGTTTTTAACAGTATGTACTCGTAGGCTCCATAGCTCCGTTGGTTAGAGCGCCAGTCTTGTAAACTGGAGGTCGAAAGTCCGAATCCCTCTGGGGCCTCACTTTAATTCTTTTGATTAGTTTGATTTATATTACTTTCATGAGACCGTTTTAAACAGTATGTACTCGTCGGCTCCATAGCTCAGTTGGTTAGAGCGCCAGTCTTGTAAACTGGAGGTCGAGGGTCCGAATCCCTCTCGGTCCTCACTTTAAGTTTTTTGATTAGTTTGATTTATATTTCTTTCATGAGACCGTTTTAAACAGTATGTACTCGTCGGCTCGATAGCTCAGTTGGTTAGAGCGCCAGTCTTGTAAACTGGAGGTCGAGGGTCCGAATCCCTCTGGGGGCTCACTTTAATTCTTTTGATTAGTTTTATTTATATTACTTTCATGAGACCGTTTTAAACAGTATGTACTCGTCGGCTCCATAGCTCAGTTGGTTAGAGCGCCAGTCTAGTAAACTGGAGGTCGAGGGTCCGAATCCCTCTGGCGCCTCACTTTAATTCTTTTGATTAGTTTGATTTATATTACTTTCATGAGACCGTTTTAAACAGTATGTACTCGTCGGCTCCATAGCTCAGTTGGTTAGAGCGCCAGTCTAGTAAACTGGAGGTCGACGGTCAGAATCATTCTGGGGACTCACTTTAATTCTTTTGATTAATATTACTTTCATGAGACCGTTTTAAAAAGTATGTACTCGTCGGCTCCATAGCTCAGTTGGTTAGAGCGCCAGTCTAGTAAACTGGAGGTCGACGGTCCGAATCCCTCTGGGCCCTCACTTTAATTCTTTTGATTAGTTTGATTTATATTACTTTCATGAGACCGTTTAAAACAGTATGTACTCGTCGGCTCCATAGCTCAGTTGGTTAGAGCGCCATTAAGTAAACTTGAGGTCGAGGGTCCGAATTCCTCTAGGGCCTCACTTTAATTTTTTTGATTAGTTTGATTAGTTTGATTTATATTACTTTCATGAGACCGTTTTAAACAGTATGTACTCGTCGGCTCCATAGCTCTGTTGGTTAGAGTGCCAGTCAAATAAACTGGAGGTCGAGGGTCCGAATCCCTCTGTGCCCTCACTTTAATTCTTTTGATTAGTTTGATTTATATTACTTTCATGAGACCGTTTAAAAAAGTATGTACTCGTCGGCTCCATAGCTCAATCGGTTAGAGCGCCAGTCTAGTAAACTGGAGGTCGAGGGTCCGAATCCCTCTGGGGCCTCACTTTAATTCTTTTGATTAGTTTGATTTATATTACTTTCATGAGACCGTTTAAAACAGTATGTACTCGTCGGCTCCATAGCTCAGTTGGTTAGAGCGCCAGTCTAGTAAACTGGAGGTCGAGGGTCCGAATCATTCTGGGGACTCACTTTAATTCTTTTGATTAATATTACTTTCATGAGACCGTTTTAAAAAGTATGTACTCGTCGGCTCCATAGCTCAGTTGGTTAAAGCGCCAGTCTTGTAAACTGGAGGTCGAGGGTCCGAATCCCTCTGGGGCTTCAATATTATTCTTTTGATTAGTTTGATTTATATTACTTTCATGAGACCGTTTAAAACAGTATGTACTCGTCGGCTCCATAGCTCAGTTGGTTAGAGCGCAAGTCTAGTAAACTGGAGGTCGAGGGTCCGAATCCCTCTGGGGCCTCACTTTAATTCTTTTGATTAGTTTGATATATATTACTTTCATGAGACCGTTTAAAACAGTATGTACTCGTCGGCTCCATAGCTCAATCGGTTAGAGCGCCAGTCTAGAAAACTGGAGGTCGAGGGTCCGAATCCCTCTGGGGCCTCACTTTAATTCTTTTGATTAGTTTGATTTATATTACTTTCATGAGACCGTTTAAAACAGTATGTACTCGTCGGCTCCATAGCTCAGTTGGTTAGAGCGCCAGTCTAGTAAACTGGAGGTCGACGGTCCGAATCCCTCTGGGCCCTCACTTTAATTCTTTTGATTAGTTTGATTTATATTACTTTCATGAGACCGTTTAAAACAGTATGTACTCGTCGGCTCCATAGCTCAGTTGGTTAGAGCGCCATTAAGTAAACTTGAGGTCGAGGGTCCGAATTCCTCTAGGGCCTCACTTTAATTTTTTTGATTAGTTTGATTAGTTTGATTTATATTACTTTCATGAGACCGTTTTAAACAGTATGTACTCGTCGGCTCCATAGCTCTGTTGGTTAGAGTGCCAGTCAAATAAACTGGAGGTCGAGGGTCCGAATCCCTCTGTGCCCTCACTTTAATTCTTTTGATTAGTTTGATTTATATTACTTTCATGAGACCGTTTAAAACAGTATGTACTCGTCGGCTCCATAGCTCAATCGGTTAGAGCGCCAGTCTAGTAAACTGGAGGTCGAGGGTCCGAATCCCTCTGGGGCCTCACTTTAATTCTTTTGATTAGTTTGATTTATATTACTTTCATGAGACCGTTTAAAACAGTATGTACTCGTCGGCTCTATAGCTCAGTTGGTTAGAGCGCCAGTCTAGTAAACTGGAGGTCGACGGTCCGAATCCCTCTGGGCCCTCACTTTAATTCTTTTGATTAGTTTGATTTATATTACTTTCATGAGACCGTTTAAAACAGTATGTACTCGTCGGCTCCATAGCTCAGTTGGTTAGAGCGCCATTAAGTAAACTTGAGGTCGAGGGTCCCAATTCCTCTGGGGCCTCACTTTAATTCTTTTGATTAGTTTGATTAGTTTGATTTATATTACTTTCATGAGACCGTTTTAAACAGTATGTACTCGTCGGCTCCATAGCTCTGTTGGTTAGAGTGCCAGTCAAATAAACTGGAGGTCGAGGGTCCGAATCCCTCTGGGCCCTCACTTTAATTCTTTTGATTAGTTTGATATATATTACTTTCATGAGACCGTTTAAAACAGTATGTACTCGTCGGCTCCATAGCTCAATCGGTTAGAGCGCCAGTCTAGTAAACTTGAGGTCGAGGGTCCGAATTCCTCTGGGGCCTAACTTTAATTCTTTCGATTAGTTTGATTAGTTTGATTGATATTACTTTCATGAGACCGTTTTAAACAGTATGTACTCGTCGGCTCCATAGCTCTGTTGGTTAGAGTGCCAGTCAAATAAACTGGAGGTCGAGGGTCCGAATTCCTCTGGGACCTCACTTTAATTCTTTTGATTAGTTTGATTTATATTACTTTCATGAGACCGTTTTAAACAGAATGTACTCGTCGGCTCCATAGCTCAGTTGGTTAGAGCGCCATCTAGTAAACTGGAGGTCGAGGATCCGAATCCCTCTGGGGCCTCACTTTAATTCTTTTGATTAGTTTGATTTATATTACTTTCATGAGACCGTTTTAAACAGTATGTACTCGTCGGCTCCATAGCTCAGTTGGTTAGAGCGCCAGTCTAGTAAACTGGAGGTCGAGGGTCCGAATCCCTCTGGGGCCTCACTTTAATTCTTTTGATTAGTTTGATTTATATTACTTTCATGAGACCGTTTAAAACAGTATGTACTCGTCGGCTCCATAGCTCAGTTGGTTAGAGCGCCATCTAGTAAACTGGAGGTCGAGGGTCCGAATTCCTCTGGGGCCTCACTTTAATTCTTTTGATTAGTTTGATTTATATTACTTTCATGAGACCGTTTTAAACAGTATGCACTCGTCGGCTCCATAGCTCAGTTGGTTAGAGCGCCATCTAGTAAACTGGAGGTCGAGGGTCCGAATTCCTCTGGGGCCTCACTTTAATTATTTTGATTAGTTTGATTTATATTACTTTCATGAGACCGTTTTAAACAGTATGTACTCGTCGGCTCCATAGCTCAGTTGGTTAGAGCGCCAGTCTAGTAAACTGGAGGTCGAGGGTCCGAATCCCTCTGGGGCCTCACTTTAATTCTTTTGATTTATATTACTTTCATGAGACCGTTTTAAACAGTATGTACTCGTCGGCTCCATAGCTCAGTTGGTTAGAGCGCCAGTCTAGTAAACTGGAGGTCGAGGGTCCGAATCCCTCTGGGGCCTCACTTTAATTCTTTTGATTTATATTACTTTCATGAGACCGTTTTAAACAGTATGTACTCGTCGGCTCCATAGCTCAGTTGGTTAGAGCGCCAGTCTAGTAAACTGGAGGTCGAGGGTCCGAATCCCTCTGGGGCCTCACTTTAATTCTTTTGATTTATATTACTTTCATGAGACCGTTTTAAACAGTATGTACTCGTCGGCTCCATAGCTCAGTTGGTTAAAGCGCCAGTCTAGTAAACTGGAGGTCGAGGGTCCGAATCATTCTGGGGCCTCACTTTAATTCTTTTGATTTATATTACTTTCATGAGACCGTTTTAAACAGTATGTACTCGTCGGCTCCATAGCTCAGTTGGTTAGAGCGCCAGTCTAGTAAACTGGAGGTCGAGGGTCCGAATCCCTCTGGGGCCTCACTTTAATTCTTTTGATTAGTATGATTTATATTACTTTCATGAGACCGTTTTAAACAGTATGTACTCGTCGGCTCCATAGCTCAGTTGGTTAGAGCGCCAGTCTAGTAAACTGGAGGTCGAGGGTCCGAATCATTCTGGGGCCGCACTTTAATTCTTTTGATTTATATTACTTTCATGAGACCGTTTTAAACAGTATGTACTCGTCGGCTCCATAGCTCAGTTGGTTCAAGCGCCAGTCTTGTAAATTGAGGTCGAGGGTCCGAATCCCTCTGGGGCCTCACTTTTATTCTTTTGATTAGTTTGATTTATATTACTTTCATGAGACCGTTTTAAACAGTATGTACTCGTCGGCTCCATAGCTCAGTTGGTTAGAGGGCCAGTCTAATAAACTGGAGGTCGAGGGTCCGAATCCCTCTGGGGCCTCACTTTAATTCTTTTGATTAGTTTGATTTATATTACTTTCATGAGACCGTTTAAAACAGTATGTACTCGTCGGCTCGATAGCTAAATTGGTTAGAGAGCCAGTCTAGTAAACTGGAGGTCGAGGGTCCGAATCCCTCTGGGGCCTCACTTTAATTCTTTTGATTAGTTTGATTTATATTACTTTCATGAGACCGTTTTAAACAGTATGTACTCGTCGGCTCCATAGCTCAGTTGGTTAGAGCGCCATCTAGTAAACTGGAGGTCGAGGGTCCGAATCCCTCTGGGGCCTCACTTTAATTCTTTTTATTAGTTTGATTTATATTACTTTCATGAGACCGTTTTTAACAGTATGTACTCGTAGGCTCCATAGCTCCGTTGGTTAGAGCGCCAGTCTTGTAAACTGGAGGTCGAAAGTCCGAATCCCTCTGGGGCCTCACTTTAATTCTTTTGATTAGTTTGATTTATATTACTTTCATGAGACCGTTTTAAACAGTATGTACTCGTCGGCTCCATAGCTCAGTTGGTTAGAGCGCCAGTCTTGTAAACTGGAGGTCGAGGGTCCGAATCCCTCTCGGTCCTCACTTTAAGTTTTTTGATTAGTTTGATTTATATTTCTTTCATGAGACCGTTTTAAACAGTATGTACTCGTCGGCTCCATAGCTCAGTTGGTTAGAGCGCCAGTCTTGTAAACTGGAGGTCGAGGGTCCGAATCCCTCTGGGGGCTCACTTTAATTCTTTTGATTAGTTTGATTTATATTACTTTCATGAGACCGTTTTAAACAGTATGTACTCGTCGGCTCAATAGCTCAGTTGGTTAGAGCGCCAGTCTAGTAAACTGGAGGTCGAGGGTCCGAATCCCTCTGGCGCCTCACTTTAATTCTTTTGATTAGTTTGATTTATATTACTTTCATGAGACCGTTTTAAACAGTATGTACTCGTCGGCTCCATAGCTCAGTTGGTTAGAGCGCCAGTCTAGTAAACTGGAGGTCGAGGGTCCGAATCATTCTGGGGACTCACTTTAATTCTTTTGATTAATATTACTTTCATGAGACCGTTTTAAAAAGTATGTACTCGTCGGCTCCATAGCTCAGTTGGTTAAAGCGCCAGTCTTGTAAACTGGAGGTCGAGGGTCCGAATCCCTCTGGGGCTTCAATTTTATTCTTTTGATTAGTTTGATTTATATTACTTTCATGAGACCGTTTAAAACAGTATGTACTCGTCGGCTCCATTGCTCAGTTGGTTAGAGCGCAAGTCTAGTAAACTGGAGGTCGAGGGTCCGAATCCCTCTGGGGCCTCACTTTAATTCTTTTGATTAGTTTGATATATATTACTTTCATGAGACCGTTTAAAACAGTATGTACTCGTCGGCTCCATAGCTCAATCGGTTAGAGCGCCAGTCTAGAAAACTGGAGGTCGAGGGTCCGAATCCCTCTGGGGCCTCACTTTAATTCTTTTGATTAGTTTGATTTATATTACTTTCATGAGACCGTTTAAAACAGTATGTACTCGTCGGCTCCATAGCTCAGTTGGTTAGAGCGCCAGTCTAGTAAACTGGAGGTCGACGGTCCGAATCCCTCTGGGCCCTCACTTTAATTCTTTTGATTAGTTTGATTTATATTACTTTCATGAGACCGTTTAAAACAGTATGTACTCGTCGGCTCCATAGCTCAGTTGGTTAGAGCGCCATTAAGTAAACTTGAGGTCGAGGGTCCGAATTACTCTAGGGCCTCACTTTAATTTTTTTGATTAGTTTGATTAGTTTGATTTATATTACTTTCATGAGACCGTTTTAAACAGTATGTACTCGTCGGCTCCATAGCTCTGTTGGTTAGAGTGCCAGTCAAATTAACTGGAGGTCGAGGGTCCGAATCCCTCTGTGCCCTCACTTTAATTCTTTTGATTAGTTTGATTTATATTACTTTCATAAGACCGTTTAAAACAGTATGTACTCGTCGGATCCATAGCTCAATCGGTTAGAGCGCCAGTCTAGTAAACTGGAGGTCGAGGGTCCGAATCCCTCTGGGGCCTCACTTTAATTCTTTTGATTAGTTTGATTTATATTACTTTCATGAGACCGTTTAAAACAGTATGTACTCGTCGGCTCCATAGCTCAGTTGGTTAGAGCGCCAGTCTAGTAAACTGGAGGTCGAGGGTCCGAATCATTCTGGGGACTCACTTTAATTCTTTTGATTAATATTACTTTCATGAGACCGTTTTAAAAAGTATGTACTCGTCGGCTCCATAGCTCAGTTGGTTAAAGCGCCAGTCTTGTAAACTGGAGGTCGAGGGTCCGAATCCCTCTGGGGCTTCAATATTATTCTTTTGATTAGTTTGATTTATATTACTTTCATGAGACCGTTTAAAACAGTATGTACTCGTTGGCTCCATAGCTCAGTTGGTTAGAGCGCAAGTCTAGTAAACTGGAGGTCGAGGGTCCGAATCCCTCTGGGGCCTCACTTTAATTCTTTTGATTAGTTTGATATATATTACTTTCATGAGACCGTTTAAAACAGTATGTACTCGTCGGCTCCATAGCTCAATCGGTTAGAGCGCCAGTCTAGAAAACTGGAGGTCGAGGGTCCGAATCCCTCTGGGGCCTCACTTTAATTCTTTTGATTAGTTTGATTTATATTACTTTCATGAGACCGTTTAAAACAGTATGTACTCGTCGGCTCCATAGCTCAGTTGGTTAGAGCGCCAGTCTAGTAAACTGGAGGTCGACGGTCCGAATCCCTCTGGGCCCTCACTTTAATTCTTTTGATTAGTTTGATTTATATTACTTTCATGAGACCGTTTAAAACAGTATGTACTCGTCGGCTCCATACCTCAGTTGGTTAGAGCGCCATTAAGTAAACTTGAGGTCGAGGGTCCGAATTCCTCTAGGGCCTCACTTTAATTTTTTTGATTAGTTTGATTAGTTTGATTTATATTACTTTCATGAGACCGTTTTAAACAGTATGTACTCGTCGGCTCCATAGCTCTGTTGGTTAGAGTGCCAGTCAAATAAACTGGAGGTCGAGGGTCCGAATCCCTCTGTGCCCTCACTTTAATTCTTTTGATTAGTTTGATTTATATTACTTTCATGAGACCGTTTAAAACAGTATGTACTCGTCGGCTCCATAGCTCAATCGGTTAGAGCGCCAGTCTAGTAAACTGGAGGTCGAGGGTCCGAATCCCTCTGGGGCCTCACTTTAATTCTTTTGATTAGTTTGATTTATATTACTTTCATGAGACCGTTTAAAACAGTATGTACTCGTCGGCTCCATAGCTCAGTTGGTTAGAGCGCCAGTCTAGTAAACTGGAGGTCGACGGTCCGAATCCCTCTGGGCCCTCACTTTAATTCTTTTGATTAGTTTGATTTATATTACTTTCATGAGACCGTTTAAAACAGTATGTACTTGTCGGCTCCATAGCTCAGTTGGTTAGAGCGCCATTAAGTAAACTTGAGGTCGAGGGTCCGAATTCCTCTGGGGCCTCACTTTAATTCTTTTGATTAGTTTGATTAGTTTGATTTATATTACTTTCATGAGACCGTTTTAAACAGTATGTACTCGTCGGCTCCATAGCTCTGTTGGTTAGAGTGCCAGTCAAATAAACTGGAGGTCGAGGGTCCGAATCCCTCTGGGCCCTCACTTTAATTCTTTTGATTAGTTTGATATATATTACTTTCATGAGACCGTTTAAAACAGTATGTACTCGTCGGCTCCATAGCTCAATCGGTTAGAGCGCCAGTCTAGTAAACTTGAGGTCGAGGGTCCGAATTCCTCTGGGGCCTAACTTTAATTCTTTCGATTAGTTTGATTAGTTTGATTGATATTACTTTCATGAGACCGTTTTAAACAGTATGTACTCGTCGGCTCCATAGCTCTGTTGGTTAGAGTGCCAGTCAAATAAACTGGAGGTCGAGGGTCCGAATTCCTCTGGGACCTCACTTTAATTCTTTTGATTAGTTTGATTTATATTACTTTCATGAGACCGTTTTAAACAGTATGTACTCGTCGGCTCCATAGCTCAGTTGGTTAGAGCGCCATCTAGTAAACTGGAGGTCGAGGGTCCGAATCCCTCTGGGGCCTCACTTTAATTCTTTTGATTAGTTTGATTTATATTACTTTCATGAGACCGTTTTAAACAGTATGTACTCGTCGGCTCCATAGCTCAGTTGGTTAGAGCGCCAGTCTAGTAAACTGGAGGTCGAGGGTCCGAATCCCTCTGGGGCCTCACTTTAATTCTTTTGATTAGTTTGATTTATATTACTTTCATGAGACCGTTTAAAACAGTATGTACTCGTCGGCTCCATAGCTCAGTTGGTTAGAGCGCCAGTCTTGTAAACTGGAGGTCGAGGGTCCGAATCCCTCTGGGGCCTCACTTTAATTCTTTTGATTAGTTTGATTTATATTACTTTCATGAGACCGTTTTAAACAGTATGCACTCGTCGGCTCCATAGCTCAGTTGGTTAGAGCGCCATCTAGTAAACTGGAGGTCGAGGGTCCGAATTCCTCTGGGGCCTCACTTTAATTATTTTGATTAGTTTGATTTATATTACTTTCATGAGACCGTTTTAAACAGTATGTACTCGTCGGCTCCATAGCTCAGTTGGTTAGAGCGCCAGTCTTGTAAACTGGAGGTCGAGGGTCCGAATCCCTCTGGGGCCTCACTTTTATTCTTTTGATTAGTTTGATTTATATTACTTTCATGAGACCGTTTTAAACAGTATGTACTCGTCGGCTCCATAGCTCAGTTGGTTAGAGGGCCAGTCTAATAAACTGGAGGTCGAGGGTCCGAATCCCTCTGAGGCCGCACTTTAATTCTTTTGATTAGTTTGATTTATATTACTTTCATGAGACCGTTTTAAACAGTATGTACTCGTCGGCTCCATAGCTCAGTTGGTTAGAGCGCCATCTAGTAAACTGGAGGTCGAGGTTCCGAATCCCTCTGGGGCCTCACTTTTATTCTTTTGATTAGTTTGATTTATATTACTTTCATGAGACCGTTTTAAACAGTATGTACTCGTCGGCTCCATAGCTCAGTTGGTTAGAGCGCCAGTCTTGTAAACTGGAGGTCGAGGGTCCGAATCCCTCTGGGGCCTCACTTTTATTCTTTTGATTAGTTTGATTTATATTACTTTCATGAGACCGTTTTAAACAGTATGTACTCGTCGGCTCCATAGCTCAGTTGGTTAGAGGGCCAGTCTAATAAACTGGAGGTCGAGGGTCCGAATCCCTCTGAGGCCGCACTTTAATTCTTTTGATTAGTTTGATTTATATTACTTTCATGAGACCGTTTTAAACAGTATGTACTCGTCGGCTCCATAGCTCAGTTGGTTAAAGCGCAAGTCTTGTAAATTGAGGTCGAGGGTCCGAATCCCTCTGGGGCCTCACTTTTATTCTTTTGATTAGTTTGATTTATATTACTTTCATGAGACCGTTTTAAACAGTATGTACTCGTCGGCTCCATAGCTCAGTTGGTTAGAGGGCCAGTCTAATAAACTGGAGGTCGAGGGTCCGAATCCCTCTGGGGCCTCACTTTTATTCTTTTGATTAGTTTGATTTATATTACTTTCATAGGACCGTTTTAAACAGTATGTACTCGTCGGCTCCATAGCTCAGTTGGTTAGAGGGCCAGTCTAATAAACTGGAGGTCGAGGGTCCGAATCCCTCTGGGGCCTCACTTTAATTCTTTTGATTAGTTTGATTTATATTACTTTCATGAGACCGTTTTAAACAGTATGTACTCGTCGGCTCCATAGCTCAATTCGTTAGAGCGCCAGTCTAGTAAACTGGAGGTCGAGGGTCCGAATCCCTGTGGGGCCTCACTTTAATTCTTTTGATTAGTTTGATTTATATTACTTTCATGAGACCGTTTTAAACAGTATGCACTCGTCGGCTCCATAGCTCAGTTGGTTAGAGCGCCATCTAGTAAACTGGAGGTCGAGGTTCCGAATCCCTCTGGGGCCTCACTTTTATTCTTTTGATTAGTTTGATTTATATGACTTTTATGAGACCGTTTTAAACAGTATGTACTCGTCGGCTCCATAGCTCAGTTGGTTAGAGCCCCAGTCTTGTAAAATGGAGGTCGAGGGTCCGAATCCCTCTGGGGCCTCACTTTTATTCTTTTGATTTGTATTACTTTCATGAGACCGTTTTAAACAGTATGTACTCGTCGGCTCCATAGCTCAGTTGGTTAGAGCGCCAGTCTAGTAAACTGGAGGTCGAGGGTCCGAATCCCTCTGGGCCCTCACTTTAATTCTTTTGATTAGTTTGATTTATATTACTTTCATGAGACCGTTTTAAACAGTATGTACTCGTCGGCTCCATAGCTCAGTTGGTTAGAGCGCCAGTCTAGTAAACTGGAGGTCGAGGGTCCGAATCCCTCTGGGGCCTAACTTTAATTCTTTTGATTAGTTTGATTTATATTACTTTCATGAGACCGTTTAAAACAGTATGTACTCGTCGGCTCCATAGCTCAGTTGGTTAGAGCGCCATCTAGTAAACTGGAGGTCGAGGGTCCGAATCCCTCTGGGGCCTCACTTTAATTCTTTTGATTAGTTTGATTTATATTACTTTCATGAGACCGTTTTAAACAGTATGCACTCGTCGGCTCCATAGCTCAGTTGGTTAGAGCGCCATCTAGTAAACTGGAGGTCGAGGGTCCGAATTCCTCTGGGGCCTCACTTTAATTATTTTGATTAGTTTGATTTATATTACTTTCATGAGACCGTTTTAAACAGTATGTACTCGTCGGCTCCATAGCTCAGTTGGTTAGAGCGCCAGTCTTGTAAACTGGAGGTCGAGGGTCCGAATTCCTCTGGGGCTTCACTTTAATTATTTTGATTAGTTTGATTTATATTACTTTCATGAGACCGTTTTAAACAGTATGTACTCGTCGGCTCCATAGCTCAGTTGGTTAGAGCGCCAGTCTTGTAAACTGGAGGTCGAGGGTCCGAATCCCTCTGGGGCCTCACTTTTATTCTTTTGATTAGTTTGATTTATATGACTTTTATGAGACCGTTTTAAAAAGTATGTACTCGTCGGCTCCATAGCTCAGTTGGTTAGAGCCCCAGTCTTGTAAAATGGAGGTCGAGGGTCCGAATCCCTCTGGGGCCTCACTTTTATTCTTTTGATTTGTATTACTTTCATGAGACCGTTTTAAACAGTATGTACTCGTCGGCTCCATAGCTCAGTTGGTTAGAGCGCCAGTCTAGTAAACTGGAGGTCGAGGGTCCGAATCCCTCTGGGCCCTCACTTTAATTCTTTTGATTAGTTTGATTTATATTACTTTCATGAGACCGTTTTAAACAGTATGTACTCGTCGGCTCCATAGCTCAGTTGGTTAGAGCGCCAGTCTAGTAAACTGGAGGTCGAGGGTCCGAATCCCTCTGGGGCCTAACTTTAATTCTTTTGATTAGTTTGATTTATATTACTTTCATGAGACCGTTTAAAACAGTATGTACTCGTCGGCTCCATAGCTCAGTTGGTTAGAGCGCCATCTAGTAAACTGGAGGTCGAGGGTCCGAATCCCTCTGGGGCCTCACTTTAATTCTTTTGATTAGTTTGATTTATATTACTTTCATGAGACCGTTTTAAACAGTATGCACTCGTCGGCTCCATAGCTCAGTTGGTTAGAGCGCCATCTAGTAAACTGGAGGTCGAGGGTCCGAATTCCTCTGGGGCCTCACTTTAATTATTTTGATTAGTTTGATTTATATTACTTTCATGAGACCGTTTTAAACAGTATGTACTCGTCGGCTCCATAGCTCAGTTGGTTAGAGCGCTAGTCTTGTAAACTGGAGGTCGAGGGTCCGAATTCCTCTGGGGCTTCACTTTAATTATTTTGATTAGTTTGATTTATATTACTTTCATGAGACCGTTTTAAACAGTATGTACTCGTCGGCTCCATAGCTCAGTTGGTTAGAGCGCCAGTCTTGTAAACTAGAGGTCGAGGGTCCGAATCCCTCTGGGGCCTCACTTTTATTCTTTTGATTAGTTTGATTTATATTACTTTCATGAGACCGTTTTAAACAGTATGTACTCGTCGGCTCCATAGCTCAGTTGGTTAGAGCGCCAGTCTTGTAAACTGGAGGTCGAGGGTCCGAATCCCTCTGGGTCCTCACTTTAAGTTTTTTGATTAGTTTGATTTATATTACTTTCATGAGACCGTTTTAAACAGTATGTACTCGTCGGCTCCATAGCTCAGTTGGTTAGAGCGCCAGTCTAGTAAACTGGAGGTCGAGGGTCCGAATCCCTCTGGGGCCTCACTTTAATTCTTTTGATTAGTATGATTTATATTACTTTCATGAGACCGTTTTAAACAGTATGTACTCGTCGACTCCATAGCTCAGTTGGTTAGAGCGCCAGTCTAGTAAACTGGAGGTCGAGGGTCCGAATCCCTCTTGGGCCTCACTTTAATTCTTTTGATTAGTTTGATTTATATTACTTTCATGAGACCGTTTTAAACAGTATGTACTAGTCGACTCAATAGCTCAGTTGGTTAGAGCGCCAGTCTAGTAAACTGGAGGTCGAGGGTCCGAATCCCTCTGGGGCCTCACTTAAATTCTTTTGATTAGTTTGATTTATATTACTTTCATGAGACCGTTTTAAACAGTATGTACTCGTCGGCTCCATAGCTCAGTTGGTTAGAGCGCCAGTCTAGTAAACTGGAGGTCGAGGGTCCGAATCATTCTGGGGCCTCACTTTAATTCTTTTGATTTATATTACTTTCATGAGACCGTTTTAAAAAGTATGTACTCGTCGGCTCCATAGCTCAGTTGGTTAAAGCGCTAGTCTTGTAAATTGAGGTCGAGGGTCCGAATCCCTCTGGGGCCTCACTTTTATTCTTTTGATTAGTTTGATTTATATTACTTTCATGAGACCGTTTTAAACAGTATGTACTCGTCGGCTCCAGAGCTCAGTTGGTTAGAGCCCCAGTCTTGTAAAATGGAGGTCGAGGGTCCGAATCCCTCTGGGGCCTCACTTTTACTCTTTTGATTTGTATTACTTTCATGAGACCGTTTTAAACAGTATGTACTCGTCGGCTCCATAGCTCAGTTGGTTAGAGCGCCAGTCTAGTAAACTGGAGGTCGAGGGTCCGAATCCCTCTGGGCCCTCACTTTAATTCTTTTGATTAGTTTGATTTATATTACTTTCATGAGACCGTTTTAAACAGTATGTACTCGTCGGCTCCATAGCTCAGTTGGTTAGAGCGCCAGTCTAGTAAACTGGAGGTCGAGGATCCGAATCCCTCTGGGGCCTCACTTTAATTCTTTTGATTAGTTTGATTTATATTACTTTCATGAGACCGTTTAAAACAGTATGTACTCGTCGGCTCCATAGCTCGGTTGGTTAGAGCGCCAGTCTTGTAAACTGGAGTTCGAGGGTCCGAATCCCTCTGGAGCCTCACTTTTATTCTTTTGATTAGTTTGATTTATATTACTTTCATGAGACAGTTTTAAACAGTATGTACTCGTCGGCTCCATAGCTCAGTTGGTTAGAGCGCCAGCCTAGTACACTGGAGGTCGAGGGTCCGAATCCCTCTGGGGCCTAACTTTAATTCTTTTGATTAGTTTGATTTATATTACTTTCATGAGACCGTTTAAAACAGTATGTACTCGTCGGCTCCATAGCTCAGTTGGTTAGAGCGCCATCTAGTAAACTGGAGGTCGAGGGTCCGAATCCCTCTGGGGCCTCACTTTAATTCTTTTGATTAGTTTGATTTATATTACTTTCATGAGACCGTTTTAACCGTATGCACTCGTCGGCTCCATAGCTCAGTTGGTTAGAGGTCCATCTAGTAAACTGGAGGTCGAGGTTCCGAATCCCTCTGGGGCCTCACTTTTATTCTTTTGATTAGTTTGATTTATATTACTTTCATGAGACCGTTTTAAACAGTATGTACTCGTCGGCTCCATAGCTCAGTTGGTTAGAGCGCCATCTAGTAAACTGGAGGTCGATGTTCCGAATCCCTCTGGGGCCTCACTTTTATTCTTTTGATTAGTTTGATTTATATTACTTTCATGAGACCGTTTTAAACAGTATGTACTCGTCGGCTCCATAGCTCAGTTGGTTAGAGCGCCATCTAGTAAACTGGAGGTCGAGGGTCCGAATCCCTCTGGGGCCTAACTTTAATTCTTTTGCTTAGTTTGATTTATATTACTTTCATGAGACCGTTTAAAACAGTATGTACTCGTCGGCTCCATAGCTCAGTTGGTTAGAGCGCCATCTAGTAAACTGGAGGTCGAGGGTCCGAATCCCTCTGGGGCCTCACTTTAATTCTTTTGATTAGTTTGATTTATATTACTTTCATGAGACCGTTTTAAACAGTATGCACTCGTCGGCTCCATAGCTCAGTTGGTTAGAGCGCCATCTAGTAAACTGGAGGTCGAGGTTCCGAATCCCTCTGGGGCCTCACTTTTATTCTTTTGATTAGTTTGATTTATATGACTTTTATGAGACCGTTTTAAACAGTATGTACTCGTCGGCTCCATAGCTCAGTTGGTTAGAGCCCCAGTCTTGTAAAATGGAGGTCGAGGGTCCGAATCCCTCTGGGGCCACACTTTTATTCTTTTGATTTGTACTACTTTCATGAGACCGTTTTAAACAGTATGTACTCGTCGGCTCCATAGCTCAGTTGGTTAAAGCGCCAGTCTAGTAAACTGGAGGTCGAGGGTTCGAATCCCTCTGGGGCTTCACTTTAATTCTTTTGATTAGTTTGATTTATATTACTTTCATGAGACCGTTTTAATCAGTATGTACTCGTCGGCTCCATAGCTCAGTTGGTTAGAGCGCCAGTCTTAGTAAACTGGAGGTCGAGGGTCCGAATAGCTCTGGGACCTCACTTTAATTCTTTTGATTTATATTACTTTCATGAGACCGTTTTAAAAAGTATGTACTCGTCGGCTCCATAGCTCAGTTGGTTAAAGCGCCAGTCTTGTAAACTGGAGGTCGAGGGTCCGAATCCCTCTGGGGCCTCACTTTTATTCTTTTGATTAGTTTGATTTATATTACTTTCATGAGAACGTTTAAAAAAGTATGTACTCGTCGGCTCCATAGCTCAGTTAGTTAGAGCGCCAGTCTTGTAAACTGGAGGTCGAGGGTCCGAATCCCTCTGGGGCCTCACTTTAATTCTTTTTATTAGTTGGATTTATATTACTTTCATGAGACCGTTTCAAACAGTATGTACTCGTCGGCACCATAGCTCAGTCGGTTAGAGCGCCAGTCTTGTAGACTGGAGGTCGAAAGTCCGAATCCCTCTGGGGCCTCACTTTAATTCTTTTGATTAGTTTGATTTATATTACTTTCATGAGACAGTTTTAAACAGTATGTACTCGTCGGCTCCATAGCTCAGTTGGTTAGAGCGCCAGTCTTGTAAACTGGAGGTCGAAAGTCCGAATCCCTCTGGGGCCTCACTTTAATTCTTTTGATTAGTTTGATTTATATTACTTTCATGAGACCGTTTTAAACAGTATGTACTCGTCGGCTCCATAGCTCAGTTGGTTAGAACGCCAGTCTAATAAACTGGAGGTCGAGGGTCCGAATCCCTCCTTAGCCTCACTTTAATTCTTTTGATTAGTTTGATTTATATTACTTTCATGAGACCGTTTTAAACAGTATGTACTCGTCGGCTCCATAGCTCAGTTGGTTAGAGCGCGAGTCTAGTAAACTGGAGGTCGAGGGTCCGAATCCCTCTGGGGCCTCACTTTTATTCTTTTGATTTATATTACTTTCATGAGACCGTTTTAAACAGTATGTACTCGTCGGCTCCATAGCTCAGTTGGTTAAAGCGCCAGTCTAGTAAACTGGAGGTCGAGGGTTCGAATCCATCTGGGGCTTCACTTTAATTCTTTTGATTAGTTTGATTTATATTACTTTCATGAGACCGTTTTAATCAGTATGTACTCGTCGGCTCCATAGCTCAGTTGGTTAGAGCGCCAGTCTTAGTAAACTGGAGGTCGAGGGTCAAAATAGCTCTGGGACCTCAGTTTAATTCTTTTGATTTATATTACTTTCATGAGACCGTTTTAAAAAGTATGTACTCGTCGGCTCCATAGCTCAGTTGGTTAAAGCGCCAGTCTTGTAAACTGGAGGTCGAGGGTCCGAATCCCTCTGGGGCCTCACTTTTATTCTTTTGATTAGTTTGATTTATATTACTTTCATGAGAACGTTTAAAAAAGTATGTACTCGTCGGCTCCATAGCTCAGTTGGTTTGAGCGCCAGTCTAGTAAACTGGAGGTCGAGGGTCCGAATCCCTCTGGGGCCTCACTTTAATTCTTTTGATTAGTTTGATTTATATTACTTTCATGAGACCGTTTAAAACAGTATGTACTCGTCGGCTCCATAGCTCAGTTGGTGAGAGCGCCAGTCTAGTAAACTGGAGGTCGAGGGTCCGAATCCCGCTGGGGCCTCACTTTAATTCTTTTGATTAGTTTGATTTATATTACTTTCATGAGACCGTTTAAAACAGTATTTACTCGTCGGCTCCATAGCTCAGTAGGTTAGAGCGCCAGTCTAGTAAACTGGAGGTCGAGGGTCCGAATCCCTCTGGGGCCTCACTTTAATTCTTTTGATTAGTTTGATTTATATTACTTTCATGAGACACTTTTAAAACAGTATGTACTCGTCGGCTCCATAGCTCAGTTGGTTAGAGCGCCAGTCTTGTAAACTGAAGATCGAGGGTCCGAATCTATCTTAGGCGTAACTCTCAGTTTTTTTATTAGTTTGATTTATATTACTTTCATGAGACCGTTTTAAACAGTATGTACTCGTCGGCTCCATAGCTCAGTTGGTTAGAGCGCCAGTCTTGTAAACTGGAGGTCGAGGGTCAGGATCCCTCTGGGGCCTCACTTTTATTCTTTTGATTAGTTTGATTTATATTACTTTCATGAGACCGTTTCAAACAGTATGTACTCGTCGGCTCCATAGCTCAGTTGGTTAGAGCGCCAGTCTAGTAAACTGGAGGTCGAGGGTCCGAATCCCTCTGGGGCCTCACTTTAATTCTTTTGATTAGTTTGATTTATATTACTTTCATGAGACCGTTTTAAACAGTATGTACTCGTCGGCTCCATAGCTCGATTGGTTAGAGCGCCAGTCTTGTAAACTGAAGGTCGAGAGTCCGAATCTATCTTAGGCGTAACTCTCAGTTTTTTTATTAGTTTGATTTATATTACTTTCATTAGACCGTTTTAAACAGTATGTACTCGTCGGCTCCATAGCTCAGTTGGTTAGAGCGCCAGTCTAGTAAACTGGAGGTCGAGGGTCCGAATCCCTCTGGGGCCTCACTTTTATTCTTTTGATTAGTTTGATTTATATTACTTTCATGAGACCGTTTCAAACAGTATATACTCGTCGGCTCCATAGCTCAGTTGGTTAGTGCGCCAGTCTTGTAAACTGGAGGTCGAGGGTCCGAATCCCTCTGGGGCCTCACTTTAATTCTTTTGATTAGTTTGATTTATATTACTTTCATGAGACCGTTTTAAACAGTATGTACTCGTCGGCTCCATAGCTCAGTTGGTTAGAGCGCCAGTCTTGTAAACTAGAGGTCGAGCGTCCGAATCCCTCTGGGGCCTCACTTTTATTCTTTTGATTAGTTTGATTTATATTACTTTCATGAGACCGTTTTAAACAGTATGTACTCGTCGGCTCCATAGCTCAGTTGGTTAGAGCGCAAGTCTTGTAAACTAGAGGTCGAGGGTCCGAATCCCTCTGGGGCCTCACTTTAATTCTTTTGATTAGTTTGATTTATATTACTTTCATGAGACCGTTTTAAACAGTATGTACTCGTCGGCTCCATAGCTCAGTTGGTTAGAGCGCCAGTCTTGTAAACTGGAGGTCGAGTGTCCGAATCCCTCTGGGGCCTCACTTTAATTCTTTTGATTAGTTTGATTTATATTACTTTCATGAGACCGTTTTAAACAGTATGTACTCGTCGGCTCCATAGCTCAGTTGGTTAGAGCGCCATCTAGTAAACTGGAGGTCGAGGGTCCGAATCCCTCTGGGGCCTCACTTTAATTCTTTTGATTTGTTTGATTTATATTACTTTCATGAGACCTTTTTAAACAGTATGCACTCGTCGGCTCCATAGCTCAGTTGGTTAGAGCGCCATCTAGTAAACTGGAGGTCGAGGGTCCGAATCCCTCTGGGGCCTCACTTTAATTCTTTTGATTAGTTTGATTTATATTACTTTCATGAGACCGTTTTAAACAGTATGTACTCGTCGGCTCCATAGCGCAGTTGGTTAGAGCGCCAGTCTTGTAAACTGGAGGTCGAGGGTCCGAATCCCTCTGGGGCCTCACTTTTATTTTTTTGATTAGTTTGATTTATATTACTTTCATGAGACCGTTTAAAACAGTATGTACTCGTCGGCTCCATAGCTCAGTTGGTTAGAGCGCCAGTCTTGTAAACTGGAGGTCGAGGGTCCGAATCCCTCTGGGGCCTCACTTTAATTCTTTTGATTAGTTTGATTTATATTACTTTCATGAGACCGTTTTAAACAGTATGTACTCGTCGGCTCCATAGCTCAGTTGGTTAGAACCCCAGTCTTGTAGACTGGAGGTCGAAAGTCCGAATCCCTCTGGGGCATCACTTTAATTCTTTTGATTAGTTTGATTTATATTACTTTCATGAGACAGTTTTAAACAGTATGTACTCGTCGGCTCCATAGCTCAGTTGGTTAGAGCGCCAGTCTTGTAAACTGGCGGTCGAGGGTCCGAATCCCTCTGGGGCCTCACTTTAATTCTTTTGATTAGTTTGATTTATATTACTTTCATGAGACCGTTTTAAACAGTATGTACTCGTCGGCTCCATAGCTCAGTTGGTTAGAACGCCAGTCTAATAAACTGGAGGTCGAGGGTCCGAATCCCTCCTTAGCCTCACTTTAATTCTTTTGATTAGTTTGATTTATATTACTTTCATGAGACCGTTTTAAACATTATGTATTCGTCGGCTCCATAGCTCAGTTGGTTAGAGCGCGAGTCTAGTAAACTGGAGGTCGAGGGTCCGAATAGCTCTGGGACCTCACTTTAATACTTTTGATTTATATTACTTTCATGAGACCGTTTTAAAAAGTATGTACTCGTCGGCTCCATAGCTCAGTTGGTTAAAGCGCCAGTCTTGTAAACTGGAGGTCGAGGGTCCGAATCCCTCTGGGGCCTCACTTTAATTCTTTTGATTAGTTTGATTTATATTACTTTCATGAGACCGTTTTAAACAGTATGTACTCGTCGGCTCCATAGCTCAGTTGGTTAGAGCGCCAGTCTAGTAAACTGGAGGTCGAGGGTCCGAATCCCTCTGGGGCCTCACTTTAATTCTTTTGATTAGTTTGATTTATATTACTTTCATGAGAACGTTTAAAAAAGTATGTACTCGTCGGCTCCATAGCTCAGTTGGTTAGAGCGCCAGTCTAGTAAACTGGAGGTCGAGGGTCCGAATCCCTCTGGGGCCTCACTTTTATTCTTTTGATTAGTTTGATTTATATTACTTTCATGAGAACGTTTAAAAAAGTATGTACTCGTCGGCTCCATAGCTCAGTTTGTTAGAGCGCCAGTCTAGTAAACTGGAGGTCGAGGGTCCGAATCCCTCTGGGGCCTCACTTTAATTCTTTTGATTAGTTTGATTTATATTACTTTCATGAGACCGTTTAAAACAGTATGTACTCGTCGGCTCAGTAGCTCAGTTGGTTAGAGCGCCAGTCTAGTAAACTGGAGGTCGAGGGTCCGAATCCCTCTGGGGCCTCACTTTAATTCTTTTGATTAGTTTGATTTATATTACTTTCATGAGACCGTTTAAAACAGTATGTACTCGTCGGCTCCATAGCTCAGTTGGTTAGGGCGCCAGTCTTGTAAACTGGAGGTCGAGTGTCCGAATCCCTCTGGGGCCTCACTTTAATTCTTTTGATTAGTTTGATTTATATTACTTTCATGAGACCGTTTAAAACAGTATGTACTCGTCGGCTCCATAGCTCAGTTGGTTAGAGCGCCAGTCTAGTAAACTGCAGGTCGAGGGTCCGAATCCCTCTGGGGCCTCACTTTAATTCTTTTGATTAGTTTGATTTATATTACTTTCATGAGACCGTTTTAAACAGTATGTACTCGTCGGCTCCAAAGCTCGATTGGCTAGAGCGCCAGTCTTGTAAACTGAAGGTCGAGGGTCCGAATCTATCTTAGGCGTAACTCTCAGTTTTTTTATTAGTTTGATTTATATTACTTTCATTAGACCGTTTTAAACAGTATGTACTCGTCGGCTCCATAGCTCAGTTGGTTAGAGCGCAATCTAGTAAACTGGTGGTCGAGGGTCCGAATTCCTCTGGGTCCTCACTTTAATTCTTTTGATTACTTTGATTTATATTACTTTCATGAGACCGTTTTAAACAGTATGTACTCGTCGGCTCCATAGCTCAGTTGGTTAGAGCGCCAGTCTTGTAAACTGGAGGTCGAGGGTCCGAATCCCTCTGGGGCCTCACTTTTATTCTTTTGATTAGTTTGATTTATATTACTTTCATGAGACCGTTTCAAACAGTATGTACTCGTCGGCTCCATAGCTCAGTTGGTTAGTGCGCCAGTCTTGTAAACTGGAGGCCGAGGGTCCGAATCCCTCTGGGGCCTCACTTTAATTCTTTTGATTAGTTTGATTTATATTACTTTCATGAGACCGTTTTAAACAGTATGTACTCGTCGGCTCCATAGCTCAGTTGGTTAGAGCGCCAGTCTTGTAAACTGACGGTCGAGGGTCCGAATCCCTCTGGGGCCTCACTTTAATTCTTTTGATTAGTTTGATTTATATTACTTTCATGAGACCGTTTTAAACAGTATGTACTCGTCGGCTCCATAGCTCAGTTGGTTAGAGCGCCAGTCTTGTAAACTGGAGGTCGAGGGTCCGAATCCCTCTGGGGCCTCACTTTTATTCTTTTGATTAGTTTGATTTATATTACTTTCATGAGACCGTTTCAAACAGTATGTACTCGTCGGCTCCATAGCTCAGTTGGTTAGAGCGCCAGTCTTGTAAACTGACGGTCGAGGGTCCGAATCCCTCTGGGGCCTCACTTTTATTCTTTTGATTAGTTTGATTTATATTACTTACATGAGACCGTTTTAAACAGTATGTACTCGTCGGCTCCATAGCTCAGTTGGTTAGAGCGCCAGTCTTGTAAACTGGAGGTCGAGGGTCCGAATCCCTCTGGGGCCTCACTTTTATTCTTTTGATTAGTTTGATTTATATTACTTTCATGAGACCGTTTCAAACAGTATGTACTCGTCGGATCCATAGCTCAGTTGGTTAGTGCGCCAGTCTTGTAAACTGGAGGCCGAGGGTCCGAATCCCTCTGGGGCCTCACTTTAATTCTTTTGATTAGTTTGATTTATATTACTTTCATGAGACCGTTTTAAACAGTATGTACTCGTCGGCTCCATAGCTCAGTTGGTTAGAGCGCCAGTCTTGTAAACTGACGGTCGAGGGTCCGAATCCCTCTGGGGCCTCACTTTAATTCTTTTGATTAGTTTGATTTATATTACTTTCATGAGACCGTTTTAAACAGTATGTACTCGTCGGCTCCATAGCTCAGTTGGTTAGAGCGCCAGTCTTGTAAACTAAAGGTCGAGTGTCCGAATCCCTCTGGGGCCTCACTTTTATTCTTTTGATTAGTTTGATTTATATTACTTTCATGAGACCGTTTTAAACAGTATGTACTCGTCGGCTCCATAGCTCAGTTGGTTAGAGCGCCAGTCTTGTAAACTGGAGGTCGAGGGTCCGAATCCCTCTGGGGCCTCACTTTAATTCTTTTGATTAGTTTGATTTATATTACTTTCATGAGACCGTTTTAAACAGTATGTACTCGTCGGCTCAATAGCTCAGTTGGTTAGAGCGCCAGTCTTGTAAACAGGAGGTCGAGGGTCCGAATCCCTCTGAGGCCTCACTTTTATTCTTTTTATTAGTTTGATTTATATTACTTTCATGAGACCGTTTCAAACAGTATGTACTCGTCGGCACCATAGCTCAGTCGGTTAGAGCGCCAGTCTTGTAGACTGGAGGTCGAAAGTCCGAATCCCTCTGGGGCCTCACTTTAATTCTTTTAGTTAGTTTGATTTATATTACTTTCATGAGACCGTTTTAAACAGTATGTACTCGTCGGCTCCATAGCTCAGTTGGTTAGAGCGCCAGTCTTGTAAACTGGAGGTCGAGGGTCCGAATCCCTCTGGGGCCTCACTTTAATTCTTTTGATTAGTTTGATTTATATTACTTTCATGAGACCGTTTTAAACAGTATGTACTCGTCGGCTCCATAGCTCAGTTGGTTAGAGCACCAGTCTTGTGAACTTGAGGTCGAGGGTCCGAATCTATCTGAGGCGTAACTCTCAGTTTTTTTATTAGTTTGATTTATATTACTTTCATGAGACCGTTTTAAACAGTATGTACTCGTCGGCTCCATAGGTCAGTTGGTTAGAGCGCCATCTAGTAAACTGGAGGTCGAGGGACCGAATCCCTCTGGGGCCTCACTTTTAATTTTTTGATTAGTTTGATTTATATTACTTTCATGAGACCGTTTTAAACAGTATGTACTCGTCGGCTCCATAGCTCAGTTGGTTAGAGCGCCAGTCTTGTAAACTGGAGGTCGAGGGTCCGAATCTATCTGAGGCGTACCTCTCAGTTTTTTGATTAGTTTGATTTATATTACTTTCATGAGACCGTTTTAAACAGTATGTACTCGTCGGCTCCATAGTTCAGTTGGTTAGAGCGCCATCTAGTAAACTGGAGGTCGAGGGTCCGCATCCCTCTGGGGCCTCACTTTAATTCAGTTCATTAGGTTGATGAATATTACTTTCATGAGACCGTTTTAAACAGTATGTACTCGTCGGCTCCATAGCTCAGTTGGTTAGAGCGCCAGTCTAGTAAACTGGAGGTCAAGGGTCCGAATCCCTCTGGGGCCTCACTTTAATTCTTTTTATTATGTTGATTTATATTACTTTCATGAGACCGTTTTAAACAGTATGTACTCGTCGGCACCATAGCTCAGTTGGTTAGAGCGCCAGTCTTGTAAACTGGATATCGAGGGCCCGAATCCCTCCGGGGCCTCACTTTAATTCTTTTTATTAGGTTGAGTAATATTACTTTCATGAGACCGTTTTAAACAGTATGTACTCGTCGGCTCCATAGCTCAGTTGGTTAGAGCGCCAGTCTTGTAAACTGGAGGTCGAGGGTCCGAATCCCTCTGGGACCTCACTTTTATTCTTTTGATTAGTTTGATTTATATTACTTTCATGAGACCGTTTCAAACAGTATGTACTCGTTGGCTCCATAGCTCAGTAGGTTTGTGCGCCAGTCTTGTAAACTGGAGGTCGAGGGTCCGAATCCCTCTGGGGCCTCACTTTTAATCTATTTATTAGTTTGATTTATATTACTTTCATGAGACCGTTTTAAACAGTATGTACTCGTCGGCTCCGTAGCTCAGTTGGTTAGAGCGCCAGTCTTGTAAACTGGAGGTCGAGGATCCGAATCTATCTGAGGCGTAACTCTCAGTTTTTTGATTAGGTGCATTTATATTACTTTCATGAGACCGTTTTAAACAGTATGTACTCGTCGGCTCCATAGCTCAGTTGGTTAGAGCGCCATCTAGTAAACTGGAGGTCGAGGGTCCGAATCCCTCTGGGGCCTCACTTTTATTCTTTTGATTAGTTTTATTTATATTACTTTCATGAGACCGTTTTAAACAGTATGTACTCGTCGGCTCCATAGCTCAGTTGGTTAGAGCGCCAGTCTTGTAACTGGAGGTCGAGGGTCCGAATCCCTCTGGGGCCTCACTTTAATTCTTTTGATTAGTTTGATTTATATTACTTTCATGAGACCGTTTAAAAGAGTATGTACTCGTCGGCTCCATAGCTCAGTTGGTTAGAGCGCCAGTCTAGTAAACTGGAGGTGGAGGGTCCGAATCCCTCTGGGGCCTCACTTTTATTCTTTTGATTAGTTTGATTTATATTACTTTCATGAGACCGTTTAAAACAGTATGTACTCGTCGGCTCCATAGCTCAGTTGGTTAGAGCGCCAGTCTAGTAAACTGGAGGTCGAGGGTCCGAATCCCTCTGGGGCCTCACTTTAATTCTTTTGATTAGTTTGATTTATATTACTTTCATGAGACCGTTTAAAACAGTATGTACTCGTCGGCTCCATAGCTCAGTTGGTTAGAGCGCCAGTCTAGTAAACTGGAGGTCGAGGGTCCGAATCCCTCTGGGGCCTCACTTTAATTAGTTTGATTTATATTACTTTCATGAGACCGTTTCAAACAGTATGTACTCGTCGGCTCCATAGCTCAGTTGGTTAGAGCGCCAGTTTGTAAAGTGTAGGTCGAGCGTCTGAATCCCTCTGGGGCCTCACTTTAATTCTTTTGATTAGTTTGATTTATATTACTTTCATTAGACCGTTTTAAACAGTATGTATTCGTCGGCTCCATAGCTCAGTTGGTTAGAGCGCCAGTCTTGTAAACTGGAGGTCGTGGGTCCGAATCCCTCTGGGGCCTCACTTTTATTCTTTTGATTAGTTTGATTTATATTACTTTCATGAGACCGTTTAAAACAGTATGTACTCGTCGGCTTCATAGCTCAGTTGCTTCGAGCGCCAGTCTTGTAAACTGGTGGTCGAGGGTCAGAATCCCTCTGGGGCCTAACTTTAATTCTTTTGATTAGTTTGATTTGTATTACTTTCATGAGACCGTTTTAAACAGTATGTACTCGTCGGCTCCATAGCTCAGTTGGTTAGAGCGCCAGTCTTGTAAACTGGAGGTCAAGGGTCCGCATCCCTCTGGGGCCTCACTTTAAGCTGTTTGATTTATATTACTTTCATGAGACCGTTTTAAACAGTATGTACTCGTCGGCTCCATAGCTCAGTTGGTTAGAGCGCCAGTCTTGTAATTTGGAGGTCGAGGGTATGATTCCTTCTGGGGCCTCACTTTAATTCTTTTGATTAGTTTGATTTATATTACTTTCATGAGACCGTTTAAAACAGTATGTACTCGTCGGCTCCATAGCTTAGTTGGTTAGAGCGCCAGTCTTGTAAACTGTAGGTCGTGGGTCCGATTCCGTCTGGGGCCTCACTTTTATTCTTTGGATTAGTTTGATTTATATTACTTTCATGAGACCGTTTTAAACAGTATGTACTCGTCGGCTCCATAGCTCAGTTGGTTAGAGCGCCAGTCTAGTAAACTGGAGGTCAAGGGTCCGAATCCCTCTGGGGCCTCACTTTTATTCTTTTTATTATGTTGATTTATATTACTTTCATGAGACCGTTTTAAACAGTATGTACTCGTCGGCACCATAGCTCAGTTGGTTAGAGCGCCAGTCTTGTAAACTGGATATCGAGGGTCCGAATCCCTCCGGGGCCTCACTTTAATTCTTTTTATTAGGTTGAGTAATATTACTTTCATGAGACCGTTTTAAACAGTATGTACTCGTCGGCTCCATAGCTCAGTTGGTTAGAGCGCCAGTCTTGTAAACTGGAGGTCGAGGGTCCGAATCCCTCTGGGACCTCACTTTTATTCTTTTGATTAGTTTGATTTATATTACTTTCATGAGACCGTTTCAAACAGTATGTACTCGTTGGCTCCATAGCTCAGTAGGTTTGTGCGCCAGTCTTGTAAACTGGAGGTCGAGGGTCCGAATCCCTCTGGGGCCTCACTTTTAATCTATTTATTAGTTTGATTTATATTACTTTCATGAGACCGTTTTAAACAGTATGTACTCGTCGGCTCCGTAGCTCAGTTGGTTAGAGCGCCAGTCTTGTAAACTGGAGGTCGAGGATCCGAATCTATCTGAGGCGTAACTCTCAGTTTTTTGATTAGGTGCATTTATATTACTTTCATGAGACCGTTTTAAACAGTATGTACTCGTCGGCTCCATAGCTCAGTTGGTTAGAGCGCCATCTAGTAAACTGGAGGTCGAGGGTCCGAATCCCTCTGGGGCCTCACTTTTATTCTTTTGATTAGTTTTATTTATATTACTTTCATGAGACCGTTTTAAACAGTATGTACTCGTCGGCTCCATAGCTCAGTTGGTTAGAGCGCCAGTCTTGTAACTGGAGGTCGAGGGTCCGAATCCCTCTGGGGCCTCACTTTAATTCTTTTGATTAGTTTGATTTATATTACTTTCATGAGACCGTTTAAAAGAGTATGTACTCGTCGGCTCCATAGCTCAGTTGGTTAGAGCGCCAGTCTAGTAAACTGGAGGTGGAGGGTCCGAATCCCTCTGGGGCCTCACTTTTATTCTTTTGATTAGTTTGATTTATATTACTTTCATGAGACCGTTTAAAACAGTATGTACTCGTCGGCTCCATAGCTCAGTTGGTTAGAGCGCCAGTCTAGTAAACTGGAGGTCGAGGGTCCGAATCCCTCTGGGGCCTCACTTTAATTCTTTTGATTAGTTTGATTTATATTACTTTCATGAGACCGTTTAAAACAGTATGTACTCGTCGGCTCCATAGCTCAGTTGGTTAGAGCGCCAGTCTAGTAAACTGGAGGTCGAGGGTCCGAATCCCTCTGGGGCCTCACTTTAATTAGTTTGATTTATATTACTTTCATGAGACCGTTTCAAACAGTATGTACTCGTCGGCTCCATAGCTCAGTTGGTTAGAGCGCCAGTTTGTAAAGTGTAGGTCGAGCGTCTGAATCCCTCTGGGGCCTCACTTTAATTCTTTTGATTAGTTTGATTTATATTACTTTCATTAGACCGTTTTAAACAGTATGTATTCGTCGGCTCCATAGCTCAGTTGGTTAGAGCGCCAGTCTTGTAAACTGGAGGTCGTGGGTCCGAATCCCTCTGGGGCCTCACTTTTATTCTTTTGATTAGTTTGATTTATATTACTTTCATGAGACCGTTTAAAACAGTATGTACTCGTCGGCTTCATAGCTCAGTTGCTTCGAGCGCCAGTCTTGTAAACTGGTGGTCGAGGGTCAGAATCCCTCTGGGGCCTAACTTTAATTCTTTTTATTAGTTTGATTTGTATTACTTTCATGAGACCGTTTTAAACAGTATGTACTCGTCGGCTCCATAGCTCAGTTGGTTAGAGCGCCAGTCTTGTAAACTGGAGGTCAAGGGTCCGCATCCCTCTGGGGCCTCACTTTAAGCTGTTTGATTTATATTACTTTCATGAGACCGTTTTAAACAGTATGTACTCGTCGGCTCCATAGCTCAGTTGGTTAGAGCGCCAGTCTTGTAATTTGGAGGTCGAGGGTATGATTCCTTCTGGGGCCTCACTTTAATTCTTTTGATTAGTTTGATTTATATTACTTTCATGAGACCGTTTAAAACAGTATGTACTCGTCGGCTCCATAGCTTAGTTGGTTAGAGCGCCAGTCTTGTAAACTGTAGGTCGTGGGTCCGATTCCGTCTGGGGCCTCACTTTTATTCTTTGGATTAGTTTGATTTATATTACTTTCATGAGACCGTTTTAAACAGTATGTACTCGTCGGCTCCATAGCTTAGTTGGTTAGAGCGCCAGTCTTGTAAACTGGAGGTCGAGGGTCTTAATCCCTCTGGGGCCTCACTTTTATTCTTTTGATTAGTTTGATTTATATTACTTTCATGAGACCGTTTCAAACAGTATGTACTCGTCGGCTCCATAGCTCAGTTAGTTAGTGCGCCAGTCTTTTAAACTGGAGGTCGAGGGTCCGAATCCCTCTGGGGCCTCACTTTTATTCTTTTTATTAGTTTGATTTATATTACTTTCATGAGACCGTTTTAAACAGTATGTACTCGTCGGCTCCGTAGCTCAGTTGGTTAGAGCGCGAGTCTTGTAAACTGGAGGTCGAGGATCCGAATCTATCTGGGGCCTCACTTTTATTCTTTTTATTAGGTTGATTTATATTACTTTCATGAGACCGTTTTAAACAGCATGTACTCGTCGGCACTATAGCTCAGTTGGTTAGAGCGCCAGTCTTGTAAACTGGATATCGAGGGTCCGAATCCCTCCAGGGCCTCACTTTAATTCTTTTTGTTAGGTTGAGTAATATTACTTTCATGAGACTGTTTTAAACAGTATGTACTCGTCGGCTCCATAGCTCAGTTGGTTAGAGCGCCAGTCTAGTAAACTGGAGGTCGAGGGTCCGCATCCCTCTGGGGCCTCACTTTTATTCTTTTTATTAGGTTGATTTATATTACTTTCATGAGACCGTTTTAAACAGCATGTACTCGTCGGCACTATAGCTCAGTTGGTTAGAGCGCCAGTCTTGTAAACTAGAGGTCGAGGGTCCGAATCCCTCTGGGGCCTCACTTTAATTCTTTTAATTCTTTTGATTAGTTTGATTTATATTACTTTCATGAGACTGTTTAAAACAGTATGTACTCGTCGGCTCCATAGCTCAGTTGGTTAGAGCGCCAGTCTTGTAAACTGGAGGTCGAGGGTCCGAATCCCTCTGGGGCCTCACTTTAATTCTTTTGATTAGTTTGATTTATATTACTTTCATGAGAACGTTTAAAACAGTATGTACTCGTCGGCTCGATAGCTCAGTTGGTTAGAGCGCCAGTCTAGTAAACTGGAGGTCGAGGGTCCGAATCCCTCTGGGGCCTCACTTTAATTCTTTTGATTAGTTTGATTTATATTACTTTCATGAGACCGTTTTAAACAGTATGTACTCGTCGGCTCCATAGCTCAGTTGGTTAGAGCGCCAGTTTGTAAACTAGAGGTCGAGGGTCCGAATCCCTCTGGCGCCTCACTTTAATTCTTTTGATTAGTTTGATTTATATTACTTTCATGAGACCGTTTAAAACAGTATGTATTCGTCGGCTCCATAGCTCAGTTGGTTAGAGCGCCAGTCTTGTACACTGGAGGTCGAGGGTCCGAATCCCTCTAGGGCCTCACTTTAATTCTTTTCATTAGTTTGATTTATATTACTTTCATGAGACCGTTTCAAACAGTATGTACTCGTCGGCTCCATAGCTCAGTTGGTTAGAGCGCCAGTCTAGTAAACTGGAGGTCGAGGATCCGAATCCCTCTGGGGCCTCACTTTAATTCTTTTGATTAGTTTGATTTATATTACTTTCATTAGACCGTTTAAAACAGTATGTACTCGTCGGCTCCATAGCTCGATTGGTTAGAGCGCCAGTCTTGTAAACTGGAGTTCGAGGGTCCGAATCCCTCTGAAGCCTCACTTTTATTCTTTTGATTAGTTTGATTTATATTACTTTCATGAGACCGTTTTAAACAGTATGTACTCGTCGGCTCCATAGCACAGTTGGTTAGAGCGCCAGTCTTGTAAACTGGAGGTCGAGGGTCCGAATCCCTCTGGGGCCTCACTTTTTTTCTTTTGATTAGTTTGATTTATATTACTTTCATGAGACCGTTTTAAACAATACGTACTCGTCGGCTCCATAGCTCAGTTGGTTAGAGCGCCAGTCTTGTAAACTGGAGTTCGAGGGTCCGAATCCCTCTGGAGCCTCACTTTTATTCTTTTGATTAGTTTGATTTATATTACTTTCATGAGACCGTTTTAAACAGTATGTACTCGTCGGCTCCATAGCTCAGTTGGTTACAGCGCCAGTCTTGTAAACTGGAGGTCGAGGGTCCGCATTCCTCTGGGGCATCACTTTTATCCTTTTGATTAGTTTGATTTATATTACTTTCATGAGACCGTTTGAAACAGTATGTACTCGTCGGCTCCATAGCTCAGTTGGTTAGAGCGCCATCTAGTAAACTGGAGGTCGAGGGTCCGAATCCCTCTGGGGCCTCACTTTTATTCTTTTGATTAGTTTGATTTATATTACTTTCATGAGACCGTTTTAAACAGTATGTACTCGTCGGCTCCATAGCTCAGTTTGTTAGAGCGCCAGTCTTGTAAACTGGAGGTCGAGGGTCCGAATCCCTCTGGGGCCTCACTTTAATTCTTTTGATTAGTTTGATTATATTACTTTCATGAGACCGTTTTAAACAGTATGTACTCGTCGGCTCTATAGCTCAGTTGGCTAGAGCGCCAGTCTTGTAAACTGGAGGTCGAGGGTCCGAATCCCTCTGGGGCCTCACTTTTATTCTTTTGATTAGTTTGATTTATATTACTTTCATGAGACCGTTTTAAACAGTATGTACTCGTCGGCTCCATAGCTCAGTTGGTTAGAGCGCCAGTCTTGTAATCTGGAGGTCGAGGGTCCGAATCCCTCTGGGGCCTCACTTTAATTCTTTTGATTAGTTTGATTTATATTACTTTCATGAGACCGTTTTAAACAGTATGTACTCGTCGGCTCCATAGCTCAGTTGGTTAGAGCGCCAGTCTTGTAAACTGGAGGTCGAGGGTCGGAATCCCTCTGGGGCCTCACTTTTATTCTTTTGATTAGTTTGATTTATATTACTTTCATGAGACTGTTTTAAACAGTATGTACTCGTCGGCTCCATAGCTCAGTTGGTTAGAGCGCCAGTCTTGTAAACTGGAGGTCGAGGGTCCGAATCCCTCTGGGGCCTCACTTTAATTCTTTTGATTAGTTTGATTTATATTACTGTCATAAGACCGTTTTAAACAGTATGTACTCGTCGGCTCCATAGCTCAGTTGGTTAGAGCGCCAGTCTTGTAAACTGGAGGTCGAGGGTCCGAATCTTTCTGGGGCCACACTTAAATTCTTTTGATTAGTTTGATTTATATTACTTTCATGAGACCGTTTTAAACAGTATGTACTCGTCGGCTCCATAGCTCAGTGGGTAAGCGCCAGTCTAGTAAACTGGAGGTCGAGGGGCCGAATCCCTCTGGGGCCACATTTAAATTCTTTTGATTAGTTTGATGAATATGACTTTCATGAGACCGTTTTAAACAGTATGTACTCGTCGGCTCCATAGCTCAGTTTGTTAGAGCGCCAGTCTTGTAAACTGGAGGTCGAGGGTCCGAATCCCTCTGGGGCCTCACTTTAATTCTTTTGATTAGGTTGATGAATATTACTTTCATGAGACCGTTTTAAACAGTATGTACTCGTCGGCTCCATAGCTCAGTTGGTTAGAGCGCCAGTCTTGTAAACTGGAGGTCGAAGGTCCGAATCCCTCTGGGGCCTCACTTTAATTCTTTTGATTAGTTTGATTTATATTACTTTCATGAGAAAGTTTTAAACAGTATGTACTCGTCGGCTCCATAGTTGTTTAGAGCGCCAGTCTTGTAAACTGGAGGTCGAGGGTCCGAATCCCTCTGGGGCCTGACTTTAATTCTTTTTATTAGTTTGATTTATATTACTTTCATGAGACCGTTTTAAACAGTATGTACTCGTCGGCTCCATAGCTCAGTTGGTTAAAGCGCCAGTCTTGTAATCTGGAGGTCGAGGGTCCGAATCCCTCTGGGGCCTAAATTTTAGTTTTTTGATTAGTTTGATTTATATTACTTTCATGAGACCGTTTTTAACAGTATGTACTCGTCGGCTCCATAGCTCAGTTGGTTAGAGCGCTCGTCTTGTAAACTGGAGGTCGAGGGTCCGAATCCCTCTGGGGCCTCACTTTAATTCTTTTGATTAGTTTGATTTATATTACTTTCATGAGACCGTTTTAATCAGTATGTACTCGTCGGCTCCATAGCTCAGTTGGTTAGAGCGCCAGTCTAGTAAACTGGAGGTCGAGGGTCCGAATCCCCTTGGGGCCTCACTTTAATTCTTTTGATTAGTTTGATTTATATTACTTTCATGAGACCGTTTTAAACAGTATGTATTCGTCGGCTCCATAGCTCAGTTGGTTAGAGCGCCAGTCTTGTAAACTGGAGGTCGAGGGTCCGAATTCCTCTGGGTTCTCACTTTAATTCTTTTGATTAGTTTGATTTATATTACTTTCATGAGACCGTTTAAAACAGCATGTACTCGTCGGCTCCATAGCTCAGTTGGTTAGAGCGCCAGTCTTGTAAACTGGAGGTCGAGGGTCCGAATTCCTCTGGGTTCTCACTTTAATTCTTTTGATTAGTTTGATTTATATTACTTTCATGAGACCGTTTTAAACCGCATGTATTCGTCGGCTCCATAGCTCAGTTGGTTAGAGCGCCAGTCTTGTAAACTGGAGGTCGAGGGTCGGAATCCCTCTGGGGCCTCACTTTTATTCTTTTGATTAGTTTGATTTATATTACTTTCATGAGACTGTTTTAAACAGTATGTACTCGTCGGCTCCATAGCTCAGTTGGTTAGAGCGCCAGTCTTGTAAACTGGAGGTGGAGGGTCCGAATCCCTCTGGGGCCTCACTTTAATTCTTTTGATTAGTTTGATTTATATTACTTTCATGAGACCGTTTTAATCAGTATGTACTCGTCGGCTCCATAGCTCAGTTGGTTAGAGCGCCAGTCTAGTAAACTGGAGGTCGAGGGTCCGAATCCCCTTGGGGCCTCACTTTAATTCTTTTGATTAGTTTGATTTATATTACTTTCATGAGACCGTTTTAAACAGTATGTACTCGTCGGCTCGATAGCTCAGTTGGTTAGAGCGCCAGTCTTGTAAACTGGAGGTCGAGGGTCCGAATTCCTCTGGGTTCTCACTTTAATTCTTTTGATTAGTTTGATTTATATTACTTTCATGAGGCCGTTTTAAACCGCATGTACTCGTCGGCTCCATAGCTCAGTTGGTTAGAGCGCCAGTCTTGTAAACTGGAGGTCGAGGGTCGGAATCCCTCTGGGGCCTCACTTTTATTCTTTTGATTAGTTTGATTTATATTACTTTCATGAGACTGTTTTAAACAGTATGTACTCGTCGGCTCCATAGCTCAGTTGGTTAGAGCGCCAGTCTTGTAAACTGGAGGTGGAGGGTCCGAATCCCTCTGGGGCCTCACTTTAATTCTTTTGATTAGTTTGATTTATATTACTGTCATAAGACCGTTTTAAACAGTATGTACTCGTCGGCTCCATAGCTCAGTTGGTTAGAGCGCCAGTCTTGTAAACTGGAGGTCGAGGGTCCGAATCCCTCTGGGGCCACACTTAAATTCTTTTGATTAGTTTGATTTATATTACTTTCATGAGACCGTTTTAAACAGTATGTACTCGTCGGCTCCATAGCTCAGTGGGTTAGAGCGCCAGTCTTGTAAACTGGAGGTCGAGGGTCGGAATCCCTCTGGGGCCTCACTTTTATTCTTTTGATTAGTTTGATTTATATTACTTTCATGAGACTGTTTTAAACAGTATGTACTCGTCGGCTCCATAGCTCAGTTGGTTAGAGCGCCAGTCTTGTAAACTTGAGGGATGAGGGTCCGAATCCCTCTGGGGCCTCACTTTAATTCTTTTGATTAGTTTGATTTATATTACTGTCATAAGACCGTTTTAAACAGTATGTACTCGTCGGCTCCATAGCTCAGTTGGTTAGAGCGCCAGTCTTGTAAACTGGAGGTCGAGGGTCGGAATCCCTCTGGGGCCTCACTTTTATTCTTTTGATTAGTTTGATTTATATTACTTTCATGAGACCGTTTTAAACAGCATGTACTCGTCGGCTCCATAGCTCAGTTGGTTAGAGCGCCAGTCTTGTAAACTGGAGGTCGAGGGTCGGAATCCCTCTGGGGCCTCACTTTTATTCTTTTGATTAGTTTGATTTATATTACTTTCATGAGACTGTTTTAAACAGTATGTACTCGTCGGCTCCATAGCTCAGTTGGTTAGAGCGCCAGTCTTGTAAACTGGAGGTGGAGGGTCCGAATCCCTCTGGGGCCTCACTTTAATTCTTTTGATTAGTTTGATTTATATTACTGTCATAAGACCGTTTTAAACAGTATGTACTCGTCGGCTCCATAGCTCAGTTGGTTAGAGCGCCAGTCTTGTAAACTGGAGGTCGAGGGTCCGAATCCCTCTGGGGCCACACTTAAATTCTTTTGATTAGTTTGATTTATATTACTTTCATGAGACCGTTTTAAACAGTATGTACACGTCGGCTCCATAGCTCAGTGGGTTAGAGCGCCAGTCTAGTAAACTGGAGGTCGAGGGTCCGAATCCCTCTGGGGCCACATTTAAATTCTTTTGATTAGTTTGATGAATATGACTTTCATTAGACCGTTTTAAACAGTATGTACTCGTAGGCTCCATAGCTCAGTTTGTTAGAGAGCCAGTCTTGTAAACTGGAGGTCGAGGGTCCGAATCCCTCTGGGGCCTCACTTTAATTCTTTTGATTAGGTTGATGAATATTACTTTCATGAGACACTTTTAAACAGTATGTACTAGGCGGCTCCATAGCTCAGTTGGTTAGAGCGCCAGTCTTGTAAACTGGAGGTCGAAGGTCCGAATCCCTCTGGAGCCTCACTTTAATTCTTTTGATTAGTTTGATTTATATTACTTTCATGAGACAGTTTTAAACAGTATGTACTCGTCGGCTCCATAGTTGTTTAGAGCGCCAGTCTTGTAAACTGGAGGTCGAGGGTCCGAATCTCTCTGGGGCCTGACTTTAATTCTTTTTATTAGTTTGATTTATATTACTTTCATGAGACCGTTTTAAACAGTATGTACTCGTCGGCTCCATAGCTCAGTTGGTTAAAGCGCGAGTCTTGTAAACTGGAAGTCGAGGGTCCGAATCCCTCTGGGGCCTCACTTTAAGTTTTTTGATTAGTTTGATTTATATTACTTTCATGAGACCGTTTTTAACAGTATGTACTCGTCGGCTCCATAGCTCAGTTGGTTTGAGCGCCAGTCTTGTAAACTGGAGGTCGAGGGTCCGAATCCCTCTGGGGCCTCACTTTAATTCTTTTGATTAGTTTGATTTATATTACTTTCATGAGACCGTTTTAATCAGTATGTACTCGTCGTCTCCATAGCTAAGTTGGTTAGAGCGCCAGTCTTGTAAACTTGAGGGATGAGGGTCCGAATCCCTCTGGGGCCTCACTTTAATTCTTTTGATTAGTTTGATTTATATTACTGTCATAAGACCGTTTTAAACAGTATGTACTCGTCGGCTCCATAGCTCAGTTGGTTAGAGCGCCAGTCTTGTAAACTGGAGGTCGAGGGTCGGAATCCCTCTGGGGCCTCACTTTTATTCTTTTGATTAGTTTGATTTATATTACTTTCATGAGACCGTTTTAAACAGCATGTACTCGTCGGCTCCATAGCTCAGTTGGTTAGAGCGCCAGTCTTGTAAACTGGAGGTCGAGGGTCGGAATCCCTCTGGGGCCTCACTTTTATTCTTTTGATTAGTTTGATTTATATTACTTTCATGAGACTGTTTTAAACAGTATGTACTCGTCGGCTCCATAGCTCAGTTGGTTAGAGCGCCAGTCTTGTAAACTGGAGGTGGAGGGTCCGAATCCCTCTGGGGCCTCACTTTAATTCTTTTGATTAGTTTGATTTATATTACTGTCATAAGACCGTTTTAAACAGTATGTACTCGTCGGCTCCATAGCTCAGTTGGTTAGAGCGCCAGTCTTGTAAACTGGAGGTCGAGGGTCCGAATCCCTCTGGGGCCACACTTAAATTCTTTTGATTAGTTTGATTTATATTACTTTCATGAGACCGTTTTAAACAGTATGTACTCGTCGGCTCCATAGCTCAGTGGGTTAGAGCGCCAGTCTAGTAAACTGGAGGTCGAGGGTCCGAATCCCTCTGGGGCCACATTTAAATTCTTTTGATTAGTTTGATGAATATGACTTTCATTAGACCGTTTTAAACAGTATGTACTCGTAGGCTCCATAGCTCAGTTTGTTAGAGAGCCAGTCTTGTAAACTGGAGGTCGAGGGTCCGAATCCCTCTGGGGCCTCACTTTAATTCTTTTGATTAGGTTGATGAATATTACTTTCATGAGACACTTTTAAACAGTATGTACTCGGCGGCTCCATAGCTCAGTTGGTTAGAGCGCCAGTCTTGTAAACTGGAGGTCGAAGGTCCGAATCCCTCTGGAGCCTCACTTTAATTCTTTTGATTAGTTTGATTTATATTACTTTCATGAGACAGTTTTAAACAGTATGTACTCGTCGGCTCCATAGTTGTTTAGAGCGCCAGTCTTGTAAACTGGAGGTCGAGGGTCCGAATCTCTCTGGGGCCTGACTTTAATTCTTTTTATTAGTTTGATTTATATTACTTTAATGAGACCGTTTTAAACAGTATGTACTCGTCGGCTCCATAGCTCAGTTGGTTAAAGCGCGAGTCTTGTAAACTGGAAGTCGAGGGTCCGAATCCCTCTGGGGCCTCACTTTAAGTTTTTTGATTAGTTTGATTTATATTACTTTCATGAGACCGTTTTTAACAGTATGTACTCGTCGGCTCCATAGCTCAGTTGGTTTGAGCGCCAGTCTTGTAAACTGGAGGTCGAGGGTCCGAATCCCTCTGGGGCCTCACTTTAATTCTTTTGATTAGTTTGATTTATATTACTTTCATGAGACCGTTTTAATCAGTATGTACTCGTCGTCTCCATAGCTCAGTTGGTTAGAGCGCCAGTCTAGTAAACTGGAGCTCGAGGTTCCGAATCCCTCTGGGGCCTCACTGTAATTCTTTTGATTTATATTACTTTCATGAGACCGTTTTAAACAGTATGTACTCGTCGGCTCCATAGCTCAGTTGGTTAGAAGTCCAGTCTTGTAAACTGGAGGTCGAGGGTCCGAATCCCCTTGAGGCCTCACTTTAATTCTTTTGATTAGTTTGATTTATATTATTTTCATGAGACTGTTTAAAACAGTATGTATTCGTCGGCTCCATAGCTCAGTTGGTTAGAGCGCCAGTCTTGTAAACTGGAGGTCGACGGTCCGAATCCCTCTGGGGCCTCACTTTAATTCTTTTGATTTATATTACTTTCATGAGACCGTTTTAAACAGTATGTACTCGTCGGCTCCATAGCTCAGTTGGTTAGAGCGCCAGTCTAGTAAACTGGAGGTGGAGGGTCCGAATCCCTCTGGGGCCTCACTTTTATTCTTTTGATTAGTTTGATTTATATTACTTTCATGAGACCGTTTTAAACAGCATGTACTCGTCGGCTCCATAGCTCAGTTGGTTAGAGCGCCAGTCTTGTAAACTGGAGGTCGAGGGTCCGAATCCCTCTGGGGCCTCACTTTTATTCTTTTTATTAGTTTGATTTATATTACTTTCATGAGACCGTTTAAAACAGTATGTACTCGTCGGCTCCATAGCTCAGTTGGTTAGAGCGCCAGTCTTGTAAACTGGAGGTCGAGGGTCCGAATCCCTCTGCGGCCTCACTTTAATTCTTTTGATTAGTTTGATTTATATTACTTTCATGAGACCGTTTTAAACAGTATGTACTCGTCGGCTCCATAGCTCAGTTGGTTAGAGCGCCAGTCTTGTAAACTGGAGGTCGAGGGTCCGAATCCCTCTGGGGCCTCACTTTAATTCTTTTGATTAGTTTGATTTATATTACTTTCATGAGACCGTTTTAAACAGTATGTACTCGTCGGCTCCATAGCTCAGTTGGTTAGAGCGCCAGTCTTGTAAACTGGAGGTCGAGGATCCGAACCCCTCTGGGGCCTCACTTTAAGCTTTTTGATTAGTTTGATTTATATTACTCTCATGAGACCGTTTAAAACAGTATGTATTCGTCGGCTCCATAGCTCAGTTGGTCAGAGCGCCAGTCTTGTAAACTGGAGGTCGAGGGTCCGAATCCCTCTGGGGCTTCACTTTAAGTTTTTGATTAGTTTGATTTGTATTATTTTCATGAGACTGTTTAAAACAGTATGTATTCGTCGGCTCCATATCTCAGTTGGTTAGAGCGCCAGTCTTGTAAACTGGAGGTCGACAGTCCGAATCCCTCTGGGGCCTCACTTTAATTCTTTTGATTAGTTTGATTTATATTACTTTCATGAGACCGTTAAAACAGTATGTACTCGTCGGCTCCATAGCTCAGTTGGTTAGAGCGCCAGTCTTGTAAACTGGAGGTCGAGGGTCCGAATCCCTCTGGTACCTCACTTTTATTCTTTTGATTAGTTTGATTTATATTACTTTCATGAGACCGTTTTAAACAGTATGTACTCGTCGGCTCCATAGCTCAGTTGGTTAGAGCGCCAGTCTTGTCAACTGGAGGTCGAGGGTCCGAATCCCTCTGGGGCCTCACTTTAATTCTTTTGATTAGTTTGATTTATATTACTTTCATGAGACCGTTTTAAACAGTATGTACTCGTCGGCTCCATAGCTCAGTTGGTAAAAGCGCCAGTCTTGTAAACTGGAGGTCGAGGGTCCGAATCCCTCTGGGGCCTCACTTTAATTCTTTCGATTAGTTTGATGAATATTACTTTCATGAGACCGTTTAAAACAGTATGTATTCGTCGGCTCCATAGCTCAGTTGGTTAGAGCGCCAGTCTTGTAAACTGGAGGTCGAGGGTCCGAATCCCTCTGGGGCTTCACTTTAAGTTTTTGATTAGTTTGATTTGTATTATTTTCATGAGACTGTTTAAAACAGTATGTATTCGTCGGCTCCATATCTCAGTTGGTTAGAGCGCCAGTCTTGTAAACTGGAGGTCGACAGTCCGAATCCCTCTGGGGCCTCACTTTAATTCTTTTGATTAGTTTGATTTATATTACTTTCATGAGACCGTTAAAACAGTATGTACTCGTCGGCTCCATAGCTCAGTTGGTTAGAGCGCCAGTCTTGTAAACTGGAGGTCGAGGGTCCGAATCCCTCTGGTACCTCACTTTTATTCTTTTGATTAGTTTGATTTATATTACTTTCATGAGACCGTTTTAAACAGTACGTACTCGTTGGCTCCATAGCTCAGTTGGTTAGAGCGCCAGTCTTGTAAACTGGAGGTCGAGGGTCCGAATCCCTCTGGGGCCTCACTTTTATTCTTTTGATTAGTTTGATTTATATTACTTTCATGAGACCGTTTTAAACAGTATGTACTCGTCGGCTGCATAGCTCAGTTGGTTAGAGCGCCAGTCTTGTAAACTGGAGGTCGAGGGTCCGAATCCCTCTGGGGCCTCACTTTAATTCTTTCGATTAGTTTGATTAATATTACTTTCATGAGACCGTTTTAAACAGTATGTACTCGTCGGCTCCATAGCTCAGTTGGTTAGAGCGCCAGTCTTGTATACTGGAGGTCGAGGGTCCGAATCCCTCTGGGGCCACACTTAAATTCTTTTGATTAGTTTGATGAATATTACTTTCATGAGACCGTTTAAAACAGTATGTACTCGTCGGCCCCATAGCTCAGTTGGTTAGAGCGCCAGTCTTGTAAACTGGAGGTCGAGGGTCCGAATCCCTCTTGGGCCTCACTTTAATTCTTTTTATTAGTTTGATTTATATTACTTTCATGAGACCGTTTTAAACAGTGTGTACTCGTCGGCTCCATAGCTCAGTTGGTTAGAGCGCCAGTCTTGTAAACTGGAAGTCGAAGGTCCGAATCCCTCTGGGGCCTCACTTTAATTCTTTAGATTAGTTTGATTTATATTACTTTCATGAGACAGTTTTAAACAGTATGTACTCGTCGGCTCCATAGCTTAGTTGGTTAGAGCGCCATCTAGTAAACTGGAGGTCGAGGGTCCGAATCCCTCTGGGGCCTCACTTTAATTCTTTTGATTAGTTTGCTTTATATTACTTTCATGAGACCGTTTAAAACAGTATGTACTCGTCGGCTCCATAGCTTTGTTGGTTAGAGCGCCATCTAGTAAACTGGAGGTCGAGGGTCCGAATCCCTCTGGGGCCTCACTTTAATTCTTTTGATTAGTTTGATTTATATTACTTTCATGAGACAGTTTTAAACAGTATGTACTCGTCGGCTCCATAGCTTAGTTGGTTAGAGCGCCAGTCTTGTAAACTGGAAGTCGAAGGTCCGAATACCTCTCGGGCCTCACTTTAATTCTTTTGATTAGTTTGATTTATATTACTTTCATGAGACAGTTTTTAACAGTATGTACTCGTCGGCTCCATAGCTCAGTTGGTTAGAGCGCCATCTAGTAAACTGGAGGTCGAGGGCACGAATCCATCTGGGGCCTCACTTTTATTCTTTTGATTAGTTTGATTTATATTACTTTCATGAGACCGTTTTAAACAGTATGTACTCGTCGGCTCCATAGCTCAGTTGGTTAGAGCGCCATCTAGTAAACTGGAGGTCGAGGGTCCGAATCCCTCTGGGGCCTCACTTTTATTCTTTTGATTAGTTTGATTTATATTACTTTCATGAGACCGTTTTAAACAGTATGTACTCGTTTGCTCCATAGCTCAGTTGGTTAGAGCGCCAGTCTTGTAAACTGGAGGTCGAGGGTCCGAATCTTTCTGGGGGCCTCACTTTTATCCTTTTGATTAGTTTGATTTATATTACTTTCATGAGACCGTTTTAAACAGTATGTACTCGTCGGCTCCATAGCTCAGTTGGTTAGAGCGCCATCTAGTAAACTGGAGGTCAAGGGTCCGAATCTCTCTGGGGCCTCACTTTTATTCTTTTGATTAGTTTGATTTATATTACTTTCATGAGACAGTTTGAAACAGTATGTACTCGTCGGCTCCATAGCTCAGTTGGTTAGAGCGCCAGTCTTGTAAACTGGAGGTCGAGGGTCCGAATCTATCTGCGGCGTAACTCTCAGTTTTTTTATTAGTTTGATGTATATTACTTTCATTAGACCGTTTTAAACAGTATGTACTCATAGGCTCAATAGCTCCGTTTGTTAGAGCGCCAGTCTAGTAAACTGGAGGTCGAGGGTCCGAATCCCTCTGGGGCCTCACTTTAATTCTTTTGATTGGTTTGATTTATATTACTTTCATGAGACCGTTTTAAACAGTATGTATACGTGGGCTTTATAGCTCAGTTGGTTAGAGCGCCAGTCTTGTAAACTGGAGGTCGAGGGTCCGAATCCCTCTGGGGCCTCACTTTAATTCTTTTGATTAGTTTGATTTATATTACTTTCATGAGACAGTTTTAAACAGTATGTACTCGTCGGCTCCATAGCTCAGTTGGTTAGAGCGCCAGTCTTGTAAACTGGAGGTCGAGGGTCCGAATCCCTCTGGGGCCTCACTTTAATTCTTTTGATTAGTTTGATTTATATTACTTTCATGAGACCGTTTTAATCAGTATGTATTCGTCGGCTCCATAGCTCAGTTGGTTAGAGCGCCAGTCTTGTAAACTGGAGGTCGAGGGTCAGAATCCCTCTGGGGCCTCAGTTTTATCCTTTTGATTAGTTTGATTTATATTACTTTCATGAGACCGTTTTAAACAGTATGTACTCGTCGGCTCCGTAGCTCAGTTGGTTAGAGCGCCAGTCTTGTAAACTGGAGGTCGAGGGTCCGAATCCATCTGGGGCCTCACTTTAATTCTTTTGATTAGTTTGATTTATATTACTTTCATGAGACCGTTTTAAACCGCATGTACTCGTCGGCTCCATAGCTCAGTTGGTTAGAGCGCCAGTCTTGTAAACTGGAGGTCGAGGGTCCGAATCCCTCTGGGGCCTCACTTTAAGTTTTTTAATTAGTTTGATTTATATTACTTTCATGAGACCGTTTTAAACAGTATGTACTCGTCGGCTCCATAGCTCAGTTGGTTAGAGCGCCATCTAGTAAACTGGAGGTCGAGGGTCCGAATCCCTCTGGGGCCTCACTTTAATTCTTTTTATTAGTTTGATTTATATTACTTTCATGAGACCGTTTTAAACAGTATGTACTCGTCGGTTCCATAGATCAGTTGGTTAGAGCGCCAGTCTTGTAAACTGGAAGTCGAGGGTCCGAATCCCTCTAGGGCCTCCTTTTTATTCTTTTGATTAGTTTGATTTATATTACTTTCATGACACCGTTTTAAACAGTATGTACTCGTCGGCTCCATAGCTCAGTTGGTTAGAGCGCCATCTAGTAAACTGGAGGTCGAGGGTCCGAATCCCTCTGGGGCCTCACTTTTATTCTTTTGATTAGTTTGATTTATATTACTTTCATGAGACCGTTTTAAACAGTATGTACTCGTCGGCTCCATAGCTCAGTTGGTTAGAGCGCCATCTAGTAAACTGGAGGTCGAGGGTCCGAATCCCTCTGGGGCCTCACTTTTATTCTTTTGATTAGTTTGATTTATATTACTTTCATGAGACCGTTTTAAACAGTATGTACTCGTTTGCTCCATAGCTCAGTTGGTTAGAGCGCCAGTCTTGTAAACTGGAGGTCGAGGGTCCGAATCTTTCTGGGGGCCTCACTTTTATCCTTTTGATTAGTTTGATTTATATTACTTTCATGAGACCGTTTTAAACAGTATGTACTCGTCGGCTCCATAGCTCAGTTGGTTAGAGCGCCATCTAGTAAACTGGAGGTCAAGGGTCCGAGTCTCTCTGGGGCCTCACTTTTATTCTTTTGATTAGTTTGATTTATATTACTTTCATGAGACAGTTTGAAACAGTATGTACTCGTCGGCTCCATAGCTCAGTTGGTTAGAGCGCCAGTCTTGTAAACTGGAGGTCGAGGGTCCGAATCTATCTGCGGCGTAACTCTCAGTTTTTTTATTAGTTTGATGTATATTACTTTCATTAGACCGTTTTAAACAGTATGTACTCATAGGCTCCATAGCTCCGTTTGTTAGAGCGCCAGTCTAGTAAACTGGAGGTCGAGGGTCCGAATCCCTCTGGGGCCTCACTTTAATTCTTTTGATTGGTTTGATTTATATTACTTTCATGAGACCGTTTTAAACAGTATGTATACGTGGGCTCCATAGCTCAGTTGGTTAGAGCGCCAGTCTTGTAAACTGGAGGTCGAGGGTCCGAATCCCTCTGGGGCCTCACTTTAATTCTTTTGATTAGTTTGATTTATATTACTTTCATGAGACCGTTTTAAACAGTATGTACTCGTCGGCTCCATAGCTCAGTTGGTTAGAGCGCCAGTCTTGTAAACTCGAGGTCGAGGGTCCGAATCCCTCTGGGGCCTCACTTTAATTCTTTTGATTAGTTTGATTTATATTACTTTCATGAGACCGTTTTAATCAGTATGTATTCGTCGGCTCCATAGCTCAGTTGGTTAGAGCGCCAGTCTTGTAAACTGGAGGTCGAGGGTCCGAATCCCTCTGGGGCCTCACTTTAATTCTTTTGATTAGTTTGATTTATATTACTTTCATGAGACCGTTTTAAACCGCATTTACTCGTCGGCTCCATAGCTCAGTTGGTTAGAGCGCCTGTCTTGTAAACTGGAGGTCGAGGGTCCGAATCCCTCTGGGGCCTCACTTTAAGTTTTTTAATTAGTTTGATTTATATTACTTTCATGAGACCGTTTTAAACAGTATGTACTCGTCGGCTCCATAGCTCAGTTGGTTAGAGCGCCATCTAGTAAACTGGAGGTCAAGGGTCCGAATCCCTCTGGGGCCTCACTTTAATTCTTTTGATTAGTTTGATTTATATTACTTTCATGAGACCGTTTTAAACCGCATGTACTCGTCGGCTCCATAGCTCAGTTGGTTAGAGCGCCAGTCTTGTAAACTGGAGGTCGAGGGTCCGAATCCCTCTGGGGCCTCACTTTAAGTTTTTTAATTAGTTTGATTTATATTACTTTCATGAGACCGTTTTAAACAGTATGTACTCGTCGGCTCCATAGCTCAGTTGGTTAGAGCGCCATCTAGTAAACTGGAGGTCGAGGGTCCGAATCCCTCTGGGGCCTCACTTTTATTCTTTTGATTAGTTTGATTTATATTACTTTCATGAGACCGTTTTAAACAGTATGTACTCGTCGGCTCCATAGCTCAGTTGGTTAGAGCGCCAGTCTTGTAAACTGGAAGTCGAGGGTCCGAATCCCTCTAGGGCCTCCTTTTTATTCTTTTGATTAGTTTGATTTATATTACTTTCATGAAACCGTTTTAAACAGTATGTACTCGTCGGCTCCATAGCTCAGTTGGTTAGAGCGCCATCTAGTAAACTGGAGCTCGAGGGTCCGAATCCCTCTGGGGCCTCACTTTTATTCTTTTGATTAGTTTGATTTATATTACTTTCATGAGACCGTTTTAAACAGTATGTACTCGTCGGCTCCATAGCTCAGTTGGTTAGAGCGCCAGTCTTGTAAACTGGAAGTCGAGGGTCCGAATCCCTCTAGGGCCTCCTTTTTATTCTTTTGATTAGTTTGATTTATATTACTTTCATGACACCGTTTTAAACAGTATGTACTCGTCGGCTCCATAGCTCAGTTGGTTAGAGCGCCATCTAGTAAACTCACGGACGAGGGTCCGAATCCCTCTGGGGCCTCACTTTAATTCTTTTGATGAGTTTGATTTATATTACTTTCATGAGACCGTTTTAAACAGCATGTACTCGTCGGCTCTATAGCTCAGTTGGTTAGAGCGCCAGTCTTGTAAACTGGAGGTCGAGGGTCCGAATCCCTCTGGGGCCTCACTTTAATTCTTTTGATTAGTTTGATTTATATTACTTTCATGGAACCGTTTTAAACAGTATGTACTCGTCGGCTCCATAGCTCAGTTGGTTAGAGCGCCAGTCTTGTAAACTGGAGGTCGAGGGTCCGAATCCCTCTGGGGCCTCACTTTAATTCTTTTGATTAGTTTGATTTATATTACTTTCATGAGACCGTTTTAAAAAGTATGTACTCGTCGGCTCCATAGCTCAGTTGGTTAGAGCGCCAGTCTTGTAAACTGGAGGTAGAGGGTCCGAATCCCTCTGGGGCCTCACTTTAATTCTTTTGATAAGTTTGATTTATATTACTTTCATGAGACCGTTTTAACCAGCATGCACTCGTCGGCTCCATAGCGCAGTTGGTGAGAGCGCCAGTTTTCTAAACTGGAGGTCGAGGGTCCGAATCCCTCTGGGGCCTCACTTTAATTCTTTTGATTAGTTTGATTGATATTACTTTCATGAGACCGTTTTAAACAGTATGTACTCGTCGGCTGCATAGCTCAGTTGGTTAAGGCGCCAGTCTTGTAAACTGGAGGTCGAGGGTCCGAATCCCTCTGGGGCCTCACTTTAAGTTTTTTGATTAGTTTGATTTATATTACTTTCATGAGACCGTTTTAAACAGTATGTACTCGTCGGCTCCATAGCTCAGTTGGTTAGAGCGCCAGTCTAGTAAACTGGAGGTCGATGGGTCCAAATCCCTCTGGGGCCTCACTTTAAGTTTTTTGATTAGTTTGATTGATATTCCTTTCATGAGACCGTTTTAAACAGTATGTACTCGTCGGCTCCATAGCTCAGTTTGTTAGAGCGCCAGTCATGTAAACTGGAGGTCGAGGGTCCGAATCCCTCTGAGGCGTCACTCTCAGTTTTTTGATTAGTTTTATTTATATTAGTTTCATGAGACCGTTTTAAACAGCATGTACTCGTCGGCTCCATAGCTCAGTTGGTTAGAGCGCCAGTCTTGTAAACTGGAGGTCGAGGGTCCGAATCCCTCTGAGGCGTCACTCTCAGTTTTTTGATTAGTTTGATTTATATTACTTTCATGAGACCGTTTGAAACAGTATGTACTCGTCGGCTCTATAGCTCAGTTGGTTAGAGCGCCAGTCTTGTAAACTGGAGGTCGAGGGTCCGAATCCCTCTGATGCGTCACTCTCAGTTTTTTCATTAGTTTGATTTGTATTACTTTCATGAGAACGTTTTAAACAGTATGCACTCGTCGGCTCCATAGCGCAGTTGGTGAGAGCGCCAGTTTTGTAAACTGGAGGTCGAGGGTCCGAATCCCTCTGGGGCCTCACTTTAATTCTTTTTATTAGTTTGATTGATATTACTTTCATGAGACCGTTTTAAACAGTATGTACTCGTCGGCTCCATAGCCCTGTTGGTTAGAGAACCAGTCTTGTAAACTGGAGGTCGAGGGTCCGAATCCCTCTGGTGCCTCACTTAAAGTTTTTTGATTAGTTTGATTGATATTACTTTCATGAGACCGTTTTAAACAGTATGTACTCGTCGGCTCCATAGCTCAGTTTGTTAGAGCGCCAGTCATGTAAACTGGAGGTCGAGGGTCCGAATCTCTCTGAGGCGTCACTCTCAGTTTTTTGATTAGTTTTATTTATATTAGTTTCATGAGACCGTTTTAAACAGCATGTACTGGTCGGCTCCATAGATCAGTTGGTTAGAGCGCCAGTCTTGTAAACTGGTGGTCGAGGGTCCGAATCCCTCTGGGGCCTCACTTTAATTCTTTTGATTAGTTTGAGTAATATTACTTTCATGAGACCGTTTTAAACAGTATGTACTCGTCGGCTCCATAGCTCGGTTGGTTAGAGCGCCAGTCTTGTAAACTGGAAGTCGAGGGTCCGAATCCATCTGGGGCCTCACTTTAATTCTTTTGATTAGTTTGATTTATATTACTTTCATGAGACTGTTTTAAACAGTATGCACTTGTCGGCTCCATAGCTAAGTTTGTTAGAGCGCCAGTCTTGTAAACTGGTGGTCGAGGGTCCGAATCCCTCTGGGGCCTCACTTTAATTCTTTTGATTAGTTTTATTTATATTAGTTTCATGAGACCGTTTTAAACAGCATGTACTGGTCGGCTCCATAGATCAGTTGGTTAGAGCGCCAGTCTTGTAAACTGGTGGTCGAGGGTCCGAATCCCTCTGGGGCCTCACTTTAATTCTTTTGATTAGTTTGATTTATATTACTTTCATGAGACTGTTTTAAACAGCATGTACTGGTCGGCTCCATAGATCAGTTGGTTAGAGCGCCAGTCTTGTAAACTGGTGGTCGAAAGTCCGAATCCCTCTGGGGCCACACTTTAATTCTTTTGATTAGTTTGATTGATATTACTTTCATGAGACCGTTTTAAACAGTATGTACACGTCGGCTTCATAGCTCAGTTGGTTAGAGCGCCAGTCTTGTAAACTGGAGGTCGAGGGTCCGAATCCCTCTGGGGCCTCACTTTAAGTTTTTTGATTAGTTTGATTTATATTACTTTCATGAGACCGTTTTAAACAGTATGTACTCGTCGGCTCCATAGCTCAGTTGGTTAGAGCGCCAGTCTTGTAAACTGGAGGTCGAGGGTCCGAATCCCTCTGAGGCGTCACTCTCAGTTTTTTGATTAGTTTGATTTATATTACTTTCATGAGACCGTTTTAAACAGTATGTACTCGTCGGCTCCATAGCTCTGTTGGTTTGAGCGCCAGTCTAGTAAACTGGAGGTCGAGGGTCCGAATCCCTCTGGGGCCTCACTTTAAGTTTTTTGATTAGTTTGATTGATATTCTTTTCATGAGACCGTTTTAAACAGTATGTACTCGTCGGCTCCATAGCTCAGTTAGTTAGAGCGCCAGTCTAGTAAACTGGAGGTCGAGGCTCCAAATCCCTCTGAGGCGTCACTCTCAGTTTTTTTGATTAGTTTTATTTATATTAGTTTCATGAGACCGTTTTAAACAGCATGTACTCGTCGGCTCCATAGCTCAGTTGGTTAGAGCGCCATCTAGTAAACTGGAGGTCGAGGGTCCGAATCCCTCTGGGGCTTCACTTTTATTCTTTTGATTAGTTTGATTTATATTACTTTCATGAGACCGTTTTAAACAGTATGTACTCGTCGGCTCCATAGCTCAGTTGGTTAGAGCGCCAGTCTTGTAAACTGGAAGTCGAGGGTCCGAATCCCTCTAGGGCCTCCTTTTTATTCTTTTGATTAGTTTGATTTATATTACTTTCATGACACCGTTTTAAACAGTATGTACTCGTCGGCTCCATAGCTCAGTTGGTTAGAGCGCCAGTCTTGTAAACTGGAGGTCGAGGGTCCGAATCCCTCTGGGGCCTCACTTTAATTCTTTTGATTAGTTTGATTTATATTACTTTCATGAGACCGTTTTAAACAGCATGTACTCATCGGCTCTATAGCTCAGTTGGTTAGAGCGCCAGTCTTGTAAACTGGAGGTCGAGGGTCCGAATCCCTCTGGGGCCTCACTTTAATTCTTTTGATTAGTTTGATTTATATTACTTTCATGGAACCGTTTTAAACAGTATGTACTCGTCGGCTCCATAGCTCAGTTGGTTAGAGCGCCAGTCTTGTAAACTGGAGGTCGAGGGTCCGAATCCCTCTGGGGCCTCACTTTAATTCTTTTGATTAGTTTGATTTATATTACTTTCATGAGACCGTTTTAAAAAGTATGTACTCGTCGGCTCCATAGCTCAGTTGGTTAGAGCGCCAGTCTTGTAAACTGGAGGTAGAGGGTCCGAATCCCTCTGGGGCCTCACTTTAATTCTTTTGATAAGTTTGATTTATATTACTTTCATGAGACCGTTTTAAACAGTATGCACTCGTCGGCTCCATAGCGCAGTTGGTGAGAGCGCCAGTTTTCTAAACTGGAGGTCGAGGGTCCGAATCCCTCTGGGGCCTCACTTTAATTCTTTTGATTAGTTTGATTGATATTACTTTCATGAGACCGTTTTAAACAGTATGTACTCGTCGGCTGCATAGCTCAGTTGGTTAAGGCGCCAGTCTTGTAAACTGGAGGTCGAGGGTCCGAATCCCTCTGGGGCCTCACTTTAAGTTTTTTTGATTAGTTTGATTTATATTACTTTCATGAGACCGTTTTAAACACTATGTAATCGTCGGCTCCATAGCTCAGTTGGTTAGAGCGCCAGTCTAGTAAACTGGAGGTCGAGGGTCCAAATCCCTCTGGGGCCTCACTTTAAGTTTTTTGATTAGTTTGATTGATATTCCTTTCATGAGACCGTTTTAAACAGTATGTACTCGTCGGCTCCATAGCTCAGTTTGTTAGAGCGCCAGTCATGTAAACTGGAGGTCGAGGGTCCGAATCCCTGTGAGGCGTCCCTCTCAGTTTTTTGATTAGTTTGATTTATATTACTTTCATGAGACCGTTTTAAACAGTATGTACTCGTCGGCTCCATAGCTCAGTTGGTTAGAGCGCCAGTCTTGTAAACTGGAAGTCGAGGGTCCGAATCCCTCTAGGGCCTCCTTTTTATTCTTTTGATTAGTTTGATTTATATTACTTTCATGACACCGTTTTAAACAGTATGTACTCGTCGGCTCCATAGCTCAGTTGGTTAGAGCGCCATCTAGTAAACTCACGGACGAGGGTCCGAATCCCTCTGGGGCCTCACTTTAATTCTTTTGATTAGTTTGATTTATATTACTTTCATGAGACCGTTTTAAACAGCATGTACTCGTCGGCTCTATAGCTCAGTTGGTTAGAGCGCCAGTCGTGTAAACTGGAGGTCGAGGGTCCGAATCCCTCTGGGGCCTCACTTTAATTCTTTTGATTAGTTTGATTTATATTACTTTCATGGAACCGTTTTAAACAGTATGTACTCGTCGGCTCCATAGCTCAGTTGGTTAGAGCGCCAGTCTTGTAAACTGGAGGTCGAGGGTCCGAATCTCTCTGGGGCCTCACTTTAATTCTTTTGATTAGTTTGATTTATATTACTTTCATGAGACCGTTTTAAAAAGTATGTACTCGTCGGCTCCATAGCTCAGTTGGTTAGAGCGCCAGTCTTGTAAACTGGAGGTAGAGGGTCCGAATCCCTCTGGGGCCTCACTTTAATTCTTTTGATAAGTTTGATTTATATTACTTTCATGAGACCGTTTTAAACAGTATGCACTCGTCGGCTCCATAGCGCAGTTGGTGAGAGCGCCAGTTTTCTAAACTGGAGGTCGAGGGTCCGAATCCCTCTGGGGCCTCACTTTAATTCTTTTGATTAGTTTGATTGATATTACTTTCATGAGACCGTTTTTAACAGTATGCACTCGTCGGCTGCATAGCTCAGTTGGTTAAGGCGCCAGTCTTGTAAACTGGAGGTCGAGGGTCCGAATCCCTCTGGGGCCTCACTTTAAGTTTTTTGATTAGTTTGATTTATATTACTTTCATGAGACCGTTTTAAACACTATGTAATCGTCGGCTCCATAGCTCAGTTGGTTAGAGCGCCAGTCTAGTAAACTGGAGGTCGAGGGTCCAAATCCCTCTGGGGCCTCACTTTAAGTTTTTTGATTAGTTTGATTGATATTCCTTTCATGAGACCGTTTTAAACAGTATGTACTCGTCGGCTCCATAGCTCAGTTTGTTAGAGCGCCAGTCATGTAAACTGGAGGTCGAGGGTCCGAATCCCTCTGATGCGTCACTCTCAGTTTTTTGATTAGTTTTATTTATATTAGTTTCATGAGACCGTTTTAAACAGCATGTACTCGTCGGCTCCATAGCTCAGTTGGTTAGAGCGCCAGTCTTGTAAACTGGAAATCGAGGGTCCGAATCCCTCTGAGGCGTCACTCTCAGTTTTTTGATTAGTTTGATTTATATTACTTTCATGAGACCGTTTGAAACAGTATGTACTCGTCGGCTCTATAGCTCAGTTGGTTAGAGCGCCAGTCTTGTAAACTGGAGGTCGAGGGTCCGAATCCCTCTGATGCGTCACTCTCAGTTTTTTCATTAGTTTGATTTGTATTACTTTCATGAGACCGTTTTAAACAGTATGCACTCGTCGGCTCCATAGCGCAGTTGGTGAGAGCGCCAGTTTTGTAAACTGGAGGTCGAGGGTCCGAATCCCTCTGGGGCCTCACTTTAATTCTTTTTATTAGTTTGATTGATATTACTTTCATGAGACCGTTTTAAACAGTATGTACTCGTCGGCTCCATAGCTCAGTTGGTTAGAGCGCCAGTCTTGTAAACTGGAGGTCGAGGGTCCGAATCCCTCTGGTGCCTCACTTAAAGTTTTTTGATTAGTTTGATTGATATTACTTTCATGAGACCGTTTTAAACAGTATGTACTCGTCGGCTCCATAGCTCAGTTTGTTAGAGCGCCAGTCATGTAAACTGGAGGTCGAGGGTCCGAATCTCTCTGAGGCGTCACTCTCAGTTTTTTGATTAGTTTAATTTATATTAGTTTCATGAGACCGTTTTAAACAGCATGTACTGGTCGGCTCCATAGATAAGTTGGTTAGAGCGCCAGTCTTGTAAACTGGTGGTCGAGGGTCCGAATCCCTCTGGGGCCTCACTTTAATTCTTTTGATTAGTTTGATTTATATTACTTTCATGAGACCGTTTTAAACAGTATGTACTCGTCGGCTCCATAGCTCGGTTGGTTAGAACGCCAGTCTTGTAAACTGGAAGTCGAGGGTCCGAATCTCTCTGGGGCCTCACTTTAATTCTTTTGATTAGTTTGATTTATATTACTTTCATGAGACTGTTTTAAACAGTATGTACACGTCGGCTTCATAGCTCAGTTGGTTAGAGCGCCAGTCTTGTAAACTGGAGGTCGAGGGTCCGAATCCCTCTGGGGCCTCACTTTAAGTTTTTTGATTAGTTTGATTTATATTACTTTCATGAGACCGTTTTAAACAGTATGTACTCGTCGGCTCCATAGCTCAGTTGGTTAGAGCGCCAGTCTTGTAAACTGGAGGTCGAGGGTCCGAATCCCTCTGAGGCGTCACTCTCAGTTTTTTGATTAGTTTGATTTATATTACTTTCATGAGACCGTTTTAAACAGTATGTACTCGTCGGCTCCATAGCTCTGTTGGTTTGAGCGCCAGTCTAGTAAACTGGAGGTCGAGGGTCCGAATCCCTCTGCGGCCTTACTTTAAGTTTTTTGATTAGTTTGATTGATATTCCTTTCATGAGACCGTTTTAAACAGTATGTACTCGTCGGCTCCATAGCTCAGTTAGTTAGAGCGCCAGTCATGTAAACTGGAGGTTGAGGCTCCAAATCCCTCTGAGGCGTCACTCTCAGTTTTTTTGATTAGTTTTATTTATATTAGTTTCATGAGACCGTTTTAAACAGCATGTACTCGTCGGCTCCATAGCTCAGTTGGTTAGAGCGCCAGTCTTGTAAACTGGAGGTCGAGGGTCCGAATCCCTCTGAGGCGTCACTCTCAGTTTTTTGATTAGTTTTATTTATATTACTTTCATGAGACCGTTTTAAACAGTATCTACTCGTCGGCTCCATAGCTCAGTTGGTTAGAGCGCCAGTCTTGTAAACTGGAGGTCGAGGGTCCGAATCCCTCTGGGGCCTCACTTTAATTCTTTTGATTAGTTTGATTTATATTACTTTCATGAGACCGTTTTAAACAGTATGTACACGTCGGCTTCATAGCTCAGTTGGTTAGAGCGCCAGTCTTGTAAACTGGAGGTCGAGGGTCCGAATCCCTCTGGGGCCTCACTTGAAGTTTTTTGATTAGTTTGATTTATATTACTTTCATTAGACCGTTTTAAACAGTATGTACTCGTCGGCTCCATAGCTCAGTTGGTTAGAGCGCCAGTCTTGTAAACTGGAGGTCGAGGGTCCGAATCCCTCTGAGGCGTCACTCTCAGTTTTTTGATTAGTTTGATTTATATTACTTTCATGAGACCGTTTTAAACAGGATGTACTCGTCGGCTCCATAGCTCAGTTGATTAGAGCGCCAGTCTTGTAAACTGGAGGTCGAGGGTCCGAATCCCACTGGGGCCTCACTTTAATTCTTTTTATTAGTTTGATTTATATTACTTTCATGAGACCGTTTTAAACAGTATGTACTAGTCGGCTCCATAGCTCAGTTGGTTAAAGCGCCAGTCTTGTAAACTGGAGGTCGAGGGTCCGAATCCCTCTGGTTCTCACTTGAATTCTTTTGATTAGTTTGATTTATATTACTTTCATGAGACCGTTTTAACCGCGTGTACCCGTCGGCTCCATAGCTCAGTTGGTTAGAGCGCCAGTCTAGTAAACTAGAGTCGAGGGTCCGAATCCTTCTGGGGCCTCACTTTAATTCTTTTGATTAGTTTGATTAATATTACTTTCATGAGACCGTTTTTAACAGTATGTACTCGTCGGTACCATAGCTCAGTTGGTTAGAGCGCCAGTCTTGTAAACTGGAGGTCGAGGGTCCGAATCCCTCTGGAGCCTCACTTTAATTCTTTTGATTAGTTTGATTTATATTACTTTCATGAGACCGTTTTAAACAGTATGCACTCGTCGGCTCGATAGCGCAGTTGGTGAGAGCGCCAGTTTTGTAAACTGGAGGTCGAGGGTCCGAATCCATCTGGGGCCTCACTTTAATTCTTTTGATTCGTTTGATTGATATTACTTTCATGAGACCGTTTTAAACAGTATGTACTCGTCGGCTCAATAGCTCAGTTGGTTAGAGCGCCAGTCTTGTAAACTGGAGGTCAAGGGTCCGAATCCCTCTGGGGCCTCACTTTAAGTTTTTTGATTAGTTTGATTGATATTACTTTCATGAGACCGTTTTAAACAGTATGTACTCGTCGGCTCCATAGCTCAGTTGGTTAGAGCGCCAGTCTTGTAAACTGGAGGTCGAGGGTCCGAATCCTTCTCAGGCCTCACTTTAAGTTTTTTGATTAGTTTGATTTATATTACTTTCATGAGACCGTTTTAAACAGTATGTACTCGTTGGCTCCATAGCTCAGTTGGTTAGAGCGCCAGTCTTGTAAACTGGAGGTCGAGGATCCGAATCCCTCTGGGGCCTCACTTTTATTATTTTGATTAGTTTGATTGATATTACTTTCATGAGACCGTTTTAAACAGTATGTACTCGTCGGCTCCATAGCTCAGTTGGTTAGAGCGCCAGTCATGTAAACTGGAGGTCGAGGTTCCGAATCCCTCTGAGGCGTCACTCTCAGTTTTTTGAATAGTTTTATTTATATTAGTTTCATGAGACCCTTTTAAACAGCATGTACTCGTCGGCTCCATAGCTCAGTTGGTTAGAGCGCCAGTCTTGTAAACTGGAGGTCGAGGGTCCGAATCCCTCTGGGGCCTCAAGTTAATTCTTTTGATTAGTTTGATTAATATTACTTTCATGAATCCGTTTTAAACAGTATGTACTCGTCGGCTCCATAGCTCAGTTGGTTAGAGCGCCAGTCTTGTAAACTGGAGGTCGAGGGTCCGAATCCCTCTGGGGCCTCACTTTAATTCTTTTGATTAGTTTGATTTATATTACTTTCATGAGACCGTTTTAAACAGTATGCACTCGTCGGCTCCATAGCGCAGTTGGTGAGAGCGCCAGTTTTGTAAACTGGAGGTCGAGGGTCATAATCACTCTGGGGCCTCACTTTAATTCTTTTGATTAGTTTGATTGATATTACTGTCATGAGACAGTTTTAAACAGTATGTACTCGTCGGCTCCATAGCTCAGTTGGTTAGAGCGCCAGTCTTGTAAACTGGAGGTCGAGGTTCCGAATCCCTCTGAGGCGTCACTCTCAGTTTTTTGAATAGTTTTATTTATATTAGTTTCATGAGACCCTTTTAAACAGCATGTACTCGTCGGCTCCATAGCTCAGTTGGTTAGAGCGCCAGTCTTGTAAACTGGAGGTCGAGTGTCCGAATCCCTCTGGGGCCTCACTTTTATTCTTTTGATTAGTTTGATTTATATTACTTTCATGAGACAGTTTTAAACAGTATGTACTCGTCGGCTCCATAGCTCAGTTGGTTAGAGCGCCAGTCTTGTAAACTGGAGGTCGAGGGTCCGAATACCTCTGGGGCCTCACTTTTATTCTTTTGATTAGTTTGATTTATATTACTTTCATGAAACAGTTTTACACAGTATGTACTCGTCGGCTCCATAGCTCAGTTGGTTAGAGCGCCAGTCTTGTAAACTGGAGGTCGAGGGTCCGAATCCCTCTGGGGCTCACTTTAATTCTATTGATAAGTTTGATTTATATTACTGTCATGAGACCGTTTTAAACAGTATGTACTCGTCGGCTCCATAGCTCAGTTTGTTAGAGCGCCAGTCTAGTAAACTGGAGGTCGAGGGTCCGAATCCCTCTGGATCCTCACTTTAATTCTATTGATTAGTTTGATTTATATTACTTTCATGAGACCGTTTTAAACAGTATGTACTCGTCGGCTCCATAGCTCAGTTGGTAAGAGCGCCAGTCTTGTAAACTGGAGGTCGAGGGTCCGAATCCCTCTGGGGCCTCACTTTTATTCTTTTGATTAGTTTGATTTATATTACTTTCATGAGACAGTTTTAAACAGTATGTACTCGTCGGCTCCATAGCTCAGTTGGTTAGAGCGCCAGTCTTGTAAACTGGAGGTCGAGGGTCCGAATACCTCTGGGGCCTCACTTTTATTCTTTTGATTAGTTTGATTTATATTACTTTCATGAGACAGTTTTAAACAGTATGTACTCGTCGGCTCCATAGCTCAGTTGGTTAGAGCGCCAGTCTTGTAAACTGGAGGTCGAGGGTCCGAATACCTCTGGGGCCTCACTTTTATTCTTTTGATTAGTTTGATTTATATTACTTTCATGAGACAGTTTTAAACAGTATGTACTCGTCGGCTCCATAGCTCAGTTGGTTAGAGCGCCAGTCTTGTAAACTGGAGGTCGAGGGTCCGAATCCCTCTGGGGCCTCACTTTAATTCTATTGATTAGTTTGATTTATATTACTTTTATGAGACCGTTTTAAACAGTATGTACTCGTCGGCTCCATAGCTCAGTTGGTTAGAGCGCCAGTCTTGTAAACTGGAGGTCGAGGGTCCGAATCCCTCTGGGGCCTCACTTTAATTCTATTGATTAGTTTGATTTATATTACTTTCATGAGACAGTTTTAAACAGTATGTACTCGTCGGCTCCATAGCTCAGTTGGTTAGAGCGCCAGTCTTGTAAACTGGAGGTCGAGGGTCCGAATACCTCTGGGGCCTCACTTTTATTCTTTTGATTAGTTTGATTTATATTACTTTCATGAGACAGTTTAAAACAGTATGTACTCGTCGGCTCCATAGCTCAGTTGGGTAGATCGCCAGTCTTGTAAACTGGAGGTCGAGGGTCCGAATCCCTCTGGGGCCTCACTTTAATTCTTTTGATTAGTTTGATTTATATTACTTTCATGAGACCGTTTAAACCAGTATGTACACGTCGGCTCCATAGCTCAGTTGGTTAGAGCGCCAGTCTTGTAAACTGGAGGTCGAGGGTCCGAATCCCTCTGGGGCCTCACTTTTATTCTTTTGATTAGTTTGATTTATATTACTTTCATGAGACAGTTTTAAACAGTATGTACTCGTCGGCTCCATAGCTCAGTTGGTTAGAGCGCCAGTCTTGTAAACTGGAGGTCGAGGGTCCGAATCCCTCTGGGGCCTCACTTTAATTCTTTTTATTTGTTTGATTTATATTACTTTCATGAGACAGTTTTAAACAGTATGTACTCGTCGGCTCCATAGCTCAGTTGGTTAGAGCGCCAGTCTTGTAAACTGGAGGTCGAGGGTCCGAATCCCTCTGGGGCCTCTCTCTTATTCTTTTGATTAGTTTGATTTATATTACTTTCATGAGACCGTTTTAAACAGTATGTACTCATCGGCTCCATAGCTCAGTTGGTTAGAGCGCCAGTCTTGTAAACTGGAGGTCGAGGGTCCGAATCCCTCTGGGGCCTCACTTTTATTCATTTGATTAGTTTGATTAATATTACTTTCATGAGACCGTTTTAAACAGTATGTACTCGTCGGCTCCATAGCTCAGTTGGTTAGAGCGCCAGTCTTGTAACCTGGAGGTCGAGGGTCCGAATCCCTCTGGGGCCAAACTTTTATTCTTTTGATTAGTTTGATTTATATTACTTTTATGAGACCGTTTAAACAGTATGTACTCGTCGGCTCCATAGCTCAGTTGGTTAGAGCGCCAGTCTTGTAAACTGGAGGTCGAGGATCCGAATCCCTCTGGGGCCTCACTTTAAGTTTTTTGATTAGTTTGATTTATATTACTTTCATGAGACCGTTTAAAACAGTATGTACTCATCGGCTCCATAGCTCAGTTGTTTAGAGCGCCAGTCTTGTAAACTGGAGGTCGAGGGTCCGAATCCCTCTGGGGCCTCACTTATATTCTTTTGATTAGTTTGATTTATATTACTTTCATGAGACCGTTGAAACAGTATGTACTCGTCGGCTCCATAGCTCAGTTGGTTAGAGCGCCAGTCTTGTAAACTGGAGGTCGAGGGTCCGAATCCCTCTGGGGCCTCACTTTAATTCTTTTGATTAGTTTGATTAATATTACTTTCATGAGACCGTTTAAACAGTATATACTCGTCGGCTCCATAGCTTAGTTGGTTCGAGCGCCAGTCTTGTAAACTGGAGGTCGAGGGTCCGAATCCCTCTGAGGCGTCACTCTCAGTTTTTTTATTAGTTTGATTTATATTACTTTCATGAAACCGTGTTAAACCGCATGTACTCGTCGGTACCATAGCTCAGTTGGTTAGAGCGCCAGTCTTGTAAACTGAAAGGCGAGGGTCCGAATCCCTCTGTGGCCTACCTTTTATTCTTTTGATTAGTATGATTTATATTACTTTCATGAGACCGTTTTAAACAGTATGTACTCGTCGGCTCCATAGCTCAGTTGGTTAGAGCGCCAGTCTTGTAAACTAGAGGTCGAGGGTCCGAATTCCTCTGAGGCGTCACTCTAAGTTTTTGGATTAGTTTGATTTATATTACTTTCATTAGACCGTTTGAAACAGTATGTACTCGTCGGCTCAATAGCTCAGTTGGTTAGAGCACCAGTCTTGTAAACTGGGGTCGAGAGTCCGAATCCCTCTGGGGCCTCACTTTAAGTTTTTTGATTAGTTTGATTAATATTACTTTCATGAGACCGTTTTAAACAGTATGTACTCGTCGGCTCCATAGCTCAGTTGGTTAGAGCGCCAGTCTAGTAAACTGGAGGTCGAGGGTCCGAATTCCATCTGGGGCCTCACTTTTATTCTTTTGATTAGTTTGATTTATATTACTCTCATGAGACTGTTTGAACAGTATGTACTCGTCGGCTCCATAGCTCAGTTGGTTAAAGCGCCAGTCTTGTAAACTAGAGGTCGAGGGTCCGAATCCCTCTGGGGCCTCACTTTAATTCTTTTGATTAGTTTTATTTATATTACTTTCATGAGACCGTTAAAAACAGTGTGTACTCGTCGGCTCCATAGCTCAGTTGGTTAGAGCGCCAGTCTTGTAAACTGGAGGTCGAGGGTCCGAATCCCTCTTGGGCCTCACTTTTAGATTTTTTGATTAGTTTGATTTATATTACTTTCATGAGACCGTTTAAACAGTATGTACTCGTCGGCTCCATAGCTCAGTTGGTTAGAGCGCCAGTCTTGTAAACTGGAGGTCGAGGGTCCGAATCCCTCTGGGGCCTCACTTTAATTCTTTTGATTAGTTTGATTAATATTACTTTCATGAGACCGTTTAAACAGTATATACTCGTCGGCTCCATAGCTCAGTGGGTTAGAGCGCCAGTCTTTTAAACTGGAGGTCGAGGGTCCGAATCCCTCTGGGGCCTCACTTATATTCTTTTGATTAGTTTTATTTATATTACTTTCATGAGACCGTTGAAACAGTATGTACTCGTCGGCTCCATAGCTCAGTTAGTTAGAGCGTCAGTCTTGTAAACTGAAGGTCGAGGGTCCGAATCCCTCTGGGTCCTCACTTTAAGTTTTTTGATTTGTTTGATTTATATTACTTTCATGAGACCGTTTTAAACAGTATGTACTCATCGGCTCCATAGCTCAGTTGGTTAGAGCGCCAGTCTTGTAAACTTGGGGTCGAGGGTCCGAATCCCTCTGGGGCCTCACTTGTTTTCTTTTGATTAGTTTGATTTATATTACTTTCATGAGACCGTTTTAAACAGTATGTACTCGTCGGCTCCATAGCTCAGTTGGTTAGAGCGCCAGTCTTGTAAACTGGAGGTCGAGGGTCCGAATTCCTCTGAGGCGTCACTCCCAGTTTTTTTGATTAGTTTGATTTATATTACTTTCATGAGACCGTTTAAAACAGTATGTACTCGTCGGCTCCATAGCTCAGTTGGTTAGAGCAGCAGTCTTGTAAACTGGAGGTAGAGGGTCCGAATCCCTCTGGGGCCTCACTTTAATTCTTTTGATAAGTTTGATTTATATTACTTTCATGAGACCGTTTTAAACAGTATGCACTCGTCGGCTCCATAGCTCAGTTGGTTAGAGCGCCAGTCTTGTAAACTGGAGGTCGAGGGTCCGAATCCCTCTGGGGCCTCACTTTTATTCTTTTGATTAGTATGATTTATATTACTTTCATGAGACCGTTTTAAACAGTATGTACTCGTCGGCTCCATAGCTTAGTTGGTTAGAGCGCCAGTCTTGTAAACTGGAGGTCGAGGGTCCGAATTCCTCTGAGGCGTCACTCCCAGTTTTTGGATTAGTTTGATTTATATTACTTTCATGAGACCGTTTAAAACAGTATGTACTCGTCGGCTCCATAGCTCAGTTGGTTAGAGCACCAGTCTTGTAAACTGGAGGTCGAGGGTCCGAATCCCTCTGGGGCCTCACTTTAAGTTTTTGATTAGTTTGATTTATATTATGTTCATGAGACCGTTTTAAACCGCATGTACTCGTCGGCACCATAGCTCAGTTGATTAGAGCGTCAGTCTTGTAAACTGGAGGTCGAGGGTCCGAATCCCTCTGGGGCCACACTTTTATTCTTTTGATTAGTTTGATTAATATTACTTTCATGAGACCGTTTTAAACAGTATGTACTCGTCGGCTCCATAGCTCAGTTTGTTAGAGCGCCAGTCTTGTAAACTGGAGGTCGAGGGTCCGAATCCCTGTTGGGCCTCACTTTAAGATTTTTTGATTAATAAAGTCAATTTCCGATTTAAAAACCGGAAGCCGTCATCAAGTAGACTTTTTCTCCCTAACCTGATTTGATTATTGGTTAATAACTCTAGAGCTAGTGGACCAGCGTTAAACCAAAAATCGGTAGTGGTGCAGCTTTTGAACAAGACAAAACTGACTTTTCATTCGTCTTTTCACCGGTCTTTTACGTAAACAGCTGGCAGATGCCGAAGCGCTCATCCAATCAGGAAGACGAAAGTTTAACTGTAAATTGATTAATCGTAAATTTGTAATATTTAAGAATTTCCAACAGAGAAAAAGGGGTGAAAAATAGTCAACAATTAACTGTTACCAAAGGCAATGAAAGTAAGTTAAGGTTAGTTTAGGATTAGGGTTAGGGTTAGGGTTTATTTAGGGTTAGAGTTCAGGTTAGTTTAGGGTTAGGGTAAGGGTTAGGGTTAGGGTTAAGGTTAGTTTAGGGTTAGGGTTAGGGTTAGTTTAGGGTTAGGGTTAAGGTTAGTTTAGGGTTAGGGTTAGGGTTAGAGTTAGGGTTAGTGTTAGTTAAGGGTCAGGGTTAAGGTTAGTTTAGGGTTAGGGTTAGGGTTAAGATTAGTTTAGGGTTAGGGTTAAGGTTAGTTTAGGGTTAGGGTTAGAGTTAGGGTTAGTTTAGGGTTAGGGTTAGTTTAGGGTTAAGGTTAAGGTTAGTTTAGGGTAGGGTTAGGGTTAAGGTTAGTTTAGGGTTAGGGTTAGAGTTAGGTTTAGTTTAGGGTTAGTTTAGGGTTAGTTTAGGGTTAGAGTTAGAGTTAGGGTTAGTTTAGGGTTAGGGTTAGGGTTAGTTTAGGGTTAGTGTTAGGGTTAGAGTTAGGGTTAGTTTAGGGTTAGTGTTAAGGTTACCTTAGGGTTAGGGTTAAGGTTAGTTTAGGGTTAGAGTTAGGATTAGTTTAGGGTTAGGGTTAGTGTAGGGTTAGGGTTAAGGTTAGTTTAGGGTTAGGGTTAGGGTTAAGGTTAGTTTATGGTTAGGGTTAGAGTTAGGTTTAGTTTATGGTTAGGGTTAGGGTTAGTATAGGGTTAGGTTAAGGTTAGGGTTAAAAAAACACGGTACTGTTTTTGTCTGATTCCAAGGCTGGACTAGTACCGAAAAAGAATTGAAATTTAAATTTCTCGTTAAAAAAAGAAAAGTTGTGTTTTCGTCAAAAAATAAATAATTTTTAATAAACATAAACATACGGTGAGTGTTTTACTTGCTTTAAATGCTGTTTAATTACTCAAAAGCTGTTTAATTACTCAAATGCTGTTTAATTACTCAAAAACTGTTTAATTATTCTAAAGCTGTTTAATTACTCAAAAGCTGTTTAATTACTCGAAAGCTATTTAATTATTCTAAAGCTGTTTAATTATTCAAAAGCTGTTTAATTACTCAAAAGCTGTTTAATTACTCAAAAGCTATTTAATTATTCTAAAGCTGTTTAATTACTCAAAAGCTGTTTAATTATTCAAAAGCTGTTTAATTATTCAAAAGCCGTTTAATTACTCAAAAGCTGTTTAATTACTCGAAAGCTGTTTAATTACTCAAAAGCTGTTTAATTACTCAAAAGCTGTTTAATTATTCTAAAGCTGTTTAATTACTCGAAAGCTGTTTAATTACTCAAAAGCTGTTTAATTATTCTAAAGCTGTTTAATTACTCGAAAGCTGTTTAATTACTCAAAAGCTGTTTAATTACTCGAAAGCTGTTTAATTACTCAAAAGCTGTTTAATTATTCTAAAGCGTTTTAATTATTCAAAAGCTGTTTAATTACTCAAAAGCTGTTTAATTATTCAAAAGCTGTTTAATTATTTTAAAGCTGTTTAATTACTCAAAAGCTGTTTAATTACTCAAAAGCTGTTTAATTATTCAAAAGCTGTTTAATTATTCTAAAGCTGTTTAATTACTCAAAAGCTGTTTAATTACTCAAAAGCTGTTTAATTATTCTAAAGCTGTTTAATTATTCTAAAGCTGTTTAATTACTCAAAAGCTGTTTAATTACTCGAAAGCTGTTTAATTATTCTAAAGCTGTTTAAATATTCAAAAGCTGTTTAATTACTCGAAAGCTGTTTAATTACTCAAAAACTGTTTAATTACTCAAAAGCTGTTTAATTATTCTAAAGCTGTTTAATTACTCAAAAGCTGTTTAATTACTCGAAAGCTTTGTTATTATTCAAAAGCTGTTTTATTACTCGAAAGCTTTTTAATTACTCAAAAGCTGTTTAATTACTCAAAAGCTGTTTAATTACTAAAAAGCTGTTTAATTACTCAAAAGCTGTTTAATTATTCAAAAGCTGTTTTATTACCCGAAAGCTTTTTAATTACTCGAAAGCTTTTTAATTACTCGAAAGCTGTTTAATTATTCAAAAGCTGTTTAATTACTCAAAAGCTGTTTAATTATTCAAAAGCTGTTTAATTACTCAAAAGCTGTTTAATTACTCAATAGCTATTTAATTATTCTAAAGCTGTTTAATTACTCAAAAGCTGTTTAATTACTCAAAAGCTGTTTAATTACTCAAAAGCTGTTTAATTACTCGAAAGCTGTTTAATTACTCAAAAGCTGTTTAATTACTCAAAAGCTGTACCAGCACCCAACAGTCAACTGATGTAAATTGAAGCAAAACATGTGGACAATGTTTAAATTGATTCTTTTTGTAATTATGCATTATTTTTGTGAGTTTATTTCTTGATAAATTTATAATTTCTCCCTCAACGTATGAAAAAAACCCCTACAAAACAATAAAAATCTTGCTAGTTTAGTGTCATTTAACTTCATTTGTACGTGCGGTCTTAGCGAAAAACCCATCCTTTTCACACGATGATAAATTATTAATAATTCTTAACCCTAACCCTAACCCTAACACCACCAGTATCTCGTAAATAAAGTTTACCTCGTAGTTACAGTATGAATTGGTATTATTAAAGTGAGCATGTCAGTTTTATTGCATGCTATAATTCGGTTAATGGGGATTCGTTAACGAAGAACATTTTCGAAACAGTAGACGTCAACACATAGCGTAATAAAAACACTACGTTTCAAGAAAAAAAACCACAGGAACATGTTATTTATATATTTTATAAAATTAATATTATAATGTGATGGAAGGTATCCGTTCTCTATTATAACAAGCCGCGCGTGCGTGTAAAATGCAACAATAAATTTAGGCAATTTGGGGCATTTTTGACCCCCTTTGACCCCCCTAGCGGCGCGAACCAGAATTTTTCTGAGGTCAAGGATGCTCATTTTATATCCAGAACAATTGCCTCTACATTTTGGCCAAGTTTCAGAAAGATTGAATGGATGGATCAAACGTTATGGGAGAAAAGAGTCATTTTTTTGCCATTTTGGGGGCTTTTGACCCCCTGGGGGCGCGAACTAGATATTTTCCAAGGTCACTTATTTTCTATTAGGAACAATTGCCTCCACATTTTTGCCAAGTTTCAGAGAAATTGAATGGATGGATGAAAAGTTATGGGGCAAAAAATGTCATTTTTTTTTGCCATTTCGGGGCCTTTTGACTCCCTGGGGGGGGGGGCTAACCAGATGTTTTTTTCAAAAATCGGAGAATGTCACTTTCTAACCTGACCAAAGTTACAACTTCATGCAAAATTTCAGAGAAATTCAATGGATGGTTGCGGAGAAAAATCCGGACGGACGGACGGACGGACGGACATGCCTCAAAACATAAGTCCCCCGATTTTATAAATCGAGGGACCAATTAAAGTAGGCTGTGAGAGAAAGTTCATCTGACTAAAACAAATGAATTAACAGACGACATCAAAGTTTTATATGAAAATCCCTTTTTTGGGGTCTGCGCTGAAAACAGATTTAAAACAACTAACATCCAATCTTTATAAAGTGCTCCATGCGAACCACACTGGACAGTATACTCACTGCAACTTGACAAGAGGGAAACGAAATCTCGCGAGTGCTGTCTGAAGTAGTCCGATGATTTGTATTCATACGCCAAAGCTTCAGTAGCCAACAATAAGTGTTAGTGGATAGATTCCGACCGAAGACAACAGCAATTGTTCCCCTTTGTCAGTAACATCGCTCATGGAATGTAAGGACTAAAGGACAACATAAGGGAAGCGAGAGTTATGAGGCTGCCTAAAGTAAACACAAGTTAGTCACTTTCTACTCTTTTCAAACTGTCGAATTTAATTTCTGGCTCAAATTAAAGTGTATAGGAAAATGTCAAGTATTATGGTTTATTTGTTGTGCTACTAGAATGAACAATCTTATTTTCTACGTAAATAAAAAGAAGGGTAAAATTACTTCCCGGGACAGAACAGTTTTGCAACACTTTTATGTCCCCTTGCGAAGATTTAAATCAAGATATATTGATGCTAAACCTCGTGTCTAGAATCCTTATTCCAATTTTATTCAACATCCATTACATGATTTTCATTCTAGAAAATATCCAAATTTAATTTGCATCTCACACATGTTTAGGAACGGTTTCCACATAAGCAAATGTTTTCCGCATTCAAGCAGATAAATTTCTGAATCCCACTGGGGTCTACGTCTCCCCAAAAAGGCCTTCTAAAGTTAAACCCTTAACTCGACTCACTACACTAAAAATTAATTCCCCGAGAAGAGGTTATTAGAAAAAAAATTGATGTTCAAGGAATCCTCCTTAATTGGTGTCTAATGACTATAGATCCAACTTAATGTAAATCTGAAATATTTGAATTTTTAAACCCAAAGAAACTGAAATTCGTGGAATATTTATTAATTGATGTCTTATATATATATTGTTAAAATTTCACAAAAATCGAAAGTTTCTGAGTTTTCACAAAAGGGCTTTCTTTCCCCTTTTCACCTCTTTAATTAAATTAAACTAAATATAGCCTACATTGTTACCCCTTTCACTGAGCAGCTGTGTTCCAAAATTCATTAGTATTTGTTAATTAGTTTATGAGTTGATCATATACATAGCAAAATATCAACATATACACATACCGTACTTTATATACATAGATAAGAGTATTTACTTATTTAGGAAATTGACATACGGACCTTGGGCGTCCTTGTGGTGCTCATGGTCAACCTTACCTTAAAACTTGACTGTGTCACATCCGGCCCTCATGGAAACGTTAGTAAATAGAAACAGTCAAATCACATTTTTATTGACCCTCGAGCTATGATTAGATTTATTGGTTCTGCTCGGTGCCCAGGGGACTATCCTCTTCTTTTCAGGGGCGGCTTTCAGTCATACTTATATCGGTTTTTATCAAATCCAATCATTGCAGGTACTCGGCTAAGCTTCAATCTATGGCCCCCTGTAAAACACCCACAACAAAACCTCGTCTAGTTACAACCACTATCCATAATTTTCTCTTTCTTCCTCTGTGTGTCTAAAACTAAACGAACCTTTAATGAGCAAAGTTTCTTTCATAGAACTACTCGTCTGTAGAACTCAATACCGCGGCGCTGCTTCCCAGCTGACTACAACATTGTTGTTTTCAAGTCCAATGTAGACAAATTCTTGTTAAGCCGTCCTGCTAAATAATCAAATTCTGTCAAACTTCCACCCTCATTACCAATCATCACAGTTTTGTCTCACCGTCTTCCTAGCACTCATTAACCCAAATAAGTCATCAAATCTTATTAATAATTTCAAATCCTTTCATTATATTATCATCATTCAACTGATAATCTATTCATCTCATTAACTCGTATCCTCGAATGGCCTTTGGTTCTTAATAAGAATCAAATCAAATTAAATTTATTGCCCCCCCCCCTTCCAAAAAAGCAAAGTGCAACAAGCCATGTAAAAGGTCAGTTAGAAGACGTGTACATCTATATGCCGTCTGAATATTTTGTCCAATGCGACTTTAATCCTGGATATGATAGACATCGTCACTACCTCTGGTAGGCTGTTCCACGAAGCAGAAACACGGACAGAGAATGCTGACTTCTCTCTAATGAGGCGAAAGCGACTATGGTACACTTTTTTGTGGGTCCTATGGGGGCCATGACTTGGTGCTGGGGTGGAAAATTCTCGAATGGTATATTTAAATTCTAGTTGATGGTATTTTATGCCAGAAACGCGTCCCCACACATCCTCCGCCGCTCAAGTGAGGGATAATTATCTAAAGATCAGCGGCCATGATGCATCCAGCACTGTCCTGAATTGTTTGGTCGTCTGACACGCTGACCATGGCTTCTGACATCCTGTTCCACGGTGCAGCGATCCGAACCGAGAAAGACGCCTTCCGACGATTTAGAGATTAATTCAAACATTGTGAATTGCCAACGTATTTACGCCGAAAACAAGGCATCGAGAAGTAAATTATCAAGCAAACTACGATGGAGCCACTTGATGATGCGTGTTTAGAGTCGCACTTCATGTCTGGCATTATCACTTGGGGGTAGCGACAAGACGTCGAGAGAAGCAAATATGTCTCAATTTTGCCCCTTAAAACAGACCCGGCAAATGCTAAGGTATTTTACCAGTTAAGTGATTCGCGCCTCTAAGTACTGCTTTCAAGTCTCTCACCACGGGTAGTGCATACAAGTTGGCGGACAATACCCCACCTACCGCTGCAATTATACGCTAAGATAGTTGCGTATATGTATGTATGTATGTATGTATGTATGCATGTGTGTGTGTGTTTACACGCCTATTCATTCATACATACTTGAATACGTATTGTTCGATACATTTACCTGAGCAAGAATGATTGTGTATATAATTACACACACCAAGGAAGGGGATGTATTCACTCGCTCCCCACCACAATAAGGTCAGACATGAAGTCAGTTTAACGAGAGTGGAATCTAGCTCCTTCGAGATTGGACTCGTCGGCAGTCTCCAGTAGAGGCGCCTTAAGCGACCGGCCATGAACCAATCCCTCGCCCGAAGGGGTTCCTCCTAGGATCGAAATTAATCTGATTCAGATAAAGGGGTCGGCCCCCTGATCAAGTCAAGATATAGACAGGGAGTGGCCGAATTCTGACCGATAATAGATGTAATATTCGCCATTTTTAAAATAAAGATACATTTGCACGAAAAGGTTAATGTACACGTAAAGACGAGCACTTAATTTATAACTATTAACAAAAATACATATGATATACGAGTGTACATCTCCTGTTAAAAATAATGGGGGGAAATATGCTTCGCTAGTGTTAGTTCGAATATTAATATTCATGTAAAATAACGTATCAGTTGGTCAAGTTAAAAAAACGAAATAAGAAGAAAAGAACACGTCTCAAACTGACAAGTTTTAAAAAGAAAAAAAGAAAGAAAAATACTAAACGGTATATAAAGAAAAAGGAAAACAAAAGAAAGGAAAACGTCTCATTATGGAAATAGAGTGAAGGATTTCTTTCCAAATTTATTTTAAACGGTGGTGTGTTAATTATCAGACTGCATGCGTGGATTTACATTCTATGATTGTTTGTATAATTTAATATTGCATACTTTGTCTTTCAAACAACGAGAGCCCTCGATTTTATTAACCTATCATTATATATTCGGTTTCTTTCAACCAATGAATGTTCCTCTCTTTATAAAAAAACTTTTGACGCCCTTAGCTACTAGTGTGTGTGTGTGTGTTTAAAACAAAAGCAAACTAAACTACTGACAAGGAAGCTACACCAAATGTGTTAATTATCAGGCTAAATGCGTGGATTTACATTCTATGATTGTTTTTATAATTTAATATTGCATACATTTATACATTTATACATTTATACATTTAATATTGCATGCATTTAATAGTGTTAATAAAATCAAGAGCTCTCGTTGTTTGAAAGGAAAACAACGAGTGCCCTTGATTTTATTTACCTATCACTACCTCTTCGTTTCCTTCATAAAAAAGTTTTGACGCACTTCGTTACTAAGTGGATCAAACAAACAAAGGATGATAGTACCAGAGTTGTCCAGATGTAATGATTCATTACTGCAATCACATTCTTCTTTCGTTAACTGGCTTTACAAACTCACTAGTTCAAATAATCTATCCCGAGCATAATGGGTAACCCAGGCAGTCATATTTTCTTTGGTATATATATGTTTATCCATAGACAGCCTATTTCGTCGTATCACGGCTTTTCAGTGTCGTTAGAACGGGCAAGTGCTTCAAGCTGAGAATCGAACCCGACCGCTGGGCCGCCCAGAACTCTTACCTCTACCATATGTCCTATTTGCCACGAACCTAAATAAATCTACAATGCTTTGGCATTATTAGTTACCTATAGGGCTTCATTCTTTTACGAAGAACTGTGCCGTTTTCATTTTTGTATCTACTTTACACAAAAATATATGATATTTAATATTTATATTATTAGCAATATAGAGGCTTTATTTATTATTTTTTAAAAAACTTAGTGTACCCTAAACAAGGCAAGTTGCCAGTGCAGACGTAAGGGGCTACTGAGAATTAGGGTGAAAGTCTTGGGGGTCGTCCTAAATTGGGAGCTGTGCAGCGAGATGCTTGTCTACATTAGTTTTAAATTTTTGCATGTCGATACAGTCGGTGGAAAGGGAGGGAGTTCCAGAGGCCGCAGCTCGAAGAAAAGAAGCTATTGGATTAGAAGGCTCCCCAGCATCTGCGGACCTCCACAGTGAATGGATGTGATTTAGCTGATTGTCAGGTTGATCGAGTGTATTTACGTCGAGGGGGCACCAGGGCAGAAAGTTCATCGGAGCACATTCCATTGAAATACTTGTAGAAAAAGCACAAGGATGCAACATTGCGGAGATGGGACAGGGGCTGGAGCTTGGTGCATAGTTATTAGAGACTCTTTTTTAGACCTTGTCTAAGAGGGAGAGACGAGTGGATGGTGAACCAGCCCAGATGTCACCACAATACTCCATGCATGGGCGGATAGTGGCTTTACAGAGATATAGGATACTGTAAGGTGTGAGAAGTTTTCTGGCACAGTAGAGATAAGCTACCTTATTTGCAGTAGCTTTGGCAATGTCTTCTATGTATGTGTTCCAATTCATGCTACCTATGAATGTAAGGCCACGGAGTTTGAACGTTGGACTCTCAGGTAGGGTGTTATTTGCCATGGCGATCGGTGGTTGAAGAGGTTTCTTGTAGTTGTTGAAGGAAAGGAGCTTTGTTTTAGAAACATTAAATAATATCATAAATGTATGACCCCAATTAAGTATACTCACGAAACTTTATGTGTGTGTAAGCTGACCCTTCCGAGATTTTTTGAAATAAACAAAAAAAATTTTAGCCGCAAAACACTTCTTAAAACTTACAAAAACTAAAGTATTGTTTTTTACACTGTTTTGAGTTTTTTAAGCAAAAATAATGTTTTCTAAATGAGGGTACGTTCCTTAGGACTAATACGGCTCATGCTTGCTTCGGAATGGGGTCCTTTACTTATTCTAAAAAAAAATAAAAAAAAATCAATAAATAAAAAAGTTATGAATTTTTAAAAATAGGACCCTTATTTTTGCCCACCCTGTATAAGGAATATATATGAATGGATGTATACATATGTGTATTTATACATATATCTAATGTATATATATATACATATATGTATATATATATCTATCTATGTAAAGTTAGGTATGTTTATATGTTTACATATTTGTATATACATGATTAACTACTAAACTAACTAATCGATCATTACGAATTTTGAAACACAGCTGCTGGGCATAAGAGGTCCAAATGTGAGCTATATTTATTGTAATTTAGTTTTATGTAATGGGGAGGGGGTAAAACAGGTGGAAACCCTTCGTGGAAATTAATATACCTTCGATTTTTGTGAAATTAAATAAAAAGGTATTGGATATCAATCAATAAATATTAGATATCAATCAATCAATATTAGATAGCAATCAATAAATAGTAGATATAAATCAATGAATATAAGATATCAATCAATAAATATTAGATATCAATCAATAAATATTTGATATCAATTAATAAATATTAGATATCAATCAATAAATATTAGATATCAATCAATAAATATTAGATATCAATTAATAAATATTAGATATCAATCAATAAATATAGGATATCAATCAATAAATATAAGATATCAATTAATAAATATTAGATATCAATCAATAAATATTAAATATTAATTAATAAATATTAGATATCAATCAATGAATATAAGATATCAATCAATAAATATTAGATATCAATCAATAAATAGTAGATATCAATCAATAACTATTAGATATCAATCAATAAATATTAGATATACAATCAATAAATATAAGATATCAATCAATGAATATTAGATATCAATCAATAAATATTAAATATCAATTAATAAATATTAGATAGCAATCAATAAATATCAAATATCAATTAATACATATTAGATAGCAATCGATAAATATAAGATATCAATTAATAAATATTAGATATCAATCAATA
>OY744535.1:22257182-22279682 GCA_963556195.1 Sepiola atlantica
ATTAAGTAACCCGAAAAGGGTTGATATGCCGTAAAACAACCAAACCTAATACAAACCTAAAGCCCATACCTTTTATAAATCATCGTATCCTTGGAATCTTTTTTATAGCGAAAAGAAAGTGTAGCGATATTTGGATTTAGATGTGCTAAAATAGGGCTAACAACAAATTTCCCGTTAGTTTAAGCAAGAAAATGTAGTAGTGTATCAGAAGTTAAAAATTAGAGTTACGGCAACGTCTGAGGATATTAAGTCATGAAGAACAAGTTTAAAGCTTACACGTAGCTGATAAGCTGATTAAATCTTTCTCATTTTTCTGAAAAGCTGTTGTGCGTTGGAACTGTTATGGAGGATAGCTGAGGTATTGCTGTGACCTTGAAATGCCGATAATAAATAAGACAACACGGTGGTATATTTACAACAGTGTATTTACAGAAGTACAGAATTGTTACAAATAATATTATATGAGTTGCCATGTAATCTAACCGTAAGAAAAGAAAGTTTACAGAGGTAATCCAACTTTTAAACAGATTTCCAGCACCACCGCATTAACCCTACCCTACCCCTGACCCATAACCACCATTTTATATCTGCTCTCTGAAAATTGACTATCTGCTTTCCATTGGTCCTTTCATTTGAGTCAGTCGGTCTACACACATGCAAATTAGTTATTCACACGTGCAGATCAATCCCAACTATAACAGTCTACAGGTTGTATAGAGAAGCCATTTTTGACTCTGGTAGATGGGCATTCACGACATGAGAAGCATCTCATTCTCTTTTCAGTTGTCACAATCTCAATCTATGAACAGTATATGCTAAGATTAGTTCTTATAAAGTTGACAGTATCACTACATGACGTCATTCTGATTTTATATGAAAGTTAGTGCGAATTCTTTTTTTGTCATTTTTGAGGGAAGATGTACACTTGTATTGGATCAAAAAGTTGGTTCGTTTTGTTTTTTACTTCTGTCAGTTTATGGAGAACGTAAACATCAACTTTAGAAACATAACCGAGTTTATGCAATTCATTTTCCACGCTCGATATGGACATTTTGAGAATGTCTGCGATTTGTCTGGTTGTCAAACGGTAATATTGTTCAACTACGGCTTTCACTTTATCACTGTCGATCATCCTTGGCCGGCTGGAGCGAAGAGCATCTCTTACTAAAAATGTCCTTTTAGGAATCGAGAAAAACATTTCTGACACATCCGTTTAGTAACAGTATTCCCTCCATACACATGACATATCTTTATGCAGATTTCTGTAGCTGTTTCTTTCCTTTTCTGTAGTAAAAAAAAAAATCAGATGTCGGCATTGTTTTGCTTGATCTTCCATTTCAAGGCCTGAAATACAAGCAAAAATGTAAGAACTCCTTTGCTCGGAGGCTTATTACACGCTGACGTCAACATTCTCGCTACACAAAATACAGGATTTGAAGAATAGGAATATAGAACGGTATTCAGCAGGCCGGAAAGATGACATTTAAAAAAGAAAACGAACGAAGTTTTTGGCCAACTCAATAATTATTTGGATTGTTGAATTCTTAATATGACGCTATTTGCTACCTGGGTATTTTCTTTTTTTTCTAAATGAGTCTCGAATTGTCGGTGATTATTATATTTTCCATTAATTTCTTCCTGCGTTTTGGTTTTTGATTTTGCGTGAATATCTTTTTCGTATTTGAAAATAAAAGGAATTTATTAATGACACATATTACTTTATCTCCTTCCTTTGCTGAAATTCGTGTCGAGTGAGGGAGCATTTATTAATTAAGTTTGGCGTAATTACCGTTGCTTGTAATTTATTCATGATGGGGTTAGTTTTTGGCCAGCCGAGCTTACTTGCAGTAGCTTTTACATTTCTAATTTGTTTGTTTGGGATCAAACTAACTTTTTCGTTTGAAATATTGGTGCTGTTCCAGAGGGCGCGCCTAATTTCCGTGACTTCGCGTCGACAGCGATCGGGCAGGTCGTGGAAGCGCCCGACAGTTGCCGAGACGAAAACGCCAAGCGTGAATGGAAAGGCTTGCAGACGATAATATAAGACGAATAAATTCAAAGAAAAAATACATAGATAAAAAGATAAAAACCGAACAATCTGTAGGGTGGGTGTGGGGTGGTCAAATGAACCATTTTCAATCAAATGTGTAGAAAGAAAATTTTTTTTTTTTGGGGGGGGGGAGGATTTTGTCGATGTTTTCTTTTTCATTTGTTTCGCTGTTTGTCTTTTTTTCTTCTTGCTAACATAAAACAAACAAAGAAAGAAAAATGGTTTAGGTTTAGGGGTTAAGGGTTAGGGTTAGGGCTCCCGTTCTTAGCGATAGCCAAGCCCTGCATTCAAACTGCCAAGCTCTGACTGGAAGACTGGCAGACGCTAATATAAGACGAATAAATTAAAAAAAATACATAGATTAAAATCATTTTTTTTTTTGTGAAAATAATGTTTTTTAGGGGAGGGAGTTAAATTTTGTCAATGTTTTCATAAGATAAAAGAAAGAAAAAATGATATTCCGTCAGCGCTCGGGCGCTTCCGCGACATGTCCGATCATTGCCGACGCGAAGTCACGGAAATTAGGCGCGTCATCTGAAACAGTACCGACATATCTAATAAGTTATTGGTGAAAATGCCAGCAGCATTTGGTAGTAGACGCATCATAGTCGCGTAGACACCAGTTATACCGGGTAGGTAAAAATGCAGAATAGTTAACAGTCGATAAAACGTAAACAAAAAAGAAAAACAACAAATAAGTTATACCAAACGCAGTAGAATTTAAATATCTATCGACCTGTATAATTTGAATGTGCTGAAACCGTTTTTAATTATTGTTTTAAGTGTTCACCCAGCTGATGTCGATAGTGTTAGGAGGCATGACGGATTTTTCTATGGTCTACATAAACGATATCATAGTATTTTCGAAAAGTCGTCATGAGAATTTTAACAGCAAGCAAATATTTGTGATGTTTTCAGAGCAAGGACTGAAATTGAAGCTACCGAAATATCAGTTCTTGAAAGACGGGGTTTGTTATTTGAGCTTCGTAATAGACAAGGATGAGATCCTGCCGGATATGCATGAAGCGGAAGTTATTCGGGCGATGCCAGAACATACGACGATGAAGCAGGTCTGATGGTTTAATAAGGGCAATCGGCCACTACAGGCAATTCGTGGCAGTCTTGAGTCAAGTAGTCAGACCACTAATAAATAGCCTAAACAAAGAATCATGCCAGGTTTAAGTGGACAGAGGGCATTTGAGTCATTCAAGGAGCAACTGATCGCAGTGCCCTTGATAACATATCCAGATTTCGGCAGACCAACGGTCCTCTATACGGACGCTAGTCACATGTGTATAGGCGGTAATGACACAGCCATGTCCCGGAAAGGATGGACCAGTCCCAGAAATACCGGAGGGGGTTCTCGTGCATTTCCTTTCGCATCGGCTCTCTGAGACTCAGCGGACATTGCTGATAATTGAGAAAAAACGCAAACGCGATTCTATACGCGGTGCAAAAGTAAGACAACTACCTGAACAGGGTGGTCTTTACAATCAAGAGCGATCACAAAGATCTAAAGCCCCTGTTAGAGGCGGAGTGAACAAAGCAGAAGATGACACAGTGGGTCTTGAAACTGAGTGGGTACCACTGCAAGATCGAATACCTGGCCGGAAATGACAATACCTGCACAGATTTGTAGTATCGGAGTCGGAACCAGGAGTGGATGATAGGGACTTACAGATAGATGTCATAAATTCTCACCGGTGGGGACAACGTTCGAAGTGGGACAATGAGGACGAGAATGAGGGGTCAAAGATGAGTGATCCCTATTAGAGAGATATAATAGGAGAGAGCCAGGGTGGTATGAGATCGCCGCTTCTCGAGTTAACGTGGAAGCAGGAAGTACCTGTGATATTTGAGAGAGTGATGTAGTATCTCGCCGATTCAGATTGTTTGCGTCCCGAAAATTAATGCCGGAGATCTTGGAGCAGTATCAGGAAAAAATCGGTTATATAAGGGGTCGATAACACACTCAAGATCACTGGAAGAAATTACTACTCGTTGTTCTTGAACCACGTGCCTTCAAGTTGATCTAAGTTGTTCTTGAACCACGTGCCTTCAAGTTGATCTAACTTGTTCTTGAACCACGTGCCTTCAAGTTGATCTAAGTTGTTCTTGAACCACGTGCCTTCAAGTTGATCTAACTTGTTCTTGAACCACGTGCCTTCAAGTTGATCTAAGTTGTTCTTGAAACACGTGCCTTCAAGTTGATCTAACTTGTTCTTGAAACACGTGCCTTCAAGTTGATCTAAGTTGTTCTTGAACCACGTGCCTTCAAGTTGATCTAAGTTGTTCTTGAACCACGTGCCTTCAAGTTGATCTAAGTTGTTCTTGAACCACGTGCCTTCAAGTTGATCTAACTTGTTCTTGAAACACGTGCCTTCAAGTTGATCTAAGTTGTTCTTGAAACACGTGCCTTCAAGTTGATCTAACTTGTTCTTGAACCACGTGCCTTCAAGTTGATCTAAGTTGTTCTTGAACCACGTGCCTTCAAGTTGATCTAAGTTGTTCTTGAAACACGTGCCTTCAAGTTGATCCAACTTGTTCTTGAACCACGTGCCTTCAAGTTGATCTAAGTTGTTCTTGAACCACGTGCCTTCAAGTTGATCTAAGTTGTTCTTGAACCACGTGCCTTCAAGTTGATCTAAGTTGTTCTTGAACCACGTGCCGTCAAGTTGATCTAACTTGTTCTTGAACCACGTGCCTTCAAGTTGATCTAAGTTGTTCTTGAAACACGTGCCTTCAAGTTGATCTAAGTTGTTCTTGAACCACGTGCCTTCAAGTTGATCTAAGTTGTTCTTGAAACACGTGCCTTCAAGTTGATCTAACTTGTTCTTGAACCACGTGCCTTCAAGTTGATCTAAGTTGTTTCTTGAACCACGTGCCTTCAAGTTGATCTAAGTTGTTCTTGAAACACGTGCCTTCAAGTTGATCCAACTTGTTCTTGAACCACGTGCCTTCAAGTTGATCTAAGTTGTTCTTGAACCACGTGCCTTCAAGTTGATCTAAGTTGTTCTTGAACCACGTGCCTTCAAGTTGATCTAAGTTGTTCTTGAACCACGTGCCTTCAAGTTGATCTAACTTGTTCTTGAACCACGTGCCTTCAATTTGATCTAAGTTGTTCTTGAAACACGTGCCTTCAAGTTGATCTGAGTTGTTCTTGAAACACGTGCCTTCAAGTTGATCCAACTTGTTCTTTAACCACGTGCCTTCAAGTTGATCTAACTTGTTCTTGAACCACGTGCCTTCAAGTTGAGGTGACTTCCAAAAAAGAACGTAACGACTAATAATGAAGGAAAAACATATTCCTCGATGTCCCTGACTTTCACACAAACAGATATAAGTGGTCAAATCAACATTTATGATAATCTATCACAACTTTTCTTTTTGTTGTTGTGAAAAAAAAAACAGTTATGAAAATGTAAAAACTAACTATGCAGGTCGGTAATAAATTAAATTTACTTGCGTTTGGTAACAGTTATCTGTTGTATATTTTGTTTGTTTTCTATTTCTCGGCTGTTAGCTAGACTGCATGAGTGCCGGATTGCTTAAACACTTTCGAAAAAGTCCTCTCATCCGAGTGAGTGATAATCCTATCCCAATTCTACCGAGAAAAAAAGATATAATACTAAAAACAAACGACACTGAAAAATGATGAGTAAAAAGAAACGAAAAATGCGTAAATTATTCACTGCAAAAATTGATGTCTAAAGTTTCACAGCAAATTCTGCTTTATACGTTATATACAAGAGTATAGGCCCCTGTGTATTGCAGTAATAGTTATATTCACTTGTAGGATGAGTTTTCCATCCCGAACTCTCAAATTTGTTAAAGCTACCATGTAATTTTCTCGCTCGTCAGACGTCATCTGCGAGATGCTCCGAATCGGCCATCGTTTAAAAAACCCCAAAAAATCCCAGAGATTTACACCAGTTAAAGACCCTCTTTTAACGTTGATATCATAAACGTTTCCACAAAGGCCATAACGTCATGGATTGATGGAACTCTCTCAGCAAGGGGCCCCTATTGCAGAGACACCGGTTTATGGCCGTGACACAGCATTATATCAAAAAATAAAATAATTAATCATAGAACTTATATGAAGGCGCCGCTCTGCGGAGTCGTTATTTTTTATGAGAAAATGATTAAACCAGTCGACTCTTTATGTTGCTTAAGCAAATAGTCGGAAAAATGGAACGACCACAGCCGGAACGGATAGGCTCTAATCCGAAGCCATAATTTTCGGAGCCGTGACTTTTGTATAATTTGGATTATACGGACTACTATTCTCATCTTGCTTCTTATATTCACAACATTTCGGCCGATGTAACATCCGTCCTTCTTCATGTGCATCTTTTTATTTTTAAATTGAGAACCTTCAAGATGAACTTGGGAATCTTTATGTCGAACTCGGAAATCCGTACGGAATTTAGAACTGAACACTTTATTGAATCATCAGAAGTTGACCATTCTCATTCCGCGTTTAGTGTTAATTTATGTTATTTTTCGTTATTATCGCCCGTAGTAAGGATTGAACCCTACAAGAAAACTGTCACTTAGAACCGACTGAATGTTAACTTTCCTCGACATGAGGACATGGTTAGACACAAGGTCGGCTTTTAATGTGTGTTGAAAATCCAACTCCCCCAAAAGAGGCACTCTGGATCGGAACAAAAATAAAAATTGCCCCAGTCTAGAAGGATTTCTCCTCCATTGACTATGAACGTAAAAGATGAAGTGCAGTATCCAGGTTTTGCTTCTAGCCAAAAAGGTCAAGTAGGTAACAGTCATAACCTTTGCCACACGTGGATAATTCTTGTCTGAATTTTGGGAGCCTTAAACCTAATCTTCTACATGTGTGTAGTATTACTACTTATTACTTTCTTGGCCTTTTGGCTAAGATGAAAGTGTAGTATCTGTTCCGATGGATACTGCACCCTATAGACCGGTATCGTCTTGGCCTTCGGGTCTTGATCCCACCGATCTGTGGGTTTGTCCTGCACAGTTCTGGGAGGTCCACCCTCCCAGTCTTTACCTTCTCACAGTTTGAGAATGGTTAGTTTATTGCTATCGCCTGAGGCGCCCCTACCGGGTAATGCTGATAGGCGTTGGCTTTAAATGTCACAAAGACCCCCGACCCCACCTCCCCCTTCCACAGTGGGCTTTCATGCCTAAGGGTGGATGCATTCTGGAAATATAATTTAAATTCCTCGAATTAATGTTTCCCGGGATGTATTGCTCTAAATACAATCTGTTCTGATGGATGCTACACCCTGTAGACCGGTATCGTCTTGGCCTTCGGGGCTTGATTCCGCCGGTCTGTGGGGTTGTGCTGTGCAGTTCTAGGAGGTCCACCTTCCCAGGCTTTGCCTTATCACCCAAGGAGTTTGTTTATTGCTAATCGCCTGAGGCGCCCCTACCAGGGAATGTCGACGGGGCTGCCCAGTAAATTTTTAAAGGTTATAAGTGCTCTTCTTCTAGGGTGCTGACTTATCAAATCCCACTTTCCGACCTTGTGTCACATTTTACTGCTGTGAGAGGTAGATAAATACCTACTTATTACTTTAAAATTTCTTCTTCTTTTTCTTCTTCTTCTTTTTCTTTTACTCACGAGGAGTTTTCACACAAGTCATCACTCGTGAGTGCTCACTGACAAGAACCAGTGGTGTTCCCCTGAAGCCAGAGTGAAAACAAGTCTCCTCTGATTTCCAATACTTTCGATAACCATTGCAAGTTATTTTGCGTGATTGCAAAATCTGTTTACCATCGATATCTTGCTTGCAACGATCGCTTATATTCTCTGGAATATGAGTGACAATAAGCCTCCCCAAAGTCCCTGCACTGTCGTACCCTTCCACTGGAGGTTTGATTGGTGTTCTCCCTCCTCGGGGTTTCCATCCTCCTTGATCGTTCACGACGATTTTGTGTGGTATAAGCCTAGGCTGGTGTCAACACATGTTTTTCTCTCTTTCCTTTTATCTTTAGATAGTAAACGTGTGTTAGTTATGTGGATTGGTTTACGCATTCAAGGACTTTCCTTAATATTTTGGCTGTTTTAACCATTGACGTTCATTGTATGGCCCCAATCTTACTTACATCTACTTATACATTGCTCACGCTGATATCTATAACTACCCCTCCTGAACATGTGTTCTTTATCGTTTATATTTGGGACAGTAACGTATTCCTTCTTTAGTACTAATTTCTGTTGTCTTTTCTTTCGTTTGTTATAGTGTCTGCCACGTTATGTTTGTCTTTGACAAACTTTTTATGTAAGAATGTGTATGTAAGAATGTGTATGTAAATTCAACTGTTTATTGGTCCCCCGATTTTATAAATCGGGGGACTTATGTTTTGAGGCATGTCCGTCCGTCCGTCCGTTCGTATTTTTCTCCGCAACCATCTATTGAATTTCTCTGAAATTTTTCATGAAGTTGTAACTTTGGTCAGGTTAGAAAGTGACATTCTCCGATTTTTGAAAAAAAATCTGGTTAGCCCCCCCCCCCAGGAGGTCAACAGGCCCCGAAATGGCAAAAAATGACATTTTTTGCCCCATAACTTTTCATCCATCCATTCTATTTCTCTGAAACTTGGCCAAAATGTAGAGGCAATTGTTCCTAATAGAAAATAAGTATCGCTAACCTTGGAAAAAATCTGGTTCGCGCCCCCAGGGGATCAAAAGCCCCCAGAATGGCAACAAATGACCCTTTTCTCCCATAACGTTTGATTCATCCATTCAATTTTTTCTGAAACTTGGCCAAAATGTAGAGGCAATTGTTCTGGATATCAAATGAGCATCCTTGACCTCAGAAAAATTCTGGTTCGCGCCCCCAGGGGGTCAAAGGGGGTGTGTCAAAAATGCCCCAAATTGCCCAAATTTATTGCATTTTACACTCGCCACATCGAGTCACATACAAAGGGGGACCACACACGCGCGGCTTGTTAACTATTGTTTTCTTTTTCTTTTCCTTCCAACGCCCACGCGTTATCCAGATGACACAACACACAAAATAGTGACCACCTGTGCGGGAGAGATATATCCGAACACGTGGTCGCGAAAAACGTAAAAGCTGAAATATAAAATATTCGTTAATTTTACGGTGTTAAACCAACAAACACCAAATAAAATTCACTTTATTTTTACCTTATAATACGCTAATTTTTACTTCTATGGGAAAGTAGATCTGTTACAAAATATCTTAAAATCTACAGTCTAATAATCAGCATTTGCCCAAAGTCTAACCCTTCCTCTCCGTGATAGGGGCGGTTGCAACGTTATAGTGTCCGGTTCCATGGCAGATAGGTTTAGTATAAAGCGGTATTAGGGCCACGGCTTACAAGACTCTGGTTAAAATCACAGGTAACATGAATTCGAACAAATACATAGAAAACATTGCCAAGGCTGCTGCCAAAAAGTGGCTCCCTCTACCGTGCCAGAAAACGTATCACACCTGACAGTATCCTATATATGTCTACAAAGCTACCATCCACCCATGCATGAAGTATTGTTTCACATCTGGGCTGATGCACCATCAAGTAGTCTCCCCTCTTAGACAAGGCCAAAAAAAGAGTCTCTAATCTAATAGGTCCATCACTATCCACCAAGCTCCAGCCCCTTCCCATCGCCGCAATATTGCATCCTTGTGCTTGTTTTACAAGTACTTCAATGGAATGTGCTCCGATGAACTTGCTGCTCTGGTGTCCCCTCGACGTAACTACACTCGCCGAACCCGACAATCAGTTACATCCCATCTATTCACTGTGGAGGTCCCCGGATACCGGAGAATCTTCTACTCCAAAAGCTTGTTTTCTTCGAGCTGCGGCCTTTTGAACTCACTCCCTGCTCCCTGTTTCCCCGACTGTACCGACATGCAGACATTTAAAACTAATGTGAACAAGCATCTCGCTGAACAGCTCCCAATTTAGGATGACCCCTTAAACTTTAATCCTAATTCTCAGTATCCCTTACATCTATAGTAGCAACTTGTCTTGTTTGGGGTGAACTTAGCTAAAAAAAAAAAATGAAAAAAATCCAGGAGGAGTCGACATCAGGATACGTCGTCTTCTAGTCTTCACTGCCTCTGCAGACATGTCAAGCGCGAACCAGTGGAGTGAGTGTGGTTATCGTGCTTCTGCGTAATTCCTCTGTGTGTTTTGGGCCAAACCTTCCCCGACTTCGCATGCAACCATCCAGTCTTGCTGCTCTTAGTGCCAGGGATATAAAAAAACCCTTCACTCTTACAGGTGAATGAATAGCTGCGAGTAGCGAAGGTGGACTTTATGCAAACCAGACACTCCTAAGACACAATCGTTGTGAGCTCTACGCAAGTCTGATTCGCTTCACAACAACATCAACAGCCAATCACCTCCAACCTATTTACTCATGGCAGTCTTAGGTAACTGTACTCTTTTGCAAGATACGAATTAGTTCATTTGGTGCAACGAAAAGAAAATGTTTATTTTAAAAACAAAGCACTTATTAACCCGAATTCTTTTTATAAAAATGGCGTTTTACATTTTATTTGTACGCAATGACCGACAAACTCAGATATTCGGGGACTAATTTCATAATGTTTACGTGACGCTCCACTTTTCCTTACAAATAATTCAACCCTAACCCTAACCCTAACCCTAACGCTTCACTTTTCCTTACAAATAATTCAACCCTAACCCTAACGCTTCACTTTTTCTTACAAATAATTCACTCATCTCAGCAACGAAAATAATATCTTTGCAGCCACTCGTAATAACAAGCGTTTATTATTATCAGTTTGAGAAGATCGCGTATTATAATTTCTTTTATTAAATTGGAATTAGAAATTTGCTGCACTTCTAATCTCTCTCTATATATATTAATTTTAAATAAATACTATTCAAGTATTTTTTTTACTATACTTTCGTTCTCATCAGTGCAGGGATGATAATTTCGCACGGTTCGGGAATTTAAGTTCTATTTATGCGGCATATCAAGCTTATAATATTAATTTTAAATAAATAATATGGTACTTGTATCGATCTTGACCCAGTTTCCGTGAGTTTCTTGTCGTAAGCGTTCGGCTATCCTACGTAAACGCCCGAGAGATGACGAGCCGATTTGTACCAGACGACAATTTTGATACGGTGGTTAAATAAAGGCGATATTTCGTTCATGTTACCCGACTTCGACTAGAAGATTCCCAAGGTGGAACAGATGCACCGAAGAAAGTCGGAGGTTATATCGGCCGAAACGTTGTGAATAGAACAACCAAGATGGGAATTACGAAACATAACCTAAAATATTCATCGATAGTTTTCTGGTATGGGTAAAACGAAATTACCTAAACAGAACAGTTTTGCACCACTTTTATGTCGCCTCGCGAAGATTAGAAACAAGATATAATGCTATTAAACCTTATGTCTAGAATCCTTATTCTTAATTATAATCAGAATTCATTACATGATTTTGATTCTAGAATATGTCTAAAAGCTTAAGATTAAGATTAAGATTAAGGGGGCTTAAGAAGACATTGAAAATCAAGGAATTTGTATCTAATGACTATGGATCAAATTCAATGCACATTTGAAATATTTGAATTTTCAGGTGAAAGATTGTGCTTATATTATATCCTCTAAAACCCTAACCCTAACCCTAACCCTAACATCTAAAACCCTTTAAAATACTTCAAAGAAATTGAAATTGTGTGAATATTTATTAATTGATGTGTAATATCTATTTTTTAAATTTCATAAAAATATGAAGTATCTGGATTTTCACGAAGGGTTTCCATCCCTTTTTTACCTACTTTGCAGGAAACTAAACTAAACATGGCTCATATTACCCATTCGTACGTCGAGCAGCCGTGTTTCAAAATTAATAATAATCGGTTAATTAGTTTAGGAGTGAATCCTATACATAGAAATATATAAAGATATATACATACCTAACTTTATATAACTTAAATAGAGATTTGAAACCGGCGTTTATAATTGTTTTCGTATTGTTGATGACGATAAATAATCGATAATATTAACCGATTTATGCATGACTTTAAATCTAATTCAGCTATGCAATTTGTGTTACCATGAAAGGTGTTACCATGAAAAGTATTTTTTTGTTAATAAGAGTTTCTGGGTTCAATTCCAGGTAACGGAATTAAAAAAAAAATGTTTTTACTGATAAGACACAAATTATTAAGGTTAAGACCCACTTGAGGATAATGATGAATGGCATATGAAGACGGTTTTATAGCAAGTGTTTATTAACATTAGGTTTAAAGAGAACAATGTTTTAGCTCTCAGGGAAGCAATCTTGTAGCAATGTTTTCCGCAGATGGCGACTTAAAAGAAAGGTTATGCAAATCGACTGAAACGAGGTATCTAATAGATATGTGACGCGGAATGAGAGTGGATTAAATAAAGGGTTCAACATTCTTATAAGGTTGCAGGGTACGACGAACGCTACCGAAGAAGGTCGGAAAATACAATTGTAGAATTGCTAAATCACCTAGTTTTTTTTTATAAAATAAGAAATCGTGTTCGATGAATAATTTTCACGTGGATCATCTTTAATAAAGTTTGTACTTAGACATTGAATAACCACAAAGGTGATATTCTGACCCCCCCCCAAAAAAAAGAAATCAGAATTCCCGATCAATGAGATTCATCTAATAAGATGTGACAATATCTCTGTGTGTGTATGCGTGTATGTGTGTGTGATAGTGCTTTACCATTTTCTGCTAAAGTAAATCAAAAGTAAATTCGTATAAAGCAGCAATGCCGACCTTTTTTTTGACCGTCTTGATTGTGTTGTTGGCATTGGGTTTCCCCCCAATTCTTTCAGGTCACCCTATACTTTGTACTTTTCAAGTATTACGGCCATGATGACCACCCTACCCGTAAAAAAAGCTCATTACACCAAAAACTAATTATCGTAGTGTTAGATATTGGGCGAGTAAACCTACAAATACAGGGTGGGCCAAAATAAGGGTCCTATCTTTAAATTTGAATAACTTGAATTTGAATAACTTCCACAAAATAAAAGTTAAACTCACCAAACTTTATGTGTGTGTAGACTGACCCTTCCGAGATTTTTTGAAATAAACAAAACAAATTTTAGCCGAAAAACACTTCTTAAAACTTACAAAAACTAAAGTATTGTTTTTTACACTGTTTTGAGTTTTTTAAGCAAAAATAATGTTTTCTAAATGAGGGTACGTTCCTTAGGGCTAATACGGCTCATGCTTGCTTCGGAAGGAGTCCTTTACTTATTCTAAAAAAAAATTTTTTTTAAATCAATAAATAAAAAAGTTATGAATTTTAAAAAATAGGACCCTTATTTTTGCCCACCCTGTATATAAAATGGTAAGCTGAGGATAACAGGAAGTGAAAGGTCAGCCAGGGTCAACTTGCTGAAGACAAGGTTATGATTACTAAAATGTGGGAATTAATACAAACGGACATAACGACGTCACGTGGCTCAAAGAGAGAGTGAGAGAGAGAGAAGACTTACGGTTCGTTGGAATCACGCAACGCGTGAACATGAAAATTGAGAAATATAAAAGAGACGATCATGTTAGATAAGCCATTTGTAATTTCGTCTGTTCTAAGAAATAAAAAAGGTAGACATAGTTTTTAAGTTTGTCTTTGTTGGGGATGGGGTTAAAAGAACGAAGACTGTTTTTACGGTGTGTTTCTCTTTTTTTTCTAGTTAAACATTTGATAAAATCATTGAACAAGCGCGAAGGAAATGTTATTCGAAGAAATCTATTTTTAATGTTGACGAATTAAACATGCATTAGTTGGTTTTAATTAAAATATTACTATGATTCTTATAATGTAATGTTTATTTTTAATGTGATAAAATTAAAAAAGTGTACTTACTACGCATGGAAGTGTGTTTGTGTTATTTTGTAATGCAGCGTGTAATGTGTTTGTGTTAACGTAATGCGTTATTCCATAACGTATAGATGTTATGTGTTCGTAATAGCGGAATGATATTCCCGTAATCTTTAATTGGCGGCGTTTCAAAATCACTGAACAAGCGTGAAGGACATGTTATTTAAAGAAATCTATTTTTAATGTTGACGAATCAAGCATGTATTAGTTAGTTTAAATAAAAATGAATGTATGTCATTCTCTTGAGTTAGTAATAAAACTTTTTATTACTACAATCCGCGTTTTGTCTTATTTTTGGGTGGCGGGGGTATTTTCTTGGCGGTGCCCTTCTACAAAAGTTGCAACATAATAATGGTATACTATAATCTTTTGACCAAAACGTCTTAAAACCATGTCTTCATGGGGTGCCGAGTAAATATGTTATGTTATGAAGAATTCTCTGCCACACCATAAATGCAAAAACTTACGTAATGTCGTCCAAGTGTAGTCATTGACCTTTATGATCCAACGTCTGGTTGGTATAAACAACAACACAGATGGTGCGGAAATGCATGTTAATTTAGCCGCGCCTTCCCTGTCGCGTAGAAAGTCTATCCGGGTGCATCGGGTAGCAATTTGCACGGCTTAAAGTGGCCGTGTATTACCGTCTTTTCAGACACGCACGGCAAACAAATGTGCAAACGGTAAATGAAATATAAAAAGAGAAATACAGGTAAGCAGGTTACTGGTCTGTACTTACTTTGCATCGTTCTATTATCTCTGTTTTATTTAAAAATTAATATAGTTCCCATTGTCTGGTCATCTAGGTGTAGTGGCCAATGAGAAGGGAGACTTCCGGCCTCCTTCGACTATGGTGGAAAACTTTTACTTTAGTTGTCATTTCAATCGAGGTTGGTCTTGGCATCATAAAGGAAATTATCGGCCAATTTGGCGTAATGGTTAGACTGCTTGCTTATTGGCCGGGGGATCAGGGTTCAATCGTCGCTCAGATCATACCAAAGACTAAAAAGATGCCCCATTACTGAAAACTCAGCATTGTAAGGTGAGAATCAAGGATAAGTGGAGCAATAATTGGAAAGGAGTTGCGCCCTCCCCTACATCTCGGTATCAAGCCCCCCGTTCAGTCTAGAGAGACTATGGATACCCCTATAAGGGGCTGGCTGCGCGTGTAATTATGAAGCAAGGGTTGCGCAATCCCTACCAACACCTCTCCTGAGTCGGCACTGCTTGATTCCAATGGCAAGCAGTTCAAGACGACTGGATACAATGCCGAGATAAACAGAGAGCACATACAGCACCTGGTAGTCCCAAATGGTCACCCACTTAACACTGGCCAGGCTCGACGTCGCTTAACTTCGGTGATCTAACGGGAACCGGTGTGTCAACGTGATCGTACCGTATATCTCGGTATACTAGCTAATGAAAAGGGAGACTTCGGGTCGCCCTCGACTACGGTCGACCACTTTCACCTTAGTTGTCATACCACTCAAGGTTCGTCTTGGTATCCTTTCGGTTACCTAGAAACCATCAGTTCCTCATTTCTAAGGGATGAAGTATTGTCCGGCTCGGTCCAAGGAGGTCAACCCTCCCAGGCATTGCTTTTTCTTACGGTATGAGATAATTTTTTTTCTCGGTCGCCTGAGGCATTTGTACTCGGGAATGCCGACGGATTCGTCTTCGGCTATTTTTGTACTCTTTCAGGGTATCCCTCTGGGGAGCTGAACCCCACACGTACAAACTGACCATATATCTAACATTACTGCAATGATGAGCGGGTAATTAGTGGTTCTCCTTTTAGACAGCCATTCCGGTATGTCCGTTCCCCATATAAATCTTCTTAGGTTCGTATGTATTACATGTAGTGTTGTTAATCTTCTTCTTCTTCTTCTTCTTCTTCTTCTTCTTCTTCTTCTTCTTCTTCTTCTTCTTCTTCTTCTTCTTCTTAGTAGTAGTAGTAGTAGTAGTAGTAGTGATAATAGTATTCGATTTGTGATTTTTGCATGACTCAGCCGTCAAGCCAAGAGTATTTCATACCTAATTCAGTGTAACTATAACGAGTAGTTTTAGATCCTATAAAGAGAAGAACAGACAGACAGATAAAAATGTTCAATTACAATGTGGATTGTAATATATCCATCTATACATAAACGGCTGTGTGAACAAAGGTGACTTTAGCCCTATGTTCGAATCCCGCGACCGGTAGTATAGTTAGGTATAGCCACATTGATGAGTCTAAGTTATGACGAAACATATTCGTATGTGGATATTAAAAATAAGTGGGTGGTTTATTCTTTAGAAAGGGTTGGTAGGGTCTAACTAACTGCTTTTTATTTGTTTTTGTTGTCTCACTCTCTACTTCAAATGAATTAATATATATATATATATATATATATATATATATATATAATTAATTTATATATATATATATTTTTTTACATTAATCTTATATTTCGGAATAAATTCATCTTCAGAGGTGACCAGTTATTGAGTCATTAAAAAAAATTTTTTTTTATCAAAAACAAGAATAACCAAACTTATTTCTTTGTTACTTGATAAAACGTCTCTCCGCCCTGGTGGTGTTGGCGGCCAAATAATTTTGGTTATTCTTGTTTTTGATTAAAAAAGAATTTAAAAAAATGACTTAATAACTGGTCACCTCTGAAGATGGAATTTATTCCGAAATATAAGATTTATGTGAAAAAAAAAAAAAAAATTAATCTCGCATTGTTAATGGCTTACATATCAATTTTATTAATATATATATATATATATATATATATATATATATATATATATTTATTTATTTATTAATATGATTATTTTTTATTAATAAAAATATATTTAAAAACAGAAAAGTACGTCCTATAAAGTTAAGGGCGACAAATAATGCCATTCTCTGCATTTTAATCACTTAGGAAATGAAAGAATCGAAATAGTAGTAAGCAAAAACAACGAACGCTGCAATCACCAATAAAAATAATTACATAAAAATACATTATATATATATATATATATATATATATATATATATATATAAAATCAGAGTCAGAGATTTTTTTGACGTCAGTGGAGTGATAATGCACAATAGTGTAATATATCAATATAAATATAGGTATATTTAAAATATAGGCATTTTAGAAAACCCCAAATACCGCAGATATCAATATAAGCTCAATGGAGCATTGTTATATCAACCAAAGCTATCATGATGTTAGTTGAGATCAATATAATTTGAAACTTGTTCCAAGAATTCAAAACCACTACTATTCGGCGTACGATCGTTTCCAGGAAATATTTTATTGCTCATTATTTTTGACGAAGACGTTTTGGTATCATTAAAACTAATCAAAATAAAACATTTCCAAAAAGTCTTGGAAACGATCGTACACTGAATGGTAGTTTGCTTAGAATTCTTGGAACAATGTTCAAATTATATTGATATCAACTAATATATATATATATAGTACATGTATTGTATTAGTTTCTGTAGATGTAAATCCGTTGAAATTCAAGTGTTTATAAAAAGTGCTCAATAACAAGTAGAGCTGTTTATAAGTATACATTTTTATTTATACAAACATTATTGGTTACATATGTGCATACATGTTTCGATTGCACTCTTCGCAGAGAGTCAACCTCATCAGACCAAGGGGTGTATAGGTATATAATTGTATGATTTATGTAGGTATGTATATGTGTATGTGTATGTATCTATACATGCGTGATCTGATCGAAATATATGTGTATGTATGGGTATTGATACCTTACTGATATCTTATTTGTCCAAGTATGTTTAAACTGATAGAGAATTTTAATTTTATTTTCATATTCATATTTTATTTGCATTCTATATTCATTCCTTGTGTACGTATAGGTAGGTAATAGGCATATTTATTCATTTGCCTATAGGTCTGCTGTATATACGTTTATAGATGTGGATTTATGTGTATATGTATCTATGCATTGTGCATGTATGTTATGTGTATCCAGCTATGGATATACGCGTATATATTTGTGTTTAGTCTTTATATTTTGATAATCGGGGGGATATATTCTATGTACGTGCTTGTATATGTTGATGTTGGCTTATGTATGCGTGTGTATGTATATATATATATATATATATATATATATATATATATATATATATATATATATATATATGTGTGTGTGTGTGTATGTGTGTATGTATATCTATATTCGCGTTGTGGATGTATACATGTATGTATGTACATGGGTGTATGTACATGTGTGTATGTGTATACGTATAAATATATGTTATATTTATGTGTATGTGTGTTCGTGTATGTATATAGGTGTGGTGCTTAGGTATTTACTTGTACAGGCGGATGTTTTTCTTGTATTGAAATTAATTTATATATTGAAACTGCTTTATATACTAAAAGTATGTTCATAGGCAAGTACGTGCTTTTAAATATATTTTTTGCTTGAAAGTAGATCTGTGTGTGTGTTCATGTTTAAATGTGTGTGTATATTGATGTCTGTTTATTTATGTGTACTTATGTACCTATTAAATCTGTTTATATGTGTGTATTTTACTGATAGATAAGATAAATGTGTTTGTAGGATTTGGGAATTCAAATAGGGTTGAAAAGTAGCCATGGCTAAGAGGGCAATAAAAACAGGGATGGTTGGGTCGTAAAAAAGGCTGAAGAACGGTCAACAAGTAAAATAGGTAATCCGATACCAATTCATAAGAAATAGAAATAGAGAATAACCAATCCCAAACAAGGATTTATTCTGAAAAAATCTGCAAACCCATCTCATTACTCTGAATCCTTGGTCTGATGAGGTTGACTCTCTGCGAAAAGTGCAACCGAAACATGTATGCACATATGTAACCAATAATGTTTGTATAAATAAAAATTTATACTTATATATATATATATATATATATATATATTAATGGATTGAATGACATAATAAAATCAGAAATTAATCAGATTTTTATTAAAGTTCAAAAACAAGGAGTGATACTGCGTCCTTAACTCATGAGTTTTCAAAGAAGCAGTATACTTGTTTTTGAACTTTAATAAAATCTGATTAATTACTCATTTTATTATGTCATTCAATCATTCAATATTATTGCTCTATACACTATATATTGAGCTTTGTTTTTATCTTGATAGTCTTCTAGACTACTAGTTAAATATATTATTTATATATTTAAAGTATCATCTTACTCTTTACACACACACACACACACACACACACACACATATATATATATATATATATATATATATATATATAATATAGTCATGAACGGACAGCTGTGTCGTCTTCTATGACTTGATATGACAGATATCTATAGGACCCACACTTATCCAGAATATGATGACGACGATTTTAAACATTGGAGTTTTTAATTGCTTCAGCCTTCCGTAGAGTAGCGTACTTTCTATAGAAATATATATATTTATCTTTCATTTTATTTGTCTGTTGACTTGTTTATTTTCTAAGCCCCCCCCCCCTCATCCTTGATCGGTCTAACAGACGTTGAACTAATAGCCACCCAACTAAAGATATGCGAGGAAGCTGGGGTGCGTGAGTGCAGACTTGATGGGTCAGCGGATAGTTGCCATAGATTTGACCAACATGAAATTTCTTCTGACACATTTTTTTCTCCCTTTCCTTCTCTCTTAAAATTGCAGGTAACGTTTCCCAATGCGAGGTTCTCAATTTTCACTCTTGATTTTATTTTTATTCAGTTTTTGACAAGATGCGATAGCATCGAAAGGTTGGTTGACTGACGTAAGACTATAATATTGTTTATATAATTTTATATATATATATATATATATATATATATATATATATATATATATATATATATATATATATTTATATATATTTGTGAGTTCCTATAAAAATATATATTCAAGTATATACTCCTTATAATATCTGAAAAGGTTTCAATTTGCAAACTCAATGAAGTTATATTACAAGCTTCAGAGCATATATACCTTATAGTTGCATTACAATGACCAAAGGAATATCAATCCAAACCATCATTTTTATATGAAAATGATGGTTTGGATTGATTTTTCCTATGGTCATTGGAATGCAACTATAAATATATATATATATATATATATATATATATATATAGAGAGAGAGAGAGAGAGAGAGAGAGAGAGAGAAAAGGAGAGAGAGGGAGAGAGGAAGAGAGAGAATAGGAAATAACGATATAATGTATCACTTTGAATTAGAACCTATAATGAAAGAATTGATGCTCGATATACGAGATAGAGCAATTATATAGACAAGTAAGAGATGAGAATAAAAATTGCAAAAAATACAAAATCTATTACGTCTTCAGGTGTTCAAGACTAGAAATTTCTTTTTCTTTCCTATTTTAAAAATGTCTTTTAATGCAACAATCACCTTTTAAACTTTTGCACTGTAACCACACTATATATATATATATATATATATATATATATATATATATATATATATATATATATATATATCCTTAAAAAACATAAAGAAATGCGTTGTCCAGGTTTTCAAAATATCCTTTTCAAAATATTCTCCTTATCATCGTCATTTCATCAACGCTTCCAAGTGTGGACTTTTCATTCTACCCTATTCATGTAACCGCGTGCTACACACAGCGGCATATCAACATTAATCGTCGAGAACATCAAGACGAATTTCAACTTGACTGCGATAAATATGTCTAAACGAAAAAAGGATTAAACGAAAAAAGAAGAGACAAAATATGCTTATACTTCTGACAAGAGTGTATATCACCGAAAGTGCTCAAGTTTTTAAGATAAATAAATAATTTATTTTAGAAAACATAAAGAAATGCGTTGTGCAGATTTTTCAAAATGTTTTTGTTCAAAATATTCTCCTTATATATATATATATATATATATATATATATATATATATATATATATATATATATATATATATATGATAATTTTATTTACACAGACACTGGCATGTCGATGTTATCGATCAACAGTTACTATAAACTGAGATCTCATCAGGCAGAGTTAGAATCCGATCTTAACCTCAGATCATATTTGGAGAGAATCTATATATATATATATATATATATATATATATATATATATATATATATATATATATATATATATATGTGGGTGTGTGTTTGTGTTGGGGTTGTATAAAGAGAGAAGGAGAGAGAGACAGAGACAGATACAGAGGAAGGAGAGAAATATAAAGGTTAATACTTAAATTAAAGCCACGCATTTTACCTTCAAATTAAAGAGAGTGAACTTCAATTTAAAAACGTTTAATTTCAAATTGAAAATAAGGTTAATATCAAAATTTAAAAAAATCGACTTCAAATTAGAAAACCAAAGTTAATTTCAATTAGAAAACAAGTCGACACCCACGAGGGTAACCGACACACTGTTGCGATTTCCTCTTCCCAAAACCAAATGTAACCTTTCGCGACATTAGCGTCTAGCTTGCTTCCTATCTGAAACGTATTCCACATGACAGTCATGTCTGCAACTCTGCATGTTATATGCAGGTTGGAGCATACAGATCTACCACATTTGGAGTGAGCACTATTTCTATATGTAGAGGAGGTAGAAATGTGGCCCGAGTCTCAGTCAGTCTAAATTTCTTCCTCAGGTATCATAGTAACTAGCTATAATATGTAATGGAAGGAGATAATGCCTAGGAAGATGGTCTCATGAAATCGAAACATATACTACACAACCCCCAAGGGAAGAGATAATGTCTGGGAGGATAGTATCATGAAAACATAACAGATATTGCACCCCTAGAGAAGGTAATCATGGAAAGATGGTATCATGACCACAGAACAGATACTACACTTTCCCCTCCCAAAAGAGGAGTTAATGTTTCGGAGGAGCGTACCATGACGAAGGAATAGACACCTAACTACACCCTCAAAGAGGAGGTAATGTCTAGGAATATGATCTCATAACAACAGAACAGATACTACACTACCCCCGAAGGAATAGTATCATAACAACAGAACAGATATTATACACCCCCTCCCCCAAAAGGGATAGTAATCCCTGGAAAGATGGTATTATGAGCACAGAACAAATACTGCACTACCCCCAAAGAGGAGTTAATGTTTCAGCAGATGATGCCATGACGAAAGAACAGAATCTCACTACCCCCTCAAAGCGGAGGTAATGCCTAAGAGGATGGTTTCATGACAACAGAACAGATACCACATTACTCCTCTCCCAAAGGATGAGGTAATGCCTGGGAAGATGGTCTCATTACAACAAGCGCCTTTGAATTAAGCATTGATAGATAGTACCATAGTACACTAGTACAATAGTACCATAGTATCATAGTACACTAGTACACTAGTACAATAGTACCATAGTACCATAGTACAATAGCACAATTAATAGAAATAGTAATATCGTTTCGGTTTCAGATATATACCAAATCTCTATTAATAATAGATCTCCCTATAAATATCAAAAGATTTCGAGTAGGTTAAGTCGGTTACGTACAAATAAAAACTCCACTTCGAAGTTAAGGTTAAGAAACGTGTCAAGGAAGTGACGTAGAAGAACAGA
>OY744535.1:22284682-22327182 GCA_963556195.1 Sepiola atlantica
AATTTTGTTTGGTTTTGTTTAACATTATTTGGTTTGGTTTAATTTTGTTTAGTTTGGTTTAATTTTGTTTAGTTTGGTTTAACTTTGTTTGGTTTGGTTTAATTTTGTTTTGTTTTATGTTTTAGTTTGGTTTAACTTTGTTTAGTTTGGTTTAACTTTGTTTGGTTTGGTTTAATTTTGTTTAGTTTGGTTTAATTTTGTTTGGTTTTTTTGATTTGGTTTGGTTTGGTTTGGTTTAATTTTGTTTGGTTTGGTTTAATTTTGTTTAGTTTGGTTTAATTTTGTTTAGTTTAGTTTAATTTTGTTTAGTTTGGTTTAACTTTGTTTGGTTTGGTTTAATTTTGTTTGGTTTGGTTTAATTTTGTTTAGTTTGGTTTAACTTTGTTTGGTTTGGTTTAATTTTGTTTTGTTTTGTTTAATGTTTTAGTTTGGTTTAATTTTGTTTCGTTTGGTTTAACTTTGTTTGGTTTGGTTTAATTTTTTTAGTTTGAGTTTGGTTTAATTTTGTTTAGTTTAGTTTAATTTTGTTTAGTTTGGTTTAATGTTGTTTGGTTTGGTTTAATTTTGTTTGGTTTGGTTTAACTTTGTTTAGTTTGGTTTAATTTTGTTTTGTTTGGTTTAATTTTGTTTGGTTTGGTTTAATTTTGTTTAATTTGGTTTTATTTTGTTTGGTTTGGTTTAATTTTGTTTGGTTTGGTTTGGTTTAATTTTGTTTGGTTTGGTTTAATTTTGTTTGGTTTGGATTAATTTAGTTTAGTTTTGTTTAATTTTGTTAGGTTTGGTTTAATTTTGTTTGGTTTGGTTTAACTTTGTTTAGTTTGGTTTAATTTTGCTAGGTTTTGTTTAGTTTTGTTTAGTTTTGTTTGGTTTGGATTAATTTTGTTTAGTTTGGTTTAATTTTGTTTGGTTTGGTTTAATTTTGTTTGGTTTGGTTAAATTTTGTTTAGTTTGGTTTGTCCGTTTTACGGACAAACAATTCTTTTGTGGGGTAGTATACGTGAAAAGCTTGATGCATTGAAAAACAACTGCAAAATACAATACAGGCCCTTGCGAGAAAATTTTAACGAAAACTTTGGGAGCCTTAAACCTATTCAGTTCTAAGTGATAGTCATCTGAAGGTTGAAGGTTCAATCCTCGGTGCGGGCGATACAAAGAATTCCGAATTACTTAAAATTTCTCCCAGTTTGGATTTAGGTATAAAGAGAAATAAAGTATTTTTTGCAGTTGTGGTAAGGAGACAAGTTCTTGCTGTGAATGTTTTAAATCATGGCTATAAATTGGAACTTAGTCAAGTATTAATTATAGAACAGAGAAATAATAACAATGTCTCTTTCTGTGAGAGAGGAGCCGTAGGAAAGAATAGAGATTGTGAAATTGATTTTGTATTCTGTCAAGGAAGGACAGAGTCCTGTGAGTGGCACCTCCTCAGATGTGGCGCAATCTTAGTACATATCTGACTCTCAAACAGGCAGAGGATTGCATCAGGTGTTAGGTACTTTTGATAGCGGTAGACTGATCCAACTATTTTGTCCAGTGATCTTAAGAACAGATTTGATTTAAGTCCTCCATTTTAGGCCTAGAGTAAATGTCCGTCGTTATCAAAGCAAAGGGGCTTCCACAAGAAGCGAGCCATTCATTTCAACTAATGTAAAAGCTGGATACAAACGTTGATAATGCCAGGTAATTTACACGGACGTAGGTAGAATATTTCATCAGTAGTCAGATCATTTCTATAGCGATGGATTCATACAGCAATCTTTCCAGCGACTTTAGCAACAGATTTGATGTAAGTCTTCTATTTCCGGTCTGGAGTGAAAGTCAGTCCTAGGAGCTTGTCAAGTCAAGGGGGCTCCATAAGGAGCGAGCACATCATTTCGACTGAGGTAAAAATGTGATCCGAGCGTTGGCGGTGAAAGGAGCGTCTCCTTTCACCACTAACGCTCGGATCACATTTGTTGATAATGCCGCGTCATTTACACGGATTCCACTAGTATAAATAATAGGTAATATTAACTGTAGGTTAAACATTCAGTGGGAGTGATCTCTTTGCTGCGTGGCTAGTCTCTCTCTGCTCTATCGTTATTTCAATGGAAGGTTCTCGACTAGCTCAAATCTTTAGTTCCTCCTTGTATGACATTCGCAGCAAGGACTCGTTTTTTCTACTTTATATAAAAAAGTTCTTTCTGTCCCTAGTGACAGGTAGAATTTACATGGACAGACCTCTTTTTCAAGGGCTTTGCAAGGGCTTTCTGTCCGTGGAACACATTGCCGGGAGACTGCTTCCCTGCTGATTACAACTTGATTGTCTTCAAATCTAATGTTAAAAAATCATGGTCAAAGTTCGACCCATAATCAAACACAGTTCATACCATTGATCGATATTAGTACTCTCATAGTGTTCTTCATCTGTCGGTTGGCAATTATTCCCGCCTCATTAACCCTTATCCTCGATTGACTCTTGGCCTTCATAAGTGGTAAATAAAATTTCTTCTTGGGAGCCCCGTCCCGCGCATGAACAGCTGTGTATCCATGTTTGTCGGTAGGGATCGTAATTCGACTTTTTTCCGGGAAGTGTGAATTCCTTTGTAGCAGAATGTTCCGGTTTTCCATCGGGGATGTCAAATGTGAGACATGAGATTCGCCCTTTTCAAAGCTGATCTTGTTTCGACATCACTCGGATCTTGTTACGTATGTGTGGAAATGTTGGCAAAGATAAATCATTTACGACACAAAACTTCTAAAAAAAACAAAAAAAAAAAACAAACAACAACGACGACAAACATGAATCCGATAATTGTATTATATACACAAAGTTTATCCGCGCTTTAATTTTTGGTGGTCAAGAGATATTCTGTCTTGTTGTTTTTTCGACACCCGAATGTTCTGGTTTGTTTATATACCGCCTGGATTAGTAACAGAAATGCTAAGCATTTAAAAAATAGATTACTGCTTCCAAATATGGGAGGGGGGAAGCTGTGTATTTAGGTTTTTATAGTACGTGCAGGATTTCGGCACTGAATATTTTCTTGCGATTGATCGAAAGAAACTGCTGATTTTAGCTTTTTTTTTGCAATCCAGAGTCGATACATAATAACAATATATACTTCAACTGTTACTTCGAACAGTATCGAATTCATCTTATCTTATTGTTATTGTGGATATCCTGTCCCTCAGTAAAGACTTGCGTCTGGCTATCAACATCTTACAGTTCGCGTGTATTCAATAAAATCTAGTCAGCAACTAAAATCTATTTTCAAATAGTTCTTTATCTCACGGGATCCAAGTAACCAATTAGGTATCCACTTCATTTATTTATATACTAATGGTTTACTACTGACCAAGGCCAACAGCCACTCGATGATAAGGGTTAGTGACGTTTTCCATCGGAAAGATTGAGAACTATGATTAATTCACAGAATGACATGACAGATATTTGTTGACATTGGACTTGAAAGCGACCATGTTGTAGTATGTCGGGAAACATTCCCGTTGTAACGTGTTCCACGAGGGGGGGATTTTGGAAATAAACTTTGTTCATGGAAGTTCTGGTTTTAGTGATAGAGGAAGAGTTCTTGTTGAGAAGGCTTTTCGGGAGAAGCGGATCACCTACCATGGAAATATCGTTAGAGTAGGGAGAGGCTAGCAACGTCTCTTCTGCGAGTAAGAGGGCTGGGTAAAAAATCGACTACACAATCTAGTGGGGGATTATCTCTTCTTTGAGTACAGAAGAGACGTTGCTAGTCTTTCTTTGCTCTATTGTTATTTCCATGGAAACTGCTCGACTGAGCCGCGATCTCTGGTCATTTTTTATAAGACATTCACAGCAAGAACTTGTCTTATTATCACAACCAAAAAGAACTTTTCTGTCTTCCTCCTTTTCCATTATACCAGGCGGAATTCCCATGAACAGAGTTTCTTTCCAAGAACTTCCTATCTGTGGAACACAGTACTACGAGATTGCTTCTCTCGAGACTACAACATGGACGTCTTTAAACCCAATGTAAACAAGTACTTGCCATTAACCATCTCCATAAGTAATAAAACTTTGTTCATTTCATTTATCATTTTGAATCCTCTCATAATATTCTTCATCATCAACCACGATTGGCTTTTGGCTTTTATTAATAAAAAAAACAACAAAACAAAAACAACAAAAAACAAAAACAAAGTCGACAACTTTTGCTTATTGATTATTTGGTGCTTTTGTATTATTGAAGCAGATACACTTTTTTATCTCCAATTTAGAAGAGTCAGTTGAAAGGGGAGATAATTCAAACTGTTTTTTTTTGTAACCATAACCCATAAAGAAAATCCAGAGAATTAGTAAGAAAATAAATTTAAAAAAAAAAGTACTTATGCAGTTTACGGACCGGACTGAAATGATAACGTTATAATTTAGAGAGCCAGTCTTAACATAGGGAGGTGGAAGGTTTATTAACTATTCTGTTTATTAAATTGTTAGGTTAAAGTACAGAATAGTTAATCAACCCTCCACCTCTCTATGTTAAGAAAGGCTTTCTAAATTATAACGTTATTATTTCAATCCGGTCCGTAAACTGCATAAGTACCCTTTTTTGAATTTATTTTCTTACTAATTCTCTGGATTTTCTTCATGGGTTATGGTTACTGTTGTGGTTGCAAGGTTGAACAATAATTAGTGAGGAATACAATGAAGACGCAAACAACAAGGAGAATGCAATAATAAGTGTATTAAAGAAAAGGTATAGTTACAGTATGTACAAATGAAGGTGTCGAGTCAGAGAGTCTTGGTGGGAGGACATGTACGCTCTTCGGCGTCACTTCCGGTGGCATTTAGGTAAAACACACTAAGGCCAACCTAGGCTTGCCATTTATAGTGTAACGTTATTCGTATATGCAAATGAGTGGTTGCCACCACAACAGTTACAACACACACACACACACACACACACACACACACACACACACACACACACACACACACACACACACACAGAGTTTGAATTATCTCCCCTTTCAACTGACTCTTCTAAAATGAAAATGAAAATTTAATTTGCCCCAATAATCCAGAAGCACCGCTTATTGTGTCCAATTCTTCATTTCGGCATTTATGTACGTGGCCTTTACACAGGGAAAAGTTACAGATAAAAGTCTTGGTTTAAGCAAAAAAAGAGTCACAATAAATCTATAGTAGGAGGTAATAAAGTTACTTAGCATATGATTGAATTGCAAAACGTGGTACAAGACCGGAAGGTAAGGCGAAATAAAACTCCCACCGGTGGGGGAGGGGGCTCTAGTCGGGTACGAGAAACACCGAGAACGGACCCGTCGGCATTCCCAGGTAGGCACGTCACAACCAACCCCTTTCTCGAAGAAAGAGGTAATTCGTGGGAGAGTACTCTTGGCCTTTTGGCTAAGATCAAAGTGTAGTATCTGTTCCGATGGATACTGCACCCCATAGACTGGTATTGTCTTGGCCTTCGGGGTTTGATTTACGCCGGTCTATGGGATTGCCCTGTGCAGTTCTAGGCGGTGCACCCTCCCAGGCTTTGCCTCCCCTCTCTGGGGAGGAGTAAGTTAATTGCTTACTGCTTGAGACGCCCCTACCGGGGAATGCCGACGGGACTGCCCAGGCAATTTTTAATGGTCAGAGTGCTCACCTCTCGGGCGCTGGCTTTTCAACACCCACTTTCCGACCCGACCTTGGGTCACATCTTACTTGTGGGAGTAGGATAAAACTGGCCTTGTGCCTAACTCCTGGAGAGGAGTAAATAATAATTCGTGGGAGAGTACAGTTCCTAGAACCGAAGCGAACCGAAGCGAACCGAAACCTCATTGTGGCAAAATAAAGGTTTGTTCACCAGCTAGGGAAGTTCGCTTTTTCCAGAATGATACTATAGACGTATCCTCTGCTGGTATTAAAACAGCAGGCGAACCAGTTACCACAAAATGCCGGTAAACCGATCCAAATTATTTAAGGTTATGGTTAAGGTTATTGCTTTTGTTCATATCTACTATTAAACTGATATCTTATATATACATTTTTCAGTCCGTCTATCTGTCTGTCCGTCAGTCACAATTTTTTTAAACGTAACAAATACATTGCGGAATTTCTATCATTTCAAAATATCAGAGATCTTAACTACTTTTAGAAATAGAAAATATTGAACAATAGTAAATCATAAATTTACAAGAAATAAAACGGATGCCAAGACTCGAATTCGAAACCGAAACCTTGCGATCTTCAGTCTGATGTCCTACGAACGGAGCTAATTAGTAAATAGTAATTATATTGTTGGAAATTATTTTATTATCTCAAACAATTTATTTTGTTTTAACTACGTATTGACGTTAAAATCAATTTAATGTGTAATACACTTGCAAAAATATGCGGTTGGTGTTTCATGCCAAACCTGCAATCATCAGTATGGGAGGAGACAATCCCTGCCGGTCACAGGGTCCCAACCCCAATACGAAAGTCATATTTGACTCAGTAGTCGGAGCGCGCACCGATGTGTCCACCACGCATTGCCGTAGAAATGAGAGGGTAAATTGATATCTAAATGGCAAATTCAGCGGCCACATTAGCAAGCCGCCAATAGAACTCAATATGCGGTGCCTAGAGCATTGCATTACGCTATAAATAACGGCTTGATGTTATCTTACTTAAAGTGCTCAATCTAGCGAGAGCTTTGAATAATTATTTACAAATAACCCATTTAAATTTAATGTTTCGGTCAAATTGATGTAAATATGATCCATGGGTTTCTTGTTCCATTCTTTTTTCTTTTTTGCAAGTACTTTCGATTTGAATCGTCAAATCATCTTCAGGCGGTATTAGTTTTAGTGTCTTTACAAATTATGACTTTACTGTTGTGCTCATTTTTGAATTATAACGGCAAGTAATTTATAACTTGAAAAAGCGTCTGTAAAGTTGAAATGTACATGAGAGCGTGATGGCGTTCTACACATATGAGAGATTTAAAAGTTTGACTGTTTAAACCGTTAAGAAATTGATGACGTTAAAGAAAGTGCATACCATTCAAACGCATAACTACCTAATGGCTAAGAATTTGGTAATGTTAATAACGATTCAAATCGAAAGTACTTGCAAAAAAAGAAAAAAGAATGGAACAAGAAAGCCATGGATCATATTTACATCAATTTGACCGAAACATTAGATGGACAATTCGGAAAATCGAAAAAAAAAAGTCGCATCAAACAAAACCACTCCGTGTTATTTAATAATGTTTGCCTAAATGAAAATATGCTGCCTAAATACACACACAATATATATATATATATATATATATATATATATATATATATATATATATATATATATATATATACTCGAAGAATCCTCGTTATACATATATAGGTCGGGGTATACATAGAGAGAGAAAGTGAGAGAGAGAAAGCGAGAAAGAGAAAGAGAGAGAGATTATGTTACCGCCCACTTTCAAGCAAGTGTCTGTAGATATAAGTTTTCCAAAAGAATTCTACCAACAAGTAGACATTATATCTTGGATTTCAGTGCCTATTCGCTTTCAGCGTCAGCCTCCACTTGTTTTTGGTTGTCAATTTGTAAGAATATCCAAGAATGGGACTAAAAAAAGCGGTCAAGTATTATTTGCAGTAATAATTCTTAGACAACAACCCCCCAAAAAGAAGCAACAATAATAAAAAAAGAACGAATATTCTCAAGATGTGTCCATTCAATTTACGCGTATAACGGTGAAAATCGATACCCAGAATGACTCCCCTAAAAGGGACCCCCTTAAAATGCTACCCATAGACTCATTGATAAAATACACAGTTCTTTCTTCAGGTCAACACTATTGTGTACAAATAAACTTTAATCTATGCTTGACCTGTCCACTCAGGTTTGAATCATGGATGTTTTTGTTTTGTTTTCGTGTTTACTGATATGTCACCACTTATCAAGGCACGGGAGCCACTCGAGGATAAGGGCTGCTGCAAAGAAGGTTGGCTCCCTCTACCGTGCCAGTAAACTGCTCACACATGACATTATCCTATATCTCAACAAAGCCACCATCCACCCATGCATGTAGTATTGTTGCCACATCTGGGCTGGTGCATCATCCGCTAGTCTCTCCCTCTTAGACAAGGTCCAAAAAAGAGTTGCCAACTTAATAGGTCCTTCACTATCCACCAAGCTCCAACCCCTGTCCCATCGTCGCAATGTTGCATCCTTGTGTCTTTTTTACAAGTACTTCAATCGATTGTGCTCTGATGAGCTTGCTGCTCTGGTGCTCCCACGACGTAGATTCACTAGACCAACCCGACAATCTGCCAAATCTCATCCATACACCGTGGAGGTCCCCAGATGCCGAAGAGCTTTTTACTCCAAAAGATTCTTTGCTCGTGCTGCTGGACTCTGGAACTCCGTCCCTGCTCCCTGCTTTCCTGACGTTACTGACATGCAGACATTTAAAACTAATGTAAACAGATATCTTGCTGCGCAGCTTCCAAATTAGGTTGCCCCCCCCCAAAAAATCCCTTCACCCGTTGTTTTCTCAGTAGCCCCTTACGTCTACAGTGGCGGCCTGCCTTGTTTGGGGTGAACAAGGGTTACAGAGATAGGCAGTTGGAGTATAATCGTCTCTACTCGTCTCCACGAGGGGATCGAAACACAAATCGGTAGGATGGACAGAAGATTACATAGGATGAATTGATTATCCAAGAAAACGACTCAACAAGTATTTGTTCACATGAGACTTGAAGACGACTATGTTGTAGTATTAAACTTAATCGCTACAGATCTACAAAATGATATTTCAAACTTAAACGTGACAGACCAACAGATGGACTGAGCCTATTATTGAGTTGCTTTGACATATCTAGCATAACATACGTCCATTGAATTTGTGCGTTTCGCGATGCAAATCACAGACAGACCGACAGACCGAGCTCCTAAAATGTGGGTGTAAGATAAAACCGAAGACAACAAAAGAAAATAACGCCTCCCAAGTCTTGCGCATGTTCTCGGTGTGTACACGTGTGTAATTGCAGATGGCGAACCAATAAATTTCAGCGGGCGAAACGGTTATGAAATTCTGTACGGATACTTGTGAATGTTTGAAAGACAGGATCCTATTAGATGTCTCTAAGTATCGGTTTGTGTGGGCGCGACCTGGCTGGAACCAACCATTTAAAATGGAGAATACATTTATAAACGTACGTAGGTACATACACACATGTGCGCGTGTGTCTATTAGTGGGTGTCTGGTCGTGCGCATGCTTTTAATAATTACTAGACCACCCGTGACCCGTTGGGTCAGTTTGTTATATTAGCTATGGAATTCATGTATGTGCGTGACACTTGTGGAGAAAACAAAAAAACTATTTGATGAAATTAAATGTAATTGTTTAAAAAAGAATATAGATAGATTTCTATGCGTCGTTCTGTTTATTATAATTGTTTTTTTTTTAAATTATAGTTACTGAATTATAAGTGGTTGGCCATACTTATAGGTAAATATGCACTGAACAGGTGAGAAAGGAAGGGGGTACAACCGGCTGTCTGGCGTACGTAACGAAAACAGAGGGAGTAGGAGTGGTGAAATCTGTGAGAGGAAAAGTGGGAGGTGGTTTCGTTCACCGCCGCTATTGATATTAATAACGATTGTTGTTGTTTTGTTTGTTTGTTTTTGTTTTTTAAAAGGGTGGAGCTTTTTTGAAACTGCGACAGACTTTACAAAGTCCTGCCGTTGAATGTTTTTAGCCGTGGAGAAAACAAAAAAACTATTTGATGAAATTAAATGTAATTGTTTTATATTTAAAGCGATATAAACATTTCCAGAATGAAAAATTTCATGCGTTCGTTAATAATAAGAGTTCAACGGAATTGGAATAACAGATTGGAAGACGATGCTATTTACGCATGCGCAACCGGATGTTGAAAACCGGAAAGCTGAAAGCTGATTGCAAACATACAAGACAATAGAGTTTTAGTAGTATATAGATATTTACATCTCTCATTTTACCTCTCTCCGACATAATAAATAAAACTAATTGTTACATCGGTTTCACTACCACAACCCTTTCCCGAAGACTCACCTTACATCGCTCTGACATTAGCTCCATTTTCTAACACCTAAACACAAACATGACTGCCCTCTTCTCAATATAGACACATCCTTGTTAACAATACTAAAATAATACACCACGAGATCAACATCAAAAGATTAAACATTCTTGAAGCCTTCTACATAAAAACTAAACAACCCACAATCAATAATGTTAATTACGAAACTAGTAACACCATTTTAATATCTCTGACATCGTAACTGACATTACCAAATTCTTAGCCGTTAAGCAATTAGACGTTTGAATCATGAACGCGCGTAGAACGTAATCAACTTCTTAGCGGTTATGGACAAATGTAAAAGTTAAACAACTTTTGAATCTTGCACGGTCTTAGAACGTAATCACGCCCTCATGTAACATGTCAATATTCCAGACAAGCTTTTTAAAGTGATGAAATACTAGCCGTTATAATAGAATAAAAACTCAACAGTAAAGACATATTTGTAAAGACACCAGGACTGACACTGCTTGAGGATGATTTGACGAATCAAACCGAAAGTACTCGCCAAAAAGGAAAGAAAATACATTAATATACATACACCAATTTGACCCAAATACTAAATGGACTATTCGGAAAATTTAAAAACTAAAAATGTTTTATCAAGCAAAAACACTCCATGGTATTTAATAATGTTTGCTTATATATAGAGAGACGAAAGCGCTAGAAGAATGGCCCACGATACAACGGTAGGTGCCATACTCCACCAATGAATACCAGAAAACCGACAAATTGCTCGCCGCGTCGAGATATTAACAAGAAAGATAGGGAAGAGAGAGAACTACGTTGTCTTTAACGACGCGTGTATAAGAAATGACTTGCTGTCGATATATATATATATATATATATATATATATATATATATATATATATATATATATATATATATATATAGATATATATATATATTATTTATCTACCAATCACAAGGTAAGATGTGACACAAGGTCGAGAAAGTGGGATTTGATAAACCAGCGCCCGAGAAGGTGAGCACTCTGGCATTAAAAATTGCTTGGGCAGCCCCGTCGGCATTCCCCGGTAGGGGCGCATCAGGCAGTAATCAATAAACTTACTCCTCCCAAAAGAGGGGAGGCAAAGCCTGGGAGGGTGTACCTCCTAGAACTGCACAGGACAGACCCATAGACCGGCGTAAATCAAGCCCCGAAGGCCAAGACAATACCAGTCTATGGGGTGTAGTATCCATCGGAATAGATACTACACTTTGATCTTGGCCAAAAGGACGAGAAAAGCCGAGAAATATATATATATATATATATATATATATATATATATATATATATATATATATTAATTGAATGACATAATAAAATGAGAAATTAATCAGATTTTATAAACTCCTTGTTTTTTGAACTTTAATAAAAATCTGATTAATTTCCCATTCTATTATGTCATTCAATTAGTATTATTGCTCTATACACTATATTGAGCTTTCTATTCCAAGGACAATCAAACTCCTATATACATAAACGTAAATCACCCTAAATGCATTATTAAACATATTCCGAAAACAATAAACACCAGAATTAACAAACTATCATCCAATATAAATATTTTTAACGCAAGTAAACACACATTCGATAATGCATTAGGAAAACAGTGGTTTTAAGGAAAAATTAAGATATGTTGAAGATACAAATAAAAGCAAACCTAGGAACAGAGGACGGAGAATTATCTGGTTCAACCCCCCATTCTGCCAACTATCCAATATTAATATTGGTAGAACATTCTTAAATTTATTGGACAAGCATTTCACCAAAAGTAACCCGTTATATAAAATATTCAACCGTAAAACGGTAAAAATTAGTTACTCGTGTACAATAAAACATGGACAACATAATCACTTCTCACAATAAAAAGATTTTGGAAACAACCACTAACAAGAGTAAGGACAAGGAGAAAAAATGCAAGTGTCGTATTGAAAGCAACTGCCCGCTGAAAGGAAACTGCAATGTAGATAATGTAGTATACAAATCCACAATTTACCCACAAGAGAACACAAATGATAGAAAAATATATATAGGAATATCGGCTGGCAAATGGAAGCAACGCTTTTACACACATAAACATTCGTTCTCTAATCCAAATATCACTAATAAAACCTACGCGCCCCTAGAATATGTAGCCCCCCACACATAGATGAAGAAATAAAATACATTTTTAATTCCCTAAAAACATTGCAATACCCCACACATTTCATATTAAATGCCAAGAAAAAAGCCTTCCAAATATTCTCCAGAAACACCACACAAAAAAATCAAACCCCTAACACCTCTCTCATAGACAGACCCCTTCTCCTACCCACGCATTCCAATAACACATCCATATGCAACACGCTCAACAAACTAGGCATTCCAATAGTACAAACCACTTCTCAATCCATAAAACAAACTTTAAACACATCCAGACATTTCCAAAAAACACCCACATCCCATGCCGGCTTATACACTGTCCCTTGCAATGATTGCCATCAATTCTACGTGGGAGAAACACAACGTGAATTAAAGAAACGATTAAATGAACATAAAAGGGACATAAAAAACAACAACCCTCTTAGTGCACCTTTCTCCCATGCTCTAGAATATGGTCATGCATTCAAATTTGAACAAGCCAAAATCACTAAACACATCCACAACAAATCTCGGCGAAGATTATTGGAAACTGCCCTCATCACATCCTCCACTACTATCAAGCAGCGAAATGGTTTCTTTAACCTATCACCCTTAATAAGCAAGATCATCCTCACAGAACAAAGTCTTTTGCCTGATCATGGCTAACTTTTATTTTCATCTCTAACCTTATGACACTCTTCCATTCACCCACACCCTTCCCTCTTCTCCCTGAATCTTCTCTTATTTTTCCTCACTTTTTTCCCTCACATTTTTAATACTACAGTCCAAATAAACTTTCTCATGTTCCAAATATTTCAAATATTCCTCACCCACCCTTTCAATCACCCCCCTCCCCCACCCACTCCAATCCCTCACTCATTGCTATCATTTTCCAAATATTTCAAATATTTCACACCCTATCACGACAAATCCTCCCCCTTCCCCCTCTCATCTATTTTCTCCCATACCTCTTCTTAAATTCCCTCATTTTCTCCAAACGCTCTCTAAGACCATAACTTTCGCCCATCCACCAAAATCACAGCCCCCCTCCCTCTCTACCCATCCCCATTTTCCCTGCATACACCCCCCACACACAAACATTCCAACTCACTCTTCCCCTTCAATCTCGACCACAGCCATCTGGTCAAACACCCCCTCCCCCTCTTCCTCCAATCTCTCTCTGCCATCCATTTTACCCCTGCTCATCCCCCACCTCTTTCTCTCATCGCCAGCCACAGTAGTCCTTGCTCCCTCCACCCTTCCCCTTTTTCTCCCACTCATTTTCATTCTCTAACAAGTACGGACGTCCAGCAAGACGCTGCCATTATTTTTCATTTTATTTTATTTTTCTTCCCAACATGTCTACCCTACATGTATCTGTGCTTGCATAATATCTTTTCCTATATCATCATCCTGATGAAGTCTTATAAATAAAGACGAAACGTTGATGTACACATAAAAAACATCCAGTTTTTGGTTTTCCTTTTTCATTTTACCATATATATATATATATATATATATATATATATATATATATATATATATATATATATATATATATATTAAAATTTTTTTTTGTAAATAAAACCTATATTAACTTCACCATATTTTTAATTTATCGTCATATAATAAAACATTTTTTAATCGTGTGCAATTGTAGTACCTATTTTAATCGTAATTTCCGTATTTTAATGTTTAAAAACGTAATAAATTTAATTTTTAAATGTATAACATTCGCAATCGAAATTTAATCCAAACTTTCGCATTGTAATATAATTTAAAAAATTCTTATTCTTTTAAACGGACACATTTGGGTTTTAATCATGATCAGTTATACCCACCTTTTAAATCGAGGATTAACTTCTTGTATATATATATATTCTATCTATCTATCTATCTATCTATCTATCTATCTATATATATATATATATATATATATATATATATATATATATATATATATATATATATATATTCTATCTATCTATATATATATTCTATCTATCTATATATATATTCTATCTATCTATCTATATATATATATTCTATCTATCTATATTCTATCTATATATATATTCTATCTATCTATCTATCTATATATATATATTCTATCTATCTATATATATATATATATTCTATCAATCTATCTATATATATTCTATCAATCTATCTATCTATCTATCTATCTATATATATATTCTATCTATCTATCTATCTATCTATATATATATTCTATCTATCTATATATCTATATATATATATATTCTATCTATCTATCTATATATATATATTCTATCTATCTATCTATATATATATATTCTATCTATCTCTATATATATATTCTATCTATCTATCTATCTATCTATATATATATTCTATCTATCTATCTATATATATATATATTCTATCTATCTATATATATATATATATATATTCTATCTATCTATCTATCTATATATATATATATATATATATATTCTATCTATCTAGTTATATATATTCTATCTATCTATCTATATATATTCTATCTATCTATATATATATTTATATATATATCTATCTATATATATATATTCTATATATCTATCTATATATATATATATTCTATATATCTATCTCTCTCTCTCTCTCTCTATATATATATATATATATATATATATATATATAATAATATATAATAATATAATAATATATTTTTTAAAAGATTTATCCACATACACGTTTTTCGTCATCTCTACGACTCATGAGTGTGGCTAAAAGCATGTTTGCCGATTAATCTTTTATTTCTTAGTGGCGTTCCACCGTGGACAGAAAAGATGAGAGATGCTTTTACTAATTAATCACCCACTTCTCAGAGCCAAAAACGTTTCGTCCTTTAATCGCGACTCGTCAGCATAGAGATATAACTATTTACCTCTGGTCGCGTGATTCGAAACCCCGGGTTCTGAGTATATTACAAATCAAATTCCGACATCTCGACCCCACGGCTACCGCTGATAATTTTAACACTTATTCGGCGGCTTGACGCGTTATATATATATATATATATATATATATATATATATATATATATATATATATATATATATATATATATATATATATATATATATATAAATATACTTATATATATACATATATTTATATATATAAAATTGTTTATAAATAAATATTATTTTTAAATTAACCCATATAGTGATGTGTTTCATGCCAACCCTGCAATCATCAGTATGGGAGGAGACAATCCCTGCCGGTCGCACGATTCGAACACCAATACTGAAGGAAATTCTTGACTCAGTAGTCGGAGTGCTTATCGTTGGGGCCAACAGGCATTACTGTGAAAGTGGGAGAGTAAATTAACGTATAAATGCCAAATTCAGCGAGCATGTATGAAAGCTGTCAAACAGAACTCAATTGACGGGGCCTAGAGTATTGCTTTACGCTACAAATTACAGCTGTTGTCAACCTACTTAAACTTCTCCATCTGCTGAAACCTTTGTACAATTATTTATAAATTAAATTATTTTCAAATTGACCTATATACACATGTGTTTCATGCCAAACCTGCATATATATATATATATATATATATATATATATATATATATATATATATATATATATATATATATATATATATAGTTTTACGGTTCGATTATTTTCGATAGGAATTCGAATCAGAGAGCTCTATGTCCGTTCAAACAGAGTATGAAAAAGATTAGATATACATTCGGATCGTACACATTATAAGTTATTTCGACCGTAACTAGGTCTCCTCGGGTGTTTCCAACCACAATTCAAACCTAAATGGAAGAATTTTAACATCTTTATATATCTGACAATAATTTTAAAACAAAGTAAAAATAAAGAATAAAATAAAAAATAAAAAATAAAAATAAAAAGAATTTCAACGATATTCTATTTACTGATTAGTGTCTATAATATAGAAGGGATGGGAAGGGGTGATTATGTTAATTAATAAATTAGGGTGGTGGCATTAACGGAGTATAAAAATATGTAAAATCAAAGTACAAAAATAAAATAGGTTTTTTTATTATTACAAGAAGTTAAAAAATATGTTTTACTATTACCGAGAAACAAACATTCATTCTTGATTCAGCTGAGGCAAAAACGGCTCAAAATTATTGGCAGATACACCAAAACGATTAAAAACATGGTTATAGCTCATTTACCTGATCTTATGCATATGTTATCGCGTCAAATATCAGACTAAAAAAGATATTTTACTATTACCGAGAAACAAACATTCAGTCTTGATGCAGCTGGGGCAAAAAGGGCTCAAAATTATTGGCAGATACACCAAAACGATTAAAAACATGGTTATAGCTCATTTACCTGATCTTATGCATATGTTACCGCGTCAACTATCAGACTAAAAAAGATGTTTTTCAATTACCGAGAAACAAACATTCAGTCTTGATGCAGCTGGGGCAAAAAGGGCTCAAAATTATTGGCAGATACACCAAAACGATTAAAAACTTGATTATAGCTCATTTACTTGACCGTACGCATATTTTACCGCGTCAAATATCAGACTAAAAAAGATATTTTACTATTACCGAGAAACAAACATTCAGTCTTGATTCAGCTGAGGCAAAAAGGGCTCAAAATTATTAGCAGATACACCAAAACGATCAAAAACTTGATTATAGCTCATTTACCTGATTTTACGCATATTTTACCCCGTCAAATATCAGCCTAAAAAAAATGTTTTTGCAATTATAGAGAACAAACATTTAGTCTTGATTCAGCTGAGACAAAAACGGCTCAAAATTATTGGCAGATACACCAAAATTGAAAAACATCTTTTTTAGTCTGATAGTTGATGCGGTAAAATATGCGTACGGTCAAGTAAATGAGCTATAATCAAGTTTTTAATCGTTGTGGTGTATATGTTTATAATTTTGAGCCCTTTTTGCCTCAGCTGAATCAAGACTTAATGTTTATTTCTCGGTAATAGTAAAACATCTTTTTTAGTCTGATAGTTGACGCGGTAAAATATGTGCAAGATCAGGTAAATGGCAGTTGAATGTTTACATATGCGCAGAACTGCAAACTATTTACGCATACTGCGCATATAGACGTTGCTAACATTCAGATAACATTTCACGACATTCCGTTCAATATTATAATGCCAATTCCATCTGGTGTGCTGTAATGTTTACAAGCGCGGACTGTGGGTTCAGTGTGTCGAGTTCGCCTTCTGTTGGAAATACTGCACCACTTTCACTTATACCCCCGGGAAGTTATGAATCCATATATCCTCCCTCCAACTATGAATTAAATAGTAAAGTAGACTAGACTCTCAAGCTTTGGCAGAGCTATCGGTCTAGGAGAAGGAAAACTCCGAAATAACGCGAGTCTTTTTCTGCTTATCGTGGCATTGTTTCCAGTCATCACACACGTCTTATCACTTAACTCAAGCAATGTCGGCCCAGGAGAACCGCGATTGTGATTGTGCAACCCTTGCTCAACTATAGACTTCAGCGCAAGCCACCCTTAAAAGGGGTATGTATTGCCTTTTAGAGGTTCAAAAATATTCGAATCGGGTTAATAATTTGATACATGATATATATATATATATATATATGTATATATATGTATATTATATATATGTATATTATATATATGTATATATATGTATATTATATATATGTATATTATATATATGTATACATATGTATATTATATATATGTATACATATGTATATTATATATATGTATATATGTATATTATATATATGTATATTATGTATATATGTATATTATATATATGTATATGTATATTATGTATATATATATATATTATATATATTATATATATTATATTATATATATATACACACATTGCTCTTTATTATATAGCAGACGATTATTATCCACAGACAATTTTTCGCTGTATCACAGCTCTTCAATGTGGCTAGACAAGCAAGAACTTCGAGTCGGAATCAAAACCTAACCATTTTTTCAACTGTCGTCAATTCTAACCGTTTAAGCCATTTCCACAATGAAACAAAATGTTAATTATTATATAAACATTATCAGCAACAGAAGAATGCTCTATTCATTTCTCTGGAGAGCTTCAGATTATTGTAGTTAGTAATTTTACTTACCACGCTAATACTATTTTCATGCAGCTGTGTAAAGATAGTACATTTCTACTTATGGAAAAAATAACTAGAGTGGAATTGTTCAATTAGTATTCAAGTTGGAGCTACGTGTCCCGGCAGTGACACCATAGAGACAGCACGCTGCTAATCTTATGTGGCAAATGAGTAGGAAATATGTTTCCTTTTCGACTGAACCGACAGACAGACACAGAGAGAGAGAGAGAGAGAGAGAGAGAGAGAGAGAGTTTTTGTTTGAATAACTGCTGGCGGAGGAGGTTGGATGTTTTATGCGTATACATGTATACTATGAGACTTTTGAATCCCAATTGCGTTTGTGGCGTTTCTTTACTAATAACATTAATGAAAGTTGTCATCTGGAGGAAGAAGACGGCGAAGAAGGCGTCTACAACAGCAGAGAGAACAGAAGATGGTAACTTCAGCTGCCACTTCACCACTGCGGCTACAGAAATTCGACAAGTTCATTCTGCGGACGAAGTAAACGCACTGTCATGATTGAAAGACACTCAAGCTACGCTACACCATAGTACTCAACCTTTGAAAACGTTTTTTTACTTAGGAGTCACCACATATGAAAGCCCAAAGGCCACTCGAGGATAAGGGTTGATAAGTTTGTCAGATTGACGGTTAGACAACATCGTGATGATTGGTAGATGGTGGAAGTTTGGAAGAATTTGATTATTTATCAGAACGGCTTAACACAAATTTGTTTGATTTGGACTTGAAAACGACAATGTTGTAGTTAGCTGGGAAGCAGCTCCGCGGATATGAGTTCCATCTACGTGTAGATAGAGGATGTATACGCTCAAACGGAAAGTGTTTTTAAATAAAGAGACAAAGACGAAGAGAGAGAGAGAGAGAGAGAGAAAAGAAAGAATGGATTTATAGCAGAAATACACAAAGATGAAACGATAAAAGAATGAAATGAAGAAAGAATGAAACGATGAAAGATGGAACAATGAAAGATGGAACGATGAAAAAATAAAACGATGAAAGAACGAGTACGATGAAATATGAAACAATGAAAGAATGAAACGATAAAGAATGAAACAATGAAATATGAAACAATAAAAGAATGAAACGATGAAAGAATGAAACGTTGAAAGAATGAAACGATGAAAGAATGAACCGATGAAAGAATGAAACGATGAAAGATGGAACGATGAAAGAATGAAACGATTAAATATGAAAAGATTAAATATGAAACGATAAAAGAAAGATAATTTTAGAAAACACGAAGGTGAAATTGCGTTTGAAACCAGATTAGATTGACATTTTGATTAAATTTCTGAAACTGTACAAACAAGCAGACAGACAAACATGCACTTCCTTTTACTGATATAGATTTGCCAATGTAAATGTTGATGGTTTCCGTATTATAATTGTTTATAGCTAAAATGATTCTGATTGGTCGATATGCGGACATTACAGAGGTTTTGAAAGAGAAAACACGCGTATACTTATATTACGTACGTGCACGTTCTCTGAGACGCACTTACAGGGAGTAGGCTTATGCACACAGGCAGGATTCAGTTGTATATACAGACCGAAATTCTTGAATCTATAGGATGTTCTGCTATATCGTATACATATATATCATATAAACACGTTTATATATTTATAAATATTCATACAAACGTAAGCAAACGCAGGTGAAGGTATAAGTGGTTATTTGAGAATCCTTGGTCATTAGAATGCATATATATATATATATATATATATATATATATATATATATATATATATATATATATATATATATATATATATATATATATATAAAGATTTTGATGTTTCACTGAGAATAGTGTATATTCAGTAAAGTCCGGAACAAGGCCAATTAAAACAAGCTCGATGAGCCCTCATTATACGGTACAGAGCATTTATATATATATTTGGAGAGTTTACCAAGATATTTTTTCTAGAGAGGATTCATCACAACGAAAAGATCTTTTATTTTATTATTTATTTATTTTTTATTTTATTATTTTGTAAAGGTATATATATATATATATATATATATATATATATATATATATATATATATATATATATATATATATATATTGTAAGTTATATATATATTTTTAAGTTATATATATATACATATACATATATATATATATATATATATATATATGTATATATGTATATATATATCAATGGGGAAACTTCAAACGGATTTAGAGTCTTATTACTTAAAAAAACAGGAAACTGATCATTAGCAATATAAAATAGTGTGTTAAACGACAAAAAAGGAAGGAAGAAAGAAAGTGAAAAATAAAAATGAAGAAGAAGAAAAGAAAGAACAGTTAAAACGAAAGAAGAGGAAAATGAGAGAAACCCTGAGAGAAAGAGAGAGTGACAAAGAGCGAGAGAGAGAGAGAGAGAGATAGAGAGAGAGAAAGAGAGAGAGAGAGGGAAGAGGGAGAGAAAAGAATAAGAGATAGAAAGAAATTAAAAATAATAAGAGAAGAAAGCTAGGTACTTCCACAGAATTTGAACCGAACTGGTTTCTTACCCTCACTTTACCCTAAACGAACCCTAAACGTCAATGAGTAAACAGTTCGGGGGGGGGGGAATGTCCCCGTATCTAAACGGATTTTTTTAGACAAAATTATATATAATTCAGAAAGTTTAAAAGGGTTCAAATTAGGAATTAGGGCTCAGACGGTTTGAAATCTGGAATTTGCGTGTTTAAGATGTAATTATCCGGACATTTATAGATTTGTCATTCGCATATCTTTATCCCTCTTCCTTAATTTATCTTTATAATTGCTCTATCTCGTATATTGAGCTTAAATCATTTCACTATAGATTCAATTCTTTAAAATTATACTTTTGGTCTCATATTTATATATATATATATATATATATATATATATATATATATATATATATATATATATATATATATATATATAGTTTTCAAAGTCAATAGATAATTTCTTTTAAAAAACATAAATAAATGCGTTGTCCAGGTTTTCAAAATACTTTTTCAAAATATTCTCCTTATTATTGCCATTTCGCCAACGCTTCCATGTGTGACTTTTCATTCAATATATATATATATATATATATATATATATATATATATATATATATATATATATATATATATATAAATTCCCGAAACAGTTTTTCATGGTAAACAACTGATGATCCCTTAAATAATGTTAGAAGCAAACTAATATAATAACTGTGAAAATTGACTTACATGAATGATTTTCCACTGAACGACTTGGGACTTAAGTTTAAAATTTTTTTATTTTTTATTTATATAGTTTTAATGGTTGAGAAACTTCCGAGACTATATATATATATATATATATATATATATATATATATATATATATATATATATATATATATATATATATATGAAGAGTTCGAATGCAAAAAGCGATAAACGCCACTTGTAAAGTTTCGGAGCTATCACTACAAAAAGTGTTGCATTTCAACACTCGACAACATTCCCAAATCATGTTTAACATGATATAATACCAAGATAATTTCGATTTGTTTTCAATTAAAATAAGCTTTTAATCGAAGTCTAGATTTAATATATTAGTTTTTTAATTGTTTAATGTCTCAGTCTAAGCAAATTGGATTTATCGCGTCTTGCAGCTGAACTGTTCATATATATATATATATATATATATATATATATATATATATATATATATATATATATGAAGAAGAATGGAAAGGAATTAGAGAAGCAAAAGCCAAATCAAAATTCAATTCAATTGCTCAGAGCAAGGTATATTCCGCAAAAAGGCAATTTATTCAAGTTAAATTTTCCTTAAGCCAGGCTTTTCAAAGATCAAAATCTTATCATCAGAGGAAGTCGCTGGGATAGATAAGTTGGCAATGGCCAAGATTTAAAATTTGAAAAAATGAAATAAAAGTTGTAGGGAAAGAAACGCAGGGCAAAACTCTGCCCGAATGCAAGCAAATATCCGATTGCTAAAATGTCCGGTGTCGAAAAGTCCAGCGGAGAGAATAAGATGTAGATAGGTAGGTCGTTAAAGGCATGAGATGTAATGAGAGAGGTTTTTTGCGGAATATACCTTGCTCTGAGCAATTGAATTGAATTTTGATTTGGCTTTTGCTTCTCTAATTCCTTTCCATTCTTCTTCATATCTACCTGCTCTATCCTGGATATTGAGCTGTATACTCTTCCTAAAAGTTCGCTTTTAGTACACCTCTTTATACCTCTTTATATATATATATATATATATATATATATATATATATATATATATATATATATATATATATATATATAATAACATAAACAATATAAAAGTCATATGTCATCTTTTCTAAGACGAAACAAAAAGTTAGAATTGTGCATCTCGCATTGGATAAACAACCAGCAGGAACCAGGTGCTAAAAAAAGGCTCTACTTGGTATTGAGCACTTTTGAAAATATTGGTTTATTTTAATTTTCTATCTATCTATCTATCTATCTATCTATCTATCTATCTATCTATCTATCTATCTATCTCTCTCTCTCTCTCTCTCTCTCTCTCTCTCTCTCTATATATATATATATATATATATATATATATATATATATATATATATATATATATATATATATATATGTAGTAAGCTATGAAAATATATTTATGGCAATTAAGCTACACAGAGGCCCCCTCGTTTAATCCCCGGGGGAATCTTCAGGCCTCTGTGTAGCTTAATTGCCATAAATATATTTTCATAGCTTACTACCTAGCTCTACTTACATATCGAGCACTGTTGAAGTAAATACTGATAATTGATACATAAAAAATTATATCTCCTTATAAAATTTTATGTGGATACATGAATATATATATATATATATATATATATATATATATATATATATATAAAATATTGACCAAGTAGTCATAATTACTGAGAAAGAGGGAGGGCATTTATTACAAAAAAAAAAGAAATAAAAACACGATGATGGGTGTACGTTTAAATACCTATCTCATATATAATTTTTTTTAACCCTCATTCGCCAATTCCTTTTATGTTTCTTTTAACCACGCTTCCATCCGTAATTTCATTTCTCTTATCGTCGACATAGGGTCAACCGAAAGACGTTAGGTAGCAATAACATCTTTTTCTTTCTTCGTTCATTAATTTCTTTCCTTTTAAGCTAAAGTCAAAATAATTTTTTTAAAGCTTCTTAGTCACCTCTTTTAAAAACATGATTTTGGTAATAAAGGCCTTCCTTCTTTTTTAGTAATTATGGCCACTTGCCAATATTATTAAAGTTTACTTTGAAAATTTGTACCTACAAATCTACTCTTTCTTCTCTCTTTTCTCACTCTCTCACCCCCCCTCTCTCTGTTGCATTATCCGTTCTTTCGGGTACCCGGTAAGATCCAACAAGAATGACAAAGAACAGAACATATATGGAAAAACTTTGGTTTTCTTTATTTCCCATCACCGGATGGTTTAAGCCGGCTACGCACACACATATAAAAAAGTATTTTTCTTGCTGAGGTCACAGACTTGGTTTCCGCTAGAAACACGTTCATATATACATCCGATTGGAAAGCAATTTGCTCTGCATTGTCTATCCGAGTGTGAACTGAAGCAATTGTTCCACAAGCACTTCCAATTGTCTGTTTGATGAAATACAAGTCAGGGGATTCCTTCACACTACCAATTTGCTTATTAGTCGCATTTTTAGTCAGCGGACACGAAAGCCTAACAGCAAGACGGGCTTGTGTACCATAGCCAATAAAGCTTCATCGGTGCCATAAACATCGGTAAACTCCATTCTTCCGGTACTTTGATACTCCGCTCCAGCTCTTCGCGTTTCTGAAACCGCCGCCTTTCAAGTCTCCCTTGCACTGCGGAACCTTCTCCTTTTTAACATTTATAAAGTCGATTTTTTTCTTTCTCGACGTCCCACCCACAATGGACTCGTCCACAATTCATTTTTTCTACTCTTCATTACCTTACATCTCTGTCTGTCTGTCTGTCTGTCTGTCTGTCTGTCTGTCTCTCTCTCTCTCTCTCTCTTTATATATATATATATATATATATATATATATATTTAATTAATTATAAATATTTGTTTTCATCTACATACGTATTCGTTTCATCCTTATGTAGAGAAGAATTATTTACTCCGGTCGCCGTACTCGAACCCTGAAACACGAGTTACATTTCATACTCAGATTCCAAAATCTTAGCCCACACGGACGTTGTTAACAACTCGGTAAATCAGCGAGAGATTAGTCCTATTTAAAGGTAGCTGTTGTAAAGTGTTCGACTTTTAAAGGGAACATTGGAGACACGATGACGGCTGTGTTAATACTACTCACTACAGAGCCCAGCTTAGTTTAGGGGCGACAGATAATTAATTATGAATAAATATTTGTTTTTATCTACATACGTATACGTTTCAACTTTTACGGGAGTCCTCAGTGTAGAGAAGAATTATTCACACCGGTCGCCGGTATATATAAATATATATATATATATATATATATATATATATATATATATATATATATATATATATATATATATGAACCTTTCTTACACTAAGTTTAAACAAACATACATAACACTCTAAGCAAATAACGCGTCCAAACAAGAGTGACACGTGACTTCACATTTCCGAAACAGATGACAACAGAAGCTGAAGAGAGCCGGATGGCTAAGTCCTTCTGTGCTTGAAACCGACGGTACGAATGTTGTACTAATTTTTCTGTACCAATATATATATATATATATGTATATATATATATATATATATATATATATATATATATATAGGCAGCATCTTCTCTTGCAGGCAAGTATTGTTGAATATAAGAGACAACTCAGGTCTAGATATCCTTTGGTAGATCCTTTCAATAGTCCGAATCAGGATCTTAGTTACATTCCCCTGGAGATGGAGCCGGATGGGTCTGAAAGTACTTGGGAGACAAATATAAGCTATGGCAAATTAATCAGCCACCAATTCCCCTCCGAAACTAAGATCCTGATTCGGACTATTGAAAGGATCTACCAAAGGATATCTAGACATAAGTTGTCTCTTATATATATATATATATATATATATATATATATATATATATATATATATATAAAATAAAATATGAAGCTAAAAGTATACTTTTAGGAGATACAACCTATAGTGAAATGGTTTAAGCTCAATATTAGATTTACCTCATTTTTGACCTTATTCAACGCTGCCTTCACGAAAACCATTCTTTTCCATCTTTAAATCTCCGTTCACTGGACACTTTATCAACAGACATTTACCATCTGGACAGACCCCATATCTTTTTACACGCACATTCTCACTCTCCATTACTTAATATTTTTTTAATTTTGGCTTTTCCACTGGCAACTTATCTATCTATGTAATTCCTCTGATGATAAGATTTTAATCTTTGAAAAGCCTTGGCTTAAGGAAAGAATAATACTCATGTTTTTACCGAGTACACCTTGCATTGAACAATCGAAGTTGAAATAAATTTGTCATTCGTATATGTTTATCCCTCGTCTTTCATCTATCTTTATATACATATATATATATATATATATATATATATATATATATATATATATATATATATATATATATTTAGTATAAGGAACGTTTATGTTTTTGTCTTTTAAGGGAAGTGGGGTCTGATCAACTCTGCTGGGAAGCCATGAAATTAAATACTGTCTTGTTTTTAAATTCCCGAAACAGTTTTTCATGGTAAACAACTGATGATCCCTTAAAATAGTGTTAGAAATAAACTAATATAATAACTGTAAAAAATAAATTGACTTACATGAGTGATTTTCCACTGGAAGACTTGGGACTATAAGTTTTTTTTTTTAATATAGTTTTAATGGTTGAGAAACTTCCGAGACTATATATATATATATATATATATATATATATATATATATATATATATATATATATATATATATATATATATATATATATATATATATATATATATATTTGCGTGTCGGAAGTTCTTCAGTAAATACTTTGTACATGTAGCGAACTGCAGCCCTGCAAACTGTAGACTGTTACCGCCACCCCTCATTTAATTCACCTATTTTATCCCCACCCTCCCCTTCTATCTTTCTACAATCATTCAGATCCTCTTTATTTTAGTTTCCAGCCCCGTCGCCGCCCAGACACTTCTGCACGTTTTCACTTACCCGCGGCATTTCGTCCTGTCGACCTCTGAGCGAATGAAAGCGGATGTGCTTCGCTGTACTTTTAAACTATTACTTCCACAATCGCGAGTGGAAACATTTTTATGGATGATATCCGTCTTACCACTATACCATCTACTAATATTATATACTAGGTGGACCTGTGCACATTACCTTTTTATTCTGTATCTGAATTGTCTTTTGTTTATTTATAATCTATTAATTAGCTTCGCCAAGGACGAGGTTATGTTTTCAGTCGAGTTTGTTTGTGTACAGACAAGCGTCCACATCGCTTGACCAATCGTCACCAAACTTGATCATGGTCTAGAACTGTTTTAATTTTGGGAGGTCTTAGATAAAATTCAAAGTCAAGCTCACGGAAACGGTGAGATCTACACTTTTTTGTCGATAACTTCGGTTTTGTTTATAGTGGAGACACGCTACTAGGTCCATATTATTGCCAATGAAGTCCCGCATCTTGTTAGGACTTTGACCTTCAGCGTTTGATTGTGACCTTGAAAATCTCGCTCAAGATCGAAAATTTAATGTATGGATCTGATGCTATTTGACAACAGTAACCACCATGCACAATTTCAGCCTGATCAGATAAATAGTTTTTGAGTTATCAAGATTCCTATGGCATAACTTCGGAATTAAATTTTTTTTTTTTAAATTTTTTTTTTTACTTAAGTTCACCCCCAAACAAGGCACAAGGCCACTGAGACGTAGAGAGCTTCAACAATGTGGAGAAGAAGACTTTTTACCCATCCTTACGTTGTCTGGCGGAGGTACCCAGTCTCACAAGTAACTTATGTTCTTGTTAATAATATCTTTGTCTGCCTTGGACGTAGCTATATTTTTCATGGTAGAGAAATTACTATCGTGTTTCTCTTACGATTCTGTGATGTAAAGTCATGTATTAAAATTTTAGTAACCATGCAGTATATAACAGCCGGGAAATACAAAAATATATATATATATAACAAATAACTTTTACCAAACGCAACAAAATTAAATTTTCTACTGATCTGTATAGTTTTAAAATTCTAAAACTTTTTTGAAGTTTTTAAAAATTTATTTCAGAATTTGTTTTCGATCCTTGTATGCCTTAAAAAAGAAAATGTCTGGACACCTGGCCCGATAAGCTTCGAGATACTGTAATTTCGCGGCTGTTAACAATAAGACATAAGAGCTGAAAGCAAAATATAGCGGCGGCCATGTTGGATTGTTACCTGTTAAAATGTCAAGTATCGACAAAATCTTGTATTGAAATAAACAAGACTAATAAGAAATTTCAGAACTTTAAAACTATGCAGGTCGATAGAAAATTAAAGTTTCTCACGTTTCATGAAAGTTATTTTAACCCTGTTACAGAATCACCCTAGGCTCTGAAAGCAAGCGTAATAACGAAATGGTCACGATAGATTAGCACGTCAAGAAAAGGAATTTAAGTTCTATTTATGCGAAGGGAGATACATATAGAAATACTGTCTGGAGAGTATTCAACGAACGTTGTCAGAATATATATATATATATATATATATATATATATATATATATATATATATATGATAATTTTATTTACACAGACATGTACAAAATCTGCGACACTGGCATGTCGATGTTATCGATCAACAGTCACTATAAACTGAGATCTCATCAGGCAGAGTTAGAATCCGATCTTAACCTCAGATCATATTTGGAGAGAACCCAAATATGATGAGGTTAAGATCGGATTCTAACTCTGCCTGATGAGATCTCAGTTTATAGTAACTGTTGATCGATAACATCGACATGCCAGTGTCGCAGATTTTGTACATGTCTGTGTAAATAAAATTATCATATATAAAGCTCTATTTTGATATTGAGCACTTTTTATAAACCCGGTTAAAATTCTCTGGATTACCACCCTGTGGATATTTTTCACTTGGATTATTACCATTATTTTATATATATATATATATATATATATATATATATATATATATATATATATATATATATATATATATATATATATATATATATATATATAACCTACTAAGCTCAACTCTACTAACGCATTAATACAGAAATTAATACAGAAACAAATAAATGTACACCTATATAGACAATATTTTATGAAATAAAATATTAATAATAATATATGCATTTGTGTAACCCTGCTTTTCGATTGATGTTTCTATTAGTTAATACCGTTATTAAATGTAACCATTAATTATTCTACGGGGCTAGAAAAACGCAGAAACTTCACGAGGATAGAAATTGTTTTTTTTTGTTTTTGTTTTCTGTTTATTTACTATTTAACGATGCGCTACACATTTAATCGCAAGAAGTTTGTTTGCCCACACACGAGTTCTGTAAGGGCGTGCGAGTTCTTCAGTTTGATGGAAAGCGATATTTATGCGACCGAAAATAATAATAATAATAATAATAATAATAATAATAATAATAATAATAATAATAATAATAATAATAATAATAAAACTGACAAAATCATGGCCAAAGTGTATTCATTTCGATATTACTTTTCTGTCACGCAGAAAAAGGGAAGCACTAAACGGATTGAAATACAACTGTATCTTTATATATTGAAAAAGAAGAAGAAAACAAACAAAAAAAAAACAATCGCGTTGAGATGTACACACACACACACACACACACACACGCACACACACGCACACGTTACCGCCCACGTTTTATCCGGAAACGGCAGGCGTCCTTGGGTGTCTGAAAACTATGAAATGGAAAATCCTCCATAGATTGTCCCCTTTTTGTGACTTTGAACCAGGGAGCAGGAGTCGGAGGGGGGGGGGGGTGGAGGGGGAGTGAAGGAACATGCATAGAAAAGGAGGAATGTAAAGGAAATATTAAAAGAAGAGAAGAGAGGGAATAAAAAAGATGCTGGGAGAGGAGATGGGGAGAGGGTACGAAGTAACATTAGAAGAAGAAGAAGAAGAAGAAGAAGAAGAAGAAGAAGAAAAAAAGAAAGAAAAAGAAATAGAAAGAGAAAAGAAGAAGACGAAGAATATTAAGAAGGGGTGGGAGGATGGAGTCAAAAGAAAAAAACTTAAAAGTAGAAGGCGAATAATAATAATAATAATAATAATAATGCTACTACTACTACTACTACTACTACTACTACTACTACCCTGGACGGCGGGACCGGGGGGGGGGCAGGGGGGCTGAATCCCCCTCACTTTTTGACTTGGCCCCCCCACTTTACGGTCATCAATAATTAAGTTGATATGCATGTGTTTAACCGCCCCCCCCACTTTTTAGGAGAAGCCCCTCCCCCACTTTCATAACTGTCCCGCCGGCCCTGACTACTACCACTACTACTACTACTACTACTACTACTACTACTACTACTACTACTACTACTAATAATAATAATAATAATAATTCAAATAAAATATCAAGATCTAAAATGGGAATTAGTAAGACTATGGAAATGTAAAGAAGTAAAGGTGATACCCGTTGTAATTCGAACGTTTGGAACCATAACGAAAAGTCACCATAAATGGCTTAAACAGATTGACGAGACAATTTCTGTTCCAAATCTGAAAACGGTTTGTCTGTTGGAAACGGCGAAAGTGTTCAAGTACAGCTTGAATGTCTAAGCTCAACGGAATTGACTTGATGTTCAAAAAAAGAAAAAAAGATTGACTTGATGTTCAAAAAAAAAAAATTGACTTGATGTTCAAAAAAAAAAAGATTGACTTGATGTTCAAAAAAAAAAAGATTGACTTGATGTTCAAAAAAAGAAAACTCCAAATAAAAACATTCAAAAGTTAAGACTACTATGGAATAATAATAATAATAATAATAATAATAATAATAATAATAATAATAATAATAATAATAATAATAACAGTAATAGTAATAATAACAGTAATAGTAATAATAATAATAATAATAATAATAATAATAATAATAATAATAATAGTAATAATAATAATAATAAGAAGAAGAAGAAGAAGAAAAAGAAAGAAAAGAATGAGAACCAGAACCAAAAACAAGTTGAAGAAATATGCAAGAAAAATTACAGAAAGAGAAAAAGAAGAACAACAATGGAAAGAGGAAATAAGAAAAAAAAAAGAGGAAGGATGAAAAAGAGAAAGACAGCGAAGGAGAAGAAATTCTCGGTGCCACGTAATGCGTCTGAAAGTCTATCTATGAACTGCCAATAACTGTTGAATATATTTTATTATGATCTGTGTATCTAAACATACAAACTTAACGAATCATAGGCCGTAAGTGTCCCTATAATAATAAAGGTCTAGCATTTTTCCTATCAATATTCTCTCAAAAATCTCATTATCATACAGAAAACTAATGTAAATAAAATAATGTCTCATTTTGCACCGTTATTTTTGAAGGCGCAGATACATAATTTTGAAGGCACATGTACATCATTTTGAAAGCGTAGGTACATATTTTTGAAGGCGCAGGTACATAATTTTGAAAGCGCACGTACATAATTTTGAAGGCGCACGTACATAATTTTAGAGGCGCAGGTACATAATTCGAAGGCGGAGGTACATCATTTTGAAGGCGCAGGTACATATTTTTGAAGGCACAGGTACATATTTTTGAAGGCACAGGTACATAATTTTGAAGGCGCAGGTACATCATTTTGAAGGCGCCGGTACATATTTTTGAAGGCGCAGGTACATAATTTGAAGGCGCAGGTACATAATTTTGAAGGCGCAGGTACATATTTTTGAAGGCACATGTACATAATTTTGAAGACGCAGGTACATAATTAAAACATCTTATTCCTAAAACTTAACAAGTAAATATGCACTATTTATTGGAAAAAAAGTTCAACAGGGATATTAGTCATTTTTAACTTGATAGAGTCCAGGAGCATCCGCACTGTATGTGTTACACCTGGGCGAAACTCATACTTCTACTTGCCTCCCGCCCACATGGACAAGCTTAGCGCTTTTATCAGAAAATTCAACGATGGGCAGTTTTCTTCTATCACATCTAATTTTAATTTGAAGCTGATGCTTGAACAATTAAATCAGAAATGAGAACAAGTCACATATTTATGGAATGTATTTTGGCTTGCAGTCCATACCACTATTCTAGCCACACAAAGCATTACCTCGTCCTAAAAATGTTAAATAAAATCGAACATCATAGATGATACTTTCGGCTATGACTATCTAATTGTCTGCATTTTCCTGTGTTTAATTTTGCCCTCGTATGGAGACAGGTAACTACACTTGTACGTATAGAACAACGTGCTGCTCTCACCACTCGTAGCTGGAAATTTAATGTGAATAAAAGACAATTTGAACGAATGACCTATTTTATTCTTTCCACGTTTATTTACCTGGCCAGGTAATCAAATTACAGAGTTAACCCCTGACCTTAAAATTAGATTGCCTCGTCGAGTTAGGCCATAAAAATGGACGGCACCAAATCTCGGCGCCGTTCCCCACGCTAGATCGTTATTATTGCTACTACTCAACTCCCCCTCTCTTTCTCTCTCTCTCTTTGTTTATTTCTTCTTTAATAAGCCCCCTCCCCTTCCCTCTTGACACGTTGACCTCCCATTCAATCAGAACGTAACATTGATGTTTTCCAATAAAAATGAAAAGAAAACAGTAACAGGAAACAAATCTAACGTAAAAATTATCTTTTCTCTCTAATGAATATAACCAAAACACTTAAAGATCAATTCTATACTACAGTGTAACCCGGATATAAGAGACCCGGATATAAGAGCACCGGATATAAGAGAAACCCGAATATAAGAGACATTGTTTCTGGTCCCAAATTACAGCCTGTGTTAATGTCTATAAATTAGACCCCCGATATAAAAGACCCGGATATAAGAGAAACCCGGCTATAAGATACTTCTCCGGTCCCGTCCTCCCCAATATAAGAGAGTTCGTTTTGAGTGACAGTAAAAAGGTAAAGGTAAAGGTCGCATAGCCTGGACGCGCACGAGTGTCGTTGCCGACATCGCACACTGCCCATGGCCGTAGCGGCGGTGATTTGTTAAGAATCACCGTGTCTAGGGCACAGCATATGGAAGGCGGAGCCCATCCCTCTCCTTCCGCTGCCTTGAACCTTCCCTGAGTTTTAGTCAGGTACTCATTTACTGCTGGGTGGACAGAGGGAGTTTTCAGACCCGAAAATTCGCATGCCGTGATTGGGACCGAACCAAAGACAAGTGCTATAACCACTCGTCCACAGGTCGTCCCTTGAGTGACAGTGTGATGTCGTAAATCAGTCAAAAGACGTTGCTAAATTTTCTCACCTCATTGGTGAGTCTTTCTATGACCTTCACTATAGCCATATCCATTAAATATTCGTAAAAAAGGTTTCTTTTGTTGTTGTTGTTGTTGTTAGAAGGCGAACCCGGATATAAGAGACTTATTCTCCGGTCCCCGACAACTTTCTTATATCCGGGTTTAACAAAGAGATTTGTGTACAATAAAAAATGACTGCCTTTTTTAAGAAAAAGTAATTTTTGACTGATTATTTTTGAAAACTGATTGAAAAGTATTTTTTATGTCTATAACTGTTAAATAAACTAGTGTTCTGTGCATAAAAAGCGTTATATGTGGTGTTTCCATACTTACATAAACAAAATAGACCATACCCGGATATAAGAGGAACCCGGATATAAGAGACTTATTCTCCGGTCACGACAGCTCTCTTATATTCGGGTTACACTGTATCAACATTTTTACAGATTTAAGCAAAAGTTATTGTTTTAGATATTAAATCTATTATCATATTAAATCTAAGTTAAGTTTTACCCCTGAGGCTTTTTTACCTATGTATTTTAATACAAAACGCTAAAATATTCCTTAGTTCTGCGATTGAGTTATGTTTGAAAAGAATTCCATTTAAATTGTTCTAATTATAAACAATTTACAAATAGCTCACAATGTTTGGCTGTCACGCTCACTCTTGTCTGATTTATTAGACACTTCCTCATACTATTCAGGTGCATGTTCGTCGTTGATACGTAAACCTTGTCCCCATCGCAAAACAATAACAAACACAAACAATAATATATATATATATATATATTTTTTTTTTCATGAACTTTATGCACGAAAGAACATCTTTAGAAATGCCTTCCATTGTGGGTTCTGAAGAGCAGCGTGTAATTGCGTTTAATTGCAGCATATTGCGAAACAATTGTAAGACCCTCGTCAATTCTTGCAATTGTATGAAAATAAATGGTGTGAGTGAAGGCTGAATTTTGGTCATTGGAATTTAAATAATCATTATATATATATATATATATATATATATATATATATATATATATATGCGTGGGTGTGTATGTGTGACTCATAGGGATTGTCTCCTCCCATACTAATGATTGCCGGTTTGGCATGTGTATATGGGTTAATTTAAAAAAATATTATTTCTAAAACACACACACACACACACACATATATATATATATATATATATATATATATATATATATATATATATATATATATATATAGATAGATAGATAGATAGATAGATAGATAGATAGATAGTCATATCTTAAGAAGGTTGAGGGCAATGCAGAGTGCCGGATAGGTTGTAAGCTGGAAGGAGCAAACATAATAAATCGATGTGTGGAGACTTAGTATTTATTTTTCTTTAAAATCTTGCATAACAGCAAATGTGGTGTTGGCTGTTTGTGTGTTGTCTGGATGATGGTTAAAAATCATTTATTTAATATTTCGGGAAAATCTTCCCTTTGTCAAAAAGAATATCATAATAATTACCACTCGGTCATTGCTTACGGAACGAGAAAAATGTAACACGTGGATTTTATAAAGAGTTCATTTCAAAATTCCGTATAGGTTCCGAGTTCGACATAAAGATCGGAAATTACATTGGCTGAAAAGTTGTGCAAATAAGAGAATAGTAGTCCGAATAATTCAAATGATACAAAGTATCATATATGTAGGTATATGATGAAGTTTGATGAAATAGTAGAGCGAACCACACCTTCAAGTCATATAACTATGTTCTCCGTTTACCCCAGCATTGCTTCAGACCCTCTTGGGGTTCAACTTAAGACATATCGGCTCAAAAGAAATGCGGTTAGAAATTGCGCAATCCGTATACCCCCCTACCTCCTCTCAGATCTATCCCTGTCACTGAACATAAGCAATGTCGGTGTTGCATATCCCTTGACAGTATTCTACTATAGAAGTTAGGTGTAGATATTATTCACCAGGTGCAGGTAAGCTAGGGTCCGATATTGAACATAGATAGTTGATATATTTCTATTTACCTGGCTCCGCACCAAGGAAAGCGTTAGACACATGTTCGATTTTTATTGTGGGAAAAAATTAAACTCCTTAAAACGGGTTGGAGCAAAAATAAAAATTGCCTCAGTCTGGAAAGCCATACGACGTAGAAGAGATTGATGCTACAAAAGGAACTCGTAGTTAAGGAAAGAAGGATCCATTAGGAAAGAATGATAACATATATTTAACGTGAAATCATTTTCGTCGTTTTCTGCCAATTTCTTCGTCAAGAATATTTTCAATTCATGTTGAAGAGCACAACTTCGGTATTATTGTAGATCAACACCCTCAGCTAAATACGCCCTTCCCCAATGAAAGTCTACTTTTTTTAAGCGATTACGTATGAACACTGTCTAAACTTAGTGAAAAGAAAGGTTTCACGAACGTTTTCGATCCTTCGTCGTATCATCCTCAGGTGTCAAAAGCAAATGAACAAAAAAGCTGAAAGAAAGAAGAGAATTTTTAAAAAGACGGCGGAGAAACGCGCATATGACATTTTTAGCACTGTTCCAGGAAGTCGTTGACGATTTAAATTCAGCAACGCTGGATGGCATCACAGACAAAAATCGCATTACGTGAAGCATTTTAAAATGTTACCACTGGTTTCATATGCGATCTTGTTAATTTTAGGTTGTTGTGTTTTTATGTAGATAGCTTCCAGTATTTATTTTTTTGTTCATTTGCTTTTGACACCTGAAGATGATTCGACGAAGAATCGAAAACGTTCGTGAAACCTGTGAAACCTATGGAACATTTATTAATTGTTTTGATTTTGATATAAAAAAGACCATCAGAAAAATAAAAAAAATAAAAAAGGTATTATTAAATAGACGAATTCTGTTATTCTGAACAATGTCTGCATGAATGAGAAAATGCTGCCCAAAATACACACACAAGATATATATATATATATATATATATATATATATATACATATATACATACATATATATATATACATACATATATATATATATACATACATATATATATATATATATATATATATATATATATATATATATACATACATATATACATACATATATATACATACATATATATACATACATATATATATATATATATATACATACATATATACATATACATACATATATAAATATACATACATATATATATATATATACATACATATATATATACATACATATATATATATATACATACATATATATATACATACATATATATATACATACATATATATATATACATACATATATATACATATATATATATACATACATATATATATATATATACATACATATATATATATATATATATATATATATATGAATGTGTAATTAAAAAGAATCCACATTACCATGTAAAAAGGGCTTAATAAACAATTTTTTAATGTTATCCGTTGTGATTTTTATAGACTTAATTGTGGTTGTAAAAACATTCACTGTTGAAGCCTTCTTGAAAATACAGTGATTTTTTTGTTATCAAGAGATTGTATGTTTTGAAATGAGCAGAAGCAATTGTTTTTATTAAAAAATCATTTTAAAACAAATTCGAAACATTTAATAAATTATATATATATATATATATATATATATATATATATATTGAAAAGTCACACATGAACACGTAGCTGAAATGGCAATAATAAGGAGAATATTTTGAAAAAATATTTTGAAAACCTGGACAACGCAATTCATTTATGTTTTATAAAATAAATTATTTATTTACTTTAAAAACTTGAGCACTTTCGGTGATATACACTCTTGTCAGAAGTATAAGCATATTTTTTCTCTTCGTTTTTCGTTTAATCCTCCTTGATTGAGACATATTTATCGCAGTCAAGTTGAAAACCGTCTTGATGTTATCGACGATTAATGTTGATATGCCGCTGTGTGTAGCACGCGGTTACGTGAATAAGGAAGTTTGAAAAGTCACACATGAAACTGTTGCTGAAATGGCAATAATGGAAATATATACAGGGTGGGCAAAAATAAGGGTCCTATTTTTTAAAATTCATAACTTTTTTATTTATTTATTAAAAAAAATTTTTTTTTTAGAATAAGTAAAGGACCCCTTCCGAAGCAAGCATGAGCCGTATTAGCCCTAAGGAACGTACCCTCATTTAGAAAACATTATTTTTGCTTAAAAAACTAAAAACAGTGTAAAAAACAATACTTTAGTTTTTGTAAGTTTTAAGAAGTGTTTTTCGGCTAAAATTTGTTTTGTTTATTTCAAAAAATCTCGGAAGGGTCAGTCTACACACACATAAAGTTTGGTGAGTTTAACTTTTATTTTGTGGAAGTTATTTAAATTTAAAAATAGGACCCTTATTTTGGCCCACCCTGTATACATATATATATATATATAAACCTATTGTGAAAAGTATACATCTCAATATACCGGATAGAGCAGATAGATAGATAGAAGGATGAAAAGGAATTAGAAAAGCGACGGAGGCAGATCTTTTTTCAATTCAGTTGCTCAATGCAAGGTATATTCCGCAAAAAAAGCAATTTATTTAATTATTTTTTCCCTTAAGCCAGGCGTTTTCCCCACAATCTTTGCTTTACTTTTTCAGATTTTAAATCTTGGCTTTTTGCCAACTTATCTATCCCAGCAATTTTCTCTGATGATAATATTTTGATCTTTGAAAAGCCTGGCTTAAGGAAAAAAATAATTAAATAAATTGCTTTGTTGCGGAATATACCTTACATTGAGCAACTGAATTGAAAAAAGATCTGCCTCCGTCGCTTTTCTAATTCCTTTTCATCCTTCTATCTATCTATCTATCTATCTATCTATCTATCTATCTATCTATCTATCTATCTATCTATCTATCTATCTATCTCTCTCTCTCTCTCTCTCTCTCTCTCTCTCTCTCTCTCTCTATATATATATATATATATATATATATATATATATATATATATATATATATATATAACAAATACTGACTCAAGGGGCCACGGGTTGTCTAATCCTATCTTAACCTGTTCTAAGGCCATTGCTCTTCTTAATCCGATTTGACAACTTGTTCAAAAATATTACGACTTCAGTAAGATTTTGCAAGAATTAGCGAAAGGCAAGACGATGCGCTTCTTTCTCCTTTTTTTCACAGATACAACACTCTTTGATTCTGCCAGGAAATGCTTTCCCTTTTCTCTGTGCTAATTGTTCGTGGCACATGTTGAAATATGTGCCAACACGTTGACCAGTCACGCATACAAATTACAGGATATTCCATCCATTCTTGGGGACGTGTTAATCGCTTTCATCCTCGCCGCCTCCAAGACTTTTGGCAACATCATTATTTTTGTGCCGCCTCGTTTCTCAAGAAGCGGGGGCCAAAGCTAAACGAATTGTTCCGGGACCCTTCTCTGTTTGTTCGCTCTTTATTCTTCCTTCGCGCTAAATAAATCATGTTGAAAAAAAAAAAAAGAAAAAAAAAAGAAGACTTCCACATAAATGGCTTGCATAACATTCCGTGGTAACCCCACCCCGCTCCGTTCCCGCCCCCGCCGGGTCTTACTGATATATCAGAGAGCGAGGGTAATTGACGGCATCACGTCACCAACAGAGATTGGGGGCTTCATTGTTTAAAAAAAAAAATGGCGATAATTGGTAAGGGTTATGGTCGCTATTCAAAATCTAAAAAATGTGTTTTATTTTAACCCTTCTGCGGTAACCGTACAGTTACATCACGTTGTTTATGCCATTGCCGTGAGCAGTGCTCCAGAAACCTACATATGATTGTTGGTTTGGCAAAACACAATAGCTCAGAAGCAACCTTGCGCAGGCGCTGTTAACACCAGTCGAAGACACGTTCTCGACAATCAATCCAATGAGGGCAGTTTCTGATGGGGGTAAAAAGATTTTCAGTTGTTTCTTTTTCAGGAATCCTATACCCTATAAAACAATTTCATTTATATACGGAGGTAAAGGGGCCCGATCAATTGAAGAAAGTAATAATTCACCACTGGTACCCATATAAAAATAATCACCCATATGCCTGTTTGTGAACCTGAGTGAGTGCAATAAGGGGTTTAGGGGTACGAGTACCAATGTGGATGTAATAAGGGGTTTAGGGGTCGAGTACCCCTAGATATGGTATAAGGGTTTATTTGGCATCACTGGTAACCCTTTCAAGATGAATTGATTTATCATGAAAACTGACCGAGTTAGTGCTTCACATGTAAATGGAAAATGACTTGCAAATAAAAAAAAAAGTCATATTCGAAATTTGACACTTTTTATTATATTTACCTCCCCAGGAGGTTAGGCACAAGGCCAGTGTTATCTTACTCCCACAAGGTAAGATGTGACCCAGGGTCGGGTCGGGAAAGTGGGACTAGAAAAGCCAGCGCCTGAGAAGGTGAGCACTCTGGCCATTAAAAATTGCCTGGGCAGCCCCGTCGGCATTCCCCGGTAGGGGCGCCTCAGGCAGTAAGCAATAAACTTACTCCTCTCCAAAGAGGGGAGGCAAAGCCTGGGAGGGTGGACCTCCTAGAACTGCACAATTCGAAATTTGACACTTTCCCATACTCAGATCTTGTCCAACTTTTACTATGTTGTAGACTAGACCGAACCATGGCAAAGCTACGTGCCCTTGTTTCTGTCAGGCTGAGGTGCAGTAAAAAGGTCAACTCTCCCAGGCTTTACCTCCTCTTTTTGCGAAGGAATAAGTTTTATTGCAAATCGCCTAAAGCGTCCCTACTGCCGACGGGAGCGAGGGCTGCACAAATATTTTTTGAGTGCTATTCCTCCTGTGCACCGGCCTTGTGTCACATCTTGTTGCGATGAGAGGAAGGTAAACACTTGGGAGGTGGCGTCGGTGAAGTGGCCATGGTTGCTATTCGAAATGGGAAGAGTGTTTGTTTTTATTTTTTACCCATCTACGATAGCCATACTATTACAGCATTTTGTTCATATCATTAGTGTGACCCAGGGCTCCAAAAAAACCTGCATATGATTATTGGTTGGCTAAGATTTACAGAATGTAAAACATTTAATCGACTGAATCTACCATTGCAGGTATACATAGCTTGGAAGGTGACGGTGGCTAAGTGGTTAACGACAAGGGTTGACAACCTGGGTGTACCAAGTTCGAATCCACTTCGTTCCACAGAAACATGTTAACTTTGGATGTTGGCAACCTTCACGTGATCCCTCCTGTAAGTACCCGATGTCTTTCTAGAAACATATCGGGAAACCGATGCCAATAATAGATTCATATGATTCATACGAAATGAAGGAATGGATGAACAAATACTTGGAGGTGACGGTGGCTAAGTTTTCAACGACACGGATTGACAACCTGGGTGTGCCAGGTTCGAATTCAGTTCCTTCCACAGAAACACTTTCATTTAGGATGTTGGAAACCTTCACGTGGTGCCTCCTGTAAGTACCCGATGTCTTTCTAGAAAGAATTCTAACTAGAAACGTATAGGGAAAATAATAGACTTCTATGATTCATGCGAAATGAATGTCTTCATCTTCCATATTATTTCGACTCTTTCTAAAAAACTTTGCCTATTTTTTAAAACATATTTCATACAAACATATTCTTGTCCATATAGAGAACACATTCTTCTGCGAATTTCACGTGGTTCACATTTGGGTGATAACTATGTTGACGATGATAACAACACTTATTGACGACCTGGGTGTGCCGAGTTCGAATCTAGTCAGTTCACTAGCATCACTTTCACTTTTACTAAAAGATGTTGGCAACCTTCATGTGGTATCTCTCTGTAAGTACCTTATTCTAGAAAGACTTAGCATCAGCACACCAACGGAAATTGGAGGTTGGATTGTTTCAAAAAGGCGATAATTGGCAAGCGCCATGGTCGCTATTCGAAAGGTGAAGAATGTTTTTATTTTATTGAAACCCTTCTAAGGCAACTGTGCAGCTTCATAATTATGCTCATATCATTATTGTAATTCGTTCTCGAACAACCTACATATGATTGGTGGTTTGCCAAACCCAATAGCTATGCTTCTTCTTCTTCTTTCGTGTGAATCAGATGAATCTGGTGAGAAGGACCACAAGAAGGTTGCCAACATCCCCACGTGAAAGTGGTACTGTGGAACCGACTGGAACTTGGAACGTCTAGGTCTTCAGTCCGTGTCGATATCCACTCAACCACCGTCACTTCCCAATAGCTGTGCTAAACAATTAGTTTAGTTTGATTGGTAAGATTTACAGCAAGTCCCCATTTACTTACCCCAGAGATAGACACTAGAAAGCATCATAGAAGTGTTGACTGTTCAAAAACAATTTGATTTCAAATTTTAAATTTCATCTATAAGAGTAATGTCTTCAAAGAGTAATGTCTTCAGAGAGTAATGTCTTCAGAGAGTAATGTCTTCAAAGAGTAATGTCTTCAAAGAGTAATGTCTTCAGAGAGTAATGTTATCAAAGAGTAATGTCTTCAAAGAGTAATGTGTTCAGAGAGTAATGTGTTCAGAGAGTAATGTCTTCAAAAAGTAATATCTTCAGAGAGTAATGTCTTCAAAGAGTAATGTCCTCAGAGAGTAATGTGTTCAAAGAGTAATGTCTTCAGAGAGTAATGTTATCAAAGAGTAATGTTATCAAAGAGTAATGTCTTCAAAGAGTAATGTCTTCAGAAAGTAATGTCTTCAAAGAGTAATGTTTTCAGAGGGCAATGTCTTTAGAGGGCAATGTCTTCAAAGAGTAATGTCTTCAGAGAGTAATGTTATCAAAGAGTAATGTCTTCAATAAGTAATGTCTTCAGAGAGTAATGTCTTCAGAGAGTAATTTCATCAAAGAGTAATGTCTTCAAAGAGTAATGTATTTAAAGAGTAATGTCTTCAGAGAGTAATGTATTCAGAGAGTAATGTCTTCAAAGAGTAATGTATTCTAGGAAAATACATAATTATTCTATCTATAGAATTATATTGGACAATTTTATTCAGCATTAAATAACCCATAGATGGTTGATATGCAGTAAAACAAACCAAACCAAACCAAACACTAGAAAGTGGATTTTCAAAAAAAAAAAAAAAAAAATGAGCACTCTGGATTGGGACAAAAATAAAAATGGTTTCCGTCTAGAAGGATTTCTCTTTTAATGAAATTAGATTATAAATACACCCGGACAATGACGGGTTGGGACAGCTAGATATTAATAAAAGCAAACAAACCTTATATGTATCAAACGAGGCAACGCCGAGTAAATATAACTTATAACCTGTAATCTTGTATGTTTATGTGTAGAAGGAAATGTATTACCCAGAAGATGGCCACGTGTTTGCAGAAAGAAAATAAATGGGGCTTTCTTTTTGCTGTTTCGCGGATTGGTTTGGTTCGACTGGTCTACGGCATATCGACATTTTTGGATTAACCCGAAATGGATTAGCATGAGGTAAAAGAAATTGACCTAAGCGACCACTATATCGTTTACAACATGGCAGCACATTTTATGCCTGCCTCTGACCGCCACAAATTTGTGTCAGTCAGAGTAAGCATTCGTTTCGTACAGCTTTTGTTTCGGTTCGTGCAAGATTTCGTTCGTTTCGACGAGTAATGTATCTCATTTCGCTGATTGTATGCCACTTCCTAACGACTATCTTGATCCAGAAAAAATTGTACTTTTAAAAGAGTCATGTTGTGCAGTTACAAAGAAAAGGCAAT
>OY744535.1:22332182-22357182 GCA_963556195.1 Sepiola atlantica
GGAGCGCCTCAGGCGATTAGCAATAAACTAACCCCTTCTAAGAGAGAAGGTGAAGCCTGGAAGGATAGAACTATTAAGACTTAACAGAACTATACCTCAGCCCGACAGCAACAAATCCATTATTGGACTATATATATATAGCCATCCACAGAATACTGTTTCGCTGTATCACAGATCTTCAGTGCGGCTAGACTAGCACTATTCCCAAGTCAGGGGTCGAACCTCTAACCATATAGTTGTAATGCCAGCATTAGCATCATGTCTAGATGAGGTATGGTCTAGGTGGGTCATAGAAGGTGCACACTTCCGGACATCAGGCGGTCTTTCAAGGTGGGTGTATTGCTTGTCGCTGGAGACGCTGCTATCAAGGAATTCCGACGGGTCCATTCCGTTCTCGGCTATTTTTGTACCCTTCCAGAGTGCTTCCTCTAGGAACCTCGTCATACACGTTAAACAAACCAAGTCTAAACCTTTTTACAATGGAAAGCGGGTAAGTAATGTTTTACGGTATGACAACCGTCGCTGAGTCATTTTATGCCGAAACCCTACGTATGTCTTCTATACGATTAGTTTGTAGATTAAATTGTTTGCTAGGCGTATACTTTGTAAAAAAACACAGTCTGTAGACGATAATTTCTATGTAATCCATGGGACTGTGACATGTACTGAATTTCCGGGTCAGTGGACCATGGACTATTGGTAATTGAATGACCGCACACTTCCAAAAACTAACAAATTAGAGTCTGGATACTGGATACACTTTGAGGTCAAATTGAAGGCCTAAATGTGGGTGTAAGAATAAAACCGAAAACAAAAACAGAATCGAAATATTCAGAATGTTAAATTGGCGAATATTTCTTCTGTAATGTCTTCACAAAAACGTGGCTTCTCTCGCACCCAGCCGAGGAGGCATTACAGACAGACACGTTTCAGGTAAATAAGTTGGAAATCTATCAAAATATGGTGGTCTAAATATAGACACCCGAAGAATGTGGCATCAGAAAACAACAATAATACCCCTAAGAGTTGGGGGCTGACGCTTGGTAAATAAAAAAAACATAGACGAAAACTTGGAAATAATCCCATGAAATTCACAAATATTGGTTAGCTGTTGGGGTTTACGGCATGTCAACCGCAGTTTGGTTAGTTTTTGTTAAAATCTGTTATAATATATAGTTTTTGTTAAAATCTGTTATAATATATAGTTTTTGTTAAAATCTGTTATAATATATAGTTTTTGTTAAAATCTGTTGTGATATATATTTTTTGTTAAAATCTGTTGTAATATATATTTTTTGTTAAAATCTGTTGTAATATATAGTTTTTGTTAAAATCTGTTGTAATATATATTTTTGTTAAAATCTGTTATAATATATAGTTTTTGTTAAAATCTGTTATAATATATAGTTTTTGTTAAAATCTGTTGTAATATATAGTTTTGTAAACATCTGTTATAATATATAGTTTTTGTTAAAATCTGTTATAATATATAGTTTTTGTTAAAATCTGTTATAATATATAGTTTTTGTTAAAATCTGTTATAATATATAGTTTTTGTTAAAATCTGTTGTAATATATATTTTTTGTTAAAATCTGTTATAATATATAGTTTTTGTTAAAATCTGTTGTAATATATATATTTTTTAAAAATCTGTTATAATATATAGTTTTTGTTAAAATCTGTTGTAATATATAGTTTTTGTTAAAATCTGTTATAATATATAGTTTTTGTTAAAATCTGTTAAAATATATCTATTTTGTTAAAATCTTTTGTAATATATAGTTTTTGTTAAAATCTGTTGTAATATATAGTTTCTGTTAAAATCTTTTGTAATATATATTTTTTGTTAAAATCTGTTGTAATATATATTTTTTGTTAAAATCTGTTATAATATATAGTTTTTGTTAAAATCTGTTGTAATATATAGTTTTTGTTAAAATCTGTTGCAATATATAGTTTTTGTTAAAATCTGTTATAATATATAGTTTTTGTTAAAATCTGTTATAATATATAGTTTTTGTTAAAATCTGTTATAATATATAGTTTTTGTTAAAATCTGTTATAATATATAGTTTTTGTTAAAATCTGTTATAATATATAGTTTTTGTTAAAATCTGTTGTAATATATAGTTTTTGTTAAAATCTGTTATAATATATAGTTTTTGTTAAAATCTGTTATAATATATAGTTTTTGTTAAAATCTGTTATAATATATAGTTTTTGTTAAAATCTGTTGTAATATATAGCTTTTGTTAAAATATGTTATAATATATAGTTTTTGTTAAAATCTGTTATAATATATAGTTTTTGTTAAAATCTGTTATAATATATAGTTTTTGTTAAAATCTGTTATAATATATAGTTTTTGTTAAAATCTGTTATAATATATAGCTTTTGTTAAAATCTGTTATAATATATAGTTTTTGTTAAAATCTGTTATAATATATAGTTTTTGTTAAAATCTGTAATAATATATAGTTTTTGTTAAAATCTGTTATAATATATAGTTTTTGTTAAAATCTGTTATAATGTATAGTTTTTGTTAAAATCTGTAATAATATATAGTTTTTGTTAAAATCTGTTATAATATATATTTTTTTGTTAAAATCTGTTATAATATATAGTTTTTGTTAAAATCTGTTATAATATATAGTTTTTGTTAAAATCTGTTGTAATATATATTTTTTTTGTTAAAGTCTGTTATAATATATAGTTTTTGTTAAAATCTGTTGTAATATATATTTTTTTTGTTAAAGTCTGTTATAATATATATTTTTTGTTAAAATCTGTTATAATATATAGTTTTTTTAAAAATCTGTTATAATATATAGTTTTTGTTAAAATCTGTTATAATATATAGTTTTTGTTAAAATCTGTTATAATATATAGTTTTTTTTAAAAATCTGTTATAATATATAGTTTTTGCTAAAATCTTTTATAATATATAGTTTTTGTTAAAATCTGTTATAATATATAGTTTTTGTTAAAATCTGTTATAATATATAGTTTTTGTTAAAATCTGTTGTAATATATATTTTTTTGTTAAAATCTGTTATAATATATATTTTTTGTTAAAATCTGTTATAATATATAGTTTTTTTAAAAATATGTTATAATATATAGTTTTTGTTAAAATCTGTTGTAATATATATATTTTTGTTAAAATCTGTTATAATATATATTTTTTGTTAAAATCTGTTATAATATATAGTTTTTTAAAAAATCTGTTATAATATATAGTTTTTGTTAAAATCTGTTATAATATATAGTTTTTGTTAAAATCTGTTGTAATATATTTTTTTGTTAAAATCTGTTATAATATATAGTTTTTTTAAAAATCTGTTGTAATATATATATTTTGTTAAAATCTGTTATAACATATAGTTTTTGTTAACATCTGTAATAATATATAGTTTTTGTTAAAATCTGTTATAATATATAGTTTTTGTTAAAATCTGTAATAATATATAGTTTTTGTTAAAATCTGTAATAATATATAGTTTTTTTAAATCTGTAATAATATATATTTTTGTTAAAATCTGTAATAATATATAGTTTTTGTTAAAATCTGTTGCAATATATAGTTTTTGTTAAAATCTGTTATAATATATAGTTTTTGTTAAAATCTGTTATAATATATAGTTTTTGTTAAAATCTGTTATAATATATAGTTTTTGTTAAAATCTGTTATAATATATAGTTTTTGTTAAAATCTGTTATAATATATAGGTTTTGTTAAAATCTGTTATAATATATAGTTTTTGTTAAAATCTGTTATAATATATAGTTTTTGTTAAAATCTGTTATAATATATAGTTTTTGTTAAAATCTGTTATAATATATAGTTTTTGTTAAAATCTGTTATAATATATAGTTTTTGTTAAAATCTGTTATGATATATAGTTTTTGTTAAAATCTGTTATGATATATAGTTTTTGTTAAAATCTGTTATAAGGTCGGAAAGTGGGATTTGAAAAGCCAGCGCCCGAGAACGTGAGCGCTTTAGCCATTAAAAATTGCCTGGACAGCCCCGTCGGCATTCCCCGGTAGGGGCGCCTCAGGCAGTAAGCTATCAACTTACTCCTCCCCAAAGAGGAGAGGCAAAGCCTGGGAGGGTGGACCTCCTAGAACTGCACAGGACAGACCCATAGACCGGCGGAATCATGCCCCGAAGGCCAAGACAACACCGGTCTATAGGGTGTAGTATCCATCGGAACAGATACCACACGTGGACACTCACATAATAGGAGTGTCCTCGATATTTAACACCTACCCACCATAGGAGTATGTGACACAAGGTCGGAAAGTGGGATTTGAAAAGCCAGCGCCCGAGAACGTGAGCGCTTTAGCCATTAAAAATTGCCTGGACAGCCCCGTCGGCATTCCCCGTTAGGGGCGCCTCAGGCAGTAAGCTATCAACTTACTCCTCCCCAAAGAGGAGAGGCAAAGCCTGGGAGGGTGGACCTCCTAGAACTGCACAGGACAGACCCATAGACCGGCGGAATCATGCCCCGAAGGCCAAGACAACACCGGTCTATAGGGTGTAGTATCCATCGGAACAGATACCACACGTGGACACTCACATAATAGGAGTGTCCTCGATATTTAACACCTACCCACTATAGGAGTATGTGACACAAGGTCGGAAAGTGGGATTTGAAAAGCCAGCGCCCGAGAACGTGAGCGCTTTAGCCATTAACAATTGCCTGGACAGCCCCGTCGGCATTCCCCGGTAGGGGCGCCTCAGGCAGTAAGCTATCAACTTACTCCTCCCCAAAGAGGAGAGGCAAAGCCTGGGAGGGTGGACCTCCTAGAACTGCACAGGACAGACCCATAGACCGGCGGAATCATGCCCCGAAGGCTAAGACAACACCGGTCTATAGGGTGTAGTATCCATCGGAACAGATACCACACGTGGACACTCACATGATAGGAGTGTCCTCGATATTTAACACCTACCCACTATAGGAGTATGTGACACAAAGTCGGAAAGTGGGATTTGAAAAGCCAGCGCCCGAGAACGTGAGCGCTTTAGCCATTAAAAATTGCCTGGACAGCCCCGTCGGCATTCCCCGGTAGGGGCGCCTCAGGCAGTAAGCTATCAACTTACTCCTCCCCAAAGAGGAGAGGCAAAGCCTGGGAGGGTGGACCTCCTAGAACTGCACAGGACAGACCCATAGACCGGCGGAATCATGCCCCGAAGGCCAAGACAACACCGGTCTATAGGGTGTAGTATCCATCGGAACAGATACCACACGTGGACACTCACAGAATAGGAGTGTCCTCGATATTTAACACCTACCCACGTTAGGAGTATGTGACACAAGGTCAGAAAGTGGGATTTGAAAAGCCAGCGCCCGAGAACGTGAGCGCTTTAGCCATTAAAAATTGCCTGGACAGCCCCGTCGGCATTCCCCGGTAGGGGCGCCTCAGGCAGTAAGCTATCAACTTACTCCTCCCCAAAGAGGAGAGGCAAAGCCTGGGAGGGTGGACCTCCTAGAACTGCACAGGACAGACCCATAGACCGGCGGAATCATGCCCCGAAGGCCAAGACAACACCGGTCTATAGGGTGTAGTATCCATCGGAACAGATACCACACGTGGACACTCACATAATAGGAGTGTCCTCGATATTTAACAGCTACCCACTATAGGAGTATGTGACACAAGGTCGGAAAGTGGGATTTGAAAAGCCAGCGCCCGAGAACGTGAGCGCTTTAGCCATTAAAAATTGCCTGGACAGCCCCGTCGGCATTCCCCGTTAGGGGCGCCTCAGGCAGTAAGCTATCAACTTACTCCTCCCCAAAGAGGAGAGGCAAAGCCTGGGAGGGTGGACCTCCTAGAACTGCACAGGACAGACCCATAGACCGGCGGAATCATGCCCCGAAGGCCAAGACAACACCGGTCTATAGGGTGTAGTATCCATCGGAACAGATACCACACGTGGACACTCAGATAATAGGAGTGTCCTCGATATTTAACACCTACCCACTATAGGAGTATGTGACACAAGGTCGGAAAGTGGGATTTGAAAAGCCAGCGCCCGAGAACGTGAGCGCTTTAGCCATTAACAATTGCCTGGACAGCCCCGTCGGCATTCCCCGGTAGGGGCGCCTCAGGCAGTAAGCTATCAACTTACTCCTCCCCAAAGAGGAGAGGCAAAGCCTGGGAGGGTGGACCTCCTAGAACTGCACAGGACAGACCCATAGACCGGCGGAATCATGCCCCGAAGGCTAAGACAACACCGGTCTATAGGGTGTAGTATCCATCGGAACAGATACCACACGTGGACACTCACATGATAGGAGTGTCCTCGATATTTAACACCTACCCACTATAGGAGTATGTGACACAAAGTCGGAAAGTGGGATTTGAAAAGCCAGCGCCCGAGAACGTGAGCGCTTTAGCCATTAAAAATTGCCTGGACAGCCCCGTCGGCATTCCCCGGTAGGGGCGCCTCAGGCAGTAGCTATCAACTTACTCCTCCCCAAAGAGGAGAGGCAAAGCCTGGGAGGGTGGACCTCCTAGAACTGCACAGAACAGACCCATAGACCGGCGGAATCATGCCCCGAAGGCCAAGACAACACCGGTCTATAGGGTGTAGTATCCATCGGAACAGATACCACACGTGGACACTCACAGAATAGGAGTGTCCTCGATATTTAACACCTACCCACGTTAGGAGTATGTGACACAAGGTCAGAAAGTGGGATTTGAAAAGCCAGCGCCCGAGAACGTGAGCGCTTTAGCCATTAAAAATTGCCTGGACAGCCCCGTCGGCATTCCCCGGTAGGGGCGCCTCAGGCAGTAAGCTATCAACTTACTCCTCCCCAAAGAGGAGAGGCAAAGCCTGGGAGGGTGGACCTCCTAGAACTGCACAGGACAGACCCATAGACCGGCGGAATCATGCCCCGAAGGCCAAGACAACACCGGTCTATAGGGTGTAGTATCCATCGGAACAGATACCACACGTGGACACTCACATAATAGGAGTGTCCTCGATATTTAACACCTTCCCACTATAGGAGTATGTGACACAAGGTCGGAAAGTGGGATTTGAAAAGCCAGCGCCCGAGAACGTGAGCGCTTTAGCCATTAAAAATTGCCTGGACAGCCCCGTCGGCATTCCCCGGTAGGGGCGCCTCAGGCAGTAAGCTATCAACTTACTCCTCCCCAAAGAGGAGAGGCAAAGCCTGGGAGGGTGGACCTCCTAGAACTGCACAGGACAGACCCATAGACCGGCGGAATCATGCCCCGAAGGCCAAGACAACACCGGTCTATAGGGTGTAGTATCCATCGGAACAGATACCACACGTGGACACTCACATGATAGGAGTGTCCTCGATATTTAACACCTACCCACTATAGGAGTATGTGACACAAGGTCGGAAAGTGGGATTTGAAAAGCCAGCGCCCGAGAACGTGAGCGCTTTAGCCATTAAAAATTGCCTGGACAGCCCCGTCGGCATTCCCCGGTAGGGGCGCCTCAGGCAGTAAGCTATCAACTTACTCCTCCCCAAAGAGGAGAGGCAAAGCCTGGGAGGGTGGACCTCCTAGAACTGCACAGGACAGACCCATAGACCGGCGGAATCATGCCCCGAAGGCCAAGACAACACCGGTCTATAGGGTGTAGTATCCATCGGAACAGATACCACACGTGGACACTCACATAATAGGAGTGTCCTCGATATTTAACACCTACCCACTATAGGAGTATGTGACACAAGGTCGGAAAGTGGGATTTGAAAAGCCAGCGCCCGAGAACGTGAGCGCTTTAGCCATTAAAAATTGCCTGGACAGCCCCGTCGGCATTCCCCGTTAGGGGCGCCTCAGGCAGTAAGCTATCAACTTACTCCTCCCCAAAGAGGAGAGGCAAAGCCTGGGAGGGTGGACCTCCTAGAACTGCACAGGACAGACCCATAGACCGGCGGAATCATGCCCCGAAGGCCAAGACAACACCGGTCTATAGGGTGTAGTATCCATCGGAACAGATACCACACGTGGACACTCACATAATAGGAGTGTCCTCGATATTTAACACCTACCCACTATAGGAGTATGTGACACAAGGTCAGAAAGTGGGATTTGAAAAGCCAGCGCCCGAGAACGTGAGCGCTTTAGCCATTAACAATTGCTTGGACAGCCCCGTCGGCATTCCCCGGTAGGGGCGCCTCAGGCAGTAAGCTATCAACTTACTCCTCCCCAAAGAGGAGAGGCAAAGCCTGGGAGGGTGGACCTCCTAGAACTGCACAGGACAGACCCATAGACCGGCGGAATCATGCCCCGAAGGCTAAGACAACACCGGTCTATAGGGTGTAGTATCCATCGGAACAGATACCACACGTGGACACTCACATGATAGGAGTGTCCTCGATATTTAACACCTACCCACTATAGGAGTATGTGACACAAAGTCGGAAAGTGGGATTTGAAAAGCCAGCGCCCGAGAACGTGAGCGCTTTAGCCATTAAAAATTGACTGGACAGCCCCGTCGGCATTCCCCGGTAGGGGCGCCTCAGGCAGTAAGCTATCAACTTACTCCTCCCCAAAGAGGAGAGGCAAAGCCTGGGAGGGTGGACCTCCTAGAACTGCACAGGACAGACCCATAGACCGGCGGAATCATGCCCCGAAGGCCAAGACAACACCGGTCTATAGGGTGTAGTATCCATCGGAACAGATACCACACGTGGACACTCACAGAATAGGAGTGTCCTCGATATTTAACACCTACCCACGTTAGGAGTATGTGACACAAGGTCAGAAAGTGGGATTTGAAAAGCCAGCGCCCGAGAACGTGAGCGCTTTAGCCATTAAAAATTGCCTGGACAGCCCCGTCGGCATTCCCCGGTAGGGGCGCCTCAGGCAGTAAGCTATCAACTTACTCCTCCCCAAAGAGGAGAGGCAAAGCCTGGGAGGGTGGACCTCCTAGAACTGCACAGGACAGACCCATAGACCGGCGGAATCATGCCCCGAAGGCCAAGACAACACCGGTCTATAGGGTGTAGTATCCATCGGAACAGATACCACACGTGGACACTCACATAATAGGAGTGTCCTCGATATTTAACACCTTCCCACTATAGGAGTATGTGACACAAGGTCGGAAAGTGGGATTTGAAAAGCCAGCGCCCGAGAACGTGAGCGCTTTAGCCATTAAAAATTGCCTGGACAGCCCCGTCGGCATTCCCCGGTAGGGGCGCCTCAGGCAGTAAGCTATCAACTTACTCCTCCCCAAAGAGGAGAGGCAAAGCCTGGGAGGGTGGACCTCCTAGAACTGCACAGGACAGACCCATAGACCGGCGGAATCATGCCCCGAAGGCCAAGACAACACCGGTCTATAGGGTGTAGTATCCATCGGAACAGATACCACACGTGGACACTCACATGATAGGAGTGTCCTCGATATTTAACACCTACCCACTATAGGAGTATGTGACACAAGGTCGGAAAGTGGGATTTGAAAAGCCAGCGCCCGAGAACGTGAGCGCTTTAGCCATTAAAAATTGCCTGGACAGCCCCGTCGGCATTCCCCGGTAGGGGCGCCTCAGGCAGTAAGCTATCAACTTACTCCTCCCCAAAGAGGAGAGGCAAAGCCTGGGAGGGTGGACCTCCTAGAACTGCACAGGACAGACCCATAGACCGGCGGAATCATGCCCCGAAGGCCAAGACAACACCGGTCTATAGGGTGTAGTATCCATCGGAACAGATACCACACGTGGACACTCACATAATAGGAGTGTCCTCGATATTTAACACCTACCCACTATAGGAGTATGTGACACAAGGTCGGAAAGTGGGATTTGAAAAGCCAGCGCCCGAGAACGTGAGCGCTTTAGCCATTAAAAATTGCCTGGACAGCCCCGTCGGCATTCCCCGTTAGGGGCGCCTCAGGCAGTAAGCTATCAACTTACTCCTCCCCAAAGAGGAGAGGCAAAGCCTGGGAGGGTGGACCTCCTAGAACTGCACAGGACAGACCCATAGACCGGCGGAATCATGCCCCGAAGGCCAAGACAACACCGGTCTATAGGGTGTAGTATCCATCGGAACAGATACCACACGTGGACACTCACATAATAGGAGTGTCCTCGATATTTAACACCTACCCACTATAGGAGTATGTGACACAAGGTCAGAAAGTGGGATTTGAAAAGCCAGCGCCCGAGAACGTGAGCGCTTTAGCCATTAACAATTGCTTGGACAGCCCCGTCGGCATTCCCCGGTAGGGGCGCCTCAGGCAGTAAGCTATCAACTTACTCCTCCCCAAAGAGGAGAGGCAAAGCCTGGGAGGGTGGACCTCCTAGAACTGCACAGGACAGACCCATAGACCGGCGGAATCATGCCCCGAAGGCTAAGACAACACCGGTCTATAGGGTGTAGTATCCATCGGAACAGATACCACACGTGGACACTCACATGATAGGAGTGTCCTCGATATTTAACACCTACCCACTATAGGAGTATGTGACACAAAGTCGGAAAGTGGGATTTGAAAAGCCAGCGCCCGAGAACGTGAGCGCTTTAGCCATTAAAAATTGACTGGACAGCCCCGTCGGCATTCCCCGGTAGGGGCGCCTCAGGCAGTAAGCTATCAACTTACTCCTCCCCAAAGAGGAGAGGCAAAGCCTGGGAGGGTGGACCTCCTAGAACTGCACAGGACAGACCCATAGACCGGCGGAATCATGCCCCGAAGGCCAAGACAACACCGGTCTATAGGGTGTAGTATCCATCGGAACAGATACCACACGTGGACACTCACAGAATAGGAGTGTCCTCGATATTTAACACCTACCCACGTTAGGAGTATGTGACACAAGGTCAGAAAGTGGGATTTGAAAAGCCAGCGCCCGAGAACGTGAGCGCTTTAGCCATTAAAAATTGCCTGGACAGCCCCGTCGGCATTCCCCGGTAGGGGCGCCTCAGGCAGTAAGCTATCAACTTACTCCTCCCCAAAGAGGAGAGGCAAAGCCTGGGAGGGTGGACCTCCTAGAACTGCACAGGACAGACCCATAGACCGGCGGAATCATGCCCCGAAGGCCAAGACAACACCGGTCTATAGGGTGTAGTATCCATCGGAACAGATACCACACGTGGACACTCACAGAATAGGAGTGTCCTCGATATTTAACACCTACCCACGTTAGGAGTATGTGACACAAGGTCAGAAAGTGGGATTTGAAAAGCCAGCGCCCGAGAACGTGAGCGCTTTAGCCATTAAAAATTGCCTGGACAGCCCCGTCGGCATTCCCCGGTAGGGGCGCCTCAGGCAGTAAGCTATCAACTTACTCCTCCCCAAAGAGGAGAGGCAAAGCCTGGGAGGGTGGACCTCCTAGAACTGCACAGGACAGACCCATAGACCGGCGGAATCATGCCCCGAAGGCCAAGACAACACCGGTCTATAGGGTGTAGTATCCATCGGAACAGATACCACACGTGGACACTCACATAATAGGAGTGTCCTCGATATTTAACACCTACCCACTATAGGAGTATGTGACACAAGGTCGGAAAGTGGGATTTGAAAAGCCAGCGCCCGAGAACGTGAGCGCTTTAGCCATTAAAAATTGCCTGGACAGCCCCGTCGGCATTCCCCGTTAGGGGCGCCTCAGGCAGTAAGCTATCAACTTACTCCTCCCCAAAGAGGAGAGGCAAAGCCTGGGAGGGTGGACCTCCTAGAACTGCACAGGACAGACCCATAGACCGGCGGAATCATGCCCCGAAGGCCAAGACAACACCGGTCTATAGGGTGTAGTATCCATCGGAACAGATACCACACGTGGACACTCACATAATAGGAGTGTCCTCGATATTTAACACCTACCCACTATAGGAGTATGTGACACAAGGTCGGAAAGTGGGATTTGAAAAGCCAGCGCCCGAGAACGTGAGCGCTTTAGCCATTAACAATTGCCTGGACAGCCCCGTCGGCATTCCCCGGTAGGGGCGCCTCAGGCAGTAAGCTATCAACTTACTCCTCCCCAAAGAGGAGAGGCAAAGCCTGGGAGGGTGGACCTCCTAGAACTGCACAGGACAGACCCATAGACCGGCGGAATCATGCCCCGAAGGCTAAGACAACACCGGTCTATAGGGTGTAGTATCCATCGGAACAGATACCACACGTGGACACTCACATGATAGGAGTGTCCTCGATATTTAACACCTACCCACTATAGGAGTATGTGACACAAAGTCGGAAAGTGGGATTTGAAAAGCCAGCGCCCGAGAACGTGAGCGCTTTAGCCATTAAAAATTGCCTGGACAGCCCCGTCGGCATTCCCCGGTAGGGGCGCCTCAGGCAGTAAGCTATCAACTTACTCCTCCCCAAAGAGGAGAGGCAAAGCCTGGGAGGGTGGACCTCCTAGAACTGCACAGGACAGACCCATAGACCGGCGGAATCATGCCCCGAAGGCCAAGACAACACCGGTCTATAGGGTGTAGTATCCATCGGAACAGATACCACACGTGGACACTCACAGAATAGGAGTGTCCTCGATATTTAACACCTACCCACGTTAGGAGTATGTGACACAAGGTCAGAAAGTGGGATTTGAAAAGCCAGCGCCCGAGAACGTGAGCGCTTTAGCCATTAAAAATTGCCTGGACAGCCCCGTCGGCATTCCCCGGTAGGGGCGCCTCAGGCAGTAAGCTATCAACTTACTCCTTCCCAAAGAGGAGAGGCAAAGCCTGGGAGGGTGGACCTCCTAGAACTGCACAGGACAGACCCATAGACCGGCGGAATCATGCCCCGAAGGCCAAGACAACACCGGTCTATAAGGTGTAGTATCCATCGGAACAGATACCACACGTGGACACTCACATAATAGGAGTGTCCTCGATATTTAACACCTTCCCACTATAGGAGTATGTGACACAAGGTCGGAAAGTGGGATTTGAAAAGCCAGCGCCCGAGAACGTGAGCGCTTTAGCCATTAAAAATTGCCTGGACAGCCCCGTCGGCATTCCCCGGTAGGGGCGCCTCAGGCAGTAAGCTATCAACTTACTCCTCCCCAAAGAGGAGAGGCAAAGCCTGGGAGGGTGGACCTCCTAGAACTGCACAGGACAGACCCATAGACCGGCGGAATCATGCCCCGAAGGCCAAGACAACACCGGTCTATAGGGTGTAGTATCCATCGGAACAGATACCACACGTGGACACTCACATGATAGGAGTGTCCTCGATATTTAACACCTACCCACTATAGGAGTATGTGACACAAGGTCGGAAAGTGGGATTTGAAAAGCCAGCGCCCGAGAACGTGAGCGCTTTAGCCATTAAAAATTGCCTGGACAGCCCCGTCGGCATTCCCCGGTAGGGGCGCCTCAGGCAGTAAGCTATCAACTTACTCCTCCCCAAAGAGGAGAGGCAAAGCCTGGGAGGGTGGACCTCCTAGAACTGCACAGGACAGACCCATAGACCGGCGGAATCATGCCCCGAAGGCCAAGACAACACCGGTCTATAGGGTGTAGTATCCATCGGAACAGATACCACACGTGGACACTCACATAATAGGAGTGTCCTCGATATTTAACACCTACCCACTATAGGAGTATGTGACACAAGGTCGGAAAGTGGGATTTGAAAAGCCAGCGCCCGAGAACGTGAGCGCTTTAGCCATTAAAAATTGCCTGGACAGCCCCGTCGGCATTCCCCGTTAGGGGCGCCTCAGGCAGTAAGCTATCAACTTACTCCTCCCCAAAGAGGAGAGGCAAAGCCTGGGAGGGTGGACCTCCTAGAACTGCACAGGACAGACCCATAGACCGGCGGAATCATGCCCCGAAGGCCAAGACAACACCGGTCTATAGGGTGTAGTATCCATCGGAACAGATACCACACGTGGACACTCACATGATAGGAGTGTCCTCGATATTTAACACCTACCCACTATAGGAGTATGTGACACAAAGTCGGAAAGTGGGATTTGAAAAGCCAGCGCCCGAGAACGTGAGCGCTTTAGCCATTAAAAATTGCCTGGACAGCCCCGTCGGCATTCCCCGGTAGGGGCGCCTCAGGCAGTAAGCTATCAACTTACTCCTCCCCAAAGAGGAGAGGCAAAGCCTGGGAGGGTGGACCTCCTAGAACTGCACAGGACAGACCCATAGACCGGCGGAATCATGCCCCGAAGGCCAAGACAACACCGGTCTATAGGGTGTAGTATCCATCGGAACAGATACCACACGTGGACACTCACAGAATAGGAGTGTCCTCGATATTTAACACCTACCCACGTTAGGAGTATGTGACACAAGGTCAGAAAGTGGGATTTGAAAAGCCAGCGCCCGAGAACGTGAGCGCTTTAGCCATTAAAAATTGCCTGGACAGCCCCGTCGGCATTCCCCGGTAGGGGCGCCTCAGGCAGTAAGCTATCAACTTACTCCTTCCCAAAGAGGAGAGGCAAAGCCTGGGAGGGTGGACCTCCTAGAACTGCACAGGACAGACCCATAGACCGGCGGAATCATGCCCCGAAGGCCAAGACAACACCGGTCTATAAGGTGTAGTATCCATCGGAACAGATACCACACGTGGACACTCACATAATAGGAGTGTCCTCGATATTTAACACCTTCCCACTATAGGAGTATGTGACACAAGGTCGGAAAGTGGGATTTGAAAAGCCAGCGCCCGAGAACGTGAGCGCTTTAGCCATTAAAAATTGCCTGGACAGCCCCGTCGGCATTCCCCGGTAGGGGCGCCTCAGGCAGTAAGCTATCAACTTACTCCTCCCCAAAGAGGAGAGGCAAAGCCTGGGAGGGTGGACCTCCTAGAACTGCACAGGACAGACCCATAGACCGGCGGAATCATGCCCCGAAGGCCAAGACAACACCGGTCTATAGGGTGTAGTATCCATCGGAACAGATACCACACGTGGACACTCACATGATAGGAGTGTCCTCGATATTTAACACCTACCCACTATAGGAGTATGTGACACAAGGTCGGAAAGTGGGATTTGAAAAGCCAGCGCCCGAGAACGTGAGCGCTTTAGCCATTAAAAATTGCCTGGACAGCCCCGTCGGCATTCCCCGGTAGGGGCGCCTCAGGCAGTAAGCTATCAACTTACTCCTCCCCAAAGAGGAGAGGCAAAGCCTGGGAGGGTGGACCTCCTAGAACTGCACAGGACAGACCCATAGACCGGCGGAATCATGCCCCGAAGGCCAAGACAACACCGGTCTATAGGGTGTAGTATCCATCGGAACAGATACCACACGTGGACACTCACATAATAGGAGTGTCCTCGATATTTAACACCTACCCACTATAGGAGTATGTGACACAAGGTCGGAAAGTGGGATTTGAAAAGCCAGCGCCCGAGAACGTGAGCGCTTTAGCCATTAAAAATTGCCTGGACAGCCCCGTCGGCATTCCCCGTTAGGGGCGCCTCAGGCAGTAAGCTATCAACTTACTCCTCCCCAAAGAGGAGAGGCAAAGCCTGGGAGGGTGGACCTCCTAGAACTGCACAGGACAGACCCATAGACCGGCGGAATCATGCCCCGAAGGCCAAGACAACACCGGTCTATAGGGTGTAGTATCCATCGGAACAGATACCACACGTGGACACTCACATAATAGGAGTGTCCTCGATATTTAACACCTACCCACTATAGGAGTATGTGACACAAGGTCGGAAAGTGGGATTTGAAAAGCCAGCGCCCGAGAACGTGAGCGCTTTAGCCATTAACAATTGCCTGGACAGCCCCGTCGGCATTCCCCGGTAGGGGCGCCTCAGGCAGTAAGCTATCAACTTACTCCTCCCCAAAGAGGAGAGGCAAAGCCTGGGAGGGTGGACCTCCTAGAACTGCACAGGACAGACCCATAGACCGGCGGAATCATGCCCCGAAGGCTAAGACAACACCGGTCTATAGGGTGTAGTATCCATCGGAACAGATACCACACGTGGACACTCACATGATAGGAGTGTCCTCGATATTTAACACCTACCCACTATAGGAGTATGTGACACAAAGTCGGAAAGTGGGATTTGAAAAGCCAGCGCCCGAGAACGTGAGCGCTTTAGCCATTAAAAATTGCCTGGACAGCCCCGTCGGCATTCCCCGGTAGGGGCGCCTCAGGCAGTAAGCTATCAACTTACTCCTCCCCAAAGAGGAGAGGCAAAGCCTGGGAGGGTGGACCTCCTAGAACTGCACAGGACAGACCCATAGACCGGCGGAATCATGCCCCGAAGGCCAAGACAACACCGGTCTATAGGGTGTAGTATCCATCGGAACAGATACCACACGTGGACACTCACAGAATAGGAGTGTCCTCGATATTTAACACCTACCCACGTTAGGAGTATGTGACACAAGGTCAGAAAGTGGGATTTGAAAAGCCAGCGCCCGAGAACGTGAGCGCTTTAGCCATTAAAAATTGCCTGGACAGCCCCGTCGGCATTCCCCGGTAGGGGCGCCTCAGGCAGTAAGCTATCAACTTACTCCTCCCCAAAGAGGAGAGGCAAAGCCTGGGAGGGTGGACCTCCTAGAACTGCACAGGACAGACCCATAGACCGGCGGAATCATGCCCCGAAGGCCAAGACAACACCGGTCTATAGGGTGTAGTATCCATCGGAACAGATACCACACGTGGACACTCACATAATAGGAGTGTCCTCGATATTTAACACCTACCCACTATAGGAGTATGTGACACAAGGTCGGAAAGTGGGATTTGAAAAGCCAGCGCCCGAGAACGTGAGCGCTTTAGCCATTAAAAATTGCCTGGACAGCCCCGTCGGCATTCCCCGTTAGGGGCGCCTCAGGCAGTAAGCTATCAACTTACTCCTCCCCAAAGAGGAGAGGCAAAGCCTGGGAGGGTGGACCTCCTAGAACTGCACAGGACAGACCCATAGACCGGCGGAATCATGCCCCGAAGGCCAAGACAACACCGGTCTATAGGGTGTAGTATCCATCGGAACAGATACCACACGTGGACACTCACATAATAGGAGTGTCCTCGATATTTAACACCTACCCACTATAGGAGTATGTGACACAAGGTCGGAAAGTGGGATTTGAAAAGCCAGCGCCCGAGAACGTGAGCGCTTTAGCCATTAACAATTGCCTGGACAGCCCCGTCGGCATTCCCCGGTAGGGGCGCCTCAGGCAGTAAGCTATCAACTTACTCCTCCCCAAAGAGGAGAGGCAAAGCCTGGGAGGGTGGACCTCCTAGAACTGCACAGGACAGACCCATAGACCGGCGGAATCATGCCCCGAAGGCTAAGACAACACCGGTCTATAGGGTGTAGTATCCATCGGAACAGATACCACACGTGGACACTCACATGATAGGAGTGTCCTCGATATTTAACACCTACCCACTATAGGAGTATGTGACACAAAGTCGGAAAGTGGGATTTGAAAAGACAGCGCCCGAGAACGTGAGCGCTTTAGCCATTAAAAATTGCCTGGACAGCCCCGTCGGCATTCCCCGGTAGGGGCGCCTCAGGCAGTAAGCTATCAACTTACTCCTCCCCAAAGAGGAGAGGCAAAGCCTGGGAGGGTGGACCTCCTAGAACTGCACAGGACAGACCCATAGACCGGCGGAATCATGCCCCGAAGGCCAAGACAACACCGGTCTATAGGGTGTAGTATCCATCGGAACAGATACCACACGTGGACACTCACAGAATAGGAGTGTCCTCGATATTTAACACCTACCCACGTTAGGAGTATGTGACACAAGGTCAGAAAGTGGGATTTGAAAAGCCAGCGCCCGAGAACGTGAGCGCTTTAGCCATTAAAAATTGCCTGGACAGCCCCGTCGGCATTCCCCGGTAGGGGCGCCTCAGGCAGTAAGCTATCAACTTACTCCTCCCCAAAGAGGAGAGGCAAAGCCTGGGAGGGTGGACCTCCTAGAACTGCACAGGACAGACCCATAGACCGGCGGAATCATGCCCCGAAGGCCAAGACAACACCGGTCTATAGGGTGTAGTATCCATCGGAACAGATACCACACGTGGACACTCACATAATAGGAGTGTCCTCGATATTTAACACCTACCCACTATAGGAGTATGTGACACAAGGTCGGAAAGTGGGATTTGAAAAGCCAGCGCCCGAGAACGTGAGCGCTTTAGCCATTAAAAATTGCCTGGACAGCCCCGTCGGCATTCCCCGGTAGGGGCGCCTCAGGCAGTAAGCTATCAACTTACTCCTCCCCAAAGAGGAGAGGCAAAGCCTGGGAGGGTGGACCTCCTAGAACTGCACAGGACAGACCCATAGACCGGCGGAATCATGCCCCGAAGGCCAAGACAACACCGGTCTATAGGGTGTAGTATCCATCGGAACAGATACCACACGTGGACACTCACATAATAGGAGTGTCCTCGATATTTAACACCTACCCACTATAGGAGTATGTGACACAAGGTCGGAAAGTGGGATTTGAAAAGCCAGCGCCCGAGAACGTGAGCGCTTTAGCCATTAAAAATTGCCTGGACAGCCCCGTCGGCATTCCCCGGTAGGGGCGCCTCAGGCAGTAAGCTATCAACTTACTCCTCCCCAAAGAGGAGAGGCAAAGCCTGGGAGGGTGGACCTCCTAGAACTGCACAGGACAGACCCATAGACCGGCGGAATCATACCCCGAAGGCCAAGACAACACCGGTCTATAGGGTGTAGTATCCATCGGAACAGATACCACACGTGGACACTCACATGATAGGAGTGTCCTCGATATTTAACACCTACCCACTATAGGAGTATGTGACACAAGGTCGGAAAGTGGGATTTGAAAAGCCAGCGCCCGAGAACGTGAGCGCTTTAGCCATTAAAAATTGCCTGGACAGCCCCGTCGGCATTCCCCGGTAGGGGCGCCTCAGGCAGTAAGCTATCAACTTACTCCTCCCCAAAGAGGAGAGGCAAAGCCTGGGAGGGTGGACCTCCTAGAACTGCACAGGAAAGACCCATAGACCGGCGGAATCATGCCCCGAAGGCCAAGACAACACCGGTCTATAGGGTGTAGTATCCATCGGAACAGATACCACACGTGGACACTCACATAATAGGAGTGTCCTCGATATTTAACACCTACCCACTATAGGAGTATGTGACACAAGGTCGGAAAGTGGGATTTGAAAAGCCAGCGCCCGAGAACGTGAGCGCTTTAGCCATTAAAAATTGCCTGGACAGCCCCGTCGGCATTCCCCGTTAGGGGCGCCTCAGGCAGTAAGCTATCAACTTACTCCTCCCCAAAGAGGAGAGGCAAAGCCTGGGAGGGTGGACCTCCTAGAACTGCACAGGACAGACCCATAGACCGGCGGAATCATGCCCCGAAGGCCAAGACAACACCGGTCTATAGGGTGTAGTATCCATCGGAACAGATACCACACGTGGACACTCACATAATAGGAGTGTCCTCGATATTTAACACCTACCCACTATAGGAGTATGTGACACAAGGTCGGAAAGTGGGATTTGAAAAGCCAGCGCCCGAGAACGTGAGCGCTTTAGCCATTAACAATTGCCTGGACAGCCCCGTCGGCATTCCCCGGTAGGGGCGCCTCAGGCAGTAAGCTATCAACTTACTCCTCCCCAAAGAGGAGAGGCAAAGCCTGGGAGGGTGGACCTCCTAGAACTGCACAGGACAGACCCATAGACCGGCGGAATCATGCCCCGAAGGCTAAGACAACACCGGTCTATAGGGTGTAGTATCCATCGGAACAGATACCACACGTGGACACTCACATGATAGGAGTGTCCTCGATATTTAACACCTACCCACTATAGGAGTATGTGACACAAAGTCGGAAAGTGGGATTTGAAAAGACAGCGCCCGAGAACGTGAGCGCTTTAGCCATTAAAAATTGCCTGGACAGCCCCGTCGGCATTCCCCGGTAGGGGCGCCTCAGGCAGTAAGCTATCAACTTACTCCTCCCCAAAGAGGAGAGGCAAAGCCTGGGAGGGTGGACCTCCTAGAACTGCACAGGACAGACCCATAGACCGGCGGAATCATGCCCCGAAGGCCAAGACAACACCGGTCTATAGGGTGTAGTATCCATCGGAACAGATACCACACGTGGACACTCACAGAATAGGAGTGTCCTCGATATTTAACACCTACCCACGTTAGGAGTATGTGACACAAGGTCAGAAAGTGGGATTTGAAAAGCCAGCGCCCGAGAACGTGAGCGCTTTAGCCATTAAAAATTGCCTGGACAGCCCCGTCGGCATTCCCCGGTAGGGGCGCCTCAGGCAGTAAGCTATCAACTTACTCCTCCCCAAAGAGGAGAGGCAAAGCCTGGGAGGGTGGACCTCCTAGAACTGCACAGGACAGACCCATAGACCGGCGGAATCATGCCCCGAAGGCCAAGACAACACCGGTCTATAGGGTGTAGTATCCATCGGAACAGATACCACACGTGGACACTCACATAATAGGAGTGTCCTCGATATTTAACACCTACCCACTATAGGAGTATGTGACACAAGGTCGGAAAGTGGGATTTGAAAAGCCAGCGCCCGAGAACGTGAGCGCTTTAGCCATTAAAAATTGCCTGGACAGCCCCGTCGGCATTCCCCGGTAGGGGCGCCTCAGGCAGTAAGCTATCAACTTACTCCTCCCCAAAGAGGAGAGGCAAAGCCTGGGAGGGTGGACCTCCTAGAACTGCACAGGACAGACCCATAGACCGGCGGAATCATGCCCCGAAGGCCAAGACAACACCGGTCTATAGGGTGTAGTATCCACCGGAACAGATACCACACGTGGACACTCACATAATAGGAGTGTCCTCGATATTTAACACCTACCCACTATAGGAGTATGTGACACAAGGTCGGAAAGTGGGATTTGAAAAGCCAGCGCCCGAGAACGTGAGCGCTTTAGCCATTAAAAATTGCCTGGACAGCCCCGTCGGCATTCCCCGGTAGGGGCGCCTCAGGCAGTAAGCTATCAACTTACTCCTCCCCAAAGAGGAGAGGCAAAGCCTGGGAGGGTGGACCTCCTAGAACTGCACAGGACAGACCCATAGACCGGCGGAATCATACCCCGAAGGCCAAGACAACACCGGTCTATAGGGTGTAGTATCCATCGGAACAGATACCACACGTGGACACTCACATGATAGGAGTGTCCTCGATATTTAACACCTACCCACTATAGGAGTATGTGACACAAGGTCGGAAAGTGGGATTTGAAAAGCCAGCGCCCGAGAACGTGAGCGCTTTAGCCATTAAAAATTGCCTGGACAGCCCCGTCGGCATTCCCCGGTAGGGGCGCCTCAGGCAGTAAGCTATCAACTTACTCCTCCCCAAAGAGGAGAGGCAAAGCCTGGGAGGGTGGACCTCCTAGAACTGCACAGGACAGACCCATAGACCGGCGGAATCATGCCCCGAAGGCCAAGACAACACCGATCTATAGGGTGTAGTATCCATCGGAACAGATACCACACGTGGACACTCACAGAATAGGAGTGTCCTCGATATTTAACACCTACCCACGTTAGGAGTATGTGACACAAGGTCAGAAAGTGGGATTTGAAAAGCCAGCGCCCGGGAACGTGAGCGCTTTAGCCATTAAAAATTGCCTGGACAGCCCCGTCGGCATTCCCCGGTAGGGGCGCCTCAGGCAGTAAGCTATCAACTTACTCCTCCCCAAAGAGGAGAGGCAAAGCCTGGGAGGGTGGACCTCCTAGAACTACACAGGACAGACCCATAGACCGGCGGAATCATGCCCCGAAGGCCAAGACAACACCGGTCTATAGGGTGTAGTATCCATCGGAACAGATACCACACGTGGACACTCACAGAATAGGAGTGTCCTCGATATTTAACACCTACCCACGTTAGGAGTATGTGACACAGGGTCAGAAAGTGGGATTTGAAAAGCCAGCGCCCGAGAACGTGAGCGCTTTAGCCATTAAAAATTGCCTGGACAGCCCCGTCGGCATTCCCCGGTAGGGGCGCCTCAGGCAGTAAGCTATAAACTTACTCCTCCCCAAAGAGGAGAGGCAAAGCCTGGGAGGGTGGACCTCCTAGAACTGCACAAGACAGACCCATAGACCGGCGGAATCATGCCCCGAAGGCCAAGACAACACCGGTCTATAGGGTGTAGTATCCATCGGAACAGATACCACACGTGGACACTCACATGATAGGAATGTCCTCGATATTTAACACCTACCCACTATAGGAGTATGTGACACAAGGTCGGAAAGTGGGATTTGAAAAGCCAGCGCCCGAGAACGTGAGCGCTTTAGCCATTAAAAATTGCCTGGACAGCCCCGTCGGCATTCCCCGGTAGGGGCGCCTCAGGCAGTAAGCTATCAACTTACTCCTCCCCAAAGAGGAGAGGCAAAGCCTGGGAGGGTGGACCTCCTAGAACTGCACAGGACAGACCCATAGACCGGCGGAATCATGCCCCGAAGGCCAAGACAATACCGGTCTATAGGGTGTAGTATCCATCGGAACAGATACCACACGTGGACACTCACATGATAGGAGTGTCCTCGATATTTAACACCTACCCACATTAGGAGTATGTGACACAAGGTCGGAAAGTGGGATTTGAAAAGCCAGCGCCCGAGAACGTGAGCGCTTTAGCCATTAAAAATTGCCTGGACAGCCCCGTCGGCATTCCCCGGTAGGGGCGCCTCAGGCAGTAAGCTATCAACTTACTCCTCCCCAAAGAGGAGAGGCAAAGCCTGGGAGGGTGGACCTCCTAGAACTGCACAGGACAGACCCATAGACCGGCGGAATCATGCCCCGAAGGCCAAGACAACACCGGTCTATAGGGTGTAGTATCCATCGGAACAGATACCACACGTGGACACTCACATGATAGGAGTGTCATCTCTTTAAGTCTTTGCAACCATGGTATTTATTATAGATGGTTGCTTCCATTAGTTCTTCAATAGGGGTGATTTGTACCCCACAACAATAAGTTAAGTGTCGATTAGTAGAAATATAGAGTTTCTCGTTTCGAGTTTTTTCGTCTGAAAAGAAAAAAAACTTCTCTTAGAATATAATATAACCCGGATGTACCCTGAAGGGGGCCGAGGCAGTAGTCGGAAAGGGGAATATAGTCTTGCTAAAGAATTGCTCCTTCAGCTACTCACCCAACTTGGCCTGGTAAAAAAATTGAGTCTCTGGATGAAGCAAAGTTGTACAACTGACGCCGTTTCATTGAGGGGTTGACTCGTGACTCCGAGAGAACTCATTAGTGTTGAAGTTCCTCTGGCAACGTAACAGTTTCTCCGATGGTGACGGTGACACAGGCGACGGCACACCGCCACCGATCGTCCCTAGGTCTCAGATCAGATCAGCCACCGAATAAGAAAAGGTAGAACTTACATATAGGTGTTTGCACTACCTCTTTTCCCTCAACGAAAAATGGCCTCGTCCAACTTTGCTTTGTTGGGTATATATTCCCCCCCCCCTGGAGGCTTCACCCACTCAATAGGCACGACCGCCCATATTATTTTTTTTACACGTCAGCCTGGCATTTTTGCGGAAGTGTAATAGCACCATCGTGCATTGTACAGCCTACAGGAATCTGTAGAGTGGGTAAGGGACGGTTTACGTTAATTATCTCCATAAAACACCATTCATCCATGTATTGTTGCCACAGCTGGGCTGGTGCACCAACCCTAACTCTAACCCTCTTGGCCAGGGTGCAAAAAAGAGTCTCTAACAGTTTCCTACACTGTCTGTCAATCTCTAGACTCTGTCACATCGTCACAGTGTTTCATCACTGTGCTTGTCTTGAAAGTACGTCCACGGAATGTGCTCCGATGAACTTGCACCCACGGAACGAATACACCTCCAACTTATCAGGCTAGCAGCAAAATCCCGCCCCTTCACTGTAGATGCATGAGATCTTTCTACTCTAATAGCTTGTTTGTTCGGACCGCTTGCCTTTGGAATTTTCTTTCCCTGCTCCCTGTTTTCTCCGACTGTACCGACATGCAGAAATTTAAAACTAATGTGGACAAGCATTTCGTTGCACAGCTCCCAATTTAGGATGGCCTCTAATACTTTAACCAGAACTTTCAGTAGCCCCTTTACGTCCACAGAGGCAGCATGCCTTTTTGGGATGAACTTTACTAAAAAACACCCTAAAAACAAAGATAATTATTGAAAAATGATTTCGTGCGAGATCAGAGCTATTTAAGAACACGGATAGTTTCTTTACAAGACTGTAATTATCTAATATTGTATTCGATTGTAATTACCGTAATCATGTATTTATATTACGGCGATAGGGCAATGTTTTTGGCCGTTATGATCATCCGTAAATCGCTGAAATATGACATTAGCGAAGAAAGCTTCATGAATGAACGGCAATGATACATCACGTGCCAATAATGTAAGATTCAAGTTTGGCGTAATGTAAGGACCAACATTAACTGTAGATATTATAAAAAAGGTGCTTATACAGCGATGAAAGAGCAAGTAAATAGAGTAGTTATTTTTCTGCTACGATGATAGACCGAAATGTGAGCCGTGCAAGTAAAGAGCGATGTAATAATCCGAATTCCTTAAGACATTTGTAGTTATATGATATTACCGCAATCATATATTTGTTTATTGTGGATATAGCGCAAAGATTTTGTCAGTTATCAAAATCCGCAAATCGGTAAAATAAGGCATTTGCGAAGAAAGTTAAATGGATGAACTATAATGGTGCATTAGCTCGAGATAGTGTAAGATTAAGGTCTCCATACACACACAGACACACACACACACACACCCACACACACACACATATATATATATATATATATATATATATATATATATATATATATATATATATATATAACAAAAGTTAGGTTTAGTATACGGAACGTTTATTTTTTTTTGTCTTTTAAAGAAAGTGGGGTCTGATCAACTCTGCTGGGAAGCCATGAAATTAAATACTGTCTTGTTTTTAAACTCCCGAAACAGTTTTTCATGGTAAACAACTGATGATCCCTTAAATAATGTTAGAAGCAAACTAATATAATAACTGTAAAAGTTAAATTGACTTACATGAGTGATTTTCCACTGAACGACTTGGGACTTACAGTTTTT
>OY744535.1:22359682-22372182 GCA_963556195.1 Sepiola atlantica
TTTTGCTTCCATCTTATTTTTGATAGTTTTGCTTCCATCTTATTTTTGATAGTTTTGCTTCCATCTTTTTTTTGATAGTTTTGCTTCCATATTACTTTTGATAGTTTTGCTTCCATCTTATTTTTGATAGTTTTACTTCCATATTGTTTTTGATAGTTTTGCTTCCATATTATTTTTGATAGTTTTACTTCCATATTATTTTTGATAGTTTTCCTTCCATCTTATTTTTGATTATTTTGCTTCCATATTGTTTTTGATAGTTTTGCTTCCATCATATTTTTGATAGTTTTGCTTCCATATTTTTGATAGTTTTGCTTCCATCTTATTTTTGATAGTTTTGCTTCCATCTTATTTTTGATAGTTTTGCTTCCATCTTTTTTTTGATAGTTTTGCTTCCATATTACTTTTGATAGTTTTGCTTCCATCTTATTTTTGATAGTTTTACTTCCATATTGTTTTTGATAGTTTTGCTTCCATCTTATTTTTGATAGTTTTGCTTCCATCTTATTTTTGATAGTTTTACTTCCATATTATTTTTGATAGTTTTCCTTCCATCTTATTTTTGATTATTTTGCTTCCATATTATTTTTGATAGTTTTACTTCCATCTTATTTTTGATTATTTTGCTTCCATATTATTTTTGATAGTTTTACTTCCATCTTATTTTTGATAGTTTTGCTTCCATCTTATTTTAGATAGTTTTGCTTCCATCTTATTTTTGATAGTTTTGCTTCCATCTTATTTTTGATAGTTTTGCTTCCATCTTATTTTTTATAGTTTTGCTTCCATCTTATTTTTGACAGTTTTGCTTCCATCTTATTTTTGACAGTTTTGCTTCCATATTATTTTTGATTATTTTGCTTCAATATTATTTTTGACAGTTTTGCGTCCATCTTATTTTTGATAGTTTTACTTCCATCTTATTTTTGATAGTTTTGCTTCCATCTTATTTTTGATAGTTTTGCTTCCATCTTATTTTTGATAGTTTTGCTTCCATCTTATTTTTGATAGTTTTGCTTCCATCTTATTTTTGATAGTTTTGCTTCCATCTTATTTTTGATAGTTTTGCTTCCATATTGTTTTTGATAGTTTTGCTTCCATCATATTTTTGATAGTTTTGCTTCCATATTTTTGATAGTTTTGCTTCCATCTTATTTTTGATAGTTTTGCGTCCATCTTATTTTTGATAGTTTTGCTTCCATATTGTTTTTGATAGTTTTGCTTCCATCTTATTTTTGATAGTTTTGCTTCCATCTTTTTTTTGATAGTTTTGCTTCCATCTTATTTTTGATAGTTTTGCTTCCATCTTATTTTTGATAGTTTTGCTTCCATCTTATTTTTTATAGTTTTGCTTCCATCTTATTTTTGACAGTTTTGCTTCCATCTTATTTTTGACAGTTTTGCTTCCATATTATTTTTGATTATTTTGCTTCAATATTATTTTTGACAGTTTTGCTTCCATATTATTTTTGACAGTTTTGCTTCCATCTTATTTTTGATAGTTTTGCTTCCATCTTATTTTTGACAGTTTTGCTTCCATATTATTTTTGATTATTTTGCTTCAATATTATTTTCAGGATCGATTGACAATTTTTTTCTACTAATATTTATTTGAATAATAAAATGTAGCAAAAAGACTTTATAAGCCATGAATACGATGCAAATAATTTTGATATTATATTTTTGTCTGCTACCTATCTTAAAGTCCTGTGTCAATCACACCGTTCCATGTCAATAAGCGAACACAATAACAACCAGTCAGAAAACGGATCTGACTGATAAAAATAATAATGGTAATATTTTTATTACTAATATGAAACACATCCAATCACTGAAAAAGCGTATTGTAAACGAAAAATTTTTAACAAAATTCAGATATCTCCGATTTTTGTTAAATTTTAACAATAGATATTATTAGACATCAATTAATAAATATACCACCAAATCTCAGTTTCTTTGGAGTATTTTAAAGTGTTTTAGGGAGCATCATATTGGCATAACAGCCCGTTTGAAAATTCAAATATTTCAGATTTGCATTAAATTTGATCCATAGTCATGAGACACCAATCAAGCAAGATTCCCTGAATTTCAATTTCTGCTTTAGTCCCCTAAAGCTTAAGCCTTAAATTTGAAACATTTTCTAGAATCAAAATCATGTAATGGATTTCGATTAAAATTGAAATAAAGTAAGTAGATTCGTATGAATCAGAATGGTACAACTTTGTTGACCGGTTTGATTCTGTTGTCAGCAGTCTTGCAGGAGGGACCACGTAATAGCTGCCAACATTCCTAAGTGAAAGTGATATTATGGAATCGACTGGATTCGAACTTGCCACACCCAGATCGTCAGTCCGTGTTGTTATCCACTTGACAACCGTCACCTAAGAAAATAAATAAATGAAAAAAAAAAAAAATTTAAATTTAAAAAAATTAAAAATAAATAAATAAATAAATAAAAAAATTAAAATTAAAAAAATATTAAAAAAATAAAATAAATAAAAATAAATAAATAAATAATAAAAAATAAATAAATTAATAAAAAAATGAATAAATTGTAATAAGGAGTCTCTATATAAGGTATATTAGCATTATATATTGGTTTTAATCTTCGTAAGGTGACATAAACGTGGTGCCAAACTGTTCTGTTCGAGTAATTCATTTTACCCAACCTGGGGCGGATATTCTACTAGTATATATGTGTAAAAGTTGCTGGTCTTTGTCCATTTTGTCCATGTTGGCGCACACATGCACGATGCTTTGAAAACAGGACTATAGTAACCCAAATATGCTTTAGCAGCAACACAGAAAGTGGGATATAAAAAAAAACACACACATCCCGACCGCAGAAACGTTTTCTTTTTAAAGATAACGCCACCTGGTGGTCGGTTGTGTTTCTGCAGAAGCAAGCTCAATCTGGATTAGAGTTGATAAGAAACATGTAATTTGCTATGCAACATTTGACAGGTGCCTTTTTTCAAGACCGCCACCGCATCCAGTCTCCCCTACCTCATCATCACTTTCTCTTGGTTCATATTATTGGTTTCAGTCGTTTTACTATTTTTTAAAACCGTTTATTTGATTTGATTTATGTATTCTTAGTAGATGCGTCCTCGTATACCTATGCGAAACTTCGTCTGTCGGTTGGTGCACCAGCTCGTTGGCACTTGCATTTTCGTCTGTCTGTCACGCTAAAGTTTTGAATATAATTTACGCCATATTAAATGGACGCGTCTTACTTTACATGTCTCAAAGTTTTTCAATGGGGTTCTCTCAGTCCGTTGGTCAATCTGTAACGCTTCAGTTTTAATAGATTTTTGTCGGTCTGTCAGTCTTAGGGTTTGAATCAATTTACGTCGGTCTGTCAGCTCTAAGTTTTGAATGAATTTACGTCGGTCTGTCAGCTTTAAGTTTTTAATAAATTTACGTCGGTCTGTCAGTCTTAAGTTTTGAATAAATTTACGTCGGTCTGTCAGCCTTAAGTTTTGAATAAATTTACGTCGGTCTGTCAGCCTTAAGTTTTGAATAAAGTTACGTCGGTCTGTCAGTCTTAAGTTTTGAATAAATTTACGTCGGTCTGTCAGCCTTAAGTTTTGAATAAATTTACGTCGATCTGTCAGTCTTAAGTTTTGAATAAATTTACGTCGGTCTGTCAGTCTTAAGTTTTGAATAAATTTACGTCGGTCTGTCAGTCTAAAGTTTTGAATAAATTTACGTCGGTCTGTCAGTCTTAAGTTTTGAATAAATTTACGTCGGTCTGTCAGCCTTAAGTTTTGAATAAATTTACGTCGGTCTGTCAGTCTTAAGTTTTGAATAAATTTACGTCGGTCTGTCAGTCTTAAGTTTTGAATAAATTTACGTCGGTCTGCCAGTCTAAAGTTTTGAATAAATTTACGTCGGTCTGTCAGTCTTAAGTTTTGAATAAATTTACGTCGGTCTGTCAGTCTTAAGTTTTGAATAAATTTAAGTCGGTCTGTCAGCCTTAAGTTTTGAATAAATTTAAGTCGGTCTGTCAGCCTTAAGTTTTGAATAAATTTACGTCGGTCTGTCAGCCTTAAGTTTTGAATAAATTTACGTCGGTCTGTCAGCCTTTAGTTTTGAATAAATTTACGTCGGTCTGTCAGCCTTAAGTTTTGAATAAATTTACGTCGGTCTGTCAGCCTTAAGTTTTGAATAAATTTACGTCGGTCTGTCAGTCTTAAGTTTTGAATAAATTTAAGTCGGTCTGTCAGCCTTAAGTTTTGAATAAATTTAAGTCGGTCTGTCAGCCTTAAGTTTTGAATAAATTTACGTCGGTCTGTCAGCCTTAAATTTTGAATAAATTTACGTCGGTCTGTCAGCCTTCAGTTTTGAATAAATTTACGTCGGTCTGTCAGCCTTAAGTTTTGAATAAATTTACGTCGGTCTGTCAGCCTTTAGTTTTGAATAAATTTACGTCGGTCTGTCAGCCTTAAGTTTTGAATAAATTTACGTCGGTCTGTCAGCCTTAAGTTTTGAATAAATTTACGTCGGTCTGTCAGTCTTAAGTTTTGAATAAATTTAAGTCGGTCTGTCAGCCTTAAGTTTTGAATAAATTTAAGTCGGTCTGTCAGCCTTAAGTTTTGAATAAATTTACGTCGGTCTGTCAGCCTTAAATTTTGAATAAATTTACGTCGGTCTGTCAGCCTTCAGTTTTGAATAAATTTACGTCGGTCTGTCAGCGTGTAGTTTTGAATAAATTTTCGTTGATCATTCAGACTTACGTTATTAATAGATTTTCGGTCGTATGTTACATTTTATTTTGTTTTATCGATCTATAAGGCTTAAGTTTTACTAGATTTGTCTCGGTCTTTCACGCTTAAGTTTTTAATAGATTTTCGTTAGTCTGTCAGGCTTAAGTTTCAAATAATATTGCATTCGTTAAACGCGAAGAGTAAATGGAGGTATCTTGGTTATATTCTCATGAAGATAACAACCTCGCGTTTTAGTAAGACACTGAGGTTTATATCTATGGCGCACTCCTTTCTCCCCCTCGAAAAATCATTACGTCACTTAACACGCTCAGCTTATTCTTTGTCTTAAACTGAAGAATTCCTGTTCCAGAGATAATGGTTCTTTGTTGCAACGATTACCAACTTTATATAAGACCTAGCGAGATCCGTGTAAATCCCAGGCTTAATGAACCCCTTATCATGACGAGTTCAATAAATAGTAAATGTAGACTGTGTCGACCAAGAGACGAAACGGTTAACCACATCATGTGTGAGTATAGCTAATGAACCCAAAAAAAGAATATAAAAACTGACATGACTGTGTCAAGAAGGTAGTCCACTAAGAACTATTTAAACGACTGTATTTGGAATATGCAAATAAATGCCACGGGCACAACACAAAGGCAGTGTTGAAAAACAAAAGGCATACAATCAACTGAGACATGGAAATACAAACGGACAAACTAATCCAAGCAAGAAAACCGGGCGTAATAATATTGAACAAGTAGGAAAAAATCTGCCAAATTGTAATTTGCACAGTCCCAGCATATCGCAGGGTGAAAATCAAGGAGGCAGAAAACCTAAGCACGGTAAAAGTACAGAATAGTTAACACTTGAGAGCTCGTAAACAGAAAATAAATAAAAATTAAAAAAAAAACCCACAACGACACAAAATTTATATAAAACGCATTGGAATGAAATTCTTTATCGAACCAGGCTAGTTTTAACGTGTAGAGACTATTTGTAAAAAAATGTTACGATTTAAAAAATGTTACAAATTGTTTTCACATTCTCATCATCTGCAAACTTTCATGTTTAGTGTTCTGTGAAGTGTGATGCATAGTTGCAATGCATGCAAACGAAAGGACTGCAACGAGAGAACTATTTAGCCAAGGGAAGAAATGGGCAAAGGTTTTTGAAATACTAATATCTTCTTGGACTAAAAGACAAAATAAGGGAAGCGAGAGTTACAAGGCTGCCGGAAGTAAACTTCCTAAGGTCCACTTCCTAATCTCCTTAGTTTACTCGAAGTAGAAGTTAATACGGGTTCATGTAAACTTATATAGGCTACGATCAAAGTGTAGTATCTGTTCCGATGGGTACTGCACCCCATAGACTGGTATTGTCTTGGCCTTCGGGCTTTATTTACGCCGGTCTATGGGTCTGTCCTGTGCAGTTCTGGGAAGTCAACCCTCCCAGGCTTCGCCTCCCCTCTTTGGGGAGGAGTAAGTTTATTGCTTACTGCCTGAGGCGTCCCTACCGGGAATGCCGACGGGGCTGCCCAGGCAATTTTTAAACCCCACTTTCCCGACCCGACCTTGGGTCACATCTTACTTGTGGGAGTAAGATAAAAACTGGCCTTGTGCCTAACTCCTGGAGAGGAGTAAATCAATACTCACCTTCGTTATTCAAAGTGAAAAGCGTCCAGAAACAGTTAGAACTAACGTTAATGCGGGAAATGACGGGTGGTATAGTTGGGAATAAGTGATGGGAGACATAGTAAGAATATAATTATGCCCTTTTTTGCTGTTTTTTGCCGTCGACAGAATCTAGAATCGAGAGTGACGCTAGAATCGAGACTATAAAAGAGAATCAAGCTTTCATAAATAAGACTCAGGAAGCAACAAATATGGCCGCTGAATTGTGTGCAGAGGAACCACGAAGAGCTTCTGATCGACGCATTACTCGTGTCACATTTCCGGGTGGACGTCTCGTGACCACAAATGAAGGTTTTATTTACTCCTCCCCAGGAGTTAGGCACAAGGACAGTTTTATCCTACTCCCACAAGTAAGATGTGACCCAAGATCGGGTCGAGAAAGTGGGGTTTGAAAAGCCAGCGCTCGAGAGGTGAGCACTCTGGCCATTTAAAAATTGCCTGGGCAGCCCCGTCGGCATTCCCCGGTAGGGGCACCTCAGACAGTAAGCAATAAACTTACTCCTCCCCAAAGAGGGGAGGCAGAGACTGGGAGGGTGGACCTCCTAGAACTGCACAGGACAGGCGTGCAGTATCCATCGGAACAGATACTACACTTTGATCTTAGCCAAATTTTGGAGGCGTTTTGTTCTTTTTATCAGGATCTCTTTACCAGGGAGTCGGGTTTGTCTTTAGCACATTTCGACGTCTATGTAACCGATTTTGTTCGCCTTGAGGAGACCGAAAGATGTAGGCGTAAAGGTGGCATAAGAGAAGATGAGGTCTAAGAGTTCCTGAAACACGTCGGCTGGATAAGTCTCCTGGAATCGATGGTTTGTCTCTACAAGGTGTATTTGACGCTGTCGCTTCCGTTATTTTGTCTTTTAGACCTTACATTCTATGAACGAGGTTTCTGACAAAGGGGAAAGAATTGCTGTTTTCTGGGGGGGGGGGATTCTATCAATCTAAAACTTATCGTTGTCTAGTTTTTTTTTTACCTTGAAGTAGGATTTTTTTTAGCTGTGTTAGGGATCTTACTTATACACCACGGAACTCGCCAACGACAGACAAATTATAGCGCCTATGTGTTTTCATAGCTCACGTTCAGTACTATCGATAACCTGGACTAGCTAATATTCTGGGGAGCCATGACTCCCCCAGCCTCCTCCCGCTTGTCCCCACCTCCGTAGAATCGCCACTGACTGTGTCCATGTCGAACATTCTTCTAGAATCTCGGATGCCGCTCAGTTCCGACTGAAGCCGCTCAATTTAACGGTTGTAGCATCCAACAAGCCAGGCGTCTGTGACCAACGACGAACGATGAGTGCGTAAGCGAAACTCGTCCAAAATTAATAATGCGTGAAGTTCTTTTTGAGGCGTGTAATCTCCATCTTGGAAAAAAATGACGAGTCTTTGTCTTTTCGGCCTGTTCAGCATTTTGGAAGAACATCTAAAGAAGAACAAAGCTTTTTTTGTTCCAGCCTTTTTTTTTTGGGGGGGGGGGGGGGAGGATTCATTAATAAGAAAATAGAGAAAAAGCGGTTAGAATGTGTGTCATGGTGGAAGATGCCTACGATATAGTCCCATTCTCACAATCGCCAACCACTTTCATTATATATATATATATATATATATATATATATATATATATATATATACAGGGTGGGCCAAAATAAGGGTCCTATCTTTAAATTTGAATAACTTGAATTTGAATAACTTCCACAAAATAAAAGTTAAACTCACCAAACTTGATGTGTGTGTAGACTGACCCTTCCGAGATTTTTTGAAATAAACAAAACAAATTTTAGCCGAAAAACACTTCTTAAAACTTACAAAAACTAAAGTATTGTTTTTTACACTGTTTTGAGTTTTTTAAGCAAAAATAATGTTTTCTAAATGAGGGTACTTCCTTAGGGCTAATACGGCTCATGCTTGCTTCGGAAGGGGTCATTTACTTATTCTAAAAAAAAAATTTAAAAAAAATCAATAAATAAAAAAGTTATGAATTTTTAAAAATAAGACCCTTATTTTTGCCCACCCTGTATATAAATATATATATATTTATATATATGTCTATATATATATATATGTCTATATATATATATATATTTATATATATACATGTCTATATATATATATTTATATATATATGTCTATATATATATATATATATATATATATATATATATATATATATATATATATATATATATATATATATATATCTGTTCGCACAAAGGTTTATATAGTAGCTGAATAGTGTATAATAGGAATGGAGCTTTTAATTAATCCTAGTTAATTCAAAACCATTTTATTCACAACCAATTATTTCTGCCAATTTTTATGGATATAAACATTCATGCTATACAGAATTTATCAAAGATTCACAAAAAGTATTCATCAGTGTATAACATACAACAGTCCGCTTCAAAAACAATATATATATACATATATATATACATATATATATATCTACATATACATATACACACATATATATATATGCATATATATACATTATATATATATTATATATATATATACATTATATATATACATTATATATATACATATATACATTATATATATATACATACATTATATATATACATACATTATATACACACATATATATATATATATACATACATATATATACATATATATATACATACAGATATATATACATATACATTATATATACATATATATACATACATATATATATACATATATATACATACATATATATATACATATACATTATATATATACATATACATATATATATACATACATATATATATACATATACATTATATATATACATATATATATACATACATATATATATATATGCTTATACATTATATATATATACATATATATACATACATATATATACATATACATTATATATATACATATATATACATACATATATATACATATACATTATATATATACATATACATTATATATACATATATACATTATATATATATATACATACATTATATATATATATACATACATTATATATACATACATTATATATACATATATATATGTATATATATATACATATATATATATATATATATATATATATATATATATATATATATATATATATATATACTAATTCAAGTTTCGTGTAACTTTACGGAACTTTCTCTCTTTGTAATTTTTCTCCTTGATTTCTCGACGCGGCGAGCGACTTTTCTATTTTCCGGTGTTAAGGTGAATATTGTGGCTCTGAGTGTTGTTGTATCGGCCATCTCTCGAGCGCTTTCGATCTCTCGATCGTCATCAGGAGGCTGTGTCTTATCGGCAGTCTTGGTCTCTCAGCCTTTAAAACAAAACTTTAAAAAGGCTGACAGCTAATCCATCTTTGGTGCTAACCTATTTTTAAGCTAATCTATTTTGGGGCTGGTCAAACTTATATAGCTTTGATCAAGTCGACTTTTGAAAACCATTTCTCTAACAACACATAATTTATATAATACGCATTAGAATGAAATTCTCTACCGAACCCGCTTGTTTTAACGTGCGGAAACGATTTGCAATTTTTTTTTTACCGTCATGAATAGTTTACAAATCGTTTTCACACTTAAAAACTGGCGGTTTCCGCCTTTATTTATCTTTCTCCCACAAGGGAAGATGTGACACAAGGTCGGGAAAGTGGGATTTGAAAGACCAGCGCCCGAGAAGGTGAGCACTCTGGCATACAAAAAGATGCCTGGCAGCCTCGTCGGCATTCCCCGGTAGGAGCGCCTCAGGCAGTAAGCAATAAACTTACTCCTCCCCAAAGAGGGGGAGGCGAAGCCTGGGAGGGTGGACCCCCTAGAACTGCACAGGACAAACCCATAGACTGGCGTCATCAAGCCCCGAAGGCCAAGACGGTACCGGCCTATAGGATGTAGTATCCACCGGAACAAGTACGACACTAAAAGGTTGAGAGGATGGGGGCTTACAAGTTCTGTCATTTTACCGCTTAAAAAGTCTTTCCATACGTTAAAATTAGCAGTGATTTTTTTCTTACGAGTTCTCGAGTGTAAACTATTCTAGACGTTAACCACAAAGCAAATACATGAAGTTTGTCAGAAAGTTGAAAGAAATATGAAACATGAAGTCAACTACTTTAATTATAGAATCACTTGGAACAATTCTGAAAATGAAATTCCTGAAAAAATTGGAATCAAAGAAAGGATATGCACAATAGAAAGCATAGCGCTGATGAGAGCAGTAAAATTCATCGAGCTTGGAAACCAATCGACATAACAATGTTACACAAAACAATGTTACACAAAACAATGTTACACAAAACAATGTTAGACAAAACAATGTTACACAAAACAATGTTACACAAAACAATGTTACACAAAACAACCACAGGTAATTTTAAATGGAATAACGCTGCATTAACTGAACTAAAATATCGAAAGGATATTACACGAATCGAAAGAACTAAAACTTCCAAATTAGATATGTAAGGAAAATCATATCATGAGTACCCCCCCCCCCCCCGTAAAAAACACAGTGGGACCAACATTTGCTGGTATAATGACGGTAAGAAAGAAAATAAAGGAAGAATTATAAAAATGGACGGAAGAATGAAAGAAATAAAAAACGAAAGCAGAAAAAAAGTTAAGACGAAGATGAATAAAAAAAGAAACAATTAAAAGAATAATGAACAAACGAAAATGGCGGCGAAAGAGGTCAAATGAAAAAAGGAAAGAAGAAAGGGACATTCGTCCCTTTCTTCTTTCCTTTTTTCATTTGACCTCTTTTCTTTCTTTCATTTCTTAGTTCATTCGAACTAAGAAATGAAAGAAAAAAAGAAGAAAGAGACGAATGAACTAAGAAATGTATGAAAAAAGAAAAAAGAAAGAAAGGAAAAAGAAAAAAAGGAAAAAGAAAGAAAGGAAAAAGAAAGAAAGGAAAAAGAAAGTGCGGGTGACAAAGATGTGAAATAAATAAATAAATAAATAAATAAAGACGGAAAGAAAAACGGTAAACAATAAAATAATGAAAGAAAGAAAATGGCAGAGCAAGAGTTAACATGAAATAAAGAAAGAAAGAAAAAAGAAAGGACAAATGGAGTAATAAAAAAAGGAAAAAGAAAAAAGTAAAAGAAAAAAGAAAGTACAAATGGAGCAATAAAAAAGTATAAAAAAGAAAGGAAAAAGAAAATGAAAATATGGAGTAAGAGGTAAACACTTGAAAAAAAATTGAAAGAAATGGACAAATGGAGTTACAAAGAAAAAGAGAAATAAAATAATAGAACGAGTGACAAAAGTGTGGAATAAATAAATAAAAAACAAAAACAAAAAGAAAAAAGAAAAGGAAGACGCTTAAGGAAGAGTCAAATACTTGAAAGAAAGAAAGAATTACACAAATAAGCGAATAAATGAAAGAAGAAGAAAAAGGAAAAAAAGAAAAGTGATGGTGTGATTGATCAAAGTGTGCAAAAAAAAAAATGACGGAGCAAAAGGTAACATATAAAAAAAGATGAAAGAAAGAAGAAAAAAAGGATGAATGAACGAATAAATGAAATAAATAAAGAAAAAAGGATGAATGAACGAATAAATGAAATAAAGAAAGAAAAAAGAAGAAAGTAATAGTACGAGGGACAAAATTGTGAAAAAGTGAAATATATAAAAAAGAAAGAAAAAAAAAGAAAGAAAGAAAGAAAACAACGAGGTGGGAGAAAGAAGCAATCTCTTGAAAGAACGAAAGAAAAACAGAAAAAAGCCGCTCCACCCCCAAGTAATGGAGCAAGTAGAAAAAATGTGAAATAAATAAAGAAAGAAATTACGAAGAAAAGAACTAACAAAGAAACAAACAAAACAAAAAGACAATTAAGTGGTGGTGGTGGTGGTGGGGGGGGGGACAACTGTGAAACAAAAGAGAAAGAAAAACAAAAGAAAGTGAAAATAAAGACAGAAAGAAAATAACGGGGTAGGGAGGGGGTGAATAAAAAGTGTGAAAGAAAGAGAATACGGAATAAAGGGAGACTAACAGCGTAATAAATGACATTTTCTTTCCCCAACTGATGCCGCTAAGGATTTATGCCATTCCCAGACATGCGTGTCTGATGAGACAGACTTCCGGT
>OY744535.1:22374682-22382182 GCA_963556195.1 Sepiola atlantica
AGGAAATCTCCGACTGTGCAGAGAATCTGACAAAACAAAATGGCTGCCATAAGACAGAACAGCAGCAAACCAGTCCCGCAGAGAATAGAAATGAAAGATTTATAAAGTTATGTTATGTATGTAAATGTGGTCTTCAAAAATATGTGTGTAATATTGGATAAGTGTATGGCGATCGATAAACTGTTAGTTTTAATAATATATATACATATATATATATATATATATATATATATATATATATATATATATATATTTTAATTTAAATTTATATTTTAATTATTTACTTTTTTATTTTTCAGTGTGTTTATCTTCGTATTTTTACTTTCGAAATGAACTATATATATATATATATATATATATATATATATATATATATATATATATATATATATATATATATATATATATATATCAGGATACAGAATAGATTAATCCAAGCCTGATGGACGACGCAAGAGATGGCTGTCTGATAATAGGTATTAACACTCTCTACTTAAGTTCCTAATTGAAGTAGATTGTGCATTTTCTTTAGAACATGACTAATTATCTCCACCAGGTGACGTTCCACGTGACGTCCCACGTGCCAGAGACCAAACAGACGGCAGATCTTTAATCAGACGGAGTGTTCTACAAAGATGTACCCGAACGTCCAGTCAACACGACTATTTCACGTGTATTGCTGTCGGAAAGAGAGATGAGCCTATACTTTTTTTACTTAGAATCGTCGTTGAATTTATGTCAGTATTCTGCTTATGTATTTGAAATTTTAATCATCTATAATGTAAGTGAGAATTGTATGTCTGCCTGTCAGCGCATCTGTTGGTCAATTGTAACTGACCAACAGACGGGTGGACAGGCAGACAGAACTACTGAACAGATTCGCACCAAATTTGGCATTAAGCACACATGAGATGCCGGGTGTTTCATTTTTTTTTTAACAATTCCGATCTCTTTCCCTCATAGTCTGCTCAACTTCTCTTTTTCTCTCTCTTTTCCAACCTTACTCTCTCTCATTCCTTCTCTCTCACCCCTTTCTTCATCTGTATATATATATATATATATATATATATATATATATATATATATATATATATATATATATATATATATATATATATATATATATATATATATATGGGAAATGAAAAAGGAAAAACCAAGAGATATTTTTTATATATTCATCAACGTTTCGTATTTATTGTAGGACTTACTCAGAATGATAATTTTAAGAAAAATGTCATGCAAATACATCGAAATATTGGGTTGAAACGATGGGTTGATAAGGAAAAGTAGTAGCCGTGGCTACTAAGAGCGCTGGACGAGGGTCCGGGCTGCGAGAAGTCAGTCAGTGGCAAAGAGTGAAATGAATATGGAAAGCTTTGAGTAGGTACATTAAGGCAGCAGTGAAAAAGGGAGAGGGTTGAGAGTGTTAGTGAATTTGTCTTAGGGTGGGAAAAAGGGGAGGGGCATTTTTGGAGGGTAGGAGTATTGACCAGCTGGCTATGTCAGGAATGTATGAATATAAATGAGTTAGAATGAATGTGTTGAAATGTGCTGTGACCATGACAATAAAGGAAAGGAAAAAAAAAGACAAATTATTTTAATATTGGGGAGACATAAGTGAAATTTAGTTATTTTCTGGGTGTGTTGATGGTTTGAGATTAAATTTAGGGTAAAAGGGGTTTAAATATTTAAATATTTGTGAGGGTGTCTAGATTGTGTTCATTGGTAAGGCTGTTATTTGTGATTAAGTAGTTTTGATTCGTAGTGAATGAATATGTATGCGAGGAGGAGTTAGTACGTGAGTGTGTATGCGGGGACTTGTATATAAGTACAATTGAGCACGATGGGAAGAATGGTTAGCCATGATCTAGGTTTAGATTTTGTTCGGTCAGGATAATGTTGCTTATTAAGGGGGATAGATTGTAGAAACCATTTCGTTGTCTAATGGTGTTAGAGTCTGTGATTAGTGCTGTTTCCAGTAGTTTTCGCCGAGCTTTGTTATGAATGTGTTTGGTGATTTTGCTTTACTGGAACTACACTAGTTGAATGTTTTGATGTTTAACGATCTCACATACGGCGTTCTCGGCTGTTTCTTGAAATTCTCTTCTGTTCTCCAGCTTTCTGTTCAACATTTTCGTAACCTGAAGATGATTCAACAAAGAATCGAAGGTGCTAGTGATATATATATATATATATATATATATATATATATATATATATATATATATATATATATATATTGTGTTAGAGTGAAATAAATTCCAGAAGGAAATCTAGGTATGAGAGATCAATGTAATAATCAGAGCACGAATAAAATAAAAATAAAATAACACGGAATCACATAATCACCGGTGCAATAATTTATTTCGACCCTGTGGTCTTGTCAAGCATCCAAGCGAAAATCACCTCGCTTCGATGCTTGACAAGACCACAGAGTGTCGAAATAAATTATTGCACCGGTGATTATGTGATTCCGTGTTATTTTATTTTCATTATTAATATATATATATATATATATATATATATATATATATATATATATATATATATATATATATATATTAATTAATTAATTTAGAAATTAATTTTTGTATATATTCTAATTAATTAATTTATGAATTAATTTTTTTGTGGACGCAAAATTGAATTCATAAATTAATAAAGGAATTAATTAAATAATTTTTTTTCATAAATTAATTGATTAAAAAATCTATGCATACGAAGATTTATGACACGTCCGATTAAGGGCGAATAAAAAATGCAGTCCTCTACAAACTCTTTAAAAAATAAACCGCTCATGGTAGGGACAAATAATAAAATAAAAATTGAAAAAAAAAACGCACCGGTAAACAACGGTCGACTATCGCCAGTAAAAACAATAAAAAAAATCAGCATACACACACACACACACACACACACACACACATACACAAATACACACACACACACACACACACACACATATATATATATATATATATATATTGCAACCGCCTGACGACGACCGATGTCGGTCAAAAACGTTCGCACAAAATACGGAGATTTTTTACACTCCTTGGATTATAACATCAAATCCGTCGTACGATGACTAGAAAAAACGGATCTAAAGCTGAATAAGCAGAAGTTGGAACTCCTGTTTAATCAAGCATGCATAAAAGAAGAAATGCTGCCCAATTATACACACACACACACACACACACACACACATATATATATATATATATATATATATATATATATGCTGATTTTTTAGTATTGTTTTTACTGACGATAGTCGACCGCTGTTTACCGGTGCGTTTTTTTAAATTTATTTTATTATTTGTCCCTACCCTGAGCGGTATATATATATATATATATATATATATATATATATATATATATATATATATATATATATATATATATATATATATATATATGGGAAAAAAGAAACAATGTTTCAGACAATATGTAAAAATAAACATGGAATAAAGAATAAGCAATTCAACAACTAACAAAAATAAACTCAAAAACTCATCTTGTAAAGTTCCACCGAGATATTTCGGCCGTAGATACGACCATTTTCGATCAGTTAATAAACTTTATTTCAAAACGGAAAAGTTTTCAAATCTATACAGAGAATGCGATTGGAAGAAAATGTCACGTGCAGAGAACAACAAAACGAGGAGAAAAAGGAATGCGAGGAATGTTATGAAAAGAGAAAGAAAAAGAAGATGAAGAAGAGGAAGAAGAAGAAAGAGATACCAATCAACCAGTATCTTTAGAACGTCAGTTGAAGAAGACGAAACGAAGAAGAAGAGAAAGCGAGAGCAAACGTGAGAAAGGGTAAATCGACATGTTGTTGTCGAAAAAAAAAAGAGAGAGAGAAAAAATCAGTGCTGAGATATCGCCTGCTGATTGAATTCGGGCTGAGAGCGTCAAAAGTCTACAGGATTAGTAGTAATTGGGGCAGTTAACGTCGAGGGACGAAACAAGGGAAGAGGAAGAGGCAGGGGAGGAGGGGATGGGGGAAGAAGAGAGACAAGGGTAAAAGTTAGCCAGAGTCGTATTCATTTAGATTCATCTCGTATAAAATCGATCTAGCCGAAGGAAAAGCAATATTATAGAAACCTTGTCTTTGGGCAATGGTGTTCTTATGACATAGGATCAGACAGGATTCTGTGAGACGTCGAAGTTTGGTGTCATGAATATGTTTGATAGGGATTGCCTTATGGGTATTGAAGTGGTGGCCGGAAGAGATCATATGAGTGCATAGTGCATTTGAGGTATCGCCGTTTTTTATGGCACGATTATGTTCATATATTCGTTTCTTTAACGGACGTTGTGTCTCGCCGAAATATATTTTTCCACAGTCGGCGCAGGGAATAGTATAAATTCCAGCTGTAGTGAGTGATGAAAGGACTTTATTTTTGTTTTTATGCATTTGTAAAATGTTTTTGATGGTGAGTGAGGTAGCTTGGATAATTCTAAAACTATGTTGTGAAAGCGAAGAAAAGAGATGTGTGTTACGAGAGTTAGTGGGAAGGAAAACATTCCTTAATATGGATTGTGTTGTATTAGGAGATGTATTAGTATTTTTTATCTTTTTTAGATGTATTTGAAACGCTTTCTTTTTAGCGGAAAGAATGACGTGTTTGGGATATTTTAAAGTAGTGGGAGAGGATTCTATTTTATTATATTCCTGAGAGAGATGTTCAGGGATGCAAATACGCAGAGCCCTGAGATAAAAACCGATTAACATGCTATTTTTTATATATATATATCGTGTGTGGCGTGCTTTTGTCGTATATTGTCCTTGTTTTTAGTTAGTATAGTTTCAGTCTGGGTACTCTGTATTTAGAAGTAAACGAATGTGTCCTTCATTATCTGGTTATTTATTCGCAAAGATAGCCTTAGTCTGAATAGGTAAAAAAAAGTAAAAATAACTTATATTTAGAAGAAGATTTGCGTCCCATTTATCGCGACAATGGTGGCGTGAATATTTATACCTTTGTTTTATACAGATTATATTTAGAAAACAAAAAAAAGGAGAAATAGATGTTCTATTTTTGTTCGTTTCTTTTGATGTTAAATATAACTTTAGTAGGCATACGTTTTTTTTTTGGTACATGCAGCTTATATGTAGAGGCGAAGGATCGTTTCATTCAAAGCTAGGTTCGTTCTTGTTAAATATAGTTTCGTATCTATTCTCTTTCAAACGCATATAATTAGAAGAACACGGAACATTCATTCACCTATCAGATCTTTTGTTGGTAAAAATAGCATGTGCACTATATAAATACATAAATATACAAAACAAACAAACAAACAAACAAACAAACAAATAAACAAATAAATAAATAAAAAAAGTAAAAATGATGATAATATAAATAAACAAAATCAATAACAAATAAATAATAGACTAAACCACACACCCTTTCTTTTTCTTTCCGTCTCCCTCTCCTCCTGCCAAGACTTTCGAGAAAGTTATAATAATCATCACATGTCTTCTTAAAAGAACAAAAAAAAAAAAAACACTCCTGATGATAACCACGGAGGTCGAAAGCGCTCGAGTGATGACCGAATAAAGAACACTCGGAGCCATATTATACAGGCTACCGCGGGAGACCAGAAAACTTGCTCGACGCATCGAGAATGCCACTAAAGAATCAACAAACGCGAAAATTAAGAGAAGAAAGTGGACCTATAAGCATTTTTTTGTTTACATTTCTACGCTAGTGGTATGCTTCTGTAGAAGCCCTACCAGAGTGCACAATCTGCTAGTACATAACTTATATTTAGGAGAGTAAAAAGTGGACCTTGAGTTTACTTTTGACAGCTTCGTAACTCTCGCTTCATTTATTTTGTCCTTTAGTCCTCACATTCTATGAGCGATGTTTCTGACCAAGGAGGAAGAATTGCTGTTTTCTGTGTCAGAATCTATCCATCTAATACTTATCGTCGTCTAGTTTTGACCTTGAAGTAGTATTTTTTAGCTCCCTATATCAAGTGGCCTCATGCCGTGTCTGGAGCGAATTCCATAAATAAAAATTCCGTGTTATACAACCACGCTTGCTTAAATAATGACTTGCTGCACACACATATATATATATATATATATATATATATATATATATATATATATATATATATATATATATATATATATATATATGTCTCGGAAGTTTCTGAACCATTAAAACTATAAAAAAAAACAAAAAAAAAAACAAAAAAACTTATAGTCTCAAGTCTTCCAGTGGAAAATCACTCATGTAAGTCAATTTATTTTTTACAGTTATTATATTAGTTAGTTTCTAACATTATTTTAAGGGATCATCAGTTGTTTACCATGAAAAACTGTTTCGGGAATATATATATATATATATATATATATATATATATAAATAAATAAATGAATAAATAAGTAAAAATCAAACCACTAAAACTGCTCCAATTGGTCCATTTCGGGCAGTTGGGTGCCGTCTGAAAAGATATAAAATAAATAAGGGCTTATTTTCCACACCACATTCGTATTACACATTTTTATTTTAGTCGACCATGTTTTGCCCAGAAGATAAACATAAATATTTTTTACATTCTATACATACAGACTATTTCCAAGTAATGTACTTGTGTTTATAACTTTTTTATTTCTCTTAAACCATCATAAGGAAGTCTTTTCTTGATGAAGCCGAAACGTTGATGACTTTACTGATAATTTAGTTTCTTTTTCTTTCATTCACACACACACACACACATATACATATACATTACATTATATATATATATATATATATATATATATATATATATATATATATATATATATATATATATATATAGTGTTATAATGGAATAATTCCAGGAAGAAATCCGGGTAAGAGAGCTCAATGTGGTAAACAGAGCAAGAATAACGTAAAATATAATAACACGAAATTATATGATTGTCGATGCAATAATTTATTTCAACCTTGCGGTTTTATTCAAGCATCCAATTTGACAATTACATTTTTGAGACTGACAGAAGACTGAATTCACCCTCGATAATTCAAACACAACCAGAGAGAGTGGTGGTCGCAGCCAATCTAAATACCTATTACAGAGCGAGTAGGAATTAACATCTTATATTTAACTAAAGCAATCGAAAGGGATCTTATGTTTTTTTTTGTTTGTTTTTATTAAAATAATAACGTCTGAGTTAAGCGCACATATTCTTTCTACATTTCCGACCTGGTGACATTTAACGTTCATACGCCTCCATACATACGCACACATATACCTATTCTTAACATCACACACACACAATTTTTGGCTAGCTCGAAATTCAGTTTTCGGCCCGAAAGGAGGAAGAGAGACAAGACACTAACACACGTTAGCGTGTCATCGGCCGATTGACACTTGTCGTGCTTTCATTCTGTCTAGATCCGAGTGATAGTATCAATTTGAAAACTAAAAATTATTTAAGATTATATTCTAAATGTAATATTTTAATACTCTGAGTTTCACAAAATTCATCTT
>OY744535.1:22384682-22399682 GCA_963556195.1 Sepiola atlantica
TACATTTTTGAAAATCCATGGGTTAAGTAAAAAACGATATATTCCTTGTTGCAATATTTTTCTTTTTCCAATTTTTATTATCATTATTCATTTCATTTTATAATTGCTCTATCTCGTATGTTGAGCATTGACTTTTCATGATAGGTATATTTTAGCGTTTTAAATTATTTCTAATTTCTCTCTTTTTTTTCGCACGCATTTTACTCCTCTATATCCACCGTGTTATTTCTACACCCATGCAATTAACAGGATAAGTCCATGAAGGATGCGGCTCTTCACCACGCAGGGATGGTCACTCACTATTGATAGCCTGCATTTTGTGCATCAGATAGTGTTATGATGAATGGAGACTAGTCGGGGATGTCACGAATAGGCCATTTCGGAAAGTGCATGCTACCCACGTGGATCAAATAAAGGATTCTATTTGAAATTCCGTACAGATTCCCGAGGTCGACAGCAAGATTCCCGAGTTCGACAAGATACACCTGAAGAAGGTCGGAGGTTACATCGGCCGAAACGTTGTGCGAATAAAACTCAAGATGAGAACAGTAGTTCGAATAATCCAAATAATACAAATCACATGTGTGGTTTCGTAGATTATACTGAATTTGTTGCGAAAGACATCAGCCGGGATGAATAAATATACAACTCGCCAAAACTGGTACACTTTACTCTTTTACTGTTCTCTGCTCTCCGGGGCAGTGCAGCTTCCCGTTGACAAGAAAGATCTTCCGCGAAACACCCGTGTAGCAATGTTAAATAACGAGGGCGAGGTCTCAATGGAAAGGTTTGAGTGGCAGCTTCATGGCCAGAGGTGTCCCCAGACGGAAGTCGCGGAACCACGTGATTTCCGGTCGAAGATTTTCTGTCTCTTTTAGCTGGCGAGACTTCAAGTAGAATAAACGTGTCCGGGGTGCTGTCCCTAATAAAAGGGTCGTGCGCGCACAATGTAACTGGATATAGCGATACGAGTTATCCGTCTGTCTATCTGTCTGTCTTTCTCTGTTTTTACGCGTATGAAAGTGACATGCTCCTCTGATGTTATCTCTGACTGTCTTTGCTTTTTTAATAAAGCTTATTATAAATCAACATCGGCGTCCGAGTGGTTTTGTATCCAAAGACAAGCAAAAACTGGGGTCACGACGACATCACGGGTGTGTAACCGTTTATACAATCATCGGTAAGTAAACATATAACAGCCGGAAAGAATAGAATAATTTGTTGTTCAAGCTTTATTCCTCTAGATCCTCCGTGTTCTTTCTATACCCATGCATATTAACAGGATTAGCCTCTATACCACACTATTAGAAGCCTGCATTCTCGGAAATGTACTACTTATCTACAAACTGTTTATCTTAATATGAAAAGTTTAAATGTAAAACGCGATAAACGCCATTAAAAAAATTTCGAACCTATCACTACAAAGCGTGGTGCATTCTACCACTCTATCTCCCCACAATCATTTTTATACCATGTGATACTTACATCATTTTTCACTTAAAAAAGCTTTTATTTTTATGGAAATCGCTTAAGACAAGGTATAAAGCCGCTTGACGTAAGGACCTAACAAGACAAAAGGTGATTATCGCAAAGACAGATGATGCCTATTGGCCTTCGTCTTGAAAAGACCAAGGCTATAGTTAGGATAAAAACAGTCAGCAGGAAGAGAGTTCCATATGCCTTCAGACTGGAATAAGAAGCTGTATCACAAAGTGGTATCAAAACAGCGAATTGATGGAGACAACTAGACCAACGAGTCAAACGAGCTGGAACAAAGGAAACAGGGGACAGATAACATAATTCTGAAGAACACATGTCATACTAGTATTTACAGGAAAGACTGAGACTAGCAAAACCACGTCTGTTAGAGAGGGGTGCAGAGAAGAAAAAAAGGGTTGGGCCAATCAAATTACAGATACGTTTCTGCACCTTATCAAGAACCCTCAAATGGGACAGAAATTCACCAGCCCAAATATGACAACAGTACTCCATACATGGTCTGATTGTAGATTTGTAGAGATAGAGAATAGCCTCAGGGGTGAGAAAGTGTTTGGAGCGATAGAGAGAACCGACTTTACGAGAAGCAGTAATATATGAACCCCAGGAAAAGATTTGATGAGAAAGAAACACCAAGAAGTTTCAGAGTCGATTTATCTTCAAGAGCAGAGCCATCCATAAGATTCTTAGGAAGAAAAAAGGACAACCCTACGATTGAAAGAAACTTTAGTCGAAGTCTAGAATCGGTATGGTCATTCTTTTATTATTTAGTTTCTCAATTTAAAGAACTTGGATTTATTTTCTGTTCTGCATTCGAAATTTTCAATTTTGATTCCCGAGCAACGCCAGATTCCCCTGCCAGTGCGATTATATTGAAACGAGCTTGAGGTTTAAAGTGCAATCAAATGCTGAAAAAAAGCTTCAGGTTTCCGTTTTTGTTGCGCGAGGCAACTGAATCCTCGAATGAAGTTAATTAATTTTGATGTTTTTGCATGAAAGAAAACTTTCTGCCAAACCGAAATGATTCACAGGCTGTAAAAATCAAAGCGATTCAAACGGTGAAATATCTTCGGTAAATCGAGAAAGGTTTCCCGATGATAACACGGCATTTGCAGCTTATTTGAGAGACAGCATCCGAGATATGCGACAACGTGCGCATTGGAATGCCACCGGCAATGGAAAAACCTGTGCGGATATTCATTTGGTGGTAACCCCAGAACATTCACTTCCTCATTTAAAACCCACACCGTCCTTCAAGCAGATCACAAGTTAGATTTCTATAAAAAAATAATTGGAAACCTATACAGAACGCCGTTAGAAAATGCGCTTTTTCCAGCCCCGGTTGACTGTAAGATTGACAAAGAAAATAACATCCGTTTTTATTGTTTAAATATACTAGACCTTCCGACTACTTATCTAGGAAACATAAACTATATATATATATATATATATATATATATATATATATATATATATATATATTAATTAATTAATTTAGAAATTAATTTTTGTATATATTCTAATTAATTAATTTATATATATATATATATGTATATATATACATATATATGTATATATATATATATATATATATATATATATATATATATATATATATACAAGTATCATTAAAAATAACGGACATCTTGTATCTGGTTATTTTTTCTAAGATCCTTTCCGTTTTTCTGATTAGGTTCTTAAAACAGAAAAAACAGCTATTAACAAGATTAACTATACTATTAGTACTAATATACTCAAATGCCTATAAATATAAATTTAAATTAAACACAGTCCTTTATTTTCCCGCCTAAATAGAATATATATTCACTCCTAGGTCTATGCCTGGTTAACATTGCTCCACTGACGATGGACCTGGAAGGGTCCGAAAGCGCTTTGGGAAGCTATGGCAATTTTATCAGCCAGTTTCCGTCTGAAACTAAGAACCTAATCAGAAAAACGGAAAGGATCTTAGAAAAAATAACCAGATACAAGATTCCGTTATTTTTAATGATACTTGTATAAAAGAAAAGATGCTGCCAAGATACACACACACACACACACACATATATATATATATATATATATATATATATATATATATATATATATATATATATATATAGTCTAAAGAAGCTTTGAGTCATTTTAAACAAAAAAAAGAAAGAAAAAAAAGTAAAATGCAGTTTAAATTCCTAGAGAAACTAACTAAATCCAAGATATTGCAGACTTAACATTCGTTGGAAAATTCATAAAATAAAAATTAAGTAAATAAAACAAATAAAAAGGGGGAGGGGTTAAAGTATCTAAGAGTGAAACAAAAACAGGAGACCTTAAGCGTCTAATATTAACCCGGGGATCATCAGCTGTTTACCATGTAACTGTTTCGGAGATTTAAAAACAGGACAGTTATAATATTCATGGCTCTCCAATAATACTAATTAAACTACCATTTCCCCAATAATCAACATATATATATATATATATATATATATATATATATATATATATATATATATATATATATATATATATATATATATATATATATATATATATATATATATATGTGTGTGTGTGTGTGTTGTTGAATATATGATAATATAGCTCCAATATAGTTTCGTACTTAGTACATAATTTCCCGCCAAACACCTTCTATAACTACTACACATGGTCTAGACCTGATTAACCTCATTCCCCCGAAGATGGACCCAGATGGGTCCGAAAGTACTTTGAAGATAGATGCAAATTATGGCAAATTCATCAGCCAATTCCCATCCGAAACTAAGATCTTAATTCGGACTATTGAAAGGATCTACCAAAGGATATCTAAACATGAGTTGTCTCTTATATTCAACAATACTTGCCTGAAAGAGAAGATGCTGCCCATATATATATATATATATATATATATATATATATATATATATATATATATATATATATATATAAAGGACATTGACAACTCGGGGTTAATACGATCAAAAGGGGGAAGATGAGGAAGGAAAAAAAACTATAAGACAGTCTCGCCTGACAAAGTTGTTCTACAACGAAAGCTTGCATATATATATATATATATATATATATATATATATATATATATATATATATATATATATATATATATATATAATTGTAATTAAATATTTAAGTGCTTTATACCTAACAGGCGGTCGTATGAGCTCGAACACAATTCGTACATTAAGCCTAGAATTATGAGCCTAACGCACAGACCCACACGACTGCGAGAAATCATCACATACAGTAATTGAAATTAAGATAAACTTACCCAAGAGGCAGGGCTAAGCGTCATTGTGTCAATAGTATTCTACGCGCGAGCGGAACTTTGCTTTATCGCAATGTAACAAAAATATTGTAATTTTAAACAGGGATCTACTTTAAAGGCTATACATCTTAAAGGAGCATTTACTATGAAAAATGTTGATTAAATATTGTACTGTTCTATACCTAGAGACGACGTCGTTTCAGCTCACACACTCATCAGTGTAGGAAGTGGTGGTTTCAGGCAATCGTATGGGCTCGAACACAGTTCGTAGATTCAGCTTAGAATTACGAGCCTAACACACACACACACACACACACACACATATATATATATAGTATAGAATATATATATATAGTATAGAATATATATATATGTATATATATATATATATATATATATAGTATAGAATATATATATATATATTGTTGTGAAGTTGTCCAACAGTAAATAATAAATAAAGGAAGTCAAGTCGAGGGTTGGTTTAACAAGTGTATTAACAAAGTAAGAAAGTGACTAGCACTTGGCTAGACAGTTACAAGACTGTGCTTTGTCTTCTCTGTTTCTCTGGTGACTCGCACTATTTATAGTGACAACCGGTGTAGTTTCTCCTGTGTAAGAACGGCCGGTGTAACATATATATATATATATATATATATATATATATATATATATATATATATATATATATATTTATATATATATATCGTATTGAATATATACATATATAGTATAGAATATATATATATATAGTATAGAATATATATATAGTATAGAATATATATATATATAGTATTGAATATATATATATATAGTATAGAATATATATATATAGTATAATATATATATATATAGTATTGAATATATATATATAGTATAGAATATATATATATAGTATGGAATATATATATATATAGTATAGAATATATATATATATAGTATAGAATATATATATATAGTATAGAATATATATATATACTATATAATATATATATATAGTATTGAATATATATATATGTATAGTATAGAATATATATATATATAGTATAGAATATATATATATATATATATATATATATATATATATATATATATATATATATATATATATATATATATATAGTACCGTCCAAAATTAAGGAACAAAAATAAAATCTTCCTTATCTCAAATAAATTTTATTTTACTATTTGTGAAAATTTCACTACATATGTAAATTACATAATGTGTATATTCAGTGAAATCTTCGCAAAAATAATATATAATTTTGTTTAGATTCATAAGATTTAATTTTTGTTCCTTAATTTTGGACAGTACTGTATATATATATATATATATATATATATATATATATATATATATATATATAGATATATATAGATATATATATAAAGTTAAACCCAAACTTCAGTTAACTAGCCATTGTTTCACATCTGATGATTCGCTTCGTGAAACGATGAAATAAAATTGAAGCCTAATATGTTGGTCTGAGTTTTTTCTTTTTAATTTTTATCTTTGCTCTGTATTACACAAGATGTCTTACAGAAATTTATTTATCTTTCACGGATCCAACACACACACACATTATATATATATATATATATATATATATATATATATATATATATATATATATATATATATATATATATATATATAGTGTGTGTGTCAGGGTGCGTTAAAAAATCAATAAAGTGCCCGATCCAAAGAATGTGAAAGCTCAAATATTTAAAAACTATAAATTACAGTTTCCAGATATGAAACATGGTTACATTGACAAGGATAGGCCTTTACTGTTTAGAAAAGGCCCCTAAGACTCACCTCAAATAGTCAGCATCTCACAGAACGAGGACAGGCCGACAAACTTAAACGGGCGGCGATGATGACCGCTTTTATCGTTCAGTGTTTTTTCTCCAGCTATCCCCATTTACTGGGGCTGTCTATATGGTTGTTTGGGCCTTAATTGATAATTAGTATCATTAAAATTCAACTTTATATTAAATAGTTAAGTTCTAATAGGTACACCCTCCCAGGCTTTACCATGTCGCCCTTCGAGAAATGGTTAGTTTATTGCTAATCGCCGAGGCGCTTCGATCTCTCTGAATTGATCAAATTTGCTGTTTTGATCCACTCCGAGCCAATAAAAAGCCAGCTTTTTCGTTCAAAATCAACTACACGGGCTTCCCTCACCCTCTGTCGGGCGATGTGAAAGCTAAAAATGCATTTCTCCACACACACACACACACACACACACACACACACACACACACACACACACACACACACACACACACACACACACACACATACACACACACACACACGCGCGTGCACACACACTGACACTAACGCACTCACATACACAATGCATTAATTCTTTCACTTTATCGTCTGTTGATTGAAAACAAATGTATAAACGTAACTACTTTAATACTTCTAACATTTCTCAATTAACTTTTTTACAATGAAAACAAGTAAACATTGACTCTTATAAATAACATTGAATCAAATAAACATTTTATAATTGAGTGGGAAAGTTTTGATCATGATTTTTCAGACTTGCGGATAATTCACAAATTAAATTATCGACTCAGGCTTGTTCTACAAGGACACTCAAAATATGAACAAACATTTTATGTAGACTTCTATTTCAAACATCTATTAAATATCTCTTTGTTAGTTTATGCTTTTGAATTCATTATTTTGTTTGTGTTCATTTCTATCGCTCTCTCATCTTTGAGTATTACCTAAACGATGTTTCTTAAAAGTGTTTCTCTAAAACTGGTTCTCCCCAAAGATCGATCCCCCAAAACGACAACCCTAAAAGGGGGTCTTCCAAAAAGATACGAACTAGTTTCAATTTAAATTATTAATATTTTGCATTCTTATTTTGATTTGAATTTGAATTTCTTTTAAAATTAAAGTAGGCATTTTTAATTTGAGCTCAACTTTTTTTAATTTGTGGTTAAAAGGTGAAATTACTTTTTAATTTGAAATTGTGTAAATTCCTAATTGTCAATTTGAATTAATATTTTTAAATTTTGAATTGAATATTTTTTATTTTAAGTTGAATATTTAAAATTTTAAATTTCACTTTTTTAATTTGATGTTGAGCTGTTTTATTTTGATAGTACACAGATGTAATCCATATAATAATATGCGCGTAAAAAATGCGATCGTCTAACCAGCAAAGATGGTGATTGGTGATTAATCTGATGTTGCTAAGATAAAATATTTGGACTTTACCGATTTTAAAATGAATTGTTCGAAAATCAAGTTATGTCATCCCTGTATAGGTAAAAGGAGTTATCTACTCCTGTGTTGAAAGAGTCAACGAGAGTTATCTCCCCTCCCTGTGGTATATGAGTATAAGTATGACCGATGCAAGCGGCCATCTTGTTTTTCAGTTGTAAACAGATGAACGACAGAAAGGACATCGTTCATACTTTACAATCCCGTCGACTAAAACAGTATAATTCATAATATATACATTTGAAAAAGTGACATTCGTTTTTTTGATTTGAAGAATATTTAGTTGACGATTATTTTAATGGTACGACGGGATAATATTTATTGTTTTTGAAGAATTAAATTGCTACCATTTTAAACAAATAAAGAAGAGACATGTCGTTTTATTTATTATGAGGATATTTAGTTTTCAATGATAATTATTTTTACGAAATAATAAAGAGTCATTTCTTCTTAATAGTATTGGCTCTGTAAGATATTTATTATTAAATAAGGATTATTATTATTCACAGTAAATTATACAGATTGTCGTAGAAAACACTATAGAAACACTAATAAAATATTAATTTGAAATTCAGCTTTTTCAATTCAGGATTTTAATTTTAAGTCAATTTTTTGGGGGCGGGGCGTCCTCGCATTTCTACGAGAGGATCGGTCGGTCGGTCGGTCGGTCGATCAAGCTTATGTTTGCAAAAGGTGAACGCACCTTATGCATATCCGTTCTTCTTAATTAAAAATTGAGCCTTTTAATATTGACATTAAAAAAAACGCAAGAAAACATTAATTTGAAATTCAAATTATTTAAATTTCAACTTCAGTTTTTTTTTAAATTTTAAATTGATTTTTAAAATTTCAAGTTGAACTTTTTTAATTCGAAGTTTAACTGTTAGCGTTCAACATTTTTATTTTGTTTTTTTTTCTTGTTTCTTTTTTTAATTTTTATCTCATTGATGACGAAGTTATGGGGAGCCGTTGACTGGCGTCATGGGGTTTAATCTCCGCAATGCATCTCCAATAAACAAGAACCCCTAAAAAGTATAGGCTGGAAACGTAGAGCTGATAAGAGGGGCTCAAAAGGGCATCAGTGGCACGTGTTGTACAGAGGCGCCTTCCTCCCTGACGCGCAACGTGTGGACCCTGGCTTCGAGGCCATACACAGACCGTTGCCCCCTTCGGCATCTGTTTATAAGCATCGTCTTGCCAGTGTTTACTACACGAGTATGCATTTCGTGTTTCTTTTGGAGGTTAAATATGACTTTAGCGCGTTACACGAATAAAACTAGAAGGCACGCACGCGTCACGCCTGTGTCAGTTGCGTCTGATATGTTTTTTTATTTAATTTTAAAGTTGAGGTTTGCTAACAGATACAGCAATCGTAGTATCAACGTTGATTTAGCAAAAACAGCTGTTTAACCCAGGGTTTTTAACCCACCTAATAAACTGGTATTGTCCTGGCCTTTGGGTCTGGATTTACGCCGGTCTATTGGGGGTTGTCTGGTCCTGTGCAGTTCTAGGAGGTGCACCCTCCCAGGCTTTGCCTCCCCTCTTTGGGGAGGAGTAAGTTTATTGCTTACTGTCTGAGGCGCCCCTACCGGGGAATGCCGACGGGGCTGCCCAGGCAATTTTTAAATGGCCAGAGTGCTCACCTCTCGAGCGCTGGCTTTTCAAACCCAACTTTCTCGACCCGATCTTGGGTCACATCTTACTTGTGGGAGTAAGATAAAACTGGCCTTGTGCCTAACTCCTGGGGAGGAGTAAATAAAACCCACCTAATAAACTTGTATTGTCCTGGCCTTTGGGTCTGGATTTACGCCGGTCTATTGGGGGTTGTCTGGTCCCGTGCAGTTCTAGGAGGTGCACCCTCCCAGGCTTTGCCTCCCCTCTTTGGGGAGGAGTAAGTTTATTGCTTACTGTCTGAGGCGCCCCTACCGGGGAGTGCCGACGGGGCTGCCCAGGCAATTTTTAAATGGTCAGATGGCTCACCTCTCGAGCGTTGGCTTATCAAATCCCACTTTCCCGACCTTGTGTCACATTTTACCTTGTGGGAGGTAGATAAATAGTAGTCTCTTCAATAAATCCAGTTTTCATTGAATTCAAAAAGAGAATAATATTTTTATACAGGGTGTTCGGAAAGTTACTGCGAACTTTTAATATATATATATATATATATATATATATATATATATATATATATATATATATATAGTCATCCAGATACAGACTGTTTCGCTGTTTCACAGCTCATCAGTGCGGTTAGACCAGTTAGTGCCTCAAGCCGGGATCGATATATATATATATATATATATATATATATATATATATATATATATATATATATATATATATATATTCCATGAAAAATGCCAGTATACTGAAATCATATGCCCTTAATCTTTACACTTTTATTGTCATTAATTAAGGGTATGACTACATATTAACCAAACCATTTCATTATCACATCGCTACAGTATAAATCTCTAGGCAGGAGTGGATGAAGTGTGTGAGGTGCGCTGAAGAAAAATTCCTACCAGTAATATACATAGCCCTGTTGTGCTCGCATACCCTTAATGACAATAAAAGTGTACAAATTTGGGAATTTCCTTGCTTTTGTACATTTAGTGTATATGAATTTTCATCTTAACCCTATTAAGGGCATATGATTTTTGTATACTGACATTTATCATGGAATGTCACACTTTTGTAAAGGCTATGCCTCAATAATATGGTCATTTTAAAAGTTTTTTGGAATTTTCTGGAAAACTAAGGTATATGGTAAACTGAAATTAAAATGCCATCAACTAGACCCTAGAACCTCTATCTCTGCCCCAAATCAGCTGAATCCATCAAATAGTTGATGAGATACACACGTACACACGGATAGCACAAAATCATGCCCGACCTTTCTAGATCTCTGGGTTGCCTTGACACACTTATAGAACCTATCAAAAAAAATTGTGCAAAGTTTTAACTAATTTGGTTTATTGGTTTTTGAGTTATGATTGATCAAAGAAATGAGATTTCTAGCATAAGCCGTTTTTGAAGTCTATTAATGGATAGAGCGCTCTCGCGCCTCCATTGATATATATATATATATATATATATATATATATATATATATATATATATATATATATAATTATGTCAGTCGGATTCGGAAATTTAAATTAGAATAGCATCACATCTATATAGAAATAAATACACATTGATCTTTATTATAGAGTGGTAGAAAAATATATTTAATAAATCGTCATCTACGGAGAAACCGTTTCAATGTATCACACATTCTGAGTTGACTGAACAGGCAAGTGGTTCAGGATGAGATTGAAACCAAAGCGTTTTCTTGGACATGAACTCTTTTCGGAATGCACGTTGAACACGTGGCCATAATTCAGTATTTGAAAATTCAAGTACGCCTTTTTTTCTGGTCTAGTTAACGCCATTACTAGGTCTAAAAAATATGAAAAAAACTTGTTAGATTACAAAAAGCTTAACGAACTTAGCTTTGAAATTGTATCAGTTTCATCTTACTAGCATTCATAGTCCAGCAGATATGAGGACTTGAAATGTGCTCACGACTTTTGAACCACCCTGTATAATACAACATCGCGGATTGCTGATAAATATACTTGGACAACGATATGACTCGAAATTCATAACTATTTGGAAAGTGTATTAATGCTCTACAAGGGGGCCGCCGATTAGCTTTCTAAATATTTATTTTTTCCCCATCTCTTTATTTAAGTAAACAAATATTACATTTTAATTCATCATGGAAATATGTTTTTTATCTACGGTATTCTTTCATCCTCCCGCCTTTCTGTTTATTTTAGAAAACAAATATTACATTTTACTTTGTTATGTTGTTCGAGTTTTATTTACGCTATTCGTCCATTTTATGTGAAAATTCACCAGTTTTCGTCGATAAATTCATTTCATTCTCTTTTTACTGTTTACTGAAAGAAATCAAATATTACATTTTAATGCCTGGTAAATTCAAGTGTGGACGAGTGGTTATAGCACTTGTATTTGGGCTGGACGACCCGGGTTCGATCCCACTCACGGCATGCGAATGTAACATTTTCGTCTAAAAACCCCCTCTGTCCACCCAGCAGTAAATGGGTATCTGACTAAAACTCAGGGAAGGTTCAAGGCAGCCGAAGAAGAGGGATGGGCTCCGCCTTCCCTAGACACGGTGATTCTTAACAAATCACCGCCGCTACGGCCATGGGCAGTGTGCGATGTCGGCAACGACACTCGTGCGCGACCTTTACCTTTTACCTTTTTAAATCTAAGCATATATATATATATATATATATATATATATATATATAATAGAAAGTCAACCTCTTCAGACCAAAACTTTAATTCTTCGTTTTTGGTCTGAAGAGGTTGACTCTATGAAGAGTACAACCGAAAACATATGTAACCAATAATGTTTGTATAAATACAAATTTATACTATATATATATATATATATATATATATATATATATATATATATATATATATATATATATATAGTGTGTGTCAGGTTATAGTGTTGTAAATGATTGTAGTCACGACTGACGCCATTCCCCATCGGGCCGTGACTACAATCATTTCAGCATGCCGACAATTCCATTGGACACAGAGATTCACTAAAGATGTCTAAATCTACCCTTTTGGGTGAAACCGCGGTACATTTCTGAAATATGTAATATACAGTATTTAAATAAATGATATATATATAGTCTCGGAAGTTTCTCAACCATTAAAACTATATTAAAAAAAAACAAAAAAAACTTATAGTCCCAAGTCTTTCAGTGGAAAATCACTCATGTAAGTCAATTTATTTTTTAAAGTTATTATATTAGTTTGTTTCTAACACTATTTAAGGGATCATCAGTTGTTTACCATGAAAAACTGTTTCGATATATATATATATATATATATATATATATATATATATATATATATGTGTCAGGTTCATATTATGTTCCAATAACCCTGTTTTTATTTTATTATTTTTATTTTTTATTTTTTCACATTTCAAAAAACATAACATTTTTGTGAGATATATTTTTTATAGTCCGTTTCATTTGTCTTGTGCCAAACAACATTTTTATGTTAATATCGTCTCTGTAACATTGCAATTCATCAGAAAAAATTCACAAAGAGTAAAAATTTGTTGGATTAAAGTGTCTTGAAAAAAACCTACCCTATACAACGGTTCATTTTTGGGTGGAACCAAACAAAAAACAAACAAAAAAGACCAAACTCACACGTGGGGGAACACGCTAATACGCCATTTCAAATTTTTCGTTCAGAGCTGGTACATCATTAAAGTTGTGTGGACATTTATAAATTTTAATTCAGTAATATTTCTTAAAATGGTTAATAAGTTCCATAATTTATTCATAAAAATTCTAATATATATATATATATATATATATATATATATATATATATATATATTGATATATTGTGGATTTTCTGATTATCGTGACGTGTTGCAGAGCCGATAATTGATATAATAATATTTGGTTGGCACACCACACGAGAAAGGAATCGTAAAATACATATCTCACATGAATTTTTTTTTCATACATTTTTATTATTTATTTTTAATAAATATAATATCCTAATTTTATAATTAAACAGATCATCACTTGTTTACTGTGAATCTGCTTTACGAGAGAAGGGGAGAGAGAGAGAGTCTTTACATCCACATTATTATTGTTTTTTAATTCAATGATTTTTTTCATTATATAAGGTTGTTTACTCACGTACAATTATTCCATAAAGAGAAAAAAAAACAAAAAAAAATAAGGCTTGAAACAATTGTCAGAGAAAGAAAGAGAGAGTCAACAGATGACGATTAGAACGGAAGTGACGCCGCCGTTAATGACATAGCGTTGCCATGAACGATAGCCAGGGAGATGCGTTGGAACAACCAGGCTGACTCACGGGGCTCGTGCCTAGACGTTGAAATCCTCCGTCCAATGTTTTGAAAAAATTTAACAGTCTCGGAGCCAAGCACACCCGACGTTTCCACTGAAATTGGTTGGAAGACGAAACGGTCAGTGTGCGAACTATATTTGAATGTTATGGTTTTGGAAATACGAAATAATCTAAAATTAAAAAAACAAAACAAAAAAAAACATGGTTATTGGAATATAAATTTATTTATATATGCTCTGTTGTTAATTGATGATATGCGCGGAGCTGAATCTTTCTTGAAGAGAATGCTGATTAAAAGGTACTGATAGTTAATTCTAACACATATATTGTCATAATTCACACACACACACACACACACACACACACACACACACACACACACACATATATATATATATATATATATATATATATATATATATATATATATGAAGCAATCCAACAAAAGATATAAGCGTCAACTAATATCTTATAATTAGTGAAACATCCGGATAAAAACTGAAGCTCAATATACTGGATAGAGCATTAATATTATAATATAAAATGAGGTAATAAAATAAGGTGTCAATCAAATTTTATTAGAATTCAAAGTTCAAGCAAAGTATCTTTAAGTCCTTAGCTCATGAGTTTTCAAAGATAATTCTTCTCTTCAGAGGACCATTACTGCAGTTATACTACTACAGGTAATAAAATTACGCTTTGAAAATATATAAAATTATATACACAAATACATAAAAATACATAACATCAAACATATCAACCCAAAAACATACTTTTTGTTGAATCCATACAGTCCATCCAGGTCATACAAATTGAGAAACATAATCAGGAAAGACATTACTCCAAGTTATAAACAGCAGTCCATATACGTGAAATTGAAGGAGCTGACAAAGTTATCCAGTCGCGAAATGTGTCAATATTCAATGTTAAATGTGTCAATATTCAATGATAAATAAATCAAATAATATAGAAAATTCAATTAAAATTCCAAAATCCCGATATGTGCAACCCAAATCAAATGGAAGAGAAGAATTAT
>OY744535.1:22404682-22434682 GCA_963556195.1 Sepiola atlantica
TGTAAACCTTTTTATCCCTGTTGTTATCTTCCGGATGAATAGTGGCCTTATAAACCACACACTCAACTTTACAGTTACCGTCCAGTGGGCAGTTATTTTTCACTTGACAATTACATTTATTTACTGTGACCTTATTCTTACTAGGATTGTTAAGTAATTTACGATTATGGGTGCTGATAATTCTGTCCATGTTCTTGGTGCAAGAGTAGCTGATTTTAATGGTTTTTCTATTAAATATCTTCCTAAGTGGATTATTTATGCTAAAATGTTTATCTACCAGGTTCAAGAATACTCTCCCGATGTTGATGTTAGATAGTTGGCAGTAGGGAGGATTGAACCATATTATTTTTCGGCCTCTATTCCTGGATTTATTTTTATTTTCTTTCTTGGTATATTTGAGTTTTTCATTATATCCGCTTTTCTCTAGCGCTCCATTGTATAAATGCTTATTTGCTTCAAAAATGTCTCTGTTAGCCGAAAGCTTATTTATTCTAGTATTAATTGTTTTAGGTATTTGTTTAATTATGCAGTTCGGGTGGTTAGATCTAGTGTTGATATAAGATGGTGTGTGATTATCTTTATTGAAGGGTTTGTATGTCCCCTTTCCTAAGTCTAAGGTAATATCTAGATAGTTTACTTCTTTACAATTTGGGGTTATATCTATTTTAAATCCAAGGTATTTGAATGCTCTTATTAATTTTTTATGTATTTTGGATACCAGGGGGCCGTCACTATTGGGGATAACAATTAGTCCATCATCCCTATATAACCCCTCTAAATTAGGCTCTACAATTCTGCTAATAGTGTACATTATAAAAATGCCCACCAGATCGGCAATCTGGGCTGAGTCAAAAGCACCCATCGGGACATCAAATTTGTTGTTGTTCAATTTAATCCATGTTTCTCGATTGTTTATAAGGATGGATTTGCGACAGGCCATAATTAATCTTACCTGCTCATCGGATATATCCACGAAATTCCCAGCATAGTTAATGCTGTTCGTAAGTAATTCCTTGGAAATCGAGGGGTAAAAATCCATAATATCGAATTGTATAAAGCAGGCATTCCTCTTATTTTCAATTGATTTAAACCATTCGATAGTATCCGCCGAGTCCTTCCAAAGATTAAATTTGGTAGCTTCTAGAGTTACATTAATAATATTTCGTAGAATCTCCCTAGATACATGGCCGAGTTCCGATTTCGTAGAGTTGATTATTCTCGCTTGTTTCTTAATGTGGAAATTTTTCTTATGGTCCTTGATGAGTATGTATGCGTTTCTCTTATCAATTTTTCCCACTCTATCCTCGATATTCAGTTTGGATGCAAATTCCTTGGTATCCTCATTGATTATTTTTTCAGTGTCGTGGGTATCCTTTCTGTAATTATTACAGATTTTTTCCAGAATAGTTTTCCTATATTCGGATGGGCACATCTTGTAAATATTCGCTGACTTATCAGCCTTCACCCAAACTTTGTTCGACTTCTTTATCTCTGCGATGTCATTCTTCAGAGTGGACTGAAATTTGTTTGAATACCTTCGGAACTTAATTCTTTTGACTAGGTCAAACAAATCATTCTCGAACGGCCTTAACGCCTCAATGGGTTTGCAGGTATTCTGTGATCTGAAGTTAAAGGTTTCTTTGTGATCAGATTCCTCGTCCTTCAAATAAAAATACGCTTTCCATCTCAGTCTGTTGGTAAAGTCCGTTATTCTGTCCATAAGATCCAAAGTGAAGCTATGCAAGCTGGGATAAAAAATTAATAAGAGCATTCAAATACCTTGGATTTAAAATAGATATAACCCCAAATTGTAAAGAAGTAAACTATCTAGATATTACCTTAGACTTAGGAAAGGGGACATACAAACCCTTCAATAAAGATAATCACACACCATCTTATATCAACACTAGATCTAACCACCCGAACTGCATAATTAAACAAATACCTAAAACAATTAATACTAGAATAAATAAGCTTTCGGCTAACAGAGACATTTTTGAAGCAAATAAGCATTTATACAATGGAGCGCTAGAGAAAAGCGGATATAATGAAAAACTCAAATATACCAAGAAAGAAAATAAAAATAAATCCAGGAATAGAGGCCGAAAAATAATATGGTTCAATCCTCCCTACTGCCAACTATCTAACATCAACATCGGGAGAGTATTCTTGAACCTGGTAGATAAACATTTTAGCATAAATAATCCACTTAGGAAGATATTTAATAGAAAAACCATTAAAATCAGCTACTCTTGCACCAAGAACATGGACAGAATTATCAGCACCCATAATCGTAAATTACTTAACAATCCTAGTAAGAATAAGGTCACAGTAAATAAATGTAATTGTCAAGTGAAAAATAACTGCCCACTGGACGGTAACTGTAAAGTTGAGTGTGTGGTTTATAAGGCCACTATTCATCCGGAAGATAACAACAGGGATAAAAAGGTTTACATCGGCATCTCCGCGGGAAACTGGAAACAACGTTTTTATGACCACAAACACTCTTTCAATAACCCAGAACTCAAGAGCAAAACGGAGTTAGCTAAACAATGGTGGCATCTGAAAAATGAGAACAGGTCCCCGGTGATTTCGTGGTCAATCTTATGTTTTTCGAATATTCCAGATGGATTTAGACAAAGATGCAACTTATGTCTAGAAGAAAAAATAAGAATCCTAAAATATGATCGAAATAACCTCTTGAATAAACGAGATGAACTTATGGCTAAGTGCAGACATAAATATAAATTTAAAATAATCAACGACTAGTAATCCGATGGACCTCTAGACTTATAACGGTGAAGATACCAAATTAAATAACATTATTTAAGGTAACCCCCCCCCCCACCACCAACATAATAGTTATAATAATATCTGCTATAGACACAGAATTGCCGACTTGGTGATATATAGTATTTGTGTGTATGCGTATATAATGGTATTTTGAAATATTTATTTATTCAGATTATTTACTTAAAATAAGATAGTGTTTTTAAAAAAATTCTGCGGTTATTGAATTAATATAAGTATAAATGCCAAATATTACCACTAGACATTATTAGACTTGAATTGGTAATCCGATGGACCTCTAGACTTATAACGGTGAAGATACCAAATTGAATAACATTACTTACGGTAAACCCCCCCCCCCATAATATTTATAATAATATCTGTGATAGACACAGATTTACTGACTTGGTGATATATAGTATTTGTGGATACGCGGATATTTATTATTTACTTAAAATAAGATAGTGGTATGAAAATTTTTTCTGCAGGTAATACACTAGTTTTTGAATTAATATAAGTATAAATGTCAAATATTACCAATAGACATTATTAGACTTGAATTAGTAATCCGATGGGCCTCTAGAATTACAACGGTGAAGATACCAAATTGAATAACATTAGGTACGATAACCCCCCCCCCCGCATGATATTTATAATAATAGATTATCAAATTAATCTAAAATATAAATAAGGTAAGACTAATTTTTAGAACTCATATTACATCAGTAAGAATATAGAGTGTTATGTAAATATTGTGTGTAGGTGTGTGGATATATATGTATGTGTGCGTACGTATATGTGTGTATATGTGCGTATATGTATATATGTGTGTGTGTATGTATGTGTATGTATGTTTACATGTGTGAACAACTACATGCGTATGCATTTGGTCAATATTTCAAATAGATTCAGAGATATATATGGGTGTATTCATGTATGTATATGTATGTATATATATATATATATATATGTATATATGTGTGTATATGTATGTGTGTATAGATATGTATATGTGTGGGTGTGTATGTGTATATATGTGTGTGTATGTGCGTATGGATTTGTATGTATACATATATGTATGTGCGTGTAATCTTATTTCAACCCAGACGGACTGAGAATTTATGACACGCGGTCTGTCTATATATTCTCTGTGCCTGTTAATTGTTTCTTTCTTTCTTTTCTCTAACCGAATTTGAGAACACGAGTTTCGCCGGACGCATTCTGGCTGGAGATGAATAAAAGTTGCGTATGTGATTATGCTTTGTTATGATAATGTGCGAGTGAGATTATGTATGTGAGTGCGCATATGATGTGTGCGTATTTAGTTTTGTGTATGCGCGTGAGTAAAATTGCCTATATGGTTGATATCGCCAAGTCGTATGTGTCATAATTTTGACATGGCAGTTTTTAGTTGATTAACTTAAAGATCCCTCCCCTTCGCCCGCCATAGTTAAAGATAAGTTTTAAATTTTCCCCCTCTCTATAAAAGATGTATCAAATTGGTTGCTACTACTACCATCTATGATTGTATTGGAACTGTGGTAGGGAAATTCAATTTTCTATCAGTCTCAAAAATGTAATTGTCTGAGTGATGCTTGAAAAAACCGAACGGTTGAAATAAATTATTGCATCGACAATTATGTGATTTCGTGTTATTATATTTTATATATATATATATATATATATATATATATATATATATACTCGAAGAATCCTCGTTATACATATTCCCGAGATCAACATGAGGCAGAATGAAGATTGTTGGAGGTTACATCGATTACCTCGGCCTAAACGTTGTGAGAATAAAATAAATTCCACAAACAGAAATGTTTTCTGCACCACTTTGATGCCATCCCACATATATAAAATGTAATAATTCTAAACCTCATGTCTAGAGCTGTTATTCCAATTTTGGTAAAAATCCATGACATCATTTTGATTTTTGACAATGACTAAAGTTTTGGGCGGAAGAGATTTTAAGAATAAAAAAAAATTAAATTCAAGAAATGCTGCTTCATTTGTGCCTAATGCGAATAAATCAAATTAATGCAAATCTGAAATATTTCATTTTTCAAATAATAAGTTCTACCTATATTATATCGCCTGAAAACTCTTTGAAATAGTTCAAAGATAATGACATTTGGAGATTGATGTCTAATACGTATTGTTGAAATTTCACAAAAGTTGTAGTTATCTGAATTTTCTTCGTACTCTTTTTATTCTGTTTGCGAGAGAAAAGTATACAACGTAACAGAGTTCCAGTGGCGAGAACGTTGTTTCTCTCAAAAGATCATCATATTTTCCTATTTTTTTTTTTTTTATTAAATTCCTTCAGCACTAAATGACACAGGTGTAGAAAAGTTTTTTGTATAATCGACTAATTTCGTTTGAATTAAAGAAAAATATAATAACCCAGCAGGGTTCAAGTGTTTTTCGTACCTGGAAACGCTTAGGTCGGATATAATTTCAGGTAGATAGTGCCAAAATCCATTTTAAAGTTGCTATTTTACCAATAGCAAATTGTGTTAAATTAATCGTATACGACTGTGTTTTAAAAAAAATATGAAATAACATCAAAAGAGTTGGAGTCTTTTTTAGAAAAGCACCGCTAATCAGGGAAAAATGAGTTTGCAAAAAAAAAAATTAAAATAAAATAATAAATCGTTCGGCCAGTACTATGGATTAGGGTTAGTGTTAGTGTTAGGGTTAAGGTTAAGGTTAGTGGGTATTACTTTCATTTACAAAAACCCGCATTTTTGTCTGTTTTTAAGGATGGGTTAGAGGGGGTAATTCATTTCGGCGGGCTCTTCTAAATTAGACCCAAGCATTTATTTGCCATAAAATGAAACCTAAGCAACAGCTTTTTACCCACAAATAAATTTCGTAAAATGAAATTTATTTTTAAGAAAAATAGGAGGAAATTTATTTATTCTGCTTAGGTCATTACAAATTTGGCTTAGGTCATTACACATTTTGCTTAGGTCATTACAAATTTGGCTTTGGTCATTACAAATTTTGCTTAGGTCATTACACATTTTGCTTAGGTCATTACAAATTTTGCTTATGTCATTACACATTTTGCTTATGTCATTACACATTTTGCTTAGCTCATTACACATTTTGCTTAGGTCATTACACATTTTGCTTAGGTCATTACAAATTTTGCTTATGTCATTACACATTTTGCTTTGGTCATTACACATTTTGCTTAGCTCATTACACATTTTGCTTAGGTCATTACAAATTTTGCTTAGGTCATTACACATTTTGCTTAGCTCATTACACATTTTGCTTAGGTCATTACACATTTTGCTTAGGTCATTACACATTTTGCTTTGGTCATTACACATTTTGCTTAGGTCATTACAAATTTTGCTTAGGTCATTACACATTTTGCTTAGCTCATTACACATTTTGCTTAGCTCATTACACATTTTGCTTAGGTCATTACAAATTTTGCTTAGGTCATTACACATTTTGCTTAGGTCATTACACATTTTGCTTAGCCTATTACACATTTTGCTTAGGTCATTACACATTTTGCTTAGGTCATTACAAATTTTGCTTTGGTCATTACACATTTTGCTTTGGTCATTACACATTTTGCTTAGGTCATTACACATTTTGCTTAGGTCATTACACATTTTGCTTATGTCATTACACATTTTGCTTAGGTCATTACACATTTTGCTTAGGTCATTACACATTTTGCTTTGGTCATTACACATTTTGCTTAGGTCATTACACATTTTGCTTTGGTCATTACAAATTTTTCTTAGATTATTACAAATTTAGAGTCGATAAATGAAAAGGAAATCACTTTTGTAAACGTGAAACGGTCAATAAATACAACGGATATTCCTAAGATGCGCCCATTTAATTTGTGCGTTTAGCGATGAAATTGATATTTCAAATGCGATTTAAAAAGTACACTTGACAGACCAAATTTATTTTAAACTTAAGCTTGACAGACCAACGAAAATGTTATTTCAATCTTAACCGCGGGAGACAAACAAATATACTATTTAAAAATAATCTTGAAAGACCAATGAAAATGCAATTTCAGTCATAAGCGTGGGGCACTACTAAAAATCTATTTCAAACTTAAGCATGACAGACCAACGAAAATGCTAATTCCATTTTACGTGTGGGGCATCAATATAAATTACTTTTTAAACTTAAGCTTGACAGACCAACGAAAATACTATTTCCATTTTAAGCGTGGGGCATCAATATAAATTTTATTTCAAACTTAAGCATGACAGACCAACGAAAATGCTATTTCCATTTTAAGCGTGGGGCATCAATATAAATTACTTTTTAAACTTAAGCTTGACAGACCAACGAAAATACTATTTCCATCTTAAGCGTGAGAAATTAATATAAATGAATAAAAAAAAAAAACAATAAAAGAAAACAACCTTGTGTCTATCTCTTCCCTCGTGGGGAGGCAAGTAAATAGCTACTGACGAGAATAATATTTCAAAATTAAAACTGACAGACAGAGCCGTTTATATAGGCGTTTAGGCGCATCTAAAATGAGAACCGCCATTTTAATGTGAGCGTTTAACAGATAAAAATGCTATTTCAAACTTAAGTGTGACACACCGAGAGACGGAGACATCTGAAGAAAAGTCAGCCGGAAGTGAAACGTTCTACATCCGGTTGTCTCCCTTTGGTTGGTCGTCTCAGTTTTAATTACACTCTCATTATCTTTATAATCGGTTCCGATTTGGCGCGAATGGCCATATCTTATGAAACATGACACAGGTAACACGTGGTAAAATTTAACAGAAATACGAGAAAATTAAAACAAACAGAATGTGCGGGGGCGGTCGCCAAGGAAATGTTCAAAGTGAAGAATTTTTTTAACCATGAAAGGGAAACGTCGCGCTGTTTTTTTTTTAATGATGGCGACAAGTGTACACGTGTCGTCAGCAATGACGTAGAATTCACTAATTTTTATAAATTAAATTTTGCGCTGAAAATTTCATTTACTTTCTATTGTTTCCATTGGGCTTATGACCATAATAAAGAGTATTGATTTACGCCTCTCCAGGAATTAGGAACAACGGCAGTTTTTATCTTACTCCCACAAGTAAGATGTGACCCAAGGTCGGGTCGGGAAAGTGGGGTTTGAAAAGCAAGCGCCCGAGAGGTGAGCACTCTGGCCATTAAAAATTGCCTGGGCAGCCCCGTCGGCATTCCCCGGTAGAGGCGCCTCAGTCAGTAAGCAATAAACTTACTCGTCCTCAAAGAGGGAAGGCGAAGCCTGGGAGGGTGGACCTCCTAGAACTGCACAGGACAGTCCCATAGACCGGCGTAAATCAAGCCCCGAAGGCCAAGACAATACCAGTGTATGGGGTGCAGTATCCATCGGAACAGATACTACACTTTGATCTTAGCCCAAACCACCTGTTACACCCCGTACTTGTGGCTGTCCTGATTCTGGCTGTAATGGCTCCCTTCAGTCCAGGAATGGCCAGGGGATTGTTTGATAGACCATAATCTTTGCGATAACCTCACAGATAAAAATCTAGTGGAGGGATTTAAGATTCGATGAGTGTGAAGGTCATTCAGGGCCACCTCTCTTACCAATCAGAGGATCACCAAAATGCCCCCGTAGCCATTCCGTTTGAAGATTAGGAAGTTGTTCCATCCCGTTGAAACCGCTGTCCATCTTTCACGATTAGTCTTCGTCTGCTCAAGGATGCCCAAAACATCTTAAAAACCACACCAAGTAACGCTAAGTATTGATCAACACAAAGGTGCACATCTGAAATATATCATTGAAGGGCGATAAAAAAAAGACTGTTGGTCATTCATAATTGAAACTAGGTGGACAAGTCAGACGGAGACTGAAGTTTGCTTGTACTAAATATTGCTGGATTGTAGAAAGACTGTGAATTTAGTAAACCCTTCCATTGATGGCATTTTTGTTTATTTTTTTTGGGGGGGGGGGCTTACCCTGTACATAATATCACATCGTATTCAGGTGTGTTTGCAATGAAGCTGTGCACATTTGGGGCATATCATTGAACAGCGATAAAACAAAGACTGTTGGACTTTCTTGATTGAAACTTGGTGGACAAGTCAGGCATAGACGTAAGTTCATCTGTACCAAAGGACAGTAGGAAGACAACTTTCGGTTTACTTTCTGCAGCCTCGTAAGCCTCACTTCCCTTATTTTGTCCTTTAGTCCTCACATTCAATGAGCAATGTTTCTGGCAAAGGGAGAAGAATTGCTGTTTTCTGGGTCGGAATCTATCCATTTAACACTTATCGTTTGTTATTTTTTTTACCTTGAAGTAGTATTAAAAAAACAACTATTCTTAGCTCTTTGCATCAAATGGCATCATGCTTTGTCTGGAACGATTTCCGTAAAAACATATGCTAGGATTGCAGAAATCGTTCTGAATTTTATTAACGATTTAACGGGTGACATTCTTTGAGTTCCCATGTACGACTATCTGTTGAAGATCATCTAATACAAATATAACTGATTGATTACCAGAAAGAAGCATGGGGAAGAATTTAAGTAAGACCTTCAAATTAATTAATAGAATTTCTAAATATATGATATAGCTGACTGCCAAGAGGTTAGACACAGGTCAGATGTGGTTTGGAGAAGCATGTGCCCAAGGATAAGCCCACTCTGACCCATAAAACTGTCTGAGAACTCATGTCGGTATTCCTTGGTAGGCCCCCCAACGATTTGCATTAGACTAATCCCTTCTCAGAGAGAAGGTAAAGCCTGGGAGGTTGAACCCCCTAGGACTGAACACACCAATACATCCGCCTGACAATAACAAAGACACTGAAACAGATTTGTACTTCGTACATGCTTATCCCTTTTCTTTCATCTATCTTTATAATTGCTCTATCTCGTATATTGAGCTTAAACCATTTCACTATAGGTGCTATCAACGAAAAGTATACTTTTAGTTTCATATTTGTATATATATATATATATATATATATATATATATATATATATATATATATATATATATATATATATATATATATATTTATATATATGTATATATATATATATATATATATATGTATATATATATATATGTATATATATATATATATGCACACATATATATATATATATATATATATATATATATATATATATATATATATATATATATATATATATATATATATATATATATATATATATATATATATATAATAGTTATCCGCCGACGTGTTTCGTACTGCGACCCTTCAGACCGAACCAACTATAATAGGTCCCGAAACCCGACCACGGCTCCCGTGGTCGGGTGCTCCACCATTAAGCTGTGAGGCCCGTCTGAAATACGTGATTATTTTTATCGTTTTATAAGCATGATTTAATATTTGTTGTTGCTGTTGACAATATCTAGCTGTATTCCAGCTACTGGTACATTTGGCTGTTTTTTTGTTTTTTATATTACGTGACAGTTTCCGTGGGCCGAGTGGATATGGCTGACTCTGTGATTAAATTAAATTAAAGTTGAGCACTCTTGGGGAAGTTAAAAATAGACTGTCAAAAAGCTCTAATGCAAAGTTCCGAATACGTTCGTCGAACACTCTCGACTAGTCTTCTATCTGTGCCCGCTTCTAGGTACATATAGATCTTAATTTCCCTAAATTACGTGACAGTTTCCGTGGGACGAGTGGATATGGCTGACTCTGTGTACCGGGTTCGCGCCTCCCGACCGTCTGAAATTGTTACTTCCCTGCACTGATGAGAGCAATAAGCTTGAAACGCTAGCGTCTGTAGGTATAAATAATTTAATATTTATTTATAAATATTATAATAAGCCACTTTAAGAAATTAAAGTTGAGCACTCTCGGGGAAGTTAAAAATAGACTGTCAAAAAGCTCTAATGCAAAGTTCCGAATACGTTCGTCGAACACTCTCGACTAGTCTTCTATCTGTGCCCGCTTCTAGGTACATATAGATCTTAATTTCCCTAAATTACGTGACAGTTTCCGTGGGACGAGTGGATATGGCTGACTCTGTGTACCGGGTTCGCGCCTCCCGACCGTCTGAAATTGTTACTTCCCTGCACTGATGAGAGTAATAAGCTTGAAACGCTAGCGTCTGTAGGTATAAATAATTTAATATTTATTTATAAATATTATACTAAGCCACTTTAAGAAATTAAAGTTGAGCACTCTCGGGGAAGTTAAAAATAGACTGTCAAAAAGCTCTAATGCAAAGTTCCGAATACGTTCGTCGAACACTCTCGACTAGTCTTCTATCTGTGCCCGCTTCTAGGTACATATAGATCTTAATTTCCCTAAATTACGTGACAGTTTCCGTGGGACGAGTGGATATGGCTGACTCTGTGTACCGGGTTCGCGCCTCCCGACCGTCTGAAATTGTTACTTCTCTACACTGATGAGAGCAATAAGCTTGAAACGCTAGCGTCTGTAGGTATAAATAATTTAATATTTATTTATAAATATTATACTAAGCCACTTTAAGAAATTAAAGTTGAGCACTCTTGGGGAAGTTAAAAATAGACTGTCAAAAAGCTCTAATGCAAAGTTCCGAATACGTTCGTCGAACACTCTCGACTAGTCTTCTATCTGTGCCCGCTTCTAGGTACATATAGATCTTAATTTCCCTAAATTACGTGACAGTTTCCGTGGGACGAGTGGATATGGCTGACTCTGTGTACCGGGTTCGCGCCTCCCGACCGTCTGAAATTGTTACTTCTCTGCACTGATGAGAGCAATAAGCTTGAAACGCTAGCGTCTGTAGGTATAAATAATTTAATATTTATTTATAAATATTATACTAAGCCACTTTAAGAAATTAAAGTTGAGCACTCTCGGGGAAGTTAAAAATAGACTGTCAAAAAGCTCTAATGCAAAGTTCCGAATACGTTCGTCGAACACTCTCGACTAGTCTTCTATCTGTGCCCGCTTCTAGGTACATATAGATCTTAATTTCCCTAAATTACGTGACAGTTTCCGTGGGCCGAGTGGATATGGCTGACTCTGTGTACCGGGTTCGCGCCTCCCGACCGTCTGAAATTGTTACTTCTCTGCACTGATGAGAGCAATAAGCTTGAAACGCTAGCGTCTGTAGGTATAAATAATTTAATATTTATTTATAAATATTATACTAAGCCACTTTTAGAAATTAAAGTTGAGCACTCTCGGGGAAGTTAAAAATAGATTGTCAAAAAGCTCTAATGCAAAGTTCCGAATACGTTCGTCGAACACTCTCGACTAGTCTTCTATCTGTGCCCGCTTCTTGGTACATATAGATCTTAATTTCCCTAAATTACGTGACAGTTTCCGTGGGACGAGTGGATATGGCTGACTCTGTGTACCGGGTTCGCGCCTCCCGACCGTCTGAAATTGTTACTTCTCTGCACTGATGAGAGCAATAAGCTTGAAACGCTAGCGTCTGTAGGTATAAATAATTTAATATTTATTTATAAATATTATACTAAGCCACTTTAAGAAATTAAAGTTGAGCACTCTCGGGGAAGTTAAAAATAGACTGTCAAAAAGCTCTAATGCAAAGTTCCGAATACGTTCGTCGAACACTCTCGACTAGTCTTCTATCTGTGCCCGCTTCTAGGTACATATAGATCTTAATTTCCCTAAATTACGTGACAGTTTCCGTGGGCCGAGTGGATATGGCTGACTCTGTGTACCGGGTTCGCGCCTCCCGACCGTCTGAAATTGTTACTTCTCTGCACTGATGAGAGCAAAAAGCTTGAAACGCTAGCGTCTGTAGGTATAAATAATTTAATATTTATTTATAAATATTATACTAAGCCACTTTAAGAAATTAAAGTTGAGCACTCTCGGGGAAGTTAAAAATAGACTGTCAAAAAGCTCTAATGCAAAGTTCCGAATACGTTCGTCGAACACTCTCGACTAGTCTTCTATCTGTGCCCGCTTCTAGGTACATATAGATCTTAATTTCCCTAAATTACGTGACAGTTTCCATGGGCCGAGTGGATATGGCTGACTCTGTGTACCGGGTTTGCGCCTCCCGACCGTCTGAAATTGTTACTTCCCTGCACTGATGAGAGCAATAAGCTTGAAACGCTAGCGTCTGTAGGTATAAATAATTTAATATTTATTTATAAATATTATATATATATATATATTATATATATATATATATATATATATATATATATATATATATATATATATATATATATATATATATATATATAGCTGTCCGGGGAACTAATGTATACCCATTTTGGGATGAGTATTCTTCTAATGTGTGTATATATATATATATATATATATATATATATATATATATATATATATATATATATATATATATATATATATACACTAGAAGAATACTCGTCCCAGAATGGGTAAACATTAATTCTCTTGGATAGTTTCGCACCACTTTTATGCCATTCTCTCTCTTTAAGAAGATTAAAGCTAAGATATAGTTATTCGTACAAAACCTTACGTCTAGAATCTTTATTTGATTTTTAATTCTAGTAAATGTCTCAAATTCAAAGCTTAAGCTTAAGAGGTCTTAAGAAGAAATCGAAATTCAGGGAATCTTGTTAAATTCGTGTCCTGTTGATATAAAATTAAATGTAATGAAAATCTGAAATATTTAAATGTTCAAATTAAAGGCCGTTTTCATATTATGCCTTAAACCCTTTATATAACTCTAGAGAAACTGAAATTTTGTGAATATTAATAAATTGAAGTCTAATATTCATTGTTTAAATTTCATAAAAATCAAAAGTATTTGAATTTTCACGAAGGGCTTCTACAGCCAGCCCCATTTGCGTAAAACTAAATTAAACTAAATATAGCCCATATTGCGAGTCCTGACGCCTATCAGCTCTGTTCCAAAATTTATAAGGATCGTTTCATTAGTTTAGGAGTGACTCCTGTCAATATATATATATATATATATATATATATATATATATATATATATATATATATATATATATATATTACTATTTCATGTATCCACATAAAATTTTATAAGGAGATATCATTTTTTTATGTATCAATTTTCAGTATTTACTTCAACAGTACTTGATACGTAAGTAGAGCTAGGTAGTAAGTTATGAAAATATATTTATGGCAATTAAACTACACAGAGGCTTCCACGTTTCACTAACCGGATCTTTGTTCGTGGGAAGCCCAACGATTGGCTGAGAGAGCAACAAAGAATCTGATTGGTTAACTAGCTAGCCGTGTATATAAAAACACCCGGCAAAAATAACTCCATGCATTTTAGCCTGAAGATCCCCCCCCTCCGGATGAAACGCGAGAGCCTCTGTGTAGCTTAATTGCCATAAATATATTTTCATTGCTTACTATATATATATATATATATATATATATATATATATATATATATATATATATATATATAAAGTTAATCCAACAAAAGATATAAGAGGTAACTAATATCTTTTAATTAGTGAAACATCCGGATAAAAACTGAAGCTCAATCTACTGGATAGAGCATTAATAGCATAATATAAAATGAAATAATAAAATAAGGTGTCAATCAAATTTTATTAGAATTCAATGTTCAGGCAAAGTACCTTAAAGTCCTTAACTCATGAGTTTTCAAAGAAAATTCTTCTCATCAGAGGACCATTACCGCAATGACATTACTGCAGATAATAAAATTAAACTTTGAAAATATATAAAAATATATATAAAAATACATAAAAGTATATAATACATCAAATATATCAGCCCCAAAACATACTTTTTCGTTAAAGCTATACAGTTCATCCAAGTTATACAATTTAAAACATATTCAGGAAAGACATCCAAGATGCTGATTGAGAAGTGATCCAGGTGGTGAATGGTAGTCCAAAAACGGACAAATTATCCAAGCGGGAAACCTGTTTGCAATCGATGCAGTAAATGACAGTGGATCACCTTATTTTATCACTTCATGTTATATCATGCTATATATATATATATATATATATATATATATATATATATATATATATATACTGTTAAATATGACAGACAACTTATGTCAGGATATCCTTGTGTGGATCTATTTCATTTGCAGAATCGGGGTCTTTGTTTCGCTGAAGAATTGGCTAGTGAATCTGCCATAAATGTACTTTCGGGCCTATCCGGGTCCATCTTCGGGAGAATAAAATGAAGACAATGGTGTTAATGCTAATATTAATAGGGAGTTTTGGCGGGAATCAATATCATAATTCCCGCCAAAACTACCTATTAATGTTAGCACTAGAGGAGGGGGAGTCGGCTACAAGTGAATTTGCAGCGTTGCGAGTTGTGGAATGATACACACAAGTTCTTCGCGACACATCACCTGGTGGTGAGTGCATGGGGACCAGTGGAGGACCCTACGAAAATAGGAATATATAAGATTCTAACAAAATCTCGTTTAAAATATTGTACTGAATCTTGTACACCACTAGGTAGGGATGAAATATTTTTTATTAAAATTACGAAAAAGTGGGGAAAGAAATAAGAATCAATTATCGCAATTACTAAAAGTAAGTTAGAATTTTAGGTTTAACTACTTTACTAGTAGGAAGAACGAGGTATGCTTAATTGAGCGGTTTCTAAATACGGAGCGCTGTCTTTTAATATATCTCGTTTTACTGGAAACATATTGGCCGGAAAGATTTAAAAAACTGAGGATGGAACAATTAGAATCTTTAGATGTGTAAGAGGCTGCGTCCGTATGTTTTTATTTAATTTTCAATTTAATCGGTTTTAATAAATATTTTATTTCTTATATATATATATATATATATATATATATATATATATATATATATATATATGATAGTTTTATTTACACAGACATGTACAAAATCTGCGACACTGGCATGTCGATGTTATCGATCAACAGTTACTATAAACTGAGATCTCATCAGGCAGAGTTAGAATCCGATCTTAACCTCAGATCATATTTGGAGAGAATATATATATATATATATATATATGTTAGAAAGGGTGTGTAGACATATGTTTTAAACCATTGCTTCGTCATAGTATTATATTTGTTTTTGAAAAAAACAACATAACAATGTGTAGTGTTAAAATAAATAAAATTTATTTTAATCTGAGTTTTCGAGAAATAAAATTCTCCTTGTCAAAGCAGTCTTTTTCTTTTTTTTTCCTTCATCGTCCGATGGTAATGGACTTTTGGGTCAGAAAATCACGTTATGTCTGTAAGCGCGGCTACGCCAATTTGAATGATATATATATATAATATAAAATAGAAGCCTTTATCAATGCAATTAGTTTAAAAAGGAAACAGTGGAACACCTGAAAACTCAACCTTTCGCCCAACTGTTTGCGTGGGCTTTATCAAGAGCGAAAGCTGTTTAAGGTGGCAAAGAACATGACTATCTAATTTTGGGAAATATATATAGTGGTAGGGTTTAAATTTATGTAGAGAGGGAAATATGCAAATATGTATATGAGCACAGATAAATACACATACATATGCATAAAAAACTAAAAACAAACATATGCATAGGTATGTGAACAAAATATATATATATATAATATATATATATAATATATATATAATATATATATAATATATATATATATATATATATATATATATTATATATATATATATATATATATATATATATATATATATATATATATATATATATATATATATATATATATATATAAGTGTAGGTTTGTAATCCGAGGCTGTAGCAATGCAATGTAGTTGTCAGATTACAAACCTACACTTATATTTACCAGCAATGATTCAAGCAAACTACAATCTCCTTTTATATATATATATATATATATATATATATATATATATATATATATATATATATATATATATATATATATATATACAGGGTGGGCAAAAATAAGGGTCCTATTTTTAAAAATTCATAACTTTTTTATTTATTGATTTAAAAAATTTTTTTTTTTAGAATAAGTAAAGGACCCCTTCCGAAGCAAGCATGAGCCGTATTAGCCCTAAGGAACGTACCCTCATTTAGAAAACATTATTTTTGCTTAAAAAACTCAAAACAGTGTAAAAAACAATACTTTAGTTTTTGTAAGTTTTAAGAAGTGTTTTTCGGCTAAAATTTGTTTTGTTTATTTCAAAAAATCTCGGAAGGGTCAGTCTACACACACATAAAGTTTGGTGAGTTTAACTTTTATTTTGTGGAAGTTATTCAAATTCAAGTTATTCAAATTTAAAGATAGGACCCTTATTTTGGCCCACCCTGTATATATATATATATATATATATATATATATATATATATATATATATATATATATATATATATATATATCAAATGTGTATAAAGGTACTATTGTGAAAAGGAAAAGAAATTAAAAAGAGAAAAATTGGGATCCAAAAGCAACCTAATTTAATAGTAGGGAATCACAGGGTATATATATATATATATATATATATATATATATATATATATATATATATATATATATATATATATATATATATATATGCGAGCGTGTGTGTGTGTGTGTGTATTTATCTGTGCCCGTTTGTAAGTACATAAATTGTGGATATGAAACATGAAATAATCTGACAAAAATATGATTAAACAGATATTATACATCTCGCTCTACCTGTCCCGTCTTCCCGCTTGCCAGTTATTTGGGATGAAGATCAAGTTGAAAACACCTCTACTATCTTCCATAAGCTTGGTTTCGAATATAGTCTATTTGAAAGTAGATTAAAGGAGATTTGTTTTCATGACAGCAATTTCTCAGTCTGGAAAGATAACATGGGAGCGCGTACAAGGAGAATATGCAGCTACCAAGGTATGAATACAATTTGTGTACTTTAATATCTCTTACGACAACTTGGTTTTCTTCATGTATGACACAAGGTTGAAACGCAACATTAGAAGAGACGTTTGGAACCGTTAGTTTATAAGATGGTTAGTCGAGAATAACAGAGACGAGAGGTCAGCCGGAGTCAACTTGCTGACTCGAGATAAGGATTATTGGACTGTGGAGGTTAATAGAAATGGATATGACGTCCCTTGGCTCAAGAGAGAGAGAGAGAGAGAGAGAGTGGGGGAGATGAGACGACAGTTCTCTTGTAAGCACGCAACATGATAAAATGGAAAAATATAATTAAACAGTGATTATCAATTATCAATATCTTTCAGCCCCCCCCACTGATCAGTGAATTAGAACGAAGATCAAGTCTAATAAATATCCTCTGTCTTCCCTAAGTTTTTTTCTCGTCCTCATCTTTTTGAAAGTAAAAATAATGAGCTTTGATTTCAGGACGGTAAGCCCTCAGTCTAGAACGATCCAAGAGGAGCACTACAAGGACGTAAGCGGGCGCTTCTCCCGCCTCTTTTACCCCAGTTTCCCACATTGGTGGAAGTTGGGCTAACCTTATTGCGACAGAAGCCCACATAACATCTGACGCAGATTGGTTTTCGCGAAAGCACGTATTCGTTAACCTCTTAATTCTGAACATGTAGTATTTTTTTACTCTGTAATTAAATTAATTTGTAAAATATATACACTTGTTTTTCCTTCTAATCAAAAGCTGTAGCTATCATTTCAGATTTCAAAGTCTTATCTTTGAGGAATATCCATAAATTCTCACGTGCAAGAATTGGACTTTCTTTCAAACATAATAATCCCAACGAACTCTCTTAGATTAAACTATTCGTACCCTTCAGTGCCTTATTTGTACATCAAATTTGCACATCAGACAGCGAACGTTTTTTTTCTTTATTTGGTGGCACCAGCAAGACAAACTCTGTACATATCTCGACTGTTCTATCTCGTCTGAAAGTCTCACCTGGAAACGCTACTTAGAAAGAAAAAAAAAAACGACTTATGTATCGGACGTGGCTAATCCTCGACACTTTTCCGGATATCCCTAGTTAAGGACATCCGGGATCCTAACCGACAGCTGAAAGCGGCGAGATTCTTTGACACAGACACTTTGGCTTTCGTTTTCACTTAGACTCACAGACCAGTTCCATATAATACTTATACCAAACTCTTCCACGTAAGTACTAACATCTTTATATATGAAATTACTTGAACGTCGCTAAGAGCAATCGCTTATTTAATAAGCAAAAAATGAATATTATTATCAATATTATCAATATTATCAATATTATTATCAATATTATTATCAATATTATCAATATTATTATCAATATTATCAATATTATCAATATTATTATCAATATTATTATCAATATTATCAATATTATCAATATTATTATCAATATTATTATCAATATTATCAATATTATTATCAATATTATCAATATTATCAATATTATTATCAATATTATTATCAATATTATCAATATTATCAATATTATTATCAATATTATTATCAATATTATTATCAATATTATTATCAATATTATCAATATTGATATTACCAATAAACAACAAAAAAAAAATATTATCAATATGTATTCATTCAATCTGCACGTTTAGCGAGAGAATGGCATGAAACGTGATCGATGACAACATATATCAAAGATAATTGGATGTCTGCAAGGAGTCTTCTCTGTCCTCAGTCAAGAGAAGTCCTTCTAGACTGAGGCAATGTTTATTTTTGTTCTAATACAAAGTGCCCCTTTTGAGGTGCTGGATTTTCCCCACATTAAAAACTGACCCTTTGTTTAATTCTGCCCTTGTGGGGAGGCAAGTACTTGTACCTGATGCATCATTAACGCTGTCCGGGTTGAGCCGGCTTCCTCCGACGGAGGAAGTTTCTAAGGAATATTAAATTCACAAGCGGAATCCAGTCGCATGTTCATCCCGGTCAGGGAAGATGACGACATTAGTTTCTGCAGTTTTTCTTTGCGGGAAGGTGTCGCCGTCCTTCCACATACAGCACCTGGTATTCCAAAATGGTCACCCATCTTGTACTGACCAGGCTCAATGTGGCTTAACTTCGGTTATCTAACGAGAACCGGTGGGTCAACGTGATTATGCGGAGAGATAAGTAAATAGGAACAATTAAAATGTTTTCATACAAATACACGGGCTTGTTGTCACTTAGATGTTCAAACGAGGTTTCATGTCATACTTAACCATCTATTCTTTCTCTCTCTCTCTCTCTCTCTCTCTCTCTCTCTCTCTCTATATATATATATATATATATGTATGTGTGTGTGTGTGTGTGTGTGTGTGTGTTTTGTTTCATTTTACTTCAGTCGAAGTTCTCAGAAATCAAGGGGCCCACTTGATCTCTATATGAGATACACAGATATCCGAATAGTTTATTAAAGTTCTCCTTTACCTGTCAAACGTTGAGTTTTTAAAGAAGTTAAGAACATTAATTTTCATCTCCCCAATTGACCGACTATGGTATAGTACACCTTTCTTGTAGTTTCTTAGTCTTACTGGATTCTAGGACAAGAATTCATCTAGTCTGGTGGAGTATACAGCTAAGTGTTGTTACATGAGATAACATTACTTGGGGTAGTGTATAACCGTGTCGAGGGGATCTTATTTGGGCTTCGAATACTATGTTATTTTGAATATTTGATCAAGGTTTACTTGTAGGAGGAGTATTCTCATGTCAGATTGTTCTGACAAAGCCTTCTACAGAGAGACCGAAGACACTCGAGGATGGTGTCTATTAGATAATTCAAACTCTCCCATCATTCTATGGCCATCGTTATGTACTTCAGTGTGTGTGTGTGTGTGAAGGGTAAACGGATACGTCTACTTTCTAGAGACGAACCGCTTATCAGTAAAGAGTCGTTCTTATCCCGTCATCTGTCTCTGGCTTTCTGTGGTTGGAGCACTAGTCTTATTGTTACGTTTTTACTTACTAATGTCGTCATCGACGTAAATACACTCGGTCAACCCGACAATCCGTTACGTCCCATCCATTCACTGTGGAGGTCCCAAGATGCCTCTTTCCACGAGCTGCCGACCTTTGGAACCTCCTCCCTTATCTCTGTTTCCCCGGCTGCACCGACATTCAGAAATGTAAAACTAATGTGAACAAGCATCTCGCTGCACAGCTCCCAATTTAGGATGACCCCCTAAACTTTCACCCTAATCTCAGTCGCCCCTTACGTCTACAGTGGCAACTTGCCTTGTTTGTGGTGAACTAAGTTAAAAAACAAAAACATAAGTATCTTCTAAGCTTTCCCTCCTAGCTGATGACAATAACTACTCATGGGAAAACCAGTTGTTCATGCCACAACCCAGATGGGTCAACATATCAGACATTCGAACAAGCCTAGTCTAAAAAAAAGGCCATTACATATCTGACAACAGGACAGTCATCTTCACGAAATATAAGATGTATAATGCACGAAGAAACCGGAATACTCTTCCCAATAGTCAAATGTAGAAATCAAATACAAATCGATCTCTTTCGTTGTTTGATTGTACAATAGTGGAACAGTTCAAAACGGACACCACTAATAAACCACTAATAAACCACTAATAAACCACTAATAAAATAAAAGAGAAATCTCCAAACAATAAGTTTGTTATCTAGTCAAACGTGTATGATGCTGAAAACCCCCGAAACAGTCCGCGATGACATCACTAAATAATTGATGCATGTAAATATACTGCGTGTTTGAACAATCGATGCCATAACTTCTGGATTATGTTCCATATGTATAAATAATTAAACAAATTCTGATAAACACAGGTCCGGAAACCAAACGTTCCCGGGCATATGTTTATCAGAACTTTATAAAGTTATAGGCCATTAAAACACACACTGATCAACATTTTTTTTTATTGCAAACACTTAATCTATGCAATGTGTATACCTGTATCTGGGACGGCATTCATCCTGGGCGCGTGAGACCGGCTTCCTCGGAAAGAGGAAGTTTCTAGGGAATATCAATATTCACAAGCGGTTCCCAGTCGCATGTATATATCCCGGTCAGGGGAGATGACGATGTTAGGGTTTTGCAGTTTTGCAGGGAAGTGTTGACGTCCTCCTACGTACAGTATCTGGTATTCCCAAATGGTCACCCATCTGGTACTGACCAGGCTCACCGTTGCTTAACTTGTGTGATCCAATAAAAACCGGTGTGTCAACGTAATTATACCGTAAACCAGAAAATGTTAAAAACTAAAAAAGAACTGTGAAAAAAAAAATGAAAAAAAAAACAACAAAAAAAATTTGTTAAGTACAGTGGGTTCGTTGTTTGTTATATATATATATATATATATATATATATATATATATATATAAAAATCATTTTTAAAAACTTTTCGATGCACAAAATAATGGTTCCTTTGACGCAAAATAAATAACACACTAATTAATAACAGTTGTTTAGCTATGGTTTGTTCGTTCTTTATTTTTATTCATGTATTTTACTGTAATTTTCTTCGTCGTAATTTATCGTCTGCCAGTCTTCAATTTATCGTTTGGCAGTTTTCGCCTCGTCAACTCTCGGGCACTTCCGAGACCTGCCCGAGCGTTGACGACGCGAAATCACGGAAACGCGGTGCGTTCTATATAAGAGAACCATTAAACCTTTTAAATTTAAATAAAAAATAGCGGTAATTTAGTTGTCAGCCCAATACTTAAGAGAATATTATTTGTAAATGATCGAGAGTCTATGATGACTGATTATTTGACTGGCAAATCAGAACGAGCAATTTATTTCACTTCCGCGAGTATGACGTCACATCCGTCTGGCAGTTTCAATGACTTTCTAGATAAGAACAGAGAGAGAGAGAGAGAGAGAGAGAGAGAGAGAATCATTAATTTATATCTCGCGCTCTCTCTCTCTCCCCCCCCCCCCTCTCTCTCTCTCTCTCTCTATCTATCTATCTCTCTCTCATTTTGTTTGCGTACTTTCGCACGTTACTATTATTATTAATTGTTATATCCTTTTTTATTTCCTTTTTGAATGCCCCTCATTTTTTACTGACCAATCAAAACGAACGATTCATTTCACACTTATGGCATGACGTCACATCCGCCTACGTTTTTTAAATTTTGTTATAAAGTTCTTCTGTATATAAGCGTGATTCGGATGTAGGTGATTCTGGGAAAAGATTAGCGCCAGAAGCGTGGATTTCATGAATTTATGAAAAATCAGCAAAAAAAAAAACAACAAAAAAACGCCGGTAGCCATTAAATGAAAATAAACAAATAAATGAATGAACAAAAAAAAAATATCAGCCAAAAGTAGGCGTGAACGGATAAGACGTGTATTTGATTCAGTAGGAGGATGAAAGTGGACTAGAATGCTGGCAATGTTTAGCGCTCGCTTGTATACAAACTGCCACCCGTAATACCATTCTTCTGGCAACGGCCGATTCTGTGACTAGACGACGAAAGGGGCAGAAAGCAAGTGAAAGGAATGACCCCTTTCCACGCCCCCTTGAACGCCCCCTTTCAAATACTACAGATTGCATCCAACCTCGGCCTCAAAATATAATTCACACATTCTCTCTATTTCTCAAGTTCGCTATCTCCTCGTTTCTCTCCTTCTCTTTCTTTCTTTCTTTCCTTCTTTCTTTCTACCAACATTATGTCAGTGCACGCGTTGGGAAACATATGTGAGCCAACGTATTTCATAATATTAAACCGACAAGCTTTCATTCCTGAACATAAAACTTATTTTACTTACGCAATCTATATAATTAATACGCTTGTTCAGGTTTGTACGTTCGTACGTTAATACCTTCCACCCTTTTCAAAAAAATGTGATCGTCGTCCGATGTAATTAAAAAAAAAAAAAAAAAAAAAAAAAAAAACTGGTGTCGCTAATGTAAAAATAAATTACTCCATCAATTTCGTAATGAATTGTTCCCAAATCAAATTCTGTCACCCCTTCGACTTAACCTGTTAAAAATAATTATTTACATAAATTTTTGAGTGTTACGTTTGCTAATGAACAGCTGATTGTGACAATTACTTGTTGACGTACGCTAGCCCCTCTACGTAAAAAGGAGGAGGTAACTCTCGGCAGGAGTATCCCATAACACCAAAACAGACACTACACTATCCTCTTAAATTGAGCATTCAAAAATAGTACATTAGTCTGAAATAGTATAGTAAACCGAACTAAGCATGCACAGATAGTAAAATAGTACAATTTTATAAAAGTGATAGTATAGTTTCGGCTTCAGACAGACAAGTACCTAATATCTATCAGTAAGAGATGCCATTTTAATACACATCTAACTGTTATAATTTTTAATAAATAAATTAAAAAAAAATTACATTTGTTTTATTTATTGAAAGAATATCTAGCTGACAGTTATTGTTACGGTAAGATAAAATGGAAATACTGTTTTAAAAATAATTAAATTGTAACAACTTTCAATAAATAAAGAGACAGATTCGTTTCATTTATTTAAATAATAATTAGTTGATCATGGCAATGATTTTTACGGAAGAAGAAAGAGACAATTATTTTCTTAATATAAATAAACGGTACTTTGTTACATCAGGACCCGTGCTAACTTTGACCCTAACCCTACCCCGACCCCTACCCATAAACCTAACTCTAAACCCTAACCCTGAACTCCATTGCTTACCCTAACCCTAACTCCCACTTTGACCCTTAATATAAATAAACGGTACTTTGTGGTTGAAGACGCAGACTGAGGACCTGGGTGTACCGGGTTCGAATCCAGTTCGTTCCACAGAAACACGTTCATCAAAACCGACACCTGACTTGTGTCTAACCTCCTGGAGAGGAGGTAAATAAAATATTAGGACTTGCGCTAACTTTGACCATAACCCTAGCCCTAAATCCATTGCTAACCCTAACTCTAACCCACACTTTGACCCTGACCCTCAACCCTAACTTTATTGCTAACCCTAATCCTAACCGCCAGTTTTACCCTAACCCTAACCCTAACACCCACTTTGACCCTGACCCTCAACCCTAACCCTAACTCTATTGCTAACCCTAACCCTAAACCCCACTTTGACCCTGACCATCAACCCTAACCCTAACTCTATTGCTAACCCTAACCCTAACCCCCACTTTGACCCTAACCCTAACTCTATTGCTAACCCTAACCCTAAACACCACTTTAACTCTGACACTCAATCCTAACCCTAACTCTAACCTCCACTTTGACCCTGACCATCAACCCTAACCCTAACTCTATTGCTAACCCTACCCCTTACCCCCACTTTGACCCTGACCCTAACTCTATTGCTAACCCTAACCCTAAACCCCACTTTAACTCTGACCCTCAACCCTAACCCTAACTCTATTGCTAACCCTAACCCTAACCCCCACTTTGACCCTGACCCTCAACCCTAACCCTAACCCTAACTCTATTGCTAATCCTAACCCTAAACCCCACTTTAACCCTGACTCTAACCCTAACCCTAACGACGGGGTCAAAGTTAGCGCGTGTCCTTATGTAACAAAGCACCAACTTTACATCCATTTATTATTTCAAGATAAATAGGATCATTAAAAGTAAACTCTACAAATAGATGAAAAAAGCCACCGTGAAATTTCTACTAACCTATAATCTTGTATCTTTCTCCAGCTCCCATGAACCCTAACTTAGTTTTTGCTAATACTAGGTCTGTAGTCACAGTGCCCCCCCCCTAAAAAATAGGTGGATCAGTCAAGTATAGACTGAAGTTTATTTGTAACAAATATGGTTGGAGTGTAGGACAGGATTTTTACTTTTATTAATGATTCCTTGGATAGCCTTTTTTGGCGGGAGTCACCATCTTGTACGTGGAAAGAAACGGGAAAGAGATTAAAGTTTCGTTTCATTCCGGTTGAAAGCCGAATTCATCGTTTCGGTAGATACTACAAAACCTCATGTTTTTTTCTTCATCCAACTATCAATATCATTTCAAGCTGGTTATCTAGGCGAAAGTATATGATGCTGAAAAATCTTAAACAATCTTTTTGATAACATAATAAACATTTTGAAGGGAGCAGGGAGAGAAATTCAGAGGCAAGCGGTTCGAGGAAAGAAGCCACTAGAGTAGAAAGCCTTCCGACATGTGAGGACCTGTATAGTGAAAGGGTGTGATTTTGCTGCTTGACGGGTCGGTCGGAGTGTCTACAACATTTTATTAACAATTCCAAACGTAGCATTTTTTAAAGTCACCCTGTGCAATAGCATATATGTTTACTGTCACTGTCATATCCTGTTTTTTTGTTTTGTTTTGTTTTACCCGTCTTGTTAAATATTGGGCGAGAAAACCCACTAGTATATAAGACGGTTAGTTGAGAATAACAGGAAATAAAAGTTTAGTCGGGGTCAACTTGCTGAACTCGAGGTTAGAATTACTAGACTGTGGGAATTGATAGAAACGGATGTGACGTCACATGGCTCGAAGAGATAGAGAGAGATAGAGAGAGAAAGTCTAGAGTTCCTTGAAAGCACTACACGTGTGAGCATGTTAATTTAAAATGCGCTCATAAAGAAATAACTAAACAGTGATCATCTCTCCTTGTCTCCCTCCACTTCACTGGTCAGCCATTTGGAACAAAGACCAAGTCGAATAAATCTTCTCTGTCTTATAACGGTTTGTCTTAATTCTAAGTCCTTTTCAAGGCATGAAGAAACTTATTTGCAAACAGCGTTCTTTCAGTCTGGAGGGATAGCGGAAAGGGCGCTAGTAAGGTATGATTATTAACTTTCACATACTTTTGGCGGCAACTTGGTTTTCTGTATGTACGGCACAAGGTTGAAACGCAACAGCACGTTTCACTACTATTTTTCTCTTTGTGCTTTTTTTTCTGTTGGCTCACTTTTTGTTTATCTTTTTATTTTTCTCATTTTTCAATTCATTTGCTGGTGTCATTCCAAGTATATAGGTTGCACTTCTCAGAGATTGGATAGTACTTTTAGACAACACATTCAAATCAACATTCGCCAGATAATAGAAAACAAAAACAAGAACATAAGTCAATCGTGAGACTGCACACCTTCGCCTGACAACGTAAGGATGAGCCAAAGTCTTATCTGGGTCATACCTTCTCTATATCGTATGAAGTATTCCCGAAGTTATACCATGGAAACGTTGATAACTCAAAAACTATTTAGCTCATCAGGCTGAAATTTCGTATGGCGGTTACTGTTATCAAAGAAAATCAAATCCATATATCAAATTTGAAAAGACAGGGAGAATTATTTCGACTTTGACCGAAATATTAAAATTCACGGTAAAAGGTTAAAATCATAAAAGATTCGGAACTTCATTTACAGAAACGAAATTATCACCCAAACTGTGACGTTCACATTTGCCGTGACCTTGATTTTTTATCTAGATATCCTACAATTAAATCAGTTCTACATTAGACCATGTCTAATATTTTGACCAAGTTTGGTGACGATTGGTCTAGTGATGTGGACGATAGACTGTTCGCAAACAAGCAAACAAACAGACTCCATCGCTAATATAACCTCATTGGCGGAAGTAATGAACACAATCGCTTCTTTCTTTCCGTGGGAGTACTTACATAGGTGACCATTTTGGAATAGCAGGTGCTGTAAGCAAACATTCCATCAATATGTATCAATTGGTACCGGCCCTGGTCGGAAATATAACCGTCGACAGATTAGCGTCTTGTCACAGGAATGGTTCAGACCATTTGTTTAGCTTAACGTTATAAGACCGGGGATAAACATTAGACCTCCGAACGGCTCTTCGAGCTGAGAAATGAACTCATGCGTCTATTACTACTAATACTACTAATGTTTCTTAAGCCTACTCCGCCTACTCCGTGTCTACATTTAGGAGGCACAATTGCAATTACGCATAACACAGTTCGAAAAGTTATGAACCCACGCTTTCACTCCAGCTATGGGCAAAATAACTTTGGTACAAAAACATATACAATGAATCCTTTACAATAGGTATTGTGTCTCGGTATTAAATAACCCCAAGAGGGTTGATATGCCGTAATGCGAAGAAACCAAACTTATTCCTCAAAGGTCAAAGGTCGCTATGAAATCTTGTACGGAGATTTCTTTGATTTCAGTAATGATTTTTATGATATCCTTTTCGAGGAGGGGGGGATGTTCTGAAATGTTTGTATCGCCTAGTAAGAAAAGCCGGGCCACCGGCATCGAATAACCCTCGAATAAAGGGCTAATAAAGATGCCAGCAAGTGTGGGGTTTGACTTAATCTCTCTACCACATAAGAATGTGCTGCAGTTGTAGGCCGGTTTTTATTTCAAACGGGTCGCCGGGTTCAGAACGAATAGGCTAAATTCTCGGTTAGTCTCGGATATCCGAAACGATATTGAAGATGTGGCTTTATCGAAGCTGTCATCTAAGCCTCGATGTTCCGCTCTTCGTTTCGCGTTTCTAACTCCCGAGAGTAAGACGCTGCAGGTGTTCCGGGCTTTATAAATCTATTGCACAATGACAGCATCGTCTTCTCCATAACCATCCCGTTATTTAGGGAGAAAGCGTTCTGTTTTTCTCGCTCGCTTGATGATCGTTACGAGATCTTCGATTGGGTGGCCGTTGGGTTTTATGTTTGTACCAGCTTAACCTATCCCGCGTTGCCCGGGATGCAGTGTAGTTTTTAATTTGTATTTGCTAGCCATTTTTTTTAAAACAACTTATACAGAAAAAGAAATAAAAGTTTAGTTGTACGGGAGACAACCAACCTTTTTTTTTACATGCGGCAAATAAAGCCCGCAGTGTACGCTTTCCAATCTACTACTGTAAGAATAGACGAGTTGTTATTCCATATTCTTAATTTAACGACACGAAACTGAATTGAAAGAAACAAACGAAACCTTTTTAACAACAACAACCGAAAGGGGTTCATTCGTATATTTGAGGTTGCCTATACCGTTTGGTATAGGTAGAAAGTAACTTAGGACAGTGCCCGAAAAAAGAAGTTCAAATATCTTCAGGCGAAGATAGCAGCCACCGTGAGAGTCCAGTGGACGAGGAGGCAGGATACAGGCTGAGCCGATCCGTCTTGGCTGGTGTCAGGGTACCGTCTGGAGATCGTCCGCATATCCTAAGGCAGGGGCGGGCAACCTTTTCAGAGTGAGGGCCAGATGAGACTTTTGGAAGGAGATCGCGGGCTGGAGTGAAAAACGAAATCTCAGAATTACTATATTTTGTTTACATGAATAAATTGTACAAACATTGCATTGAACACTGTACAAATCTGATATTTTTTCTCAAGAGACTTCTGTATGTGATGTTATAAAAGGCGCCGACGAAGAGCAATTTTGGAATCATAAAAAATAATGACGGAGGAAGTAGCAAGTTGATCCAGCATTCGTTTTGACACACCTCACATAAGTTATATGTTTCATGCCTTTTCCTCGTATCTCGTTTCCTCTTTGCCTCTCTCTTTCTCTTTTTCTATTTTTATCTTAGGCCAAGGATTTGAAATTAATAGTTAAAGAAAAATGAAATATAAATGCATCATCGCTCGCTGATAGTTATACATTTTCATCCCACTGTAAATCTTAATTGAAACCTACTTTTACGTCTATGTCACAAAATGATATGTGTTTTACTGGGAGGTCCGCAGGCCGGATTGCAATAATAAAGCATAGCAGGGTGGCAGGCCGGACGCTAAGCCTTCGCGGGCCGGAGGTTGCCCGCCCCTGTCCTAAGGGAACTCAAGTAGTCCTTTAGGGAGCCAATGATATCAATGCGCCCTGCGAGCTGATTGGTTAAACCAGCTCACAGGGACACTGATACGCATGACAAAGTAACTCCATGACAGCTACACTACTTTTTGCCACCATGACAGCCGACATCTTCTTACCGCTATACATATAGCTGATGCGACCCATTCTAGAATATGGCATCCAAGCTTCATCTCCCTATTTAGTTTGGAATATCCAGCATCTGGGGTGGCTTCAGAGATTTGCGACACTGATGGTTCGTGGACTTCGCAAAGTCCTATACACAACGGTGGGAGGCCCTCAACCTGTATTCGTTGGAGTATAGGGAACTGCGTTGGAACCTCATCCTCGCCGTTAACATCATGCGTTGCAACTAAGATATGCCTCGTGACCCTTTCTTCACACCAGTTTCACAGCGAAGACTTCGTGGAAACTGAGAGATGGTGTACCTTAGACGATTTCGACTTAAACGTCGGAAGACGTATTTTTCGGTTCGGGTCGCTTAAACATGGAACAGACTGCTAGAAGTCGTGGTCAGCCTACAGACGACCAAACAGCATCATGCCCACTTATCTGTGGGTCATTATCCAGAAGAGGCAGCAACTCAATCATCTGCACCCACTGTTC
>OY744535.1:22444682-22454682 GCA_963556195.1 Sepiola atlantica
GTGCAGTTCTTTTCTTTTTTCTCTTTATTCTTCTTTTTTCTTTTCTTTTCTTTTTTCTCTTTATTCTTCTTTTCCCCCTTTTTTCTGTTTAACTCTTCCCTTTTCTTTCTTTTTTCCCCTCTTTTTCTTCTTTTCCCTTTAACACTTCCCTTTTTTTCTTCTTTTTTTGTTGTTTTAAAGATACATCAATGCGGCCTTTTGGCTAAGATCAAAGTGTAGTATCTGTTCCGATGGATACTGCACGCCTGTTCTGTGCAGTTCTAGGAGGTCCACCCTCCCAGGCTTCGCCTCCCCTCTTTGGGGAGGAGTAAGTTTATTGCTTACTGTCTGAGGCGCCCCTACCGGGAATGCCGACGGGGCTGCCCAGGCAATTTTTAAATGGCCAGAGTGCTCACCTCTCGAGCGGTGGCTTTTAACCCCACTTTCTCGACCCAAGCTGTGGTCACATCTTACTTGTGGGAGTAAGATAAAACTGGCCTTGTGCCTAACTCCGGGAGGAGTAAATAAACATCAACTACTTTGGCCTTTTGGCTAAGATCAAAGTGTAGTATATGTTCCGATGGATACTGCACCCCATAGACTGGTATTGTCTTGGCCTTCGGGGCTTGATTTACGCCGGTCTATCGGTCTGTCCTGTGCAGTTCTAGGAGGTCCACCCTCTCAGGCTTCGCCTCCCCTCTTTGGGGAGGAGTAAGTTTATTGCTTACTGCCTGAGGCGCCCTTACCGGGGAATGCCGATGGGGCTGCCCAGGCAATTTTTAAACCCCACTTTCCGGACCCGACCTTGGGTCACATCTTACTTGTGGGAGTAAGATAAAAACTGGCCTTGTGCCTAACTCCTGGAGAGGAGTAAATCAATACTCAATTGTGAAGCCGGCATAGCTGTGCTAGACAACAAAACATTAGCCTGGCTTTTCTTAACCGAGCTGGTGATCTAACAGTGAGATGCTGTGAAGCAAACGAAAGAAGAAGACTTTAATCTAACCTCCTGGAGAGTAGGTAAATAAAATACCTTAGTCCGACAGCAACAGAGCCATTGTTGGACTGAAGAATGCTGTTTCATAATGATGAAAAACACTCAAGACCTTTAATAAGTTGAGAAGACCTGACTCTAAAATACTCTATTAGTAGAAAATCATCCGGCAATTAAGGACCTCTACAGTGAAGGGGTGGGATTTTTCTGCTAGTCGGGTGGATCGAAAATATTTACGTTGATGGGGGGTACAAGTGTATTACGCTCGTTTGAGAACATTCCGTGGAAGTACTTGTAAAACAAGCAAATAGATGCAATACTGAAGTGATGCGACAGGCGTTGGAGCTTGGCAGACAGTGCGAGACCTAATAGTTTTAAAATTCTTTTTATTTTGCACACTGCCCAGGAGGGAGAGGCCAGTGGTTAGTGCACCAGCCCAAATGTGGCACCAATACTCCATGCACGGACGAATGGTGACTTTAAAGAGATATATGGTAGTGACAGGTGTGAGAAGTTTTCTAGCCTGGTAGAAGGAGGCTACCTTCTTTTGCAGCAGACTTCGTAGCAGCATCTATGTATTTATTCCACTTCAAGTTGCTTGAGTTTAAACGTTGGACCGGAAGGGGGTTAATTCCTACGAAATGTGAAGATTTCGCCATAGAAATAAATTTAATGGGGTCAATGGGTGTAGTTGAACTGCGAATGATATATTTACCTATGATTTTAATGGGATCGAAAACATAATAGACATTAAATTATATCTATCTATCATTATGCTAAAGACGAATTAACTAATGTTTATTAATAAAAATCAGTGGTATATAATCTTCTTATAATTGGTCCCCCGATTTATAAAATCGGGGGACTTATGTTTTGAGGCATGTCCGTCCATCCGTCCGTCTGTCCGTCCGTCCGTCCGGATTTTTCTCCGCAACCATCCATTGAATTTCTCTGAAATTTTGCATGAAGTTGTAACTTTGGTCAGGTTAGAAAGTGACATTCTCCAATTAAAAAAAAAATCTGGTTAACCCCCCAGGGGGTCAAAAGACCCCGAAATGGCAAAACATTACATTTTTTGCCCTATAACTTTTTATCCATCCATACAATTTCTCTGAAACTTGGCCAAAATGTGGAGGCAATTGTCCCTAATAGAAAATAAGTATCGCTGACCTTGGAATAAATCTGGTTCGCGCCCCCAAGGGGTAAAAAAAACTAATATGGCAAAAAATAACCCTTTTCTCCCATAACGTTTGATCCATCCATTCAATTTTTCTGAAACTTGGCCAAAATGTAGAGACAATTGTTCTGGATATAAAATGAGCATCCTTGACCTCAGAAAAATTCTGGTTCGCGCCCCCAGGGGGTCAAAGGGGGGAATCAAAAATGCCCCAAATACCCAAATTTATTGCATTTTACACTCGCCACATCGTATCACATACAGAGGGGGACCACGCACGCACGGATTGTTTTTTATTTATATCAGAGCGTTTTCCTAATTCGGTACAATAACATCGAAACAGACGCTTCGATAAGACAAAGAAGAAAGGAACCTACTAAGTACGAAAAAGTAATTAAGTTAATACCTTTATATTCGTAGTGAAACACTCTCGATCTCTGAAGGTGGAAATGTTATCCGTAAAAAATTAAGATAATATCATAAAAAAAATGAATGCTTTTTAATCAAAAAAATATTTGAATCTTATACGTGGTTTTCAAAGGCATTTGGTTTATTTTCTTAATTTTAAATTCTTCAAAGATGCTTTTTAAAGAAAATCTTTTCATGTTAACACACACACACACACACACACACATATATATATATATATATATATATATATATATATATATATATATATATATATATATATATATAAATATAACATACAATATAATAACACGAAATTACATAATTGTCGGTGCAATAATTTATTTCAAACTTGTGGTTTCCTCAAGCATCAAACTAGACAATTACATTTTTGAGACTGACAGAAAACTGAATTCACCTTCAACAATTCAACTACAACCAGAGGTGTTCAGATTAGCTGCAACCACCACTCTCTCTGGTTGTATTTGAATTGTTGAAGGTGAATTCAGTTTTCTGTCAGTCTCAAAAATGTAATTGTCTAGTTTGATGCTTGCATCGACAATTATGTAATTTCGTGCTATTATATTTTATGTTATTCTTGCTCTGTTTACCACATTGAGCTCTCATACCCGGATTTCTTCCTGGAATTATTCCATTAAAACACAAATATATATATATAGGAGACTACAAAGTAAAAGGATCTGATGATATATGATAGTACATATATTGTCTTTAATAATTATATATATATATATATATATATATATATATATATATATATATATATATATATATATATATATATATAGGTAATAAATTGAAAGTTCTTGACGCATCATTAGAATTTTAAGTAATGAAAATAGACAAACACCTGCCTTTGAAGACAACGTTTAGAGATGCAATATTTTATAGAAAATCATTTCATTTCAGAAAAAATTAAAAAAAAACATGTGCTTCTATATATTTAATCACACAAAATACATGCTAAAATATACCTTAATTTTTTAATTGAGTTATATTCGAGAGAAAAAAGACTAAATTGTTTTAATTTGCTGCAATTTGAAATTAACTCACCGTGTAATCCGTATCTTAGTAAGTTTCTATGAATTCCTTTTATCCATTTTTATTACATGTTCTCATAATAATCAAATCTATTTGAACTATATAAAAGTATTGATTATATATATATATATATATATATATATATATATATATATATATATATATATATATATATATATATAGTCTCGGAAGTTTCTCAACCATTAAAACTATATTAAAAACAAAAACAAACAAAAAAAACCCCAAAAAACTTATAGTCTCAAGTCTTCCAGTGGAAAATCACTCATGTAAGTCAATTTATTTTTTACAGTTATTATATTAGTTTATTTCTAACACTATTTTAAGGGATCATCAGTTGTTTACCATGAAAAACTGTTTCGGGAATTTAAAAACAAGACAGTATTTAATTTCATGGCTTCCCAGCAGAGTTGATCAGACCCCACTTCCCTTAAAAGACAAAAACATAAACGTTCCTTATACTAAATCTACGTTTTGTTCCATATAAATGTTTTGCTAACTTATATTAGTTATTTAAGACACAAAAAAAAAATTGTCTTTACCTGTGCTGTTCGTCTGTCTAATAAAATTTATCCGTTACTTACAAAAATGTTGCTGCATTTTAAAGTGTTTGGACGAATCCATGACACTCTTATTTAAGTGATTAATGTATTATTTTTAGTTTTATATTATAAATATAAAAAACATCAACACATCAAAAAAAAAAAAATAAAAAATAAATATATATATATATATATATATATATATATATATATATATATATATATATGTATATATATATATATATATATAAAAAAATGGGTCGTTCATTTCAATGCATTGCTGGGTCAGTATTATAAAATTGAAAATAGAAGCCTTTATCAATGCAAGATTAATTTTTTTTTTTTTTTTACTTTAATCTTATTAATTTTGGAATAAAATTCAATCATCAGAGTTGACCAGTATTGTGTCATTTTGTTTTATTAAAAAACACAAAAACAAAAATAAACAAACTTTTTTCCTTTGTTTTCCTTGATAAAATGTCTTTTTTATGGTGTATCCACGCCGATGTCGTTGGCGGTTATGAATTCAAATTCTTGTTGTAGAACAAAGAAAGCATTGGCATGCTCGTAGTTTAAAAAAATGGGTCGTTCATTTCAAAGCATTGCTGGGTCAGTATTATAAAATTGCAAAATAGAAACCTTTATCAATGCAAGATTAATTTATTATTATTATTTTTACTTTAATCTAATTAATTTCGGAATCCGAAATTAATAAGATTAACGTAAAAAAATAAATAATCTTTCATTGATAAAGGCTTCTATTTTCAATTATATATATATATATATATATATATATATATATATATATATATATATATAAAATGAAGTAATAAAATAAGGTGTCAATCAAATTTTATTAGAATTCAAAGTTCAAGCAAAGTATCCTTAAGTCCTCAGCTCATGAGTTTTCAAAGATAATTCTTCTCTTCAGAGGACCATTACCGCAGTTATACTACTACAGGTAATAAAATTACGCTTTGAAAATATATAAAATTATATACACAAATACATAAAAATACATAACATCAAACATATCAACCCAAAAACCTAATTATAAGATATTAGTTGACGCCTATATATTTTGTTGGATTGCTTCATATATATATATATATATATATATATATATATATATATATATATATATATATATATATATATATATGGGAAGAGAAGGATGAAAGTAATCCGACGTGATGGGAAAATGAAAAAGGAAAACCAAAAAATGGATGTTTTTTATGTGTACATCAACGTTTCGTCTTTATTTATAAGACTTCATCAGGATGATAAAATAGAGAAAAAATGTCATGCAAGCACAGATACATGTAGGGTAGACATATTGGGAAAAATAGTGGCCACTATTTCATTCTATTCTTCCCAATATGTCTACCTTACATGTATCTGTGCTTGCATGACATTTTTTCTCTATTTTATCATCCTGATGAAGTCTTATAAATAAAGACGAAACGTTGATGTACACATAAAAAACATCCATTTTTTGGTTTTCCTTTTTCATTTTCCCATATATATATATATATGTATATATCTTTTCATTAAAGTTTGCACAGAAACATTTTCATCACGCCTGGGGAGGAGGTAAATAAAATACATCATTCGGTATTTGACAAAATATTAATATTAAATTAAAACTTTAAAGTTTATCCAAACGCCAAATTAAAAAAGAAGCTTATATTCGAAACCTGGGGACGTTTCATTAGATGCCCTACAGACCGTTCCCTCTACTAATGGCGATGGTGAGGTGCTCAAAAAGGCAAATCGACTCACAATAATCCATGTTGTAGCGCGGTTGGGGAAGTCCCGCGTGGCGGGGCCAATCGCTCCGCTCGTCTCCACAGGTATCGGTTGGAATAAAAATCTGTCGAGATTACCGACGTATTTTGCTCGCTTGCCGTCCTCCGCTGATACGGTACAAACATGTATCTACATTTATAGAATTTTGAACGATTATCTCATTTGTGTTAAATGAAAAAATATCTCGAATGTTTGATCTAAATTTGTTTAATAGTTTAAAATTCATCGAAATTTGTCATATTAAAAAAAATATCAAAAATTTGTTGAGTTAAAAAAAAAAAATATCCAAATTAGTTGAATTAAAAAAATAATTTGTTGAATTACAAAAAAAAAAAAAATGTATATATCTTTTAATTTTTAAATTTTCATCAAAATTTGTTGACTTGTTAAAAAAAAATCATTATGAAACAATTGTAAAATTTACAAGAAAAATTATAAATTAGAGCTTTTGCACTTTATTAAATTTTAAAACTTAATAAGTCCCGGACGGTCTACCAAGTTCACGCCTCTGTCGCATCGTCGCAGTGTTGCATTCCTTTGCTTGTTTTACAAGAACTTCCACGAAATGTACTCCGATTTACTTACTGCTCTTGTACCCCCTCAATATAAATACCTCCGACGCACCTGACTAGCAGCAAAACCCCACCCCTTCACTGTAGAGGTCCTTACATGCTGGAACATTTTATACTATAATAGCCTCTTTCCTCGGACCGTTTGCTTTTGGAATTCCTCTGCTGCTCCCTGTTTTCCCGACCCTACCAACATGCAGACATTTAAATGTAATGTGCACAAACATCTTGCTGCCCAACTTCCTTATAATGATAAATCTGGCCCATATCATAGTATCCCCTTACGCTTCAGATGCAATATGCCTTTTTGAGGTGAAAAAAAATTAGAAATGAGGAATTATTTACGTTTGTAAATGAAGAGTTTCAATGCAGAACGCGATAAACTCCGTTTTTAGAATTGGAAAGCTAGTACTACAAAAAGTGTGCAATTCTCCTCCCCTAAAATCATGTTTTAGATAATTTGATACCAGAATAATTTATTATTTTTTTTTTATTATTATAAGCTTTTAGATCAAGTCTCGATTTGCTATGTTCGTTTTTTTTATTGGTTTTATTGGTTATTTTCTGAATTTAAAGAAATTGGATTAATCGCACTTTAAGTTCGAACTCTTCAAATTTTCTACGATTTATCTACAATGAAATTTGATTTAATCGTCTGTGTTAACAGTTAGGTCGATCGAAACCGAAGAGCAAACTTTGGCGCGATGAGAGAGTGGAGTCTGTGTCGCATAATATTTTTTCTTTTCTATTTTTTTATTTTTTATACTTACTTTGTTTTTTTTCTTTCTCGTCAAAATCCATTTCATCGTTTCCTTTTCAAGCGCGTAAGATTTCCCCTCTTTGTATCGTCTAAGATTCCAGGTATAGATATTTCCGGTATTTGCCGCTCGCCAACTGGCGATAGCATTACTCATGGCTTTAAACACGTGGCCCTTTCCAAAGAACAACAAAAAAACAACTTTGTGACAGGAGAGAGTTCAGTTGCTCCCTTCGTGTATGATAGATCGTAGCGAGGCACGAGGGGCAGAGGCATGTGCTCTTGCGATTCTCACGACAGCCGCCTTTCGTAAAGAACACGAATTCGCACGCGAGTTAACACATTCGTTACGAGTCGTGCCTTTGATAAGATGCGGTAGCACGCATTGAAACGTTCGTTGATTGACGTAAGGCTATTATATTGTTTATGTAATTTTATTAACGCTCTACTTTGTATTGAGCACTCTTGAAATAATTGATTTCATGTTAACTTTATTAACATATTTGAACTTGATCAATTATATATATATATATATATATATATATATATATATATATATATATATATATATATATATATATGTGTGTGTGTGTGTGTGTGTGTATGCGTGATTGTGTGCGTGTGTTCCAGCCTCTGCTGTTAAACATTATTATTAGCTTACTGTATATGTCCGCTGATTCGACATTATATAGAATTTAAATTCCATTCTATCTAATGTGAATTTATGGTAGCCTAGGGGTTGAATACCAGGCTGTGACTTTGCAATGGGTTCGAAGCCTTTGACGGACAGTAATTATATCTCCTACACTGAAGATTCCATAAGCATGAAACACGTGTGTCTGTATAAAAAATAATTTAGTATTTATAATATATATATATATATATATATATATATATATATATATATATATATATATATATATATATATATATTGTCCAAAGAAGCTTTGAGTCATTTTAAACAAAAAGAAAAAAAGAAAAATGCAGTTTAAATTCCCAGAGAAACTAACTAAATCCAAGATATTGCAGACTTAACATTCGTTGGAAAATTCATAAATAAATATTAAAAATAAGTAAATTAAATAAAAAGGGGGGGGGTTAAGTATCTAAGAGTGAAACAAAAACAGGAGACCTTAAGCGTCTAATATTAACACGGGGATCATCAGCTGTTTACCATGTAACTGTTTCGAAGATTTAAAAACAGGACAGTTATAATATTCATGGCTCTCCAATGGTACTGATTAAACTACCATTTCCCCATTAATCAAGTGTCGAAATAATTCAGCTTAAAATTTCACTAATATATAGATAAACAAATAATAATAATAATAATAATAATAATAATAATTATATATATATATATATATATATATATATGTAGTGATTATTTAAATTCAAATAACTAAAAAAATTCAGTCTTTAATCGTATTATTTACTTTTTTTGCAATGGCAACATTGACGATGGTTTTAAAATAAAATTTAAAAAACAGCCATTAAACGCAACTACTGACTGTTCTTCAGAAACCAACCATGAAAGATGTAATATCGAGCACACAGTTTGTGGCGAAACAACAACAACAACAACAACAACAACAACAACAGTGTGAAGACAACACTTACGTGTTATCCCTACTTCTGCCAGCATTTTAATCAGGGCGCCATTTTGATATATATATATATATATATATATATATATATATATATATATATATATATAACCTGGAGATCGATCTTCGGCCAAGCCGTAAGATTTCGACTATGGAAAAAAAGAAGAAAAACAAAGGGAAATATTGTCTGTCCCATGAAGAAGGTTTATAAAACCGAAAATTTGGATATAAAAAAAAATGATTTAATAAATATTTCATTTCAAAATCTCGCGTCATGTTAACTGATTCTTACATTTCAAAGTTATCATTATAACGGCGTTTCTAAAACTGTAGTAAAATGTAAATCTCATTATATATATATATATATATATATATATATGTATATAATATATATATATGTATATAATATATATATATGTATATAATATATATATATATATGTATATAATATATATATATGTATATAATATATATATATATATGTATATAATATATATATATATATATATATATGTATATAATATATATATATATATGTATATAATATATATATATATATGTATATAATATATATATATATATATATATATATATATATATATATATATATATGGGTATTTTCTAAACTACGGATAATTTTGACTTTTGGAATATATATATTCTAAAAAAATACTGTAAGTAACATTATTATTCGCCGTTCTCTCTCTTTCTCTCGCTTTTTTTCTCTTCCATCTCCTCTCACTACTTCTTACGCCATCACTTCATCTAGGATCATAAAACCTTTCTCTGTTTCTATTTCATGGAAATCGCACCAGACAAGGCATGATACCACTTGGTGTAAAAAGCTAAAAAGAAAACTACTTCAAGGTCAAAAACAAAGCAGCAAGTCTTCCCCCTTTGTCAGAAACTTCACTCATGGAATTTGAGGACTAAAGGACAAAAAAAAAAAAAAAAGAGTTACGAGGCGGCCGAAAGTAAACCCAAGTTAGTCACTTTCTACTCGCCTAAATGAACGATGTAATCTATTTTTGATGTCATGAAGAATATTCTCTACCCTCTCTTTTTCTGGCTTAACGGA
>OY744535.1:22459682-22477182 GCA_963556195.1 Sepiola atlantica
ATTAATATTTTTTATATTTATATCTTTATATAGTTTTAATATTTTACATTTTTTTATATTTATATTTTTTATATATATCTATATTTTTTATACTTTTTATATTTCGGTATTTTTTATATTTCGGTATTTTTTATATTCATATTTTTTATATTTATCTTATTTATATTTTTATATTTTATATTTTTTATATTTATATTTTTATATTTTTTATATTTCGGTATTTTTTTATATTTCGGTATTTTTTTCATATTTTGGTATTTGTTATGTTTTGGTATTTTATATATTGACATATTTTTTTATATTTCGGTATTTTTTATATTTCGGTATTTTTTTATATTTCGGTATTTTTCAGGTTGGATAAATAATTTGTATTATTTGGATAATTAGACTACAATTCTCATCTTAGATTTTATTCTGACAATGTTTCGACCAATAATAACATCCAATCGTCTTCGGATAAATCTTGTCGAACTGAGTAATTTCAATGTCGAACTCGGGAATCTATACGAAAGTTTTAAGTAGACCCTTTATTTAATCTACGGGGGTTAGGGTTATGGTTAGGGTAAGGGTTAGGGTTAGGGTTAGGGTTAGGGGTAGGGTTAGGGATAGATCGTTCTGCCGTCATCAGCCATGACTGGGTAAAATGATTAGTAAGTAATTCCTTTTGTTTAAATTCTTAGTTAATATCGTTTATAGTTAAGATATAACCCCCAGAAGACTGTCACTTAAAACTGATTGTAACTTAACACCTTTATCCGTTGTGCCACGCCTCCACATGAACACGGAGTATTGAATTTTACACCCCCAGAAGACTGTCACTTAAAACTGATTGTAACTTAACACCTTTATCCGTTGCGCCACGGCTTCACATGAACACGGAGTATTGAATTTTACACCCCAACAAGACTGTCACTTAAAACTGATTATAACTTAACACCTTTATTCGTTGCGCCACTCGTAAAATTTTACACCTCTAGATGACTCTCGCTTAAAACTGATTGTAACTAGACACCTATATCCGTTGCTCCAAGTGTCCCAAATTAAATGCCACATGGACACGTGGTACAACGGATAAAAACATTTAGTGATAACTTCTAAGTGACAGTCAGAGATAATCGAAGGTTCGATCTTAAGACTTCTGCCCGATCATGGCTGATTGATCTAGAACAGTCTACCCCGATGATTAATTGAACGAGAACAGTCTACCCCCTAAGATTTATTTGTTCGAGAACAGTCTACCCCTATGATTTATTGATCGAGAACAGTCTACCACCGGGAATTAATTGAACGAGAACAGTCTACCCCCGAGGATTAATTGATCGAGAACAGTCTACTCCCGTGGAATAATTGAACGAGAACAGTCTACCCCCGATGATTAATTGATCGAGAACAGTCTACCACCGTGAATTAATTGATCGAGAACAGTCTACCCCCGATGATTAATTGATTGAGAGCAGTCTACCCTGATGATTAATTGATCGAGAACAGTCTACCCCCGATGATTAATTGATCGAGAACAGTCTACCCCCGTGGATTAATTGATCGAGAACAGTCTAGCACCGTGAATTAATTGATCGAGAACAGTCTACCCCCAGGGTTAATTGATCGAGAACAGTCTACCCCGATGATGAATTGATCGAGAACAGTCTACCCCCGTGGATACATTGATCGAGAACAGTCTACCCCCGTGGATTAATTGATCATGAACAGTCACTCCGATGATTAATTGATCGAGAACAGTCTACCCCCGTGGATTAATTGATCGAGAACAGTCTACCACCGTGAATTACTTGATCGAGAACAGTCTACTACCGTGAATTAATTGATCGAGAACAGTCTACCCCCGTGGATTAATTGATCGAGAACAGTCTACCCCCGTGGATTTATTGATCGAGAACAGTCTACCCCCGATGAGGAATTGATCGAGAACAGTCTACCCGAGTGGATTAATCGACCGAGAACAGTCTACCCCGATGATTAAATGATCGAGAACAGTCTACCCTCGTGGATTAATTGATCGAGAACAGTCTACCCTCGTGGATTAATTGATCGAGAACAGTCTACCCCCGATGATTAATTGATCGAGAACAGTCTACCACCGATGATTAATTGATCGAGAACAGTCTACCACCGATGATTAATTGATCGAGAACAGTCTACCCCCGATGATTAATTGATCGAGAACAGTCTACCCCCGTGGATTAATTGATCGATCACAGTCTACCCCCGAGGATTAATTGATCGAGAACAGTCTACCCCCGAGGATTAATTGATCGAGAACAGTCTACCCCCGATGATTAATTGATCGAGAACAGTCTACCCCCGTGGATTAATTGATCGAGAACAGTCTACCCCCGTGGATTAATTGATCGAGAACAGTCTACCACTGCGGATTAATTGATCGAGAACAGTCTACCCCCGATGATGAATTGATCGAGAACAGTCTACCCCCGTGGATTAATTGATCGAGAACAGTCTACCCCCGTGGATTAATTGATCGAGAAAAGTCTCCCCCCGATGATTAATTGATCAAGAACAGTCACCCCCGATGATTAATTGATCGAGAACAGTCTACCCCCGAGGATTAATTGATCGAGAACAGTCTACCACCGTGAATTACTTGATCGAGAACAGTCTACTACCGTGAATTAATTGATCGAGAACAGTCTACCCCCGTGGATTAATTGATCGAGAACAGTCTACCCCCGTGGATTTATTGATCGAGAACAGTCTACCCCCGATGAGGAATTGATCGAGAACAGTCTACCCGAGTGGATTAATCGACCGAGAACAGTCTACCCCGATGATTAAATGATCGAGAACAGTCTACCCTCGTGGATTAATTGATCGAGAACAGTCTACCCTCGTGGATTAATTGATCGAGAACAGTCTACCCCCGATGATCAATTGATCGAGAACAGTCTACCACCGATGATTAATTGATCGAGAACAGTCTACCCCCGATGATTAATTGATCGAGAACAGTCTACCCCCGTGGATTAATTGATCGAGAACAGTCTACCCACGATGATTAATTGATCGAGAACAGTCTACCACCGATGATTAATTGATCGAGAACAGTCTACCCCCGATGATTAATTGATCGAGAACAGTCTACCCCCGTGGATTAATTGATCGATCACAGTCTACCCCCGAGGATTAATTGATCGAGAACAGTCTACCCCCGAGGATTAATTGATCGAGAACAGTCTACCCCCGATGATTAATTGATCGAGAACAGTCTACCCCCGTGGATTAATTGATCGAGAACAGTCTACCCCCGTGGATTAATTGATCGAGAACAGTCTACCACTGCGGATTAATTGATCGAGAACAGTCTACCCCCGAGGATTAATTGATCGAGAACAGTCTACCACCGTGAATTAATTGATCGAGAACAGTCTACCCCGTGGATTTATTGATCGAGAACAGTCTACCCCCGATGAAAAATTGATCGAGAACAGTCTACCCCCGATGATTAATTGATCGAGAACAGTCTACCCCGATGATTAAATGATCGAGAACAGTCTACCCTCGTGGATTAATTGATCGATAACAGTCTACCCCCGATGATTAAATGATCGAGAACAGTCTACCCTCGTGGATTAATTGATCGATAACAGTCTACCCCCGATGATTAATTGATCGAGAACAGTCTACCCCCGATGATTAATTGATCGAGAACAGTCTACCCCCGTGGATTAATTGATCGAAAACAGTCTACCTCCGTGGATTAATTGATCGAGAACAGTCTACCTCCGTGGATGAATTGATCGAGAACAGTCTACCCCGATGATTAATTGATCGAGAACAGTCTACCCCCGTGGATTAATTGATTGAGAACAGTCTACCTCCGTGGATTAATTGATCGAGAACAGTCTACCCCCGATGATGAATTGATCGAGAACAGTCAACCCTGATGATTAATTGATCGAGAACAGTCTACCCCCGTGGATAAATTGATCGAGAACAGTCTACCCCCGTGGATAAATTGATCGAGAACAGTCTACCACTGCGGATTAATTGATCGAGAACAGTCTACCCCCGATGATTAATTGATCGAGAACAGTCAACCCCGATGATTAATTGATCGAGAACAGTCTACCCCCGTGGATTAATTGATCGAGAACAGTCTACCCCCGTGGATTAATTGATATAGAACAGTCTACCACTGCGGATTAATTGATCGAGAACAGTCTACCCCCGTAGATTAATTGATCGAGAACAGTCTACCCCCGATGATTAATTGATCGAGAACAGTCTACCCCCGATGATTAATTGATCGAGAACAGTCTACCCCCGTAGATTAATTGATCGATCACAGTCTACCCCCGATGATTAATTGATCGAGAACAGTCTACCCCCGAGGATTAATTGATCGAGAACAGTCTACCCCCGAGGATTAATTGATCGAGAACAGTCTACCCCCGTGGATTAATTGATCGAGAACAGTCTACCCCCGTGGATTAATTGATCGAGAACAGTCTACTACTGCGGATTAATTGATCGAGAACAGTCTACCCCCGAGGATTAATTGATCGAGAACAGTCTACTCCCGTGGATTAATTGATCGATCACAGTCTACCCCCGAGGATTAATTGATCGAGAACAGTCTACCCCCGAGGATTAATTGATCGAGAACAGTCTACCCCCGATGATTAATTAATCGAGAACTGTCTACCCCGATGATTAATTGATCGAGAACAGTCTACCCCCGATGATTAATTGATCGAGAACAGTCTACCCCCGATGATTAATTGATCGAGAACAGTCTACCCCCGTAGATTAATTGATCGAGAACAGTCTACCCCCGATGATTAATTGATCGAGAACAGTCTACCCCCGATGATTAATTGATCGAGAACAGTCTACCCCCGTAGATTAATTGATCGATCACAGTCTACCCCCGATGATTAATTGATCGAGAACAGTCTACCCCCGAGGATTAATTGATCGAGAACAGTCTACCCCCGATGAGTAATTGATCGAGAACAGTCTACTACTGCGGATTAATTGATCGAGAACAGTCTACCCCCGAGGATTAATTGATCGAGAACAGTCTACTCCCGTGGATTAATTGATCGACCACAGTCTACCCCCGAGGATTAATTGATCGAGAACAGTCTACTCCCGAGGATTAATTGATCGAGAACAGTCTACCCCCGATGATTAATTAATCGAGAACTGTCTACCCCGATGATTAATTGATCGAGAACAGTCTACCCCCGATGATTAATTGATCAGGAACAGTCTACCCCCGAAAATTTATTGATCGAAAACTGTCTACCCCCGAGGATTAATTGATCGAGAACAGTCTACCCCCGACGATTAATTGATCGAGAACAGTCTACCCCCGATGATTAATTGATCGACAGTCTACCCCCTGGGATTAATTGATCGAGAACAGTCTACAACTGCGGATTAATTGATCGAGAACCGTCTACCCCGATGATTAATTGATCGAGAACAGTCTAGCCCCGATGATTAATTGATCGAGAACAGTCTACCCCCGTGAATTAATTGATCGAAAACTGTCAACCCCCGAGGATTAATTGATCGAGAACAGTCTACCCCCGAGGATTAATTGATCGAGAACAGTCAACCCCGATGATTAATTGATCGAGAACAGTTTACCCCCGTGGATTAATTGATCGATCACAGTCTACTCCCGAGGATTAATTGATCGAGAACAGTCTACCCCGATGATTAATTGATCGAGAACAGTCTACACCCGATGATTAATTGATCGAAAACAGTCTACCCCCGTGAATTAATTGATCGAAAACTGTCTTACCCCGAGGATTAATTGATCGAGAACAGTCTACCACCGACGATTAATTGATCGAGAACAGTCTACCCCCGATGATTAATTGATCGAGAACAGTCTACCCCCGATGATTAATTGATCGAGAACAGTCTACCCCCGATGATTAATTGATCGAAAACTGTCTACACCCGTGGATTAATTGATCGAGAACAGTTAACCCCCGTGAATTAATTGATCGAGAACAGTCTACCCCGATGATTAATTGATCGAGAACAGTCTACCCCCGATGATTAATTGATCGAGAAGAGTCTACCCCCCGTGGATTAATTGATCGAGAACAGTCTAAACCCGTGGATTAATTGATCGAGAACAGTCTACTCCCGATGATTAATTGATCGAGAACAGTCTACCCCCGATGATTAATTGATCGATAACAGTCTACCACCGTGAATTAATTGATCGAGAACAGTCTACCCCCGTGGATTAATTGATCGAGAACAGCCTAACCCGTGGATTAATTGATCGAGAGCAGTCTACCCCCGATGATTAATTGATCGAGAACAGTCTACCCCCGTGGATTAATTGATCGAACACAGTCTACCCCCGAGGATTAATTGATCGAGAACAGTCTACCCCCGTGGATTAATTGATCGAGAACAGTCTACCCCCGTTGATTAATTGATCGAGAACAGTCTACCACCGTGAATTAATTGATCAAAAACTGTCTACCCCCGAAGATTAATTGATCGAGAACAGTCTACCCCCGAGGATTAATTGATCGAGAACAGTCAACCCCGATAATTAATTGATCGAGAACAGTCTACCCCCGTGGATGAATTGATCGATCACAGTCTACCCCCGAGGATTAATTGATCGAGAACAGTCTACCCCCGAGGAATAATTGATCGAGAACAGTCTACCCCCGATGATTAATTGATCGAGAACAGTCTTCCCCGTGGATTAATTGATCGAGAACAGTCTACCACTGCGGATTAATTGATCGAGAACAGTCTACCTCGATGATTAATTGATCGAGAACAGTCTACCCCCGATGATTAATTGATCGAGAACAGTCTACCCGCGTGAATTAATTGATAGAAAAAGTCTACCCCCGAGGATTAATTGATCGAGAACAGTCTACCCCAGACGATTAATTGATCGAGAACAGTCTACCCCCGATGATTAATTGATCGAGAACAGTCTACCCCCGTGGATTAATTGATCGAGAATAGTCTACCCCCGTGGATTAATTGATCGAGAATAGTCTACCCCCGAGGATTAATTGATCGAGAACAGTCTACCCCGATGATTAATTGACCGAGAACAGTCTATCCCGTTGATTAATTGATCGAGAACAGTCTACCCCGAGGATTAATTGATCGAGAACAGTCTACCCCCGTGGATTAATTGATCGAGAACAGTCTACCCCCGTGGATTAATTGATCGAGAACAGTCTACTCCCGTGGATTAATTGATCGAGAACTGTCTACCCCCGAGGATTAATTGATCGAGAACAGTCTACCCCGATGATTAATTGATCAGGAACAGTCTACCCCGATGATTAATTGATCGAGAACAGTCTACCCCGATGATTAATTGATCAGGAACAGTCTACCCCCGATAATTAATTGATCGAGAACAGTCTACCCCCGTGGATTAATTGATCGAGAACAGTCTAAACCCGTGGATTAATTGATCGAGAACAGTCTACCCCGATGATTAATTGATCGAGAACAGTCTACCCCCGATGATTAATTGATCGAGAACAGTCTACCCCGATGATTAATTGATCGAGAACAGTCTACTCCCGTGAATTAATTGATCGAGAACAGTCTACCCCGAGGATTAATTGATCGAGAACAGTCTACCCCCGTGGATTAATTGATCGAGAACAGTCTAAACCCGTGGATTAATTGATCGAGAACAGTCTACCCCCGATAATTAATTGATCGAGAACAGTCTACCTTCGTGGATTAATTGATCGAGAACAGTCTACCCCCGTGGATTAATTGATCGAGAACAGTCTACCCCCGTGGATTAATTGATCGAAAACTGTTTTCCCCCGAGGATTAATTGATCGAGAACAGTCTACCTCCGATGATTAATTGATCGAGAACAGTCTATCCCGTGGATTAATTGATCGAGAACAGTCTTCCCCGATGATTAATTGATCGAGAACAGTCGATCCCGTGGATTAATTGATCGAGAACAGTCTACCCCCGATGATTAATTGATCGAGAACAGTCTACCTCCGTGGATTAATTGATCGAGAACAGTCTACCCCCGTGGATTAATTGATCGAGAACAGTCTACCCCCGAGGATAATTGATCGAGAACAGTCTACCCCCGTGGATTAATTGATCGAGAACAGTCTAACCCCGTGGATTAATTGATCGAGAACAGTCTAAACCCGTGGATTAATTGATCGAGAACAGTCTACCCCCGAGGATTAATTGATCGAGAACAGTCAACCTCGATGATTAATTGATCGAATACAGTCTACCCCCGATGATTAATTGATCGAGAACAGTCTACCCCCGTGGATTAATTGATCGAGAACAGTCTACCCCCGTGGATTAATTGATCGAGAACAGTCTACCACTGCGGATTAATTGATCGAGAACAGTCTACCCCGATGATTAATTGATCGAGAACAGTCTACCCCGATGATTAATTGATCGAGAACAGTCTACCCCCGTGAATTAATTGATCGAAAACTGTCTACCCTCGAGGATTAATTGATCGAGAACAGTCTACCCCGATGATTAATTGATCGAGAACAGTCTACTCCCGTGGATTAATTGATCGAGAACAGTCTACCCCGAGGATTAATTGATCGAGAACAGTCTAAACCCGTAGATTAATTGATCGAGAACAGTCAAAATCCGTTGATTAAATGATCGAGAACAGTCTACCCCCGATAATTAATTGATCGAGAACAGTCTACCTCCGTGGATTAATTGATCGAGAACAGTCTACCCCCGTGGATTAATTGATCGAGAACAGTCTACCCCCGTGGATTAATTGATCGAAAACTGTTTACCCCTGAGGATTAATTGATCGAGAACAGTCTACCCCGATGATTAATTGATCGAGAAAAGTCTATGCCGTGGATTAATTGATCGAGAACAGTCTACCCCCGTGGATTAATTGATCGAGAACAGTCTACCCCGATGATTAATTGATCGAGAACAGTCTACCCCCGATGATTAATTGATCGAGAACAGTCTACCCCCGAGGATTAATTGATCGAGAACAGTCTACCCCCGATGATTAATTGATCGAGAACAGTCTACCCCCGATGATTAATTGATCGAGAACAGTCTACCCCCGTGGATTAATTGATCGAGAACAGTCTACCCCCGATGGTTTAATTGATCGAGAACAGTCTACCCCCGATGATAAATTGATCGAGAACAGTCTATCACCGTGTATTAATTGATCGAGAACAGTCTGCCCCCGATGATTAATTGATCGAGAACAGTCTGCCCCCGATGGTTTAATTGATCGAGAACAGTCTACCCCCGATGATTAATTGATCGAGAACAGTCTACCCCCGTGGATTAATTGATCGAGAACAGTCTAACCCCGTGGATTAATTGATCGAGAACAGTCTAAACCCGTGGATTAATTGATCGAGAACAGTCTACCCCCGTGGATTAATTGATCGAGAACAGTCTACCACTGCGGATTAATTGATCGAGAACAGTCTACCCTCGTGGATTAATTGATCGAGAACAGTCTACCCTGATGATTAATTGATCGAGAACAGTCTACTCCCGATGATTAATTAATCGAGAACAGTCTACCCCCGTGGATTAATTGATCGAGAACAGTCTACCCCCGATGATTAATTGATCGAGAACTGTCTAACCCCGATGATTAATTGATCGAGAACAGTCTACCCCCGAGGATTAATTGATCGAGAACAGTCTACCCCCGATGATTAATTGATCGAGAACAGTCTACCCCCGTGGATTAATTGATCGAGAACAGTCTACACCCGTGAATTAATTGATCGAAAACTGTCTACCCCCGAGGATTAATTTATCGAGAACAGTCTACACCGATGATAAATTGATCGAGAACAGTCTACGTCTGTGGATTAATTGATCGAGAACAGTCTACCCCCGTGGATTAATTGATCGAGAACAGTCTACCCCCGTGGATTAATTGATCGAGAACAGTCTACCCCCGTGGATTAATTGATCGAAAACTGTCTACCCCCGAGGATTAATTGATCGAGAACAGTCTACCCCCGAGTATTAATTGATCGAGAACAGTCTACCCCCGTGTATTAATTGATCGAGAACAGTCTACCCCGATGATTAATTGATGGAGAACAGTCTACCCACGATGATTTATTGATCGAGCACAGTCTACCCCCGTGAATTAATTATCGAGAACAGTCTAAACCCGTGGATTAATTGATCGAGAACAGTCTACCCCCGATGATTAATTGATCGAGAACAGTCTACCACCGATGATTAATTGATCGAGAACAGTCTACTCCTGTGGATTAATTGATCGAGAACAGTCTACCACCGAGGATTAATTGATCGAGAACAGTTTACCCCCGATGATGAATTGATCGAGAACAGTTTACCCCCGATGATTAATTGATCGAGAACAGTTTACCCCCGATGATGAATTGATCGAGAACAGTCTACCCCGATGATTAATTGATCGAGCACAGTCTACCCCCGTGGATTAATTGATCGAGAACAGGCTAACCCCCGTGGATTAATTGATCGAAAACTGTCTACCCCCGAGGATTAATTGATCGAGAACAGTCTACCATCGAGGATTAATTGATCGAGAACAGTCTATCCCCGTGGATTAATTGATCGAGAACAGTCTACCCCGATGATTAATTGATCGAGAACAGTCTACCCCTGAGGATTAATTGATCGAGAACAGTCTGCCCCCGATAATTAATTGATCGAGAACAGTCTATACCCGAGGATTAATTGATCGAGAACAGTCTACCCCCGTGGATTAATTGATCGAGAACAGTCTACCCCCGTGGATTAATTGATCGAAAACTGTTTACCCCCGAGGATTAATTGATCGAGAACAGTCTACCCCGATGATTAATTGATCGAGAACAGTCTACACCCGTGGATTAATTGATCAACAACAGTCTACCCCCGAGGATTAATTGATCGATCACAGTCTACCCCCGATGATTAATTGATCGAGAACAGTCTACCCCCGTGGATTTATTGATCGAGAACAGTCTACCCCCGTGGATTAATTGATCGAGAACAGTCTAAACCCGTGGATTTATTGATCGAGAACAGTCTACCCCCGAGGATTAATTGATCGAGAACAGTCTGCCCCCGATAATTAATTGATCGAGAACAGTCTATACCCGAGGATTAATTGATCGAGAACAGTCTACCCCCGTGGATTAATTGATCGAGAACAGTCTACCCCCGTGGATTAATTGATCGAAAACTGTTTACCCCCGAGGATTAATTGATCGAGAACAGTCTACCCCGATGATTAATTGATCGAGAACAGTCGATCCCGTGGATTAATTGATCGAGAACAGTCCACCCCCGTGGATTAATTGATCGAGAACAGTCTACCCCCGTTGATTAATTGATCGAGAACAGTCTACCCCCGTGGATTAATTGATCGAGAACAGTCTACCCCCGAGGATTAATTGATCGATAACAGTCTACCCCCGAGGATTAATTGATTTATAACAGTCTACCCGGGATTTTACCTCTACCTATTTTAAAATAGAGATTAAAACAATATTATCGGAAGAACAGGTAATCATAGTATATATATTATGGAAATCGCTTCAGACTAGGCATTGATGTAAGGAGCTAACAAGAACAAATACGATGATTGTAAAGACAGGAGATGGCTATTGACCTCAGTCTGTAAAAGACCAATATTGTAGGTAGAAGGAAAACAGTCAGCAGGAAAAGAGTTCCACAAGCCTGCGGTTCTTGGAAAGAAGCTACTTGAATAGGAAGGTGTATTACAATGAAGTATCAAAACAGCGATTTGATGGAGACCACGAGTCGAACGAGCTAGAACCAAAGAAGCAGGGAATAGATCACATAATTCTGAAGAACACAGGCCATTAAAGTATATATAGAAAAGACTGAGACTAGCAACATTAGGTCTGAGAGATAGGGTGTAGAGAAGAAGAAACGGTAGGGTCAATCAAATTACAGATACGTTTCTGCACCTTATCAAGAACCCTCAGCCCAAATATGCCAACAGTACTCCACACATGGCCTTATTGAGGATTTGTATAGATAGAGAATAGCCTCAGATGTGAGAAAGTGTTTGGAACGAGAGAGAATCGACTATATGAGAAGCAGAAATAGCAATGGATCTAATGTATCAACTCCAAGGAAGAGTTGGTGAGAGAGAGAGACCAATAAGTTTTAGAGTCAATTTCTCTTCAAGAGCAGAGCCATCCATGAGAATCTCAGGAAGAAAAGGGACACGCCTACGATTGAAAGATTAGAATAACATTATCGGAAGAACAGATAATTATAGTTTAATAAGAATGTGGTTAAATTAATGATTTAATGACCGACCGAGTAAAGAGGCTGAGTAGGCGGTGGGGGTATTGTCAGAGGTCAGATAGACTGGATTCGTCTTGTCGCTTTTCGTTGCATAGAACTTTCTGACCATGTGCGCGCATCTGTAGCAGTCATAAACACTGACGTTTGTTTCATTGCGAAGAGCAGCCCCTGTTAGGTGATTTTGTCATCCGAGGACCAATCAGCTCCCAGAGCGCATTAATTTCAACTGACCCGTTAATGACTACTCCCGACCCCTTGGTGTCAAGACAGCACACGCAGAGAGTTTCCTGGAACCAACGAAAAAGGACGCCCTCTATTTTCTTTCTCCTGACTCCGTCATCGACGCCGAAAGCCACAACGAAGCTATCTTCACAAGAAAAAGCGGCAGCCGATGAACTTTCTTACATAATTCTTTTCTTCGTTCTGACACTATATTAACTCTCGGCAACCTACACCCAACGGTGTAGGCCACTCAAATAAATATATCGTGTTGTTTTTTCTTTCGTTTGACGTCCGTGCTGTTACAAACGTATTATAGGTATTTGTCTTACGGTCAATCCTAAGATAAGCTCCTATACATCCCCTATTGTTTTTATAAACAAGGCATATGTAAACTAAGTGTGATTGTAGATTATTGTAAGAACAAGTAATTATAGTTTTACTGACAAGACCCAGTGAAATTCCACGGTGTGTTTGCGTGTCTCCCCTCTCTCTCTCTCTCTCTCTCTCTCTCTCTCTCTCTCTCTCTCTATATATATATATATATATATATATATATATATATATATATATACAGGGTGGCGCAAAAGTCACGCATTAGTTTTAATCAGTAGCAACTTTCACATTTAATCAAATTTTCTCCTTAATTTTTCAGAATATTACAGATATAAACATTGATAATTTATCATGGAAAAATATAGCACTGAACAACGAACCAAAATGATTGAAATTTACTTCGGAAACCATCGTTCAATAACCTTAACCCAAAGAGCCTATCGTCGGCATTATAATGTCAGACAATCTCCCAGTCAGACCACAATTGATCGTCTTGTGGTCCGATTTCGGCAGCAGGGTTCAGTCAGTGATCTTCCACGATCTGGCAGACCAAGTTCAGTACGGACAGCAGAAAATGTAGCACTCGTTGAGGATAGCATTGCTGAAAATCCAGACACCTTTACTCGAAGACGAACCACTCAGATTGGGATGTCCAGAAGGTCGCTTCAAAGAATTTTGCGTGAATTGCATCTGTTTCCATACACAATTCAATTGGTACAGGCATTACAACCCACAGATTTGCAATCACGCGTAGCTTATGCTGTTCACATTCAGCAATTAGCCAGAGAACAAAATAAGTTCATCCATAAGCTGATAATGAGCGACGAACCCCATTTTCATCTGAACGGGTTCGTAAATAAGCAAAACTGCAGAATATGGGCCATTAAAAATCCAAGAACTGTTCATCAGCGTGAATTACATCCACTAAAATGTACCGTATGGTCCATATTTCTTTGAAGACGAAGAAGGTGTCGCGGTGACGATAACTTCACAGCGATATCAACAAATGATTGAATTTTTTTTAAGGCCAGCTGTTCAGGACAACCCAGAAATGTGGTTCCAACAAGATGGAGATACTGCCCACACTGCCCGACAAAGTATGGCGCTCTTAAGGGGATTGTTTGGCGAGCGCTTAATTAGCAGAGTTTCTGATTTTAACTGGCCTTCACGTTCACCGGATTTAACAGCCCCTGACCTTTCCCTTTGGGGTTATCTTAAGGAAAGAGTATATGTGAACAAGCCTACAACGATTCAAGAGCTTAAAATATCAGACATGAAATCCAAGAACTAGAGCCAGTTATTCTAAGAACTGGAATGGAAAATGCCCTAACTAGAGCCCGTCTTTGTGAGGCCGAAAATGGTGCCCATTTAAAGGATATTATTTTTGAAACCTACTGCAACAAAATTACCAAGTAAATGTATTATTTATCAGAAAAGCCTAGTGAACCACTTGAAATGTTGTAGTTTCTACCACCTAAACAAACCAATGCGCTACTTTTGCACCACCCTGTATATATATATATATATATATATATATATATATATATATATATATATATATGGGAAAATGAAAAAGGAAAACCAAAAAATGGATGTTTTTTATGTGTACATCAACGTTTCGTCTTTATTTATAAGACTTCATCAGGATGATAATATAGAGAAAAAATGTCATGCAAGTACAGATACATGTAGGGTAGACATATTGGGAGGAAAAATAAAATGAAATAATGGCCACTACTGGGTGGACGTCCGTACTTGTTGGAGAATAAAAATGAATGTTGAAGAAAATGAGTGGGGAAAAATGGAAGGATGGGGTGAGCAAGGACTACTGTGGCTGGTGGTAAGAGAAAGAGGTGGGGGATGAGCAGGGGTAAAGTGGATGGCAGAGAGGGAGTGGAGGAAGAGGGGGAGGGAGGTGTTTGACCAGATGGCTGCGATCAAGATTGAAGGGGAAAAGTAAGTTGGAATGTTTGTGAATGGGGGGTGTATGCAGGGAAAGGAGGATGGGTAGAGAGGGAGGGGGGCTGTGATTTTGGTGGATGGGCGAAAGTTATGGTCTTAGAGAGCGTTTTGAGAAAATGAGGGAATTTAAGAAGGGGTATGGGAGAAAATAGTTGAGAAGGTGAGATGGAGGATTTGTTGTGATAGGGTGTGAAATATTTGAAATATTTGAAATATTTGGAAAATGATAGCAATGAGTGAGGGATTGGAGGGGTGGAGGAGGGCGGTCATTGCTATCATTTTCCATGAAGTCTTATAAATAAAGACGAAACGTTGATGTACACATAAAAAACATCCATTCTTTGGTTTTCCTTTTTCATTTTCCCATCACGTCGGATTACCTTCATCCTTCTCTTCCCATATATATATATATATATATATATATATATATATATATATATATATATATATATATATATATATATATATATTACCAGGTTGCCCGGGCAAAAACTGCGTCATCCGCTGTCTCGCCAGCTAATCCCGCTCCTCATACCGGTCACCCCCTCTCACTCGCTTCACTGTTTTCACGCTCGCCCCTCACCCCCACCCAATCTGCCCCTCTGCTTCTCGTTGCTCGGGGCAAAATAAGTATTAACTCTGCCCCACTTCGATGTATATCAAGGTCACCGTTAAATATATATATATCTTCGGCTATCGAGCGATCCCATCTTCTTAAAAAGGGGTGCCAGAGTGTGACACAGGTAGGTAGACGCCAGCGTATTAGTATATAGATAAGAATGTGGTTCAGTCAATAATTTGATGACCAAACGATAGTGTATAATTTTACTTTCAAAATTCTATTTAAAAAAAAGATAAAAGAAATAAGCTTCATAGGTTAAAAGCCTCCCGAGCAACACCGGGTAAGCACAGCTAGTTCGGGAATAAAAACGAGGTACTTCTGCCCAATTCAGATATTCAATATCGTCAGCATTATGGTTATTAAATCGAAGAACGACTATCAGATTATGCCATAAATAGTCACCATTTTCTTGCCTCCCATGAAGCCACTTGATGTAAGGAGCTATAAAAATTATCACTCCAAGATCAAAAACAAGCCAACGATGATGTCAGATGGATAGATTCCGATTCAGAAAACAGCAATTCTTCCCCCTTTGTCATAAACGTCGCTCATAGAATGTGGGGACTAACGGGCAAAATAAAGGAAGCGAGTGTTACGAGGCTGCCGAAAGTTAACCCAAATTAGTCACTTTCTACTCTCCTAAATTAGACACAAGATCGAGTTTTTATGTAAGGAAAATCCAGCTCCCTAAATAGGAAACAAAAATTGTTTCAGTCAGTCTAGAAGGATTTCTCCTCCGCTGACCGAGGACAGAACAGATGAAGAGCAGTATCAGAGCTAACTCCACATCTCGATCCTAGCCAAACGCAAGACGCCAGGAATTAAATAGTCAATAACAAAACAAAAAAAAACTTGTTTAATGGATAGAAACTTCGACCACAAGGTTGATCCATCGTCACAGATCGACGTGTTTCATATGTATCAATGAGGGGACTAATCCATCTCCAGGATAGCGTTAACAACCCATTCTTGAACAGCCCCTCCCTCTTAATAATCAAATTGTCTGTTTGTGCGGCGTGCCACTGTCACGTTGCGAATTACTGCTCCAATTGTTCAGACATTAAGCCATGATATAGGGATCGCCTTGTTTTTTTTTGTTAACGTATCATGATCGCTTTTGTGACAAATACCTGTCCGTAATGTTTACGTGAAGCGATTTAAACAACAGGTGATTGTCCATGTGTTGTGAGGCAATTAATCATTCTCACCTGCCCGCGACACAAAGCAAGACCTTCCCCAGTCGTCAGATTCTGTGAGTCAAAGTTTCATTTGAACGGCGTTATACGCGTGTTATCTTTTCTGTTTAGGAAGAGAGAAACAAAGAAGTGTGGAGAGAGAGAGAGAGAGAGAGAGACATACAGACAGAAAGAGAGAGAGATATATAGAGAGAGATATAGAGATAAATAGAGAGAGAGAGAGACAAAGAGAGATAGAGAGAGACAGATAAACAGACAGACAGAAAGAAAGAGACTGAAAGAGAGAAATAGAGAGAGAGAGAAAGAGAGAAACAAAGAGAGAGAGACAGAGAGAGAGAGACAGAGAGAGAGAGAGACAGAAAGACAGACAGAAAGAGAGAGACAGAGAGAGAGAGAGATAGAGAGAGGAGGGGAAAGAGAGAGAGAAAGAAAAAGAGAGACACAGAGAGAGAGATAGAGAGAGAGACAGACAGACAGAAAGAGAGAGAGACAGATATATATATATATATATAGAGAGAGAGAGAGATAGAGAAAGAGAGAGAGAGAAAGAAAGAGAGAAACAAAGATAGATATTGAGACAGACATACAGAAAGAGAGAGAGAGAGAAAGAGAGAGAGAAAGAGAGAGAGAGAAAGATAGATAGATAGATAGATAGATAGAGAAAGATAGATAGATAGATAGATAGATAGAGAGAGAGAGAGAGAGTTTGACAGGTGAATGGTTTTAAAGGTAACCCAATTCTAGTTATTGTTTAAATATGGTAATTTTCATTGCTCTACGCTGAGTGAAGGAAGGGGTAAAAGATCGCAGAATACGTGATTAAGAAGATCCAAGAACTCGA
>OY744535.1:22484682-22502182 GCA_963556195.1 Sepiola atlantica
TCTGGAGATGACAGGCAAAATGGATAGACAACAGTTGTTCCCTATTTGCGGCAAATTGTTGAGGCAACACCAGTTGCTGCGTGGCTGCAACTGGTGCCAAGTTCGCGAAAAGAAGAGCGAGTGGTGTAGACTGGGAGGGCAGGGTTGTATATTACGATTAATTAATAACGTGTCTACTTTTCTTTCAAGTTTTAAATTCGCATTGACCGTAATCATATTGCTTTTGCATCTGTACAAAGTAATTTCAAGTCATATATATATATATATATATATATATATATATATATATATATATATATATATATATATATATATATATATATATAACTTTCTATGTTCATTTGACGTTACCAGCCTATTCACTAATGTACCTTTGGATGAAACCATTGAAATATGTGCTGACATGCTTTATCGTAGCACATTAACCCCTCCAACCTTCCAGAAAGCACTTTTCTGGAACTCATGGGGCTGGCTACTAAGTCGGTCAGTTTCAGTTTTAACAATATAATGTATCAGCAGATTAATGGGGTGGCGATGGGTTGTCATTTGGGTGCTATCCTAGCGAATATTTTCCAAGGTTTTCAGGAATCCTTGCTGTTTTCTCGGGTTACTAGACCCTTTCGTTATTGGCGTCACGTGGACGATACTTTTACCATTTTTGAGTCCCGTAACGAGGCAAGTGATTTTTTCCTGAAATTGAATACGCTCCACCCAGCACTACAGTTCACCATGGAAGAGGAGAGGAATGACTCTTTACCATTTCTGGACGTTCTAGTGGAAAGGACGGGGAACAAATTCACTACAACTATATATAGGAAACCGACGTGTATATTAGTTGGGATTCTTTTGCCCCCATGAGTAGAAAGATTAGTTTGGTCAAAACACTTGTTCACCGCGCACTGGTGATTTGCACTGATAGAAAACTTGCGGCTGAACTTAAAAAGATAACTGATATTCTTACTAACAATGGTTTCCGTGAGGGTCTAATTTCCAAATGTATTGATCGAAAATTTGCGAAATTCAATGCCAATATTTTCTTTGGTCCACCCAAATGTCCCGTTTATTTGAAACTTCTTTTTATTGGTTCTATCAGTAAAGGTTTTTCGTATAAAATTTTATCGGTTGTATCTCGTTGTTTTTATGCAGTACAGCCCCGTGTGGTGTTTGGCACCAGAACTGCCTTTTCAGCCTTTCAGAAAGATGTACTTCCAACACTACAGAAAAGTTTGATTATATATAAATTCAAATGTCAGTGTGAAGCTGACTATGTTGGTCGTACTCTTCAACGCTTGGAAGCCAGAGTGGCTCAGCATATCCCTGCATATTTTCACAGATCACGTGTCGTAAAGAAGAGTATATCGACGGACGCATCTGGGTCTTTACAAAGAACATCCGGGCGTTTACAGAGCACATCCGGTCGCTCACAAGTCCACGAGTCATCCATTGGACAGCACTGGTATGATAATAAAAAGTGCGGTGAGGCGTACTCCGATGGATGTTTTTGCATTGTACACAAGGCCCGTTCCAAACACCATCTCAAGGTGTTGGTGGCAGTGAGTGTTACAATATGAAAACCATCGCTCTGTAGGCAAAAAGAGTTGTCTCACAAATTTGACTTATTTAGAGACTTCTAAAACGGGGAAAAAAAACTTTGCCTATTATGTCCATATATCCCTTTTCGGTTTATAATGACGATATTCAATCTCCCTGGTTTTTTATTTATTTTTTTTTTCTCTCAACGTTACTCTTTTCCCCGCTTTTAAGCGATATTCGCCGACGTTTCCCTTGAAAATGTGTCGCTTGAAAGGCACCTTGGGATTTAGTCTGTTAATTTTAGTCGATCTTTTTTATTCTTTTGAAAAGTTTTTAATCGAATGTCTTCCGACGATTAAATATATTACTACAAATTTCCTCTCTTTTTTTTCTTGTGATATTGTCCTCGACTCGCTATGACTCTATTCATCCTATTTCTGTACCACAAAAAATTTGTTCATATATATATATATATATATATATATATATATATATATATATATATATATATATATATATATATATTCAAACCGTCACCCAAAAGCCCCCTTTTCCGTGTGTTTTGGAGATGAACAATAACATCGGGGTCGATGTGCTCAAATTGGCCATTTAATTCAATTTGTGAAATTCGAGAAAAAACGTAACCAAAATGTGTTCTCGGGCGCGAAACCGTTTGCCGGCTGAATGAAATTTCCATTTCCTTAGGCAATAATTGAATTTCTTGCGATGTGTCAAAGACAACCGTGAAAAACGAAAACAAACCGCAAACAAAAACAGAAAAGAAAAAAAAAGAAGACGGCGCCATTATTAAAATTGTTGTTCTTTTGTTGCAAACCGACTAAGATTGAAGCATACGTGTTAACGAGTTGCACAGTAGTAACACGAGCTTCGCACTGATTCTCCGCCGATTCTTCGACGAGATCTGTAATAACCCACAATTCCAGATTATACCATAGTTGCGGACTTGCATTGCTGGGGCCCTGGATGTTGAATTATTGCCAAAGCCCGGCAACCTAATATATTTTCAGGCTGTTACCCGAGTAAAATATTACGTTATTACAAATCGAGATGTTTGCACGTTACAACGAATTTATCAATGAAAATCAGTGGAGACTTGTTGTCACTGGCACTCCACGTGTTATTGTCAGTGAGCAATCACTGATAATGGCTTGCGTGAACACTCTTAGTGAATACAACAATTATGACGATACTAATGTCTTTGTTACGAAAGTAAGTTATACAAATATAAGTTATCAATTGGAATAAAGATTTGGATCAAATTTGGAATTTACAGTTTATAATTTAGGGAGTCTGTAATAATTTTTTATTTTAGCCATCCCAAACAAATAACATTGCTACTAAGACCTAATAAGCTACTGCGAATTATAGGCCAGCTTTATAGGGGTATTATAAGTTATGGACTGTGCAGTGAGATGTTTGTTCACATTACATTTTAATTTCTGCATGTTGGTACAGTCGGGGAAACAGGGAACAGGAAGTGAAACCTAAAGGCAAATAGATCGAGGTAAAAAGCCATTAGAGTAGAAAGCTTTCCTGGGCGTCTACGGTGAAGAGGTGGGATTTTGCTGATTGTCGGGGTTGTCGGGAGTATTTACGTCGAGGAGGCACAAGTGAAGCAAGTTCACATTGAAGTACATGTATGACAAACACAGGGATGTAACATTGCTGATTTGAGACAGGGGGCTGGAGCTGGGTAGACAGTTCGAGACTTATAGATTAGAGGCTTATTTTTAGACCCTGTGTAATAATTAAAATAAACATTTGTCGTTTGTTGTGAATATGTGAATGTATAAAGATATTTATATAAGTACGGTGAGCGGATCGGAAAACGATAGCGAATGCACATTGATTTCGAAAAGCGAGGACGTCCTGTGCTTTGCTCGCTGTACATAAATGAAATTAGTTTTAGAGACAACAATAAAAGTAAGCAATGTAAAATTCTTTTTGTTCCAGTGTTTATATATATATATATATATATATATATATATATATATATATATATATATATATATATATATAGGCAGCATTTTCTCTTGCAGACAAGTATTGTTGAATATAAGAGACAACTCATGTCTAGATATCCTTTGGTAAATCCTTTCAATAGTCCGAATTAGAATCTTAGTTTCGGAGGGGGAATGTCCTTTGGGAGACTGTGTTTCCGACAACCAAGAAAAAAACATATACATAGGTTTAACTACCACGACTTTGTCGAGAAGATTGACGATGCATTTGTCTGATACTAGCGGCATAGCCCAACACTTAACTAACAATCACTCCTGACCCCGATCGGAATTCAGAAAACTCTTAGTAGAAAATACCAAAATCTTAGAATTAAGTACTAACAAACAAAAACTCCATATATTAGAAGCCCTATATATAAACCCCCCCCCAAACCCTAATTAATAGAGTTAACTTTAATATCAGTAATAATATTCTAAAATGTTTATAGCTCCAATATAGTTTTGTACTTAGTACATAATTCCCGCCAAAAAACTTCTATAAATACTAACACATGGTCTAGACCTGATTAACCTCATTCCCCCGAAGATTGACCCAGATGGGTCCGAAAGTACTTGGGAGACAAATGCAAATTATGGCAAATTCATTAGCCAATTCCCATCGAAAACTAAGATCCTGATTCGGACTATTGAAAGGATCTACCAAAGGATATCTAGACATGAGTTGTCTCTTATATTCAACAATATATATATATATATATATATATATATATATATATATATATATATATATATATACTTGTTTGTACCTGCTCCTTGATAGGTTGTTGGTACAGTACATGGGTATGTCAATTTCCATCTGTACCTAGTTTCTACCCCCTTTTATTGTTAATACGAAAATACGCTACTTTGCATGAGGGAGTAAGTAACTAAGATGAATATATTTTTTTATTGTTTTTATTAGCATAAAAGAATTCGAAATTATATTTCGAACTCCGATATTGACATCGTAAAACCTACAACCTTAGTAATGTGTACTCTTCCTATTCCTTTTTTGTAAAGAAAACACATGTTACTAATTGCGTACAAACAAGCAATCTCCAAAAACACCATTGCTTTTAACTCGTACTAATAACAACGGACGCTTCGATAAAATCACGAAGAAAGGACCCTAATAATTATATAAAAAGAGGTAACACCTTTACATTTGTTGTAAAACACTTCCGATCTCTGATGAAGTATATGTTATCCGAAAATGGGCCCGGAAAGAAAACACGAACTCGGGACTAAGTGAAACAATGTATATTGAAGAAAGTATAAATACATCATATAAATAGTATGGGTGAACATCTGTCTGACTGCCAGTATTAGACTGGGGTAGTTCAAGGTATTTAATGCCTTCCTACCGCAGGAATATGTGACACAAGGTCGGAAAGTTGGGGAAGAGTCAAGCCAGTGCCCCTAACGAAGGAGCACTCTGGCCTAGCGAAAATAGCCTGGGAAACCCCGTCGGCATTTCTCGGTCAGGGCGCCTTAGACAGTAAGCGATAAACTTACTCCAACCCAAAGAGGGGAGGCAAGGCCTGGGAGGGTGCATCTCCTAGGACAACCCAAGACGGTATACCTCGGACCGGTAGATAAAAGGCCACCGAAATGGCCCAGTTCCTGCAGGACTGATTGTTGAGAACGGATCCTCGACTGGTATTACCCCATCCCGACGTCCTCAGTCAACCTTAGTTAATGAGAAACTGGACAGGCTGGGGTTGGTTCCAAAGGCATGTGCTCCCGGAAGCGGAAGTTTGTAAGGTAGATACTATAGCAGCGATAAAATTCTACAACTGTCGACAGAAACGAAGTAAGTGACGATTTTCAGTTTTATATAATGTGAAATCTTGACTACATACGAGTACCCCCCCCCCCCAACAAAGATACTGGTTATGTGACACATAACCAAAGAGAGCAACGCCACGCATAACCATTTGTAATCACTTTACTAACTTTAATGTGTAAAACCACTTAGGAAAAACAAAGGAGGCTACGCCACTTATGGTTGGGTTTCTTTCGAAGGGGTTACAGTGTCACTATATATTCATCCCTTCCACCCAATCAATGCTATTTACATCGTTAGGCTCCACCACAAAAATAAGATCTTATAAAATTTAAAAAAAATAAACATAAAAGTTTATATGATGTTAAGATCAGGATGACATGTGGTTCACTTTTCAATCCCGGGCAATATCGGTTGTTCCTGCTAGTATATATTTAAATGCTATACTTTTAGATGAATGCAATCATAGCGTTAAAGCAAAACCAACCGCCCCACCGAATCAACAAAAAGTACAAAAGAAGAAAACAAAAAGCAATGATTTTTTTCAATAAAACGGGGAAAAAAGCGTAAACATAAAACCAGAAAGAAAAGCGCCGCCTAGCGGTATTTTTGGTTATGATTACATCTATTAACCGAATTCTTGTTATTTGAGACTTGTTAACGTCTTTTGATGATGTAAACTGCATAGATATATCTATATATAACGAAAATGTTCTCTGTATGTATGTATGTTTGCACGTATGTATGTATGTATGTATGTATGTATGTATGTATGTATGTGTGTGTATGTATGTATGTATGTATGTATGTATGTATGTATGTATGTATGTGTGTGTGTGTAAGATAATGAAGAGTTGCAAAAATGAATCGTGGACGAGTCCATTGTGGGTTGGAGGTCGAGAAAGAAAACGACTTGATAACTGTTAAAAAGGAGAAGGTACCGCAGTGGAAGCGAGACTTGAAAGGCGACGGTTTCAGAAACGCGAAGAGCCGGAGCGCTTGGTGATCCGAGTATCGAAGTACCGGAAGAATGGGAGTTTACCGATGTTTATGGCACCGATGAAGCTTTATTGGCTTTGAAGCAAGTTGGTACCGTGAAGGAATCCTCTGACTTGTATTTCATCAAACAAACAATTGGAAGGGCTTGTGGAACAATTGCTTCAGTTCACGCTCGGATAGACAATGCAGAGCAAATTACTTTTCAATCGGATGTATATATGAACCTGGTTATCTTGCTAGCTTGGCAAGCTGAGAGCAGGCTTAAAGCGTTCTTTTCGAATGATGGCGATGAAGAGACGCTCGCAGAGCCAAGTCAACTCACGATGGCACCCGTTGCGGCGCGACAATGATAGACCCAGGTGGTTGAGGAAGTCCCGCGTGGCGGAACTAATGGGGTTGTTAAAATACTACTGTTTTAATGATTTTAGATTTTTTAGATTTTTTTTAAAAAGTTGTTTTTGACGTATGTTCCAAAGAAGGGACGATATCCAATTTTTTTTAACAAGGACAGCCAATGTGCCACCTCACATACAGACATTTAATTCCAGCCAACGACATCGGTTTAGCTTCTATAACTTAAGACATTATGCGTTTAATGATAAGTAAAAAATAAAGAAAAACATGTCTATTTAAAGAATATGGTGTTTTACGCCAAAAGTTAAAATATCTTTTTAAATAAATGATGTTTTATTAAAAACAAACATGCATCGTTTGTTTGACTTTTAAATTCTAAGTTCTTAATATAGCCAACACTGTTTATTTTGTTGAATTTTTCTTGCTGTTATTTAAATAAAAATAAAGTATTTATTTTAGCCATTAACAACAAATAAACATGTCAACTATCAAAAGTAGGGTTCTTCGACTGAAATAGTACACTTTTAAATAAATGCATTTAAAAAAGTGACATTGATTCGAAGAATATTTTGGTGAAAATTATTTAGGACAAAGATCAAGTTGAATAAATGTCCGTTGTTTTCCATCGGTCTTTATCTTGAGTGAGAAGACGGAGAATATTCATTTCTTTTTTAAGTAAATGGCTACACTTAAAAAAATGCATTTCAAAACGTGATATTGATTTGAAGAATATTTTAGTGACAATTATTTGGAACAAAGATCAAGTTGAATAAATGTCCGTTGTTTTCCATCGGTCTTTATCTTAAGAAAGAAGACGGAGGATATTCATTTCTTTTTTTAAGTAAATGGCTACACTTTAAAATATGTAAATAAATAGACATATACGCTTTATTTATGTTGTGACCTTGAAGGGCCGATAATAAATAAGACAACACGGTGGTATATTAACTAGAATGTGTATTTACAGGAGTACAGAATTATATGCTATTGGAAGTCTGCTCTCAAACTGCTTCAAGACTTCGTCGTCATGTCAACGTCTGAAAGAGTCCATTTAGCTACGAATAGAATAGATCGCGTTCACACCAGAACACCTCCTATTTATTTATGGGGACAATACTTTTTCCTTTAGGGTTTTAAGTCCGTAATCTTACGTTCCCTTTTTTATATTTAATGACCCAATAACGGTTGATATGCCGTAAAATCTACCAATCAACCAACCAACCAACCAACCTATTTTGCTTTTGTTTGCGTGGAGTCCTTTTTAAATAATTGTTACTTTTTATTTTGCTAATTCGATTTTCAGATACGCCTTTTCTGTCTTCTTTTATTTTTGATGAGTCTATTTTCAAATAAATCGTTTGCATAATCTTTTTCTAGATAGAGATTTATAATTCGCATTATTTAAATTATCCGGACTACTATTCTCAGCTTGGTTGTTATTTTCAAGACTGGGAGAATGAGAGAAATCTACCCTCGCAGATTAAATAAAGGGTGACGTTCAAAATTCAGCACGAATTCCCGGAATTCTATTAGACAGTCCCTCGATTCGAAAAGATGCACCTACAGATGCGCAGAAATTACATCGGCCGAAACGTTGTGAATGCAACAACCAAGATGTGAATAGTAACCGAAATAATCCAAATAATACATAACATATCTTTTTCTTTATTTCAAATAAAAATATTTAATCTATAAGTCTACTTTCAAGTCCACTTTTTCATGGATATAAACGGCCATTAAATGCCCACTTTTTCATGGATACACACGGCTATTAAATGCCCACTTTTTTCATGGATACACACGGCTATTAAATGCCCACTTTTTTCATGTATGTAAACGGTCATCGAATGCCCACTTTTTTCATGTATGTAAACGGTCATCGAATGCCCTCATTTTTCATGGATATAAACGGTCATTAAATGCCCACTTTTTTCATGGATAATAACAACCATTAAATCCCATTTGTGTCATATACATGAAAGGCTATTAAATGCCGACTTTTTTCATGGATATAAACGACTATTCAATGCCTGACTATTTTACCGGATATAAACGGCCATATAATGCTTATATTTTCATGAATATAAACGGCTATTAAATGCCCACTTTTTCATTGATATAATCAGCTATGAAATCCCCATTATTTTCATGGATATAAACGGCCATTAAATGCCCACTTGTTCATGAATATAAACGACTATTTAATGGCCAACTTTTTTCACTGATATAACCGGCAATTAAATGGCCACTTTTTCAATTGATACAAACAGACATTACATGACCACTTTTTACATAGATATAAACGGCCATTAAGTACCTACTTTTTTCATTGATATAAAGGACTATTAAATGCCCGCTTTTTTCACGCATATAAACGGCAATTAAATTCTCGCTTTTTTCATGGATGTAAACCGTCATTACATGCCCACTTATTAAATGGATATAAACGGCTATAAAATGCCCACTTTTTAAATTGATATAGACGGCGATTAAATGCCCACTTTGTTCATAGACATAAACGGCCATTAAATGCCGACCTTTTTCATGGATATGTATAGCCATTAAATGCCGATTTTTTCATGGATACAAACAGCTATTAAATGCCTACTTTTTCAGGTATGTTCAAGGCCATTAAATGCCCACTTTTTTCACAATCATTAAATGCCCACTTTTTTCACTGATATAAACGGCCATAAAATGGCCACTTTTTCAATTGATACAACAGACATTAATTGCCCACTTTTTTAACGGATATAAACGGCTATTAAATGCCCACTTTTTTCAGGGATATAAACGGCCATTAAATGCCCACTGTTTTCAGGGATATAAACGGCCATTAAATGCCCACTGTTTTCAGGGATATAAACGGTCATTAAATGCCTATTTTTTTCATGGATATAAACGGCCATTAAATGACCACTTTTTACATGGATATAAACGGCCATTAAATGCCCACTTTTTACATGGATATAAACGGCCATTAAATGCCCACTTTTTACATGGATATAAACGGCCATTAAATGCCCACTTTTTTCAGGGATATAAACGGTCATTAAATGCCTATTTTTTTCATGGATATAAACGGCCATTAAATGACCACTTTTTACATGGATATAAACGGCCATTAAATGCCCACTTTTTTCAGGGATATAAACGGCCATTAAATGCCCACTGTTTTCAGGGATATAAACGGCCATTAAATGCCCACTGTTTTCAGGGATATAAACGGTCATTAAATGCCTATTTTTTTCATGGATATAAACGGCCATTAAATGACCACTTTTTACATGGATATAAACGGCCATTAAATGCCCACTGTTTTCATGGATATAAACGGTCATTAAATGCCTATTTTTTTCATGGATATAAACGGCCATTAAATGACCACTTTTTACATGGATATAAACGGCCATTAAATGCCCACTTTTTTCAGGGATATAAACGGCCATTAAATGCCCACTGTTTTCAGGGATATAAACGGCCATTAAATGCCTATTTTTTTCATGGATATAAACGGCCATTAAATGACCACTTTTTACATGGATATAAACGGCCATTAAATGCCCACTGTTTTCAGGGATATAAACGGTCATTAAATGCCTATTTTTTTCATGGATATAAACGGCCATTAAATGACCACTTTTTACATGGATATAAACGGCCATTAAATGCCCACTGTTTTCATGGATATAAACGGTCATTAAATGCTTATTTTTTTCATGGATATAAACGGCCATTAAATGACCACTTTTTACATGGATATAAACGGCCATTAAATGCCCACTGTTTTCATGGATATAAACGGTCATTAAATGCCTATTTTTTTCATGGATATAAACGGCCATTAAATGACCACTTTTTACATGGATATAAACGGCCATTAAATGCCCACTTTTTTCAGGGATATAAACGGCCATTAAATGCCCACTGTTTTCAGGGATATAAACGGCCATTAAATGCCTATTTTTTTCATGGATATAAACGGCCATTAAATGACCACTTTTTACATGGATATAAACGGCCATTAAATGCCCACTGTTTTCAGGGATATAAACGGTCATTAAATGCCTATTTTTTTCATGGATATAAACGGCCATTAAATGACCACTTTTTACATGGATATAAACGGCCATTAAATGCCCACTGTTTTCATGGATATAAACGGTCATTAAATGCTTATTTTTTTCATGGATATAAACGGCCATTAAATGACCACTTTTTACATGGATATAAACGGCCATTAAATGCCCACTGTTTTCATGGATATAAACGGTCATTAAATGCCTATTTTTTTCATGGATATAAACGGCCATTAAATGACCACTTTTTACATGGATATAAACGGCCATTAAATGCCCACTTTTTTCAGGGATATAAACGGCCATTAAATGCCCACTGTTTTCAGGGATATAAACGGCCATTAAATACCCACTTTTTTCATGGATATAAACGGCCATTAAATGACCACTTTTTACATGGATATAAACGGCCATTAAATGCCCAATTTTTTCATGGATATAAACGGCCATTAAATGCCCACTTTTTACATGGATATAAACGGCCATTAAATGCCCACTTTTCTCACGGCAATAAACGGCCATTAAATGCCCACTTTTTACATGGATATAAACGGCCATTAAATGCCCACTTTTTTCAGTGATATAAATGACTATTAAATGCCCACTTTTTCACGCATATAAACGGCCATTACATGCCCACTTTTTAATGGATGTAAACGACCATGAAATGCCCACTTTTCATGGATATAAACGGCCATTAAATGCCTACTTTTTTCACGCATATAAACGGCCATTAAATGTTCACTTTTTTCATGGATGTAAACGGCCATTACATGCCCACTTTTTTCATGGATATAAACGGCTATTCAATACCCACTTTTTTCATGAACATTAACGGCCATTAAATGGCCACTTTTTTCACGGACCTTAACGGCCATTAAATACCCACTTTTTTCATAAATATAAATAGTCAGTAAATGCCCACTTTTTATGGATATAAACGGATATTAAATACCTATATTTTTCACGAATATAAACGGCCAGTAAAAGACCAAGTTTTTCATAAATATAAACAGTCATTAAATGCCCACTTTTTTCACTGATATAAACGGTCATTAAATGCCCACTGTTTTCACTGATATAAACGGCCATTAAAAGCCCACGTTTTTCATAAATATAAACAGTCATGAAATACCTACTTGTTTCACGGATATAAACAGCCATTAAATGTCCACCTTTCTCATGGATGTAAACGGCCATTAATAGCCTACTTTTTTACATTGATATAAACGGCCATTAAATGCCCACTTTTTACATGGATATAAACAGCCATTAAATGCCAACTTTTTTCATGGATATAAACGGCCATTAAATGCCTATTTTTTTCATGGATATAAACGGCCATTAAATGCCTATTTTTTCATGGATATAAACGGCCATTAAATGCCTATTTTTTTCATGGATATAAACGGCCATTAAATGCCTATTTTTTTCATGGATGTAAACGGCCATTAAATGCCCACTTTTCTCATGGATATAAACAGCCATTAAATGTCCACTTTTTCATTGATATAAACGGCCATTAATTGCTCACTTTCTCTATACAAGTTTTCATTTCGTCTGATGAATTAATGTACTAAGTTTCATGGGTGAATTTCTACCAGGTTTTTTAATCACCGTTCAATTATCTTGACGTGATTAGGTCATTTCTTTCTGATCGAGGCCTACAAGTAACACTTAGCGGTGTCTCATTATCCTCTTTCCCTACCAAGGCTGGTGTTCTTCAAGGCGCTATTCTAGATCCAACACTGCTTCTTCTATATATCAATGCTCTTGCATTGAATATGATTCAGAAGATGAACATCGATGCTGATGATACCACTCTCTATTCTGGGGATTTCTTCTCGCCCATCTCCAAGGCCGTGCAAACCTTTGTTTTCAAGCATGTCGTGAAACTCTCTTGAGAATGCACATAAGTCAAGAAGTTTGGAAAGTGAAGTAACGAACTGGTATCCTAAACAGTTTATTTTGATTCAAAACAAAAAAAACTACACGTTTTCCATTTTTAAATACACTCTCTCCTCAAGTCGAAATAAACTTTCCCATCGTTCTCTGCCTCACTTATATGCACTCCTGGAAGGATTTTTCTGAAATTCCCATAATCTCTATCGTATCCAACCTTATTAATTTTTCCACGACTGTTAATGATCTCCTTTAGCTTGACAAAAAAGTCACACGGAACAAGATTAGGTGAATAAGGAGGTTGTTCCACGCTTTTGTGAAACTAGTACTTTAATAACTTAACTATGGATATGTTTTCCTTAAGTATGAGTCGCTTACTGCTATGGACAAAAATACAGAAGTTTTTTTAATGTATAGAATATTTCTTTTGCAAAACTCAATCATGTTCTGCAAAATCCCAAACAAAAAACAACAATTTTCCTTCCTCCCCTCTTATCTCCCTCTTTCCCCCTCTTTCTCCTCCCCTTTCATTCAACCAAACTCCATGAATGAACTTAAACATATAAAGAACTTGAAGCATAAAAACCTTCACCAAAATGACCGGATTCAGCATTAAATGAGCTGAAAAGGGTTGATATGTCGTTGAACAAATACAATCAACCGAACCAGCTAGTTAATACGTAACAGTAATGGTTCGCTTTGTTATCGCTACTCGCACTTGTTGATTTACTTTGGCCTTTTGGCTAAGATCAAAGTGTAGTATATGTTCCAATGGATACTGCACCCCATAGACTGGTATTGTCTTGGCCTTCGGGGCTTGATTTACGCCGGTCTATGGGTCTGTTCTGTGCAGTTCTAGGAGGATCACCCTTCCAGGCTTAGCCTCCCCTCTTTGGGGAGGAGTAAGTTTATTGCTTACTGCCTGAGGCGCCCCTACCGGGGAATGCCGACGGGGCTGCCCAGGCAATTTTTTAAACCCCACTTTCCCGACCTTGGGTCACATCTTACTTGTGGGAGTAAGATAAAAACTGGCCTTGTGCCTAACTCCTGGAGAGGAGTAAATCAATACTCGCACTTGTTGATAAATTTACACATTCCGTGACTACGGTTAACGATGTAGGGCTAGTTGTCATCCTTTGGCACGATGGCATCAAACAGCGCTTTTTTGACAGTATCCATCTTGGGCGGTTCTCTGTATATCTTGCGCCCCATCAGTCTGCCTTTCCCGTTCTGGCCAACTTCATTTTCCTCCCCCGCTTCTTCATCTTTTTATTTTTATTTTTTTATTTTTTTATTTATTTATTTATTTTTTAAAGGCATCTCTACAGTATCCCGAGCCGGAGAGCAGCGACACTTCTATTGCCCGGGCCGTTCTCCAGCATGCACCGCCCTGTGTGGTCCGGACGTGACGCGGGTGGTAGCCACGTGCAGGCTGTAAAGGCAGTTATGCGTCGCATAAACACCCCATAATGCAAAGCTCGTTTCTGGGGAAATAGAGGGAATTTAAGACCGAAAAGAATAAATCCGAAACGGAAGAAGTAAAAATCTTTATTCTACCAGAAAGAGAAAGAAAAAAGAAAAGAAAAGAAAATAAAGTTTTTAATAATAAAGTTCAGCCTCGTTTTGCTTATGACACCAGTTAAAATATGCGATGGAAAGAGATTTAAAAAAGAAAGAAAAAAAGATATCATCTTATATGAATTGGATTAAACCCCCTTTTTTTTCTGTGTGAGCGCGTAGGCGTGAACCACACACATACATGTACTCACAAACGCATACATAGATGGCCGACACTACGAAACACATATAAACCCATCCACACACACTGACATACATTTATACACATAGTATTGATTTACTCCTCTCCAGGAGTTAGGCACAAGGCCAGTTTTTATCTTACTCCCACAAGTAAGATGTGACTCGGGATGTGGGTCGGGAAAGTGGGGTTTAAAAATTGCCTGTGCAGCCCCGTCGGCATTCCCCGGTAGGGGCGCCTCTGGCAGTAAGCAATAAACTTACTCCTCCCCAAAGAGGGGAGGCGAAGCCTGGGAGGGTGGACCTCCTAGAACTGCACAGAACAGACCCATAGACCGGCGTAAATCAAGCCCCGAAGGCCAGGACAATACCAGTCTATGGGGTGCAGTATCCATCGGAACAGATACTACACTTTGATCTTAGCCAAAAGGCCAAGAAGAGGTATAAGTTTGTTTGTGACTAAATATCACTGTGTTTGTATCCACATGAGTGTATATGCGTATAAATTTAACTTTGTATATGTAAATACCAGAATCAGTACATGTGTAAGTGCGTGAGTAGATCTATGTGTGTGAGTGTCTGAGTGTGATTGAAAGCCAGTATGCTTGGATTGCACGGTGGATTAGTGGTTAACGACACGGACTGAGGCGGTGTGCCAGGTTCGAATCCAGTTCCACAGAAACATTTTCATCAAAACCTCCTGGAGAGGATATAAATAAAATTATTGTATGTTTGTACACGTGTGATTGGGGATGTACACATGAGTGAGTGCATGCATGTGTGAATATATATACGTGAATGTTAATACCTATATGCGTATGAATCCGTGTGTTCATAAGTACGTGGTACATGTGTGTGGCATTGTCAGCCGGTGTGTATGTTTCTGAGTTAATGTGTTTGTGCGTGAGTTGTGTGTTGCTATGCGGTTGTATACGCGTGTGTGAGAGCATATGTTGGTGTATGCCTAGGCTTCAGTGTGTAAGTGTGGGTGTGTGTGACTGAGTACGCGTATATATATATATATATATATATATATATATATATATATATATATATATATATATATAAATATATATATTAAAATAAACATAGTTTGAGTATCCGACAATTGTTTCAGAACCTCTTCGGATCCTGCTCAGGGATATACTCTCTGAAACAATTGTCAGATACTCAAACTATGTTTATTTTAATATAAAAAGCCCTAATACATATTGAGCACTTTTGAAAAGTACTGTTTTTTCTCATGTTAATATTTGAACTTTATATATATATCTATATATGCATGTGAGTATATATATATATATATATATATATATATATATATATATATATATACTCACATGCACACCCTTGCACACATATTCAAACACTAAAACTCAGGAACAGACACACTACCGCAGATATATTCGCACAATGAAACTGAGTCACATAAATACATACATACATACATACATACATACATACATACATACATACATACACGCACTCACAAACACGGACATACGTGGCTAACACTAAGAAACACATATTCACTCACACACACACACACACTAACACACAATCATACACACATGCCTGTGTATACATATGTCTGTCTTGGAGTATGCATGAGAGTTTGTATTTGTATGTGTTTATGTGATAGATCTGCATGCGAGAATCCGCGCACATGTTTTAAGCGGACGTGTTCGTGTGTGTGTGTAGTTGTTCCGGCGTACTTGATTGGGTGGGTATGTTTTAGCGAGCGTGCACGGGCGTGCATTCATGTGTTTATGTGTGTATGTGTGTGTGTGTGTGTGTGTGTGTGTACGTGCGTGCTATGGGAGGAAGCGTGATAAAAATATAAAAAAAATAAGTTTTAAGAAAATAAAAGATATTTAGAAAAGAAATAAAAAAAAGGGGCAAAAAAAAGATGAGGAGGAGGAGGAGGAGGGGGAGGAGGGGGGGAGGAGGGGGAGGAGGGGGGAAGGTGACGGATAGATACTGAGCCACCAAGTGAATGTCCATGCCACCCAAGTGAATGTTCAAATAGTCAGAAATCGTCTTAATTCCGCATCAACATGTTTTCATTGATAAATGGCCCGCAGCGAATCACATCGTTAGACGATGACTGCCACTTCACAGTCTTAGCAGAAGAATACGACAAACCAGAGAGATTTCAATGCCACCCTTTGAAGTGATTGCGCCTTATGTAGCCGGGGCGAATGCTTAGCGGGTAGAATGGTAGACTATACTATTATAATGAATGCAAAGTTCCCCTCTGCTCCTCTCTCTCTCTCGCTTTCTCTCACTCTCTCTCTCTCTCTCTCTCTCTCTCTGTATATATATATATATATATATATATATATATATATATATATATATATATATATATATATATATAGTAAGCAATGAAAATATATATGGCAATCAAGCTACACAGAGGCTCCCGTGTTTCATCCCCGGGGGGAATCGTCAGGCTAATGACGATTTCCCCCGGGGATGAAACACGGGAACCTCTGTGTAGCTTGATTGCCATATATATTTTCATTGCTTACTACCTAGCTCTACTTACGTATCGAGCACTGTTGAAGTAAATACTGAAAACTGATACATACATAATTATATCTCCTTATAATATTTTATGTGGATACATGAAGTACTAATATATATATATATATATATATATATATATATATATATATATATATATATATATATATATATGAGATGAACGATGAGAATAAAAAATTGTAAGGATACTATATTTATTAAAAAATCAGAAGTTCAAAGCAAGGAGTTTTTTTTATCCTCCGATGAAAAGAGTTTGTCTTTGAAAATCCATGGATTAAGGATTTTAAAGCGGGGAATCGATCACATACTTTTGAAGAACAGATGCCATAATTGTATTTATAGAAAAGACTGAGACTAGCAACATCGCGTCTGTGAGAGAGAGGGTGCAGATAAGAGGAAAGGGTAGGGTCAATGTACATATGAATGAATAAAAAGGTAACACCCACCACCCTTTTTTTATCCCCTTTTTCTTTTTTTGTCGTGTTTCTCTTTTTTCTTTATTATCCTTCTACCATAGCGGA
>OY744535.1:22504682-22507182 GCA_963556195.1 Sepiola atlantica
GCTTTCTCGCGTACGTAACGAAAACAGAGGGAGTAGGAGTGGTGAAATCTATGAGAGGGAAAGTGGGAGGTGGTTTCGTTCACCGACCGCTAATATGGCTGATATTAATAATGAGTGTTGTTTTTTTGTTTGTTTGTTTTTGTTTTTTAAAAGGGAGGAGTTTTTTTGAAACTGCGACAGACTTTACGAAGTCCTCCCGTTGAATGTTTTTAGCCGTGAAGAAAACAAATAAACTATTTGATGAAATTAAATGAAATTGTTTAAAAATTTCCAGAATGAAAAATTTCATGCGTTCGTTAATCATAATAGAGAATAACGGAATTGGAATAACAGATTGAAGACGATGCTATTTACGCATGCGCAACCGGATGTTGAAAACCGGAAAGCTGAAAGCTGATTGCAAACATACAAGAACAATAGAGTTTTAGTATTATATAGATTTATATATATATTTATATATATATATTTATATATATATTTATATATATATATATATTTATAGATTTATATATATATATTTATATATATATATTTATATATATATATATTTATTTAAATATATATATATATATATATATATATTTAAGTGAAATATTTTGAAAATCAATAATCGTGCAATTTAAATAAAAAGTTAATTCATTTAATTTTTTTTTGCAAGCTTTCGTTGTAGAACAACTTTGTCTGGCGAGACTGTCTTATAGTTTTTTCTTCTTCTTTTCTTCCTCCTCATTTTGATGGTAGTAACCCCGAGGGGTCGAATTACGATATGAGCAGAAAGAGAGGTCAAGTTCTAAAAGACGTTAGGATAAATGTAGGATACGTTAGGATACGTACTTCAAAGATGTTGTCAATTTCCTTAATATATATATATATATATATTAGTTTTGTTGTCACCCGTTTTTACGTAGGTAAGAACATTTAATAAAATGTTAATTATGTCCACAAGGCTGGGAATAAACAAATAAAACAACAGAGTAAACAATGACCGACGGTTTTGTTTTACATTCTTATAGCGAAATAGTTTCCGTGAACTTTGTGATGTTAAGATGCCCGAAAGTACTTAAAAATAACCAACGATTCGTGGGCCTTTTCCCATTACTTGCTTTATTGACAAACACGTAAAAGTCTTCAGTTCTACTGTGTTCACAGAATGTTCTTTGTTTTATTGTTTTGGACTGTAATGAAATTAGTTTCCCGTACCAAATCAAAATATTGGTGTCAATTCTAATTTCAAATAATTCGACTAATTTGTTTATTTGGAGACCCGAAGCTACTCGCTTGTCGATCTTTAGTAATTCGACAACGACTTGGCTTCTTTATTTATACAACGTAAATTAAGTATAAAAAGTGGTGTGCTAAAAGTATAATGTTTAATTACTGTATATATCATGGGAATGAGGCACATTTTGAAATATATATATATTAACACACACACAAACACACACACCCCCCCCACACACACATATATATATATATATATATATATATATATATATATATATATATATATATATATATATATATATGTATATGTATATATATATATTTCATCACATCATTATCCATTTATAAAAGCGCTATTCACTATATTTAGTTTCACGGTTAGGTCCTAATATATATTTGATCTTTGTATCATCCATATATATATATATATATATATATATATATATATATATATATATATATATATATATATATATATATATATATATATATATATACATGTATATATATATATATTTAAATATATATATTTAGATATATGTATAGATATTTATATTTATACATATATATTTATATATATATATAAATATATATATATATATGTAAATATATATATGTATAAATATAAATATATATACAAAGTATAATGTTTAATTACTGTATATATCATGGGAATGAGACACATTTTGAAATATATATATATTAACACACACACACATATATATATATATATATATATATATATATATATATATATATATATATATATATATATATATATCTAATATATAAAGTAGAGACGTTTTTTCCCCTGTACCTTCTCGGAGTATAGGAAAATAACCACATGCATCACAGGCTACTAAACTCACCACTACACTACACTTATTCACTCGAGCGTGTTTTAGTAAATTTGTTATTACTTTTTTCTACCTAACACTAAATATTACATTGGCCCACCATCCACGTGACTCCGAAAAACCAACTCCATATAGGTGGTAGCAAAAACTTTCCACTCTAACAATTCTGTACTGTCACGCTACTCATCGACACCGGGAACTAATACACACAGTTTAATTTTCACAAAACACCGGTTCTTATTTATTATTTGGCTGGTATTAATTTAACACGCATGCGAATAATCAAACTTTGGTTAATTGGCCTATTTTTACATGTATTTGTAACCCGAAACAGTGGCACAATCGGTAAGAAGGTAGGTTTCATGATCGTCAGTTTTAGCGTTCGATCCCAGTCTACTCTACCACTTTTTTTTTCTTTA
>OY744535.1:22512182-22579682 GCA_963556195.1 Sepiola atlantica
TCGAGTCCAGTCGGTGCCGTCTATATTTTTGAAAATTAATGTAATATTCATTCTCCGGGGTCAACAGGGGAAAATTATTGTATAGTAGCAAAAAAGAAACTACTTTTGATTTTTACTGGAAGTTGTTTAAAAACTAACACTGAAACGAGGTCAACGAATTAGTCAGTTTTTCATTCTTTGTGTTTTTCTTTCTATTATATTGTAAGAATTACGACACAGACAGTGGGAAGTCGGTGGAAAAGGAAAAGAGAGAAAGATAGACAGTCAGAGAAAGGGAGAGAGAGAGAGATGTAGAGAGAGAGATTTAAGGAGAGAGATTTACAGAGAGAGGGAGAGCGCGAGAAGGAGAGATAGAGAGAAAGAGAGAGAGAGAAAGAGAAAGAGAGAAAGAGAGAGAGATTTAGAGAGAGAGAGAGAGAGGAGAGAGAGAAGGAGAGAGAGAGAGAGAGAGAGAGAGAGAGGGAAAGATGGATTTATGAAAAAGATATTATTTACACTTTAACTTTTCTGTTTTGTTGTCATTATCCCGGGCAAAACCGGGTAGCGATGCTAGTTCAGTATAACTTCAGTATAATATAATATACAACATAATTCAATATAAACGGCGACTTTTCTCATTCTTGCAACAATGTTAGTCAAGCACTGTTTTCAGAACATTGTTAAACTTTTATTTAATTAAAATAATTTTAATGGGTCCTATGGTTTTCTGAACATTGTTAAACTTTTATTTAACTAAACTAATTTTAATAGGTCCTATGGTTTTCTGAACATTGTTAAACTTTTATTTAACTAAACTAATTTTAATAGGTCCTATGGTTTTCTGAACATTGTTAAACTTTTATTTAACTAAAATAATTTTGATGGGTCCTATGGTTTTCTGAACATTGTTAAACTTTTATTTAATTAAAATAATTTTAATGGGTCCTATGGTTTTCTGAACATTGTTAAACTTTTATTTAACTAAAATAATTTTAATGGGTCTTATGGTTTTCAGAACATTGTTAAACTTTTATTTAACTAAAATAATTTTAATGGGTCTTATGGTTTTATGAACATTGTTACACTTTTATTTAACTAAACTAATTTTAATGGGTCCTATGGTTTTCTGAACATTGTTAAACTTTTATTTAATTAAAATAATTTTAATGGGTCCTATAGTTTTCTGAACATTGTTAACCTTTTATTTAATTAAAATAATTTTAATGGGTCTTATGGTTTTCTGAACATTGTTACACTTTTATTTAACTAAAATAATTTTAATAGGTCCTATGGTTTTCTGAACATTGTTAAACTTTTATTTAACTAAAATAATTTTAATAGGTCCTATGGTTTTCTGAACATTGTTAAACTTTAATTTAACTAAAATAATTTTAATGGGTCCTATGGTTTTCTGAACATTGTTAAACTTTTATTTAACTAAAATAATTTTAATGGGTCCTATGGTTTTCTGAACATTGTTAAACTTTTATTTAACTAAAATAAGTTTAATAGGTCCTATGGTTTTCTGAACATTGTTAAACTTTTATTTAACTAAAATGATTTTAATGGGTCTTATGGTTTTCTGAACATTGTTAAACTTTTATTTAACTAAAATAATTTTAATAGGTCCTATGGTTTTCTGAACATTGTTAAACTTTAATTTAACTAAAATAATTTTAATGGGTCCTATGGTTTTCTGAACATTGTTAAACTTTTATTTAACTAAAATAATTTTAATGGGTCCTATGGTTTTCTGAACATTGTTAAACTTTTATTTAACTAAACTAATTTTAATAGGTCCTATGGTTTTCTGAACATTGTTAAACTTTTATTTAACTAAAATAATTTTGATGGGTCCTATGGTTTTCTGAACATTGTTAAACTTTTATTTAACTAAAATAATTTTAATGGGTCCTATGGTTTTCTGAACATTGTTACACTTTTATTTAACCAAAATAATTTTAATGGGTCCTATGGTTTTCTGAACATTGTTAAACTTTTATTTAACTAAAATGATTTTAATGGGTCCTATGGTTTTCTGAACATTGTTACACTTTTATTTAACCCAAATTATTTTAATGGGTCCTATGGTTTTCTGAACATTGTTACACTTTTATTTAACTAAAATAATTTTAATGGGTCCTATGGTTTTCTGAACATTGTTAAACTTTTATTTAACTTAAATGATTTTAATGGGTCCTATGGTTTTCTGAACATTTAATATTTAGCTTAGATGTGAGATTACATTTCTGAAGTTCAGAGCTGAGAGGGAGAAGATTACGGACTACCAAGGTCTTATGTACGACTTGAAAAGAAACTGGAACCCTAGGAAGATCTCCATCATTCCAGTAATTATAGGTTCAACCGGGCTCATGAAAAAGAATTTCATAAACCACCTGGCGAATATATCCGGTGAACCAATTGCAAGGAAGATACAAACAAATTGATTAGAATCCGAAAAAGATCTCTCGGTTGGAGTCTAAGAAATAGCGGGTGAATGTCTGGTATCCGGTAGAATGCCCCATCCCCAGCAAAAAAAATAAAGATAATAATAATGGAAAAAAAAGGATAAAATATACAGTCTGATACTGAATTATCCCTATGTTTCTTCTTCTTCTTCTTCTTCTTCTTCTTCTTCTAATATATAAAGTAGAGACGATTTTTCCCCTGTATCTTCTCGGAGAATAGGAAAATAACCACATGCATCACAGACTACTAAACTCACCTCTATATCACACTTATTCACTGGAGCGTGTTTTAGTAAAATTCTCATTATTTTTTCCTACCTAACATTAAATATTACATTTGCCCCTCAATCCACGACTCTCCGACACACCAACTCCATATAGGTGGTAGCAAAAACTTTTCTCCCTAACAATTGTGTACTGTGACTACACTCATCGACACCGGGAACTAATAAACACGGTTTACTTTTTACAAAACAGTCCGTCCTTATTTATTATTTGCCTGGTATTAATTTACTACATAATATAAAGCAATACGCAAAGACTTAATGATCACTCCCGTTCACTCCGATGATTTTCCGCGAATATCAGATTACGTTCTTTCTCATTCTACCTATGACTTCTACATGTATATTCATTCCGGAATTAAGCAAATGAAATTAACGAACACAGTTCCTGCAACATTTATTCATTAAACATGGCGGCTACAATTTCTTCATCAAATCGACTTTCTATTTCATTCAATAGCCGCCAAGATACTGGTAGACCGCGATACATTTACATTTTCAAAATCATACATCTTTAACACGCATGTTATAGAAAACTTGCCCAAATAAATGGCCTAAACGGTGCCATTGTTGAACTTTATATTTGGTCGGCAGAAGCTGCCAATAAACAAGCTTAGCTTAAGTGGCCTATTTTCACACGTATTTTTAAGTCGAAACTGTGGCGCAATGGTTAAAAAGGGAGATTTCATGATCGCCAGTTTCAGCGTTCGATCCCATTCTAGTCTACCACTTTTTCTTTTTTTAAATTTAAAACATTCACCAACACGGTAGAGGGGGGGGGCAATAGGCGGTTTCTTTTGTTATGCAATAGGTAGTACTTTCTCCCGTGCAACGGGTTCCGCTAGTTTGGAATATAGTTGTGGCATTTAATAACCAAACACGATTTTAACCAAAAAAAAAAAAAAAAAAGAAGAAAACTTAAATTATAGTTGTAAGCAAGTGTGGTTTCATGCGTTTCTGGCATGAATAATTGCGAAATTGAATAAAACAGCCCCTTTGCAAATAACGATTAATAAGAATTGCACATGTTAAATGTACCAGAGTCTCAATTTGTTTACGTTCTTCTATAAAGTCTCTTGTTTGAAGAGTGTAATGTTTATTCCTTTTTTCCGGCGCGTCGCGTTACTACGGAAACCGCAATTTCCGTTGCACAAAAGAAAGATTGAGTTGTCTTCATTCTGACCGGAAATAAAACACGATTAACCATAAATAGTCTCCAAAACGAATCTTTCGCCGGTGCACTTCGAAGAAAGATTCGACTGACTTACAAATTCCCGCCTACGCCGTGTACATGGCGATTGCTATAATCTGGAAAAGTTTAGAAATATCCATTGTCCGTCGGAGATCCAAATAATAGATTTTCGTCTTGGACACTGCTAAAAATGGGCGCTCTTGTATAAACAGTAACCGATCTGAGAACTATTTTTCTTAGCCGCCGCTATTCCGAATTCGCTTATACTTTGGCAAGGAAGATAACTTTGTTTATCGCAGCATGAAAGAAAATAACTTTTCTTTTTATTTTTATATAAAGTGTATACAATTTGTGGCATGTAAATAAAACTGTTTAAAAGTTATTTTGAATGGGTTATGGTTATGGTTAGGGTTAGGGTTATGGTTAGGGTTAGGGTTAGGGTTTAGGGTTAGGGTTAGGGTTAAGGTTTTTAACACATTTCAAAACCGTAACATGTTCTTTATTAATAAACAAAGTGATCTCCCTTGCCAAAGTATAAGCGAATTCGGAATAGCGGCGGCTAAGAAAAATAGAGTTATCTCCCTCAGATCAGTTACTGCTTATACAAGAGCGCCTAAAATGTCATTACTTCTATACGGTCTAGTGGTATGACGTCACGTTCATTGGTGGTTAATTAACACCACCAATGAACGTGACGTCATACCACTAGACCGTAATAAATCGTTGTTCGTTCTGATTGGCTTGTAGAATAATGCGGGAAATTTAAATGAAACCAAAAACTGTTCTGATACGATACTTCATAGGTTCTGTCCTCGGTCAGTGAAAAAGAAATCCTTCTAGACTGTGGCCATTTAAATTTTTGTTTCAATTCACAGTGCCCAGTTTTGGGGCGCTGGATTTTCACCCCATTAAAAACCGAACTTGTTTCTTATTCTGCCCTCGTGAAGAGGCAAGTAAATAGAATGTCAGAATCAAGAATAATATTAACGAGAGAGAGAATGAGGGATATATATATATATATATATATATATATATATATATATATATATATATATATTATAAAATTGAAAATAGAAGCCTTTATCGATGCAAGATTAATTTTTTTTTTACTTTAATCTTATTAATTTCAGAATAATATTTCATCATCAGAGTTGCCCAGTATTGTGTCATTTAAAAAAATAAAAATTTAAAAAATAAACACACTTTTTTTTTATAAACTGTCCGGTTATGTTGTTGGCGGTTATGAATTACAATTCTGGTTGTAGAACGAAGAAAGCATTGGCATGCTCGAAGTTTAAGAAGATGGGTCGTTCATTTCGAAGCATTAGTGGATCAGTATTATAAAATTGAAAATAGAAGCTTTTATCAATGCAAGATTAATTTAATTTTTATTTTTTACTTTGATCTTATTAATTTCGGAATAATATTCCATCATCAGAGTTGACCAGTATTGTGTCATTTAAAAAAAATAACAAAAATAAACAAACTTTTATTTTTGTTTTTTGATGTAATGTCCTTGTTAATGGGTGTTATCCGCGGAGATGTTGTTGGTGGTTATGAATTCAAATTCTGGTTGTAGAACGAAGAAAGCATTGGCATGCTCGAAGTATAAGAATATATATATATATATATATATATATATATATATAATGCATTTTATGTAATTATTTTTATTGTTGATTGTAGCGTTCGTTGTTATTTTGCTTACTGTTATTTCGATTGTCTCACTTTCCTAAGTGATTAAGATGCAGAAAACTGCATTATTAGTCGCCCTTAACGTCATAGGACGTATTTTTTCCGTTAATATATATTTTTTATTTATTATTACTTTTATGTACGCATGAAATAAAAAAAAAAAAATATTAACTGAAAAATACGTCCTATAAAGTAAAGGGCGACTAATAATGCAATTTTCTGCATCTTAATCACTTAGGAAAGTGAGACAATCGAAATAATAGTAAGCAAAATAACAACGAACGCTACAATCACCAATAAATATAATTACATAAAAATACATTAAATATTTAAGTGATAAAAATCGTACACATTTCTAGACGGAGCGTCTTGGTCCGGTGGTAGAACGCTGGGCTACAGACATCAATATCGAAGGTTCGATCTCTGTCTAAGTTAGTCATGCTGATGACGGCTGTGAGCCAGAAACACGTGTCCATGGATTACTTTTATGTACGCATAAAATAAAAAAATAAATATATATATAGAGAGATAGATATTAGTTTTTACAAAAACTATATATTGAAGTATATATTCATTATAGTATCCGAAAATGTTCAAAATTGTAAGCTCAATAAAGTTGTATTACAAGCTGCAGAGCACATATATTGTTTATAGTTGCATTCCAATGACCACAGGAACAGCTAGTGCACAATCATAACTTACACATGTCCTTCTTTATTTTCACATATTTGCATATGTGTTTATTGAAGCGAGCTGGACACGTGCGTTCACTTTTATTACAGAGATAGTTTCGTCGATAAAACTTGAAAGAAATCCATAAAATTTGAGAAATAAATATTATTTGATTATTAGCTTTCTTATTTAGTTAAATTGATAAATTAATATTTTTAACAGTGAAATAATAGCCGATATTACAATATAGTCTATCTTTTTAAATTAAAAAAAAAAAACATAGTTCACCCCAAACACGACAGGACGCCACTGTAGACGTAAGGGGCTACTGAGAAAAAAGGGAGAAGGTTTTTGGGGGGGGGGGGGGTCAACCTAAATTGGGAGCTGCGCAGCGAGATGTCTGATTACATTAGTTTTAAATTTCTGAATGTCAGTAACGTTGGGAAAACAGGGGGCAGGGAGGGAGTTCCAGAGGCCAGCAGCACGAGGAAAGAAGCTATTGGAGTAGAAAGCTCTCCGGCATCTGGGGACCTCCACATTGAATGGATGGGATCTAGCTGATTGTCGAGTTGGTCTAGTGAATTTATGTCGAGGGGGCATCAGAGTAGCCAGTTCATCGGAGCATAATCCATTGAAGTATCCATCGGAACAGATACTACAATTTGATCTTAGCCAAAAGGCCAAGAACGTCGAGTATTATTTACTCCTCTCCAGGAGTTAGGCACAAAGCCAGTTTTATCCTACTCCCACAAGTAAGATGTGACTCAAGGTCGGGTTGGGAAGTGGGGGTTGAAAAGCCAGCGCCCGAGAGGTGAGCACTCTGACCATCAAAAATTGCCTGGGTAGCACCGTCGGCATTCCCCGGTAGGGGCGCCTCAGGCAGTAAGCAATAAACTTACTCCTCCCCAAAGAGGGGAGGCGAAGCCTGGGAGGGTGGAGCTCCTAGAACTGCACAGGACAGACCCATAGACCGGCGTAAATCAAGCCCCGAAGGCCAAGACAATACCAGTCTATGGGGTGCAGTATCCATCGGAACAGATACTACACTTTGATCTTAGCCAAAAGGCCAAGAACAACGTCGAGTATCCTATATATATTTATGTGTTCAGAATATAAGCATGCCACTGATATTGTCTGGAGGCTGAAATGGGGTATTCTACCAGTAAAACAGCCGGGAGTATATATATATATATATATATATATATATATATATATATATATATATATATATATTTATTCTGGTACAGAAAAATTAGTACAGCATTCGTACCGTCGGTTTCAAGCACGGAAGGTCTTACCCATCCGGCTCTCTTCAGCTTCTGTTGTCATCTGTATTGGAAATGTCCAATACAGATGACAATATTATGCTCTTAATTTTTAACTTTAATTCTTAATTAATGGAGCACTCTGCTGGGATTTTTCATACCATTTTACAAAGAAGTTATATATATATATATATATATATATATATATATATATATATATATATATATATATATATATATATATATATATATATATATACTGTTGTATGTATTTTGGAAATTTTTTAAACAGTTTATTTAATGTATATATATAGTTGTTAATTGAGCCACTTCCATTTTTAAGATCTGCGACTGAAGCAGTTACGTCTTTGGGGTGAAGAGGAGCCAGCTTATATTTTGGCTCCAAGGGTTCAGTACGACGGGCACAGCTCTGTATCCGTGCTAGTACAAACAGACGTATGGTTGACTCAACATATCATCAGATAATTAGGAGAATGCGCCATTTTAATTTCAGAAGTTAATTAACGGAAATTCAAAAAGTTAGAAAAACAAACTAATTAGCCTTGTAAAATAAATCTTTTTATCCGACAATTTTTATTTATTGAAATTGTACATTTAGAAACGATTACATGGTGGAGATCCGTATGTTAAATGACTCGTGTACTTAGAGATATTGGACCATCGTCATCGGATACTACACTCGCTCAAGCATTTGTCCCAGCAAGGTGAGAGATTACAAATGGTATCTATTATGCATATGGGCAAGGAGACATTTGGTCTGCAGATCCCGACTATTTATCGCTACATCTTTTTTAACTTCAAATTAAAAAAATGGGTGAAGTTGAAATTCAAAATGTGCGCTTGCAAAGCGCTTATAACATTTTATGACTTTGATACAACGAATATATTTTAGACGACCGTCGCGTCTTTAGGGATTGCCAAGCATCGCACTAAACACTTAATATTTGTGTCGCTAAATTGGGACGAGACCGGCTCGATGAAAAACATATATGTTTGGAATGGATCACCAGCTAGCAAATGCTAACTTTTAACAATAGAATGTTGTTAATAACAAAAGAGAAACTGTAAAGTAAAAATAAAACATTTATATGACAACAATTTTACAAAGATGTTAAATATAAACAATAAAGTTTGTCGCAGGTTGGAAAGGTTTTTGAATATGAAAATTTGTTTCCAAAGTTCCGTGTGCGTGTGAGTGTGTGTGTGTGTGCGCGTGTGTGCGCGTGTGTGCGTGTGCGTGTGCGTGTGCGTGTGCGTGTGTGTGCGCGTGCGTGTGTGTGTGTCTGTGTGTGTGCGCGTGCGTGTGTCTGTGTGTGTGTGCGTGCGTGTGTGTGTGCGTGTGTGTGTGTGTGCGTGCGTGTGTGTGTGTCTCTGTGTGTGTGTGTGTCTGTGTGTGTATGTGCGCGTGCGCGTGCGTGTGCGTGTGCGTGTGCGTGTGTGTGTGTGCGTGCGTGTATGTGTGCGTGGGTGTGTGCGTGCGTGGGTGTGTGTGTGCGTGGGTGTGTGTGTGCGTGTGTGTGTGTGCGTGTGTGTGTGTGTGTGTGTGTGTGTGTGCGTGCGTGTATGTGTGTTTACATACTTGGGTTAAGCTGTTATTGGGGAGACACCAGGCATACTTAAAAATGGATGTTGGGGTTCAAGTCCGGTGTTTTTTTTTTTGTTGTTTTTTTAACAATTCACTGTTCTTATTTCAGAAATATTAACATTGTATCAGAAAGTACTAAAAAAATAAAACGACGATATAAATGTCAAGCCTTCTTCACACATTTCACCTTCCCCCCACACACAAATTACCAGAGAGTTTGAATTACCTGGAGAGTTTGAATTACCTACTGGACACCATCCTCGAGTGTCTTCGGTCTCTCTGTAAAAGGGTATGTCAGGACAACCTCACATGAAGATACTTCATCCTACTAGTTAACCCTGACAAAATATTCAAAATAACATAGTGTTCGAAGCCCAAATAAGATCAACTCAGCATCGTTATAAACCGGCTCATAGAAGGAATAGTGCACCACCTTCTAGTGTTGGTACCGCAAGTAACAGCACTTAGCTGGATACTCCACCAGACTAGATGAATTCTTGCCTTGGAATCCGTGATGACCAAGAGATCACAAGAAAGATATACTATAACAATTGGGGAGAGGAAAATTAATGTTCTAAACTTCTTTACTAACTCAACGTTTGAGAACTAAAGGGGTATTTTATTGGAACAGGTGAATACCTATGTATCTCATATAGATATCAAGTGTAAACCCCAGGAAGGGACCTCTTTAATTTATGAGAACTTCGACTGAAACAAATATATATATATATATATATATATATATATATATATATATATATATATATATATAGTTTTGAAAGGTTCATACTTTTTTAAGCATCTGAATGAAATTTAGTAAAAAAGAAGTGTGGTAAATAAACTACCATCAAAGCTTGTAATAGATGCAATATTTATTTTATTTAAAAGAAAAGATTAATATTATTAGCGAAATATATGTATAACTATAAACTATATAAAAAAATGACAGTTTATAGACAAAAAAATTTAAAAAAATCGGTTCGATTTTGTCTTTTCTTTTAAATAAAATAAATATTGCATCTATTACAAGCTTTGATGGTAGTTAATTTACCACACTTCTTTTTTACTAAATTTCATTCAGATGCTTAAAAAAAGTATGAACCTTTCAAAACTATAACAGTCCACGTGCTGGCGTGCTTTCATACGAGAGTGGAAAAAACAAAAACAAACGACATCTCACTCGCCGGCTCACACCAACTGAAGCTGGTTTCCCAATTACATCGGAATTTAATACACACTAATGAGGCTAATATTATTAGCGAAATATATGTATAACTATAAACTATAAAAATAAAATGACAGTTTATAGATAAAAAAAAATCGGTTCGATTTTGTCTTTTCTTAAAATAAATATTGCATCTATTACCAGCTTTGATGGTAGTTTATTTACCACACTTCTTTTTTACTATATATATATATATATATATATATATATACATATATATATATATATATATATATATATATATATATATATATATATATATATATATATATATATATAAATAAGGGGTAAGGTAAAACAAAATACCTTTTAAAGCATGTTAAGATGCGATCATATTTTATTAAAAAAGAAAAAAAAATCGAAACCGATTTTTTTTTATAAACTTTCATTTTTTACAATCGGCTACATCAGTGTAGTTTGTAGATCCGATGTTAATAGTCCGCCGGTCTCAGATGGTGTAGCCGGCCCATGAGGTGTTTTTTTTCACTTTCGGTACGAGATCACGCCAGCACGTGGATATGTATATATATTAAAAGTTCATACCTTTTTAAAAAATTTATTTGGATGCTTTAACGTCTTCAGAAAAAGAAGATTTTGAAATAATTTTATTTTGAAGGCAGACACATGGAATGAGGAAAGGATGATCTGATTGGACCATACGAGAAGACTTTAAGTGAAGTTGAGATATGAAAAGTGGGTGACACATTCTTCTTTGTTTCTTATTTTTCTTTTTATATTTTTATTTCTTTTCTTTTTCTTTTTCACTTTCACACCTACTGAGCTAGTATGGGGGAGGCGGTGGGGGAGGCGATAAGAGGGATCCAATCGGATCATCCTTTCCTCATCCCATGTGTGTGCCTTCAAAATGAAATTATTTCCAAATCTTCACTTTTTCTGAAGACGTTCGGCAACACGAACGAACCCGGTCAAATCTCTTGTTTTTGTTTTTCTCCTGCACTTTAACCGGTTTTCAGTTTGTCACTTTTCACACATTTTGTCTACCACGGCATTTCATTTTCATGAATTATCGTGTACCTTAACCCATATATATATATATATATATATATATATATATATATATATATATATATATATATATATATATATATATATATATATCAACCTATATTGAGCTTTGTTTTTATCTTCATAGTTTACTAGTTAAATATATTATTTATATCTTTGAAGTATCATCTTACTCTCTCTCTCTGTATATATATATATATATATATATATATATATATATATATATATATATATCTGTCTCTCTCTCTCTCTATATATATATATATATATACATATATATACATATATATATGTATATATAAACATATATGTATATATATGTTATATATATATATATATATATATATATATATATATATATATATATATATATATATATATATATATTATATATATAAAGGGTGTCCAATAAGTAAACAGAATTTAAAACGAAACATATGCAACACGGTTTCTAGTTATTCTGTTGCATATAAAAATGTCACCAGGCTTGTTTAAAATGGCTACAATTCACTTCCTTCAGAATGTGAAATATTTGCCATAAACCCTCAATACCAGATGGCATTTCCTTAGCAATAAACTTTGAACATTTAGAAAAAAAAAGTTGAATGTTTTAGTGAATGATTCTAAAAAAATCCTTTCACATTAAATTTCTGACTATCGATTTAGGAAACCTTATCGATTTTTAAGCAGAACGAATTAATGTTTGTCTTCCGTTCATTGCAATTTGTTTCCATTTCAATTTCAATGGCAACTTTTTGTCTGAATTTTACCCTTTGCCGCATACTATCAAAAAAAAAAAAAAAAAAAATTTTATACCTGAATTTTTCTATTTAATAAAAGATTTTACACTTAAGGGTTCACTTTACTATATAAATTTAACGTAACACAATCAACCAGTTTTTGGCAACATATATCACAGAACGAGTAACCATTTTTCTGATTACTCCATCAACGACAATGATGTGTGTGTATATCGCCAATTTAATGGGGGCACGCGTCATATGTCCACAAAACGCTCATTTACCATTTACCATTTACCAACTTTGGAAGAATTTTAATTTAACTGTCAAAATCCGAATAACAAAAAGATAATTTATATTTACAAGTTCCGGGTAGCGCCGGGTATGGACAGCTAGTTCTATATAAACTGTCACAAAATGTGTTTTACTCCCTGAAAAACTAACATCTTCGCCATGAACTCGCAATAGCAGCTGCCATTTTTTCAGCATTAAAGTCATAAGAGTAAACAAATATTCTTAAAATCCGGTGAGCCAAGTGGCCATACGATTGGAAATGGGAGTGATAGATGAGGTCTAAAATAAGACCGCATCTATCACTCTCATTTTATGCTCTATTTATCACTCTCGCTTGTATCATATTCTATCTCTCTCCGTTTATTAACAATCAAAGCGAATAAAGAAAGAACAGAATAAAAGATTGGAAAAGTCCAGTACAAACAAAAGAGAATATTACCATGGTAATTATAGTTGATTCGTAGTAAGAGACGGATATATATATATATATATATATATATATATATATATATATATATATATATATATATATATATATAATGCTCTACTTGGTATTGAGCACTCTTAAGAAAATTGGTTTTATGTTAACTTTATTAACATATTTGAACTTGATCAATTATATATATATATATATATATATATATATATATATATATATGTATATATATATATATATATATATATATATATATATATATATATATATATATATATATATATTTGAAAGGTTTACAAAGATATTTATTTCAAGAGAGGATTCATCACAACGAAAAACTCTCCAAATATACACATAAATGCTCTCTACCCTATAATTGGGCTCGCGAGCTTGTTTTTATTACACTGGTTTACGTCAGCCATATTTTGATCTGTGGTATTTATATATATATATATATATATATATATATATATATATATATATTATAATATAAAATGAAGTAATAAAATAAGGTGTCAATCAAATTTTATTAGAATTCAAAGTTCAAGCAAAGTAACCTTAAGTCCTTAGCTCATGAGTTTTCAAAGATAATTCTTCTCTTCAGAGGACCATTACCGCAGTTATACTACTACAGGTAATAAAATTACGCTTTGAAAATATATAAAATTATATACACAAATACATAAAAATACATAACATCAAACATCCAAAAACATACTTTTTGTTGAATCCATACAGTCCATCCAGGTCATACAAGTTGAGAAGCATAATCAGGAAAGACATTACTCCAGGTTACAAGCAGCAGTCCATATACGTGAAATTGAAGGGGCCGGCAAAGTTATCCAGTCGCGAAATGTGTCCATATTCAATGTTAATGATAAATAAATCAATCAAAATAATACAAAAAGTCCAATCAAAGTTCCGAAATCCCGACAAGTGCAACCCAAGTCAAATCAAAGTTCGTTGTTTAATTAAATCCGAATTGAGCAAAATATTTGGAGAGTTTTCCAAGATATTTCTTTCAAGAGAGGATTCATAACAACGATTGAAAGAAATATATTGGTAAACTCTCTAAATATACATATAAATGCTCTGTACCCTATAATCGGGGGCTCGCGAGCTTGTTTTTATTGGCCTTGTTCCGAACTTCACTGAATATACACTATTCTCAGTGAATCATCAATATATATATATATATATATATATATATATATATATATATATATATATATATATATACATATATATATATATATATATATATATATATATATATATATATATATATATACATATATATATATATATATATATATATATATATATATAGATATATATATATATAGAGAGAGATATATATATATATATCTAAGAGGCTAATTTGGGATTTTATCTTTTTTAATATTTAACTGGCTGTACAAATTTATTTTTTCTTGATTTGAAAAAAATAACCTGAGCTCAATGGCTGACCAGACATCTACTTCTGGGGTTTCGCGTAAGTGTGACACGGATTCCTGCTGCTACACCTATATTCTTTCCACAATCACCATTGTCACCCAGAACTTGACAACGGTGGTTTGCAATTTAATATAGCCATCTGAATCGAGTCTGAACCACTTTCCGACGATGTGAGACGATATAACGTGGCCTTCACTGGAAATGCACCCAAAGACAATCACAATTCGCGGGAACTTGGGTTTCATGACGTGCAGGTCTTCGCGCGGACTGTAGGATAGATACCTGTTGTCTAGTATGTTATGCAAGTGGTCCCCAGGGGAACCAGAGCATTCCCTACTCGACTCGGTGTTTTACGTTGTTAAAGAGTTCCTTGGCTTTTGTAGGGGGGTTCTCTTGTGCCTTCGTCATCTCATCTTTCATATCTAGTATATATATATATATATATATATATATATATATATATATATATATATATATATATATATATATAAACTAATATAATAACTGTAAAAAATAAATTGACTTACATGAATGATTTTCCACTGAAAGACTTGGGACTATTAGTTTTTTTGTTTTATTATTTTTATTTTTTAATATAGTTTTAATGGTTGAGAAACTTCCGAGACTATATATATAGAGAGCTTATTTTTGTAAGGGTATCGTCAACGGCCATTAGCTTTAAGGCAATGCTCATTAGGTAAAACTAATTTCGAGCTTAGGCATTTGCAATGTTTACATTTCGTTACATTGAGATATCTCTTACATTGATGGCGTAGGGGTTAGCATCGCCGACTGTCAGCCTGACGGTTGCGTTTCGATCCCGGCTTGAGACACTGACTGGTCTAGCCGCACTGATGAGCTGTGAAACAGCGAAACAGTCTGTATGTGGATGACTATATATATATATATATATATATATATATATATAACTTTGAAATACTGTAGGAAAATTTAAATCTTATATATATATATATATATATATATATATATATATATATATATATAATCAAACATATATATATAAACATATATGCTGCGGTATTGGCGGAATTGAAAGCTTTTTGATGCAATCACAACTGCGTTGGGCAGGACATGTCTTACGTATGGAAGATGATAGAATACCAAAGCAACTGATGTACGGCGAGCTCAACAGTGGAAGGCGAAATGTGGGTCGACCGCTGCTTCGCTTTAAGGACAAGTTGAAGATGAATTTGACATCTATCAATATTGCTTATCGTGATTTTGAACAGCTTGCTTCTCGACGGAAGGAATGGCGATCTGACTGCCAGAGGGGCATCAGGCGGTTCTCTGTAACTGCCATTGATCAACAGCGCGAAAGACGCGAAAGAACAAAAACATCTACAAGTATCCCAGCCGATTTTTCTCAAGATCTTCCTTCTTGCATCCATTGTGGGCTGGTTTGCAAATCTCTCGCAGGACTCAAATGCCATTTACGATTGAGTAAATGTAAGCATGATGCATCCATCGAAGACTAAACAAATTTTGAGTTGTCAAGACCTCATACGTCGAAATCGACGGGAGAGTCCATGATATATAATCAAATATTTGGAGGTACAAAATTTATATATGCTTTTGAAACTGATTCGCGGAAAACTCTCTAGAGCTCTTTCGACTATCATCTCGTCAGGAGAAACCGATAGTATAGGGTGGGCAAAAATAAGAGTCCTATTTTTAAAAATTCATAACTTTTTTATTTATTGATTTTTTATTTTTATTTTTTTAGAATAAGTAAAGGACCCCTTCCGAAGCAAGCATGAGCCGTATTAGCCCTAAGGAACGTACCCTCATTTAGAAAACATTATTTTTGCTTAAAGAACTCAAAACAGTGTAAAAAACAATACTTTAGTTTTTGTAAGTTTTAAGAAGTGTTTTTCGGCTAAAATTTGTTTTGTTTATTTCAAAAAATCTCGGAAGGGTCAGTCTACACACACATAAAGTTTGGTGAGTTTAACTTTTATTTTGTGGAAGTTATTCAAATTCAAGTTATTCAAATTTAAAGATAGGACCCTTATTTTGGCCCACCCTGTATAAATCAATCAAATATATTAACGAAAATGAAGAGCTAGCGAGGGGGGGGATTGAAGTGCCAGCGAATACTAAAACGCGATTAAAAAGAAATTTAATTTAATAGTCGTTTAAAACGGGAAAACACGGGGGGGGGGCAAAGTTCCCTAAAAAAACTTAGCGCTTTTACAAACTACAAATTACAGGCGTCTGTAAAAACGCAAACTCTGTTTTGAAGAACTTTAACCCTACCACGTTTTTTTTTAACATCCTACGCTGTTCTTTACATATTCGCATGCAATGTATTTTCTGTAGCAGAAACGCGCTAATGGCCATTCCACTCAAAGGTGTCCCGTTTTTGTTTTTTTTACAATTGTTTTGTTTTTTTGCCATTGAGGTCGCCATTCATCAGGGTCAAGAGTCAATCGAGAATAAGGGTTTTTGTTCACTTGGACACTGTCCTAACCTTCTTAATTCTATACCAAACGGTGTAGGTCACTTGAATGAATAAACTCTTTCGTTGTTGTTATAAGAAAAAGATTTTGTTTTTTCTTTTCGTGTGACGTTTCCGTTACTTACAAATAATTATATAGGGGTTGGTCTTAACACTCTCTGTTAAGACTAACACCTATACCTCCACATCGATCTGCTGGTGACATCCTCCTACCGTTCCAGACCTTGGTGATGTCTGTAACGACCAGATCTACCCGAGGCACCTGTTTAATCTCAGGAACGTTCATGTCGATCTCCCGATGACGTTCTACTGTTGTATTACGCCGTAACAATGTGTGCATAAAATCATTTCTATTTTTTACCCCCCTCCCTCTCTCTCTCTCTCTCTCTCCCCATCTCTAACGGTCTCTCTCACTCTCCCAACTTATATCTATTTATGTCTCTCTCTCTCTCTCTCTCTCTCTCTCTCTCTCTCTCTCTCTCTCGCGCGCGCGATACCCCGAGACCAGACCTACCTTGGGCACCTCTCTAACCCCAGCAGGAACACTATGGGAATACTAACATTGATCAATGGTATGAAAGGTGAGGAACACTATGGGAATACTAACATTGATCAATGGTATGAAAGGTGAGGAACACTATGGGAGTACTAAAATTGATCAATGGTATGAAAGGTGAGGAACACTATGGGAGTACTAACATTGATCAATGGTATGAAAGGTGAGGAACACTATGGGAGTACTAACATTGATCAATGGTATGAAAGGTGAGGAACACTATGAGAGTACTAACATTGATCAATGGTATGAAAGGTGAGGAACACTATGGGAGTACTAACATTGATCAATGGTATGAAAGGTGAGGAACACTATGGGAGTACTAACATTGATCAATGGTATGAAAGGTGAGGAACACTATGGGAGTACTAACATTGATCAATGGTATGAAAGGTGAGGAACACTATGGGAGTACTAACATTGATCAATGGTATGAAAGGTGAGGAACACTATGGGAGTACTAACATTGATCAATGGTATGAAAGGTTAGGAACACTATGGGAGTACTAACATTGATCAATGGTATGAAAGGTGAGGAACACAATGGGAGTACTAACATTGATCAATGGTATGAAAGGTGAGGAACACTATGGGAGTACTAACATTGATCAAGGGTATGAAAGGTGAGGAACACTATGGGAGTACTAACATTGATCAATGGTATGAAAGGTGAGGAACACTATGAGAGTACTAACATTAATCAATGGTATGAACAGTGAGGAACACTATGGGAGTACTAACATTGATCAATGGTATGAAAGGTGAGGAACACTATGGGAGTACTAACATTGATCAATGGTATGAAAGGCGAGGAACACTATGGGAGTACTAACATTGATCAATGGTATGAACAGTGAGGAACACTATGGGAGTACTAACATTGATCAATGGTATGAACAGTGAGGAACACTATGGGAGTACTAGCATTGATCAATGGTATGAAAGGTGAGGAACACTATGGGAGTACTAACATTGATCAATGGTATGAAAGGTGAGGAACACTATGGGAGTACTAACATTGATCAATGGTATGAAAGGTTAGGAACACTATGGGAGTACTAACATTGATCAATGGTATGAAAGGTGAGGAACACAATGGGAGTACTAACATTGATCAATGGTATGAAAGGTGAGGAACACTATGGGAGTACTAACATTGATCAAGGGTATGAAAGGTGAGGAACACTATGGGAGTACTAACATTGATCAATGGTATGAAAGGTGAGGAACACTATGAGAGTACTAACATTAATCAATGGTATGAACAGTGAGGAACACTATGGGAGTACTAACATTGATCAATGGTATGAAAGGTGAGGAACACTATGGGAGTACTAACATTGATCAATGGTATGAAAGGCGAGGAACACTATGGGAGTACTAACATTGATCAATGGTATGAACAGTGAGGAACACTATGGGAGTACTAACATTGATCAATGGTATGAACAGTGAGGAACACTATGGGAGTACTAACATTGATCAATGGTATGAAAGGTGAGGAACACTATGGGAGTACTAACATTGATCAATGGTATGAAAGGTGAGGAACACTATGGGAGTACTAACATTGATCAATGGTATGAACTGCGTTTGATTGCTTGACATTGGATTTAAAGACAACCAATTTGTCATAATGAATGAAGCAGTCCAGCGGTATTGTGTTCTACAGAGGAGAACCCTTGCAAAGAAGCTTTTTTTCCATGTAAATTCTGCCTGACGCTAACACATGAAAAGAGAAAGGAAAGTATTTTTTGTTGTTGTACTAGAAAGACGAGTTCTTGCTGTGAATGTCTTACAAAGTTGAGGTAAAAACTGAAGCTCAACCGCGCACCTTCCATAGAAATAGCGACAGAGTAGAGAGAGAATAGCGATAGAGTAGAGAGAGAATAGCAACGTCTCTTCCGTGAAAAATAGGGATTTTAAGGTAAAATAATAAAAAAAATCTGACTCCTATATAGATAGAAGATTGCATCTGGAGTCAGATCATTTCTGGAGCGATAGAATGATGCAAGCAATTTTCTTAGCAAGAGACTGGATATACGACTTTTATTTTAGATCTGGGGTGAAAGTCAGTCTTAAGAGCTCATCAAAACAAAAGGCTTCTTCGAGGATAGAGCTGTTTTATTTTAATTCGGGCAAAACAGGGATCCGAGCGTTGGTGGTGAAAGGAGAGACGCTTGGTGTAAGAAGCGTTAAAAGTAAAAAGCTATTTTTTTTTGTACACTCTTCACCAAATGCTTTAGGTCCGAAAAGAGAGATTCTCTGAGAGCTTGATCATCACCCACTAGATTTCGTAGTCGATTTTGTACTCTGTCAAGCCAGGAATGAGTACTCTGTGCGGCATTAGACGTATCTGACTGACGAATATGGCAACAGTACTCCATCTTTGGACGTATCTGAGTTTTATAAAAAGAAAAAAAAATAATTGAATGAAATCACATTTTCGAAAAAAAATTAAAAAAATAACGACGCGAAATGGAAGAACCGAATGGAAAGAAGATCAGGGCGTGTCGTTAAATCCCGGAATCCGTTCAACTCGTTCAGAAGAGACATGTGTGAAATATCAACGCCGACTCATAATATATACATCATCCATGTTTATGCGCGCGTTTATTCACATCAACATGCACGGACGTTCAATTATGCATATCCCTTTGACACCCACGTGTGCATAGTCAGCTCTGACTTACACCTATACATGCTGGCTAAGTGGTTAACGATGCGGACTGACGACCTCGGTGTGCCGGGTTCGAATCCAGTAACACTTTCATCAAAACCCACATATGGCCTTGTGTCTAACCTCCTGGAGAGGAGGTAAATAAAATACATGTATGTGCAGAGTGAGCATAAAGACAGATACTATTTTTTTGTTTTTGTAAAACGTCGAAATTACGAATTATTTATTAACATAACAAAAGTTATATCAATAACATCTGTAATATATATATATATATATATATATATATATATATATATATATATCATATATATCATATATATATATATATATATATATATATATATATATCATATATACATACATACATACATACATACATACATATATACATATATATATATATATATATATATATATATATATATATATATATATATATATGGTATTTATCTACCTCCCACAGCGGTAAGATGTGACACAAAATCGGAAAGTGGGATTTGATAAGTCAGCACCCTAGAGGAAGAGAACTTATGACCTTTAAAAATTGCCTGGGCAGCCCTGTTGGCATTCCCTGTTAGGGGCGCATCAGGCATTAAGCAATAAACTTACTCCACCCCAAAGAGGGGAGGCAAAGCCTGGGAGGGTGGACCTCATAGAACTGCAGAGGACAAACCCACAGAACGGCGGAATCAAGACCCGAAGGCCAAGACGATACCGGTCTATAGGGTGTAGTATCCATCGGAACAGATACTACACTTTGATCTTGGACTGTTTGATCTCGGACGGTTGCGTTTCGATCCCGGCTTGAGACACTAACTGGTCTAGCCGCACTGATGAGCTGTGAAACAGCGAAACAGGCTGTATGTGGATGACTATATATATATATATATATATATATATATATATATATATATATATATATATATATATATATATATATATGATAATTTTATTTGCACAGACATGTACAAAATCTGCGACACTGGCATGTCGATGTTATCGATCAACAGTTACTATAAACTGAGATCTCATCAGGCAGAGTTAGAGTCCGATCTTAACTTCAGATCATATTTGGAGAGAATGAAGTGGAGGGATAGAGAAAGAGAAGAAGAAGGAAATAAATTTAACATTTCAAAAATTAAAGCCGTTAAAAAATTAAAATTAAAATTAAAAATTAAAAAATCTATTAATTAAATTAAAAATATATATATATATATGAAGAGTTCGAATGCAAAACGCGATAAACGCCATGTTCAAAATGACGAAACTATCACTACAAAATTGTTGTATTGCAACACTCGACAACACAGACCAGAATCATGTATTGCATAATATGATACAAGCATAATTTATTTTTGCTTTCAATTAACATAAACCTTTAGTAGGAGTCTACATTAAATATATTTGTCCAATTATTGTTTAAAGTCTCAATTTAAACACATTGGATTTATCGCGTTTTGCATTCGAAATGGAAATAAAACCGTTATATTGTATGTGATAATCACTTACATCAAAAACGCATAAGTGATTTTAACTTTGATTTCATCGACCCCCACCCACCACCACCAGCTCGTTTTTTTCTTCTGTGTAGCTGATGCACAGGGGCGAAATGTTCACATAGTAAGCTAATTAGTATAAGAGAAGAGACATTTTGACCATAGCCTTCACAATGTTATAGCAATATCGGACGTACCCGTTGGGTTCCAATAACTACCCTTTCTTCTTCTCTACACCCCCCTCTCTCTCTCTCTCTCTCTCTCTCTCTCTCTCTCTAACAGACGTGATGTTGCTAGTCTCAGTCTTTTCTATAAATACTATTATGACATGTGTTATTCAGAATTATGGGATCCATTCCTCGCTTCTTTTGTTCCAGCTCGTTTGACTCGTTGGTCTAGTGGTCTCCATCAATTCGCTGTTTTGATACCTCATTGTAATACAGCTTCCTATTTCGGTAGTTTCTTTCCAAGAATCGACAGCTTGTGGAACTCTCTTCCTGCTGACTGTTTTCCTCCTACCTATAATTTTGGTCTTTTCAAGACTAAGGCTAATAGGCATCTCCGGCTTTTGCGATAATCATATTTGTTCTTGTTAGCTCCTTACATCAAGTGGCTTCATGCCTTGTCTGGAGCGATTTGCATAAAAAACTACAACTATTTATACTAATTTAATTTCGTTCGTAGATACATCAACTGTTTGATATAATTTAAGACATTTTTCTTGCATAACTAAAAATAGTAAGTCTCTTGTTTTTATTTTTATTCACCCTAAACAAGGGGGCACATTGCCACTTGAACTTAAGGGGCTTCTATTAGGGACCATGCCTACAGGCACACTCTAAATAGGGAGTTGAGCAGCGAGATGTCTGTTCGCATTATATTTAAATTTCTACATGTCAGTACAGCCAGGAAAGCCTGAGAACACGGAGGGAATTCCAAAGGCTAGCAGTCGAGGGAACAAACTACTAGAGTAGAAAGCTTTCCGGCATCTGGGGACCTCTACCGTGAAGGGGCGGGATTTTGCTGCTTGTCAGGTTAGTAGGGGGTATTTACGTCGAGCCGGCACAAGTGCTACAAGTTCATTAGAGCACATTCCATTAAAGCACTTGTAAAACAAGCACAGAAATGCAACAGTGCGGCGATGGGACAGGTGTTGGAGCTTGGTTGACAGTTCGGGAACTATTAGATGGAAGGAATATGTAACAGAAATACGAGTTCATCAACAGATTTAGAAAAATTGGCGTGTAGAACGCGTAGAGAGTCGTCGATGTCATGGGAGGATAAGAACCACAACAAAGCCTCCAGAAATATTTGACAGCTTTTGTACGAAGAGCCTTCGGGATGCTGCGTGCGTTACAGTACGACGCTAGTATGAAAAGACTTAACATTTTGGAGAAGTTACTTTGGCTAAGATCAAAGTGTAGTATCTGTTCCGATGGATACTGCACCCCATAGACTGGTATTATCTTGGCCATCGGGGCTTGATTTACGCCGGTCTATGGGATTGTCCTGTGCAGTTCTAGGAGGTCCACCCTCCCAGGCGTTGCCTTCCTTCTTTGGGGAGGAGTAAGTTAATTGCTTACTGCTTGAGGCGCCCCTACCGGGGAATGCCGACGGTACTGCCCAGGCAATTTTTGATGGTCAGAGTGCTCACCTCTCGGGCGCTGGCTTTTCAACCCCCACTTTCCGACCCGACCTTGGGTCACATCTTACTTGTGGGAGTAGGATAAAATTGGCCTTGTGCCTAACTCCTGGAGAGGAGTAAATAAAACTTACATGTCCTGATTCTGATTTGGTATTAGACGTATCAGTTGGAATTTCTGCAAGAATTTTAATTAAACCATGAAGTAAAGTTCTAAGACGATCACGAAGACGCGTCAGTTTTTGGAGGGATCTTTGATCGTTTTATTATGTCGGCCATTTTGAAAAAAAAAGATCATTTTCAAAGTAGAAAGAAAAACGAGGGGCACAGCGTTTAATTAGGATATGAAATCGATCTGGAAGAAGAAGAAGAAAAAAAAACTCCCAACAAGGAAATGCGTTTTTAAAAATCACAAGGGACACATCTTCACAGATGTAAGACACTTTATTACACTCGCCATCTGTTTTCCTTTTCCCATTCGACCGGAAATTATTAAAATTTAAAAGTGTTTTCAATTTATATTCCCACTTCAGGTGCAAAATGATGAATGAGTATTGCCATAAGTGTATAGATCAATAAGTAGGGTTAGGGTTAGGGTTATAATTAATTAAGAAAACGCTACTTATTTTCTAGAGGAATTATTTACTTTTCATCACCATTTTATGCTGGATATACTAGGCCTTTTGGCTAAGATCAAAGTGTAGTATCTGTTCCGATGGATACTACACCCCATAGACTGGTATTGTCTTGGCCTTCGGGGCCTGATTTACGCCTGTCTATGGGTCTGTCCTGTGCAGTTCTAGGAGGTCCACCCTCCCAGGCTTCGCATCCCCTCCTTTATTGCTTACTGCCTGAGGCACCCTACCGGGGAATGCCGACTGGGCTGCCCATGCAATTTTTAATGGCCAGAGTGCTCACCTCTCGGGCGCTGGCTTTTCAAACCCCACTTTCCCGACCCGACCTTGGGTCACATCTTCCTTGTGGGAGTAAGATAAAACTGGCCTTGTGCCTAACTCCTGGAGAGGAGTAAATAAATACTCTCACAGTGAAAGGCGACATACGGACTTTGATAATTTCGCGTGATCAGGGTTGACAATACTCCCTGGGTAGCTCGATACATTAAGAAGGGGACAACAACCATTTTATCTGAACACGCACACAACCATACGTATATAGAGTTTGAATTACCTACTAGACACCATCCTCGAGTGTCTTCGGTCTCCCCGTACAAGGGTTTGTCAGGACAACCTGACATTAGGATACTTTCCTCTAAATGTAAACCTTGACCAAACATTCAAAATAACATAGTATTCGCAGCACATGTAAGATTTTCTCGGTATGGCTACCCCACACTGGCTTGTACGAGAAATATTGCACTTTCTCCAAGTAATGTTCTCTGAAGTAACAGCACTTAACTGGATACTCCACCAGACTAAATGAATTCTTGTTCTTGAATCCGTTAAGACCAAGAGATCACAAGAATGATATACCATACCATAGTTAACTGGTGAATTGGGTAGAGAAAAATTAATGTTCATAACTTCTTTACTAATTCAACGTTTGGCAGGTAAAAGAGAACTTAAATGGAATATTCGAATATCTATGTATCTCATACGTGAGATGCGGCATACGGATTTTGATCATTACTCGTGATCCGAGTTGACGATCTTCTTGGTAGTCCGATATATGAAGAAGGGACGACAACAATTTTATATTAACATATACCCGCACACAGGATTGCGTTAAATGTATATACAAATACATACAGCAAATGAAATAAAATATTTTAAAAATATTTAAATAAACTAATGAAATAATATTCGTTAAATTCATTTGTAATTGTTATGTTTATTTAATTACTTAAAAATATTTTTTCTAGTGTATTAGATTCGTTTTAGTAAATTGTTATTATTATATTAAATCACTCCAATGTTAATATTCAAAATTCAATCTGTTAACGATGTTTTTTTAATTAAATATTTGATTTTAATAAATTACTTAAAATTTGGTAAAATTCATAGGACGTATTTTTCGTTAATTTATTTTATATTTATTAATTTTATATGTATGTATAAAATTATGTACGTATAAAAGTAATAAAAATATATATGAATTATATACTCCATATAATTCTGTTTTTTACTCCTTGCTGAGTTAATACGACCATAATGTTACCTTCTTGGCATTTTGGCCAAGATCAAAGTGTAGTATCTGTTCCGATGGATACTACACCCTATAGACCGGTATCATCTTGGCCTTCGGGTCTTGATTCCGCCGCTCTGTGAGTTTGTCCTCTGCACTTCTAGGAGGTCCACCCTCCCAGGCTTTGCCTCCCCCCTTTCAGAAGGGGTTAGTTTTTTGCTAATCGCCTGATGCGCCCCTAACGGGAAATGCCAACAGAGCTACTGCACCCCATAGACTGGTATTCTCTTGGCCTTCGGGGCTTGCTTTACGCCTGTCTATGGGTCTGTCCTGTGCAGTTCTAGGAGGTCCACCCTCCCAGGCTTCGCATCCCCTCTTTGGGGAGGAATAAGTTAATCGCTTACTGCCTGAGGCGCCCCTGCCGGGGAATGCCGACGGGGCTGCCCAGGCATTTTTTGTAGGTCAGAGTGTTTACCTTCTCGGGCGCTGGCTTTTCAAATCCCACTTTCCCGACCTTGTGTCACATCTTACCTTGTGAGAGGAAGATACATAAACGACCTTAATGCTGCCGAGCGATACGCATGCGTTAAATGAAAGGAAAGTAATTCATCCGAACTCGACGTAGTCGTAATATCAATAAAACTACAGGTGATTGATTTTGAAAATTAATTTAATTAAATATGTTTTCGCTAGAAAGGTTTATTAACAAACACTTTAAAATATATTCTCTTTTATTATACAATTTTGAAAAAAACAAAAAAACAAGAAACGTTATTATTTTTTAAAAAAATATTTATTAAATGAATAAAATCATTTTTTTCATAAATATGAATTTATGAAAAAATGATTTTATTCATTTAATAAATATATAAAAAAAATAAATAATGTTTCTTGTTTTTTTGCAAAATTGTATAATACAATTCAAAAAACGTTTTCCTAAGGATGTGTGATCTCTTCTTATATTATCTTTTGTAAAAAGTTCATTATGTTCGATAAATTAGACACACAATTGTCTTTCATCCAGAAATCACTCCCAGAACGATTGGGGCACTTTAGATGCTTGATGTAATTAGTTATAAGAAACCCGGCGGTACTTAGGGTTAGGGTTAGGATTAGGGTTAGGATTAGGGTTAAGGTTAGGATTAGGGTTAAGGTTAGGATTGTTCTGCCCGTAGCATGACAGAGAATTATTTAGGGTTAGGGTTAGGGTTGGTCTGCCCGTAGTATAACATAGAATTATTTAGGGTTAGGGTTAGGATTAGGGTTAGGGTTAGGTTTTCAGGTGTTAATCGGTGGAGTATTACACGTAACGTTGTGTCGGGGCCATTCCTCTAGCGCTTTCGGTCTCTCGACCGTCTTCAGGAGGCTGTGTCTTATTGTTACTAAGAGCCGTATTTATAGTTTCATTATTAGTTATATATCTATAATTTATATATGTATACCCACACACACACACACATATATATATATATTTCTTTTTTATTTAATCATCATCATCATCATCATCATCATCATCATCATCATCATCATCATCATCATCATCATCATTATTATTATGTATTAATTGTTAAAGACTGATAGGGCGTTAGTATCGTCGGTGAATGCTATTTTATTAATTGTGGGTTGTAATTTTTTTATGTGTAGGGCTTCGAAGATATTTAGTCTGTTGGTGCAGTTGTTTTTATGTATGAACTTAGTGTTAGTTGTTAATATTTGTCTAAGTTCGGTTGATTTTATGCTTTTTTATGTGTGGTAATGTGTCGCTGGATGGCACTAGTATCATTTAAGTGATTCGTAAGGCGTCGGGAGAGGGTTGTAGTCGTATGACCAATATAAGTACTGTGTTTGTATGTTTGGGTCGTAGGAAAACATTCCTCGAATGGGCATTGGAACAAATAGACTACGTTTGTTTGGTTTAGAGGGGGAACTAGTAGTGCCATTATTTTAGATTATAAAGTTAGAGGTTTTTAATTTTGTGTAGTAAATTATTAGTTTTATTTTTTGTTGTTGGTCGGTGGGTTTAGTGTGTCAGTTTATTATGTCAGTTATAGCTTTTTCGTCGAGTTTGTAGTTAGAATTCATTTGGTTTTATAGTACAAGGAAAGAGTGTCATTTTTGTTGTGCTTTTTTGTCTGATTCTATTGGTGTAGGGAGGTTTGATATAGTTTTATTTGTTAGTCAACAATTCTGTTGGAGAAATTGTTATTTACTAGGGTTTGTTTGTATGTTGGTTAGTTTTTTGTAGGATATTTTTTGGATGAAGATATCGTGTGTGCGCGGTGGACGAGGTTTTTTATTAAGGCAGTTTTATATTTTGGGGGGCATTCGCTATGGTAGTTAAACAAATTAGGGTTATTGTTCGTGGGGTGTTTTATATGTGGATGTTGTCTATTAGGCAGGGTGGTTAGAGTCGATAATTACGTCGAGGAGGGGGATCTTGTTGTTAGTATTTAGTTCATGTGTGAAGGTGAGTACTGAGTTGTTTTCTAGGGTATTTTTGAGTTTGTCTATATTATCTAGGGATTCGGTAGCGATGAGGATGTCGTCAACGTATCTGGTGTATATAGGGGGTTTGTTTATGAAGTTAGGGAAGATTTTTTTTTCGATGTGTGACATGTAGTATTCGGCGAACGTGGGACCCAGAGGTTATCCCATCGAAACGCCGTCGTATATATATATATATATATATATATATATATATATATATATATATATATATATATATATATATATATATATATATATATAATAATGGTAATAATCCAGGTCAAAAATATCCACAGGGTAGTAATCCAGAGAATTTTAACCGGGTTTATAAAAAGTGCTCAATATCAAAATAGAGCTTTATATATGATAATTTTATTTACACAGACATGTACAAAATCTGCGACACTGGCATGTCGATGTTATCGATGAACAGTTACTATAAACTGAGATCTCATCATCTGCCTGATGAGATCTCATCATCTGCCTGATGAGATCTCAGTTTATAGTAACTGTTGATCGATAACATCGACATGCCAGTGTCGCAGATTTTGTACATGTCTGTGTAAATAAAATTATCATATATATATATATATATATATATATATATATATATATATATATATATATATATATATATATATATATATATATATATATATATTATAACCATATCTATTATTTATAGTTAATTGTTTCCATATTGTATTAAATGTTATACTAAGTCTGCTTAGTAAGTCCAGATTACCGAGTTCGACAAGATTAATCTGAAGAAGGTCGGAGGTTACAGCGGCCGAAACGTTGTGATGATAACACTCAAGATGAGAAAGGTAGTCCGAATAACCAAAATTATGCAAATCATCAATCCTAATCTAAAAAATTCAGAAATATAACATTAAACAACATGTTTGAATAAAAAAAAATATATAAAAAAACAGATGTTTCGATCGATTGACTTGTTTACAAATTGTTACGTATCCCATGACACCTCGCCGCCTTCTACAAATTTGCATTGAAATTTATTGAAGTCTTTTTTGGTGGGGGGTGGTGGGTACTGTGTGTATAAACAAACAAACACAAAATCAAGCAAGTAGACAGATACGGGTGAATGCCTTAGTCCCGATTTGATTTTGTTTGGAAGCTTTTTCTTTTTTTTTAAAGAGGGAGTACCAAGTGTAATCGGGCGTGATGTGAATCGTACGTCAACCGACTTGTCTTTCTTTCGCGCCCTTTTGTGCTGAGACGTCCTCAATACAACGTGTGTAACGAGTCGGTGAGAGAAAAGACGGCTTAATCTGGCGTTGTTATCATGAAAGAAACAACACAAATCTACCGAAAGCAGCGGTGATCTATGTTTTATGATCTTTGAGCGGATATGGATAACTATCACTTTAGCTATGGATGAACACCGAATAAAAAAGAAAATTATGAATTTGATAATGATAATAATAAAAAATAAAAAAAATAAATAATATTATGATAATAATAATAATAATAATAATAATAATGATGATGATGATAATAATGATAATAATAATTATAATAATAATAATAATAATAATAATAATGATAATAAAAATAATAATAATAATAATAATAATGATAATAAAAATAATAATAATACTTATGATGATAATAATAATAATAATAATAATAATAATAATGATAATAATAATAATAATGATGATAATGGTAATAATAGTAATAGTAATAATAATAGTTATAATAATGATGATAATAATAATATGGAAATGTAAAGAAGTAAAGGTGATTCCTGTTGTAATTGGAACGCTTGGAACCATAACGAAAAGCCACCATAAATAGCTTAAACAGATTGACGAGACCATTTTTTTTTAATTCTGCAAAAGAACGGCGAAAGTGTTAAGGTAAATCTTGAATGTCTAAGGTCAAGGGAATTGACTTCCAAGAGTTGAGACTACTATGAAATAATAATAATAATAATAATAATAATAATAATAATAATAATAATAATAATAATAATAATAATAATAAACTAGCGAAAGCCCGTAGAAATTCCATGGTGTTTTCTACATCAATCTGTCTAATTTATTATTAATAATAATATTTCTTTTTAAATAATAAATGTCTCTCTTTTCTTCTTCGTAAAAATAATTGTCAGTTAAATATTCTTTCAATCAATAAAACACAATGTAAATTTTTGAGGTATTAATTTTAAAATGCATTGTTTTAGTCGACGCGACGGCTAATTTGATTTTGGAACAATTCATTTTAAAATGGGTAAAGTGAGAATTGTTAATGTTAAATTAATCATCAATCTCTATCTTACGTACGGACATGAAATGCTTTAGCGTATATTATTATGTCGATGCTGCTGCTGCTGCTTCTGCTGATGCTGCTTCTTCTTCTGCTGCTGCTGCTGATGCTGCTTCTGCTGCTGCTTCTGCTGCTGCTTCTGCTGCTGCTGATGATGATGATGATACTGCTCATAATGCTGCTGCTGCTGATGATGCTGCTGCTGATTGTGATGCTGCTGATGCTGCTTCTGATGCTGCTGCTGCTTCTGCTGCTGCTTCTGCTGCTGCTGCTTCTGCTGCTGCTGCTGCTGCTGATGATGATACTGCTCATAATGCTGCTGCTGCTGATGATGATGATGCTGATTGTGATGCTGCTGCTGCTTCTGCTGCTGCTGCTTCTGCTGCTGCTGCTGATGATGATACTGCTCATAATGCTGCTGCTGCTGCTGATGATGATGCTGATTGTGATGCTGCTGTTGATGATGATACTGATTGTGATGCTGCTGCTGATGATTATGATGATGATTATGCTGATGCTGCTGCTGATGCTGATGATGATGCTGCTGATGCTGATGCTGATGCTGCTCCTGATGATGATGATGATGATGATGATGATGATGATGATGATGATGATGATGATTATTCTGCTGCTGATGCTGATAATGATGTTGCTGCTGATGATGATGATGATGATGATTATTCTGCTGCTGATGCTGATAATGATGTTGCTGCTGATGATGATGATGCTGCTGATGATGATGCTGCTGCTTATTATGACGATGTTGCTGCTGCTGCTGATGATGATGCTGCTGCTGATGATGCTGCTGTTGCTGTTGCTGCATCTGCTGCTGCTGATGATGATCATGATGATCATGATGATCATGATGATTGTGATGACGACGACGACGACGACGATGACGATGACGATGACGATGACGATGACGATGACGATGACGATGACGATGATGATGATGATGATAGAAAGTCAATAATTGTTGGAGAACTAGAAACAGAACCGAAAAACCTGGAACAGAAACTAGGAGAAATTGGAATAAAACGGAAGATTGACACTATTTAACGGACGGCAATGACTAAAACAGGTGAAATGTTAAGGAAAATCCCCGAATGTGGAAACCAACCAACATAAACTACAAATGCCAACGAGTCACATCTAAGTTGCGATACAAATAAAACAAAAACATAGTAGGAATATCACGTGAACCAGAAGGAACTGAAATTGCATGATATGTGATAAACTGGCCACCCCAAAAGCACACAGTATGATGGCACCAGCCTCGGTTGATACGACACATTCATAGGAAGGACCAAAGAAGAACCGAGGAACCATGGCCAGAAAACTAAGAAACTCATGACCATGCACAAAGCATTACACTCGAAGAATGATACCGACCGACTCTACGTGAAAAGGAAATACGGAGGAAGAGGACTGGTAAGTATAGAAACTGCGTGAATGACACACAAAAAAAGAATTAGAAAAATACATAACCAAAACAGAGAATGCCTAATCGTCACTGAAAGAGACACCGTGAAGATGAACAATACAGAGAAAAAGAGAAATAAAAGACAAGACGATAAAAAGAAAAGTAGAAAGAGAAACAGTTACACATACGGTTCATAAGAATGATAAGAGAAGAGATTCACAAAACACCAGGAATTAGCTACGAAAAGGACACCTAAACAGAGAAACGGAATCGTCACTAATTGCCGCACAAAACAATGCGACTAGAACTAACTATATCAAAGCTAAACTATACAAAACCCAAGAAAATAGCAAATGTAGACTAGGAGACGAGATAACAAACAATATAAAAAGTGAATGTAGCAAACTTGCCCCAAAAGAATACAAAAACAGACACGACTTTGTGAGAAAAGCATTACACTGGAACCTATGCAAACAACTGCATTTCGAAGACTCATACAAATGGTTCAGATACAAACTGGAGGCATACTGGAAAACGAAAATCACAAAATTCTCTAGGAAATAAAGGTACAAATAAAGAACGTCATACCAGCAAAGAGACCGGATGTAATAATAGTCAACAAGAAGGATAAATCCTGCATCATAGTAGACGTTTCTGTCCCAGGAGACCACAGTGGGAGATCAAGGGCACAGAAAACGAAGACAAATACATGGAACTTTCTAGAGAACTGAAAGGGATATGGAACATGACGGAAGTCAATACAATAGCAATAATCACGGGAGAACTGGGAACAGTTAAGAAAAACCTTGAACAAAGACTGGGGGAAATTGGAATCAAAGAAAACATCTGAAATCTTAAGAAAATCCTCGAATGCGGAAACCAACCTACATAAACTGCGAACGCTAACCAGTCACATGGTAGTTGAAATAGAAAGAAAACAAAAGAATTGGAAGTACACAACTACATTAACCCAATGGAACTGAACCTACAAGATTTTTTATAAACTGCTCCCCCCAAATGGTCCCACGCAAAGGTCAAGAAGGATTGAAAGACCCAGGAGGAAGGTTCACTTACTGGAAGAGTGCGGAGAGTACTGGGACCTTGGGTAGGCTTATCGCTACCCAAAACCCAGAGAAGACCAATGGTCGTTACTGCGAGAAACAAGGGTAAGCGGCTGTTGCAATAACGTAAAGGGATTTGCAATGGTCATCAAAAGAGGTAGAGAGTACTGGAAATATGGGGAGACTTGTTGTCATTCGGACTCCAGGGTACATGATGACCTGTGTGAAACCTCCTAGCGAGATGATGATGATGATGATGATAATAATGATGATGATGATGATAATAATAATAAACATAATAATAATTAATATTATTATATAATAATTATATAATAATAATAATAATGATAATAATAATAATAATAATTATTATTTTTTAAATAATAATAATAATAATAATAATGATAATAATAATAATAATGATGATGATGATGATGATGATGATGATGATGATGATGATGATGATGATGATGATGATACGCTAAAACAATAGCATGTTTGTACGTAGTTTATCATTCACCCTAACACTATTTACAAGATGGGATCGCCCAATCGCCGAAGATGCAATGCAGAAATAAAGTATTTTTTTAAATTTGACATTCGTTTTATTTAAAGAATATTCAGCTGACAGTAATTTTACGGTGAGAAGAAAGAGACTATTCATTTTGAAACGATTTATTTTTACTAAAATTCCACCCCCCAAAAATGTTAAACGACAAAAAAAAAATGGTAACGATAAAGACGGAACGCTGCGGAGAGTAGTCGAATTCTGGGGAGACTTGCAGTCACTCAAACTCCAGGGAAAGGCACTGATTTTTATCAGTTACGACTTGTGTGAGAACACAAAGTGCGCATTTAAAAAATATCAAGAATAAATCCCATAAAATGATCCCTCTACCCCCTACAAAAACACATACATAAGTGATGGCAGAAAATAGTAATGAAAGCTAAAGAGAATGGAAAGACCACTGGAATGATGCGGAGACTACTGAGACCTTGGGGAGGCTTATTACCATTGAAATACAGAGTAGACCAAAGGTTGTTGGCAATGATAAATAAGAGGTTAACGGCTGTTGCGATAACACAAACTAATTTGGATCGGTTATCGAGAAAGTTAATAGTACTTGTTCTATATATTTTAGCTATCAGTTACACAGTTACATATTTTTACATAAATATTAACCTATTCATTTTTTAAAAATTATTTGAATATCATAATAGTACGTAAATACTTTTCCCTTATGAACACCTACTTAAAACGTTGTTTTACTGTACTACTGCAGCCGTAGTGATTACTAATGCGTGAGAACTGAGTCAGTAGTTTTTTACTTCTAATTTAGCATGAAAACAATTTTAATACACATAAACCATGTTTACTCGACAATTTGTTTAATGAACTATTTACATTTGCGGTTTCATATAAAAAAACATTTATGAATCCGTTGTTAGAGAGTTAATGATTAATGATTCGTTTAAATTCCTGGAATAATATCTGGCAGTCTGTTGACATGAGAAAAAAAGACAATTACTTATCATCTGTTAGAAAACATTAAATGACGTCATTCGCAAGATTTACGTTCATGAAGCAGGATTATCTCCCCTTAAAATTGTAAAGAAATTTAAATAAATAACATTAAGATTGTGTCTCTTTGGCACAAGCCCAAATATGAAAACAATACTTCATGAATGGGAAGATAGTGGCTTTATAGGATAGTGCAGGTGCGAGAAAGTTTCTAGCCCATTTTAAGAAGAAACCCACTTTCTTTGCAGCAGATTTGGCAGTATCTTCTATCTATTTAATCCGATTCATGTTTCCTGTGAATGTTCGGCGGATGATTTTAAATTAAGACCATATTTTTTTTTGCAGAACAAGAGAAACATTAGTGGAACCCGGCGAATACGGATACTACCACTAGTACAGTTACATCTAATTTTGATTCAGATATTGTTGCTTTTATCGTTATTGTTTACGTGTAGATAAATCACAAACGTGGGGTTCTGATACTTATTCCTTGTTGGATATCATCTAGGCCTAAAAGGATCGGGTTGTTACGCGTATAAAGAGGATGTTTATTTCTTGGGTAATTAAGAAAAAATATATAGACAAAAACATATAGAATATACAGAAAAATGTATAGAATATACAGCGAGATAATTGTGATAGTTATAACAGTTATATGGATGACTTGATTTGAAATAAACACCGAGTGAGAATGACTTCTTGAAGTAGCCCTTAATCGAGACTGTCTTTGAAATACAACACGTTTCTGCTCCCTTACATAAAGAAAATAAACATAATCAACACTAATAATGTATTCAATTTTGTGGGTTCGTAATTTTATTAGGTTATTATGTAGATGAAGGAGAACAGAAATAATTAGTAGAACAATCTAGAAAACAATGGCCACATTCTGTTTCTGAAAACAATGGACAGCCTCTGAAAAGATTCCTGCGTAGATGAAGTTATCTATATATTAATATGACATCGTGTGTGTTCGTGTGTCACGTTTACATCAAAAGCTTTGTGCATGCGCGCCGCACCTAGATTTGGAAAAGCATTCAAGTCACCTAATTTTCGTAATATTTTCAAGTATTTCCCTTTTGCGCAACGGGTTTTGACCTTGAAGTAGCTCCTTACATCAAGTAGCTCTATGCTTTGTCTGGAGTGATTTCCATAAAACCAAATTAATTAGCGTAAATGTTCCACGAAATTTCACAAGTATGTTTTTGTCGTTTTCGATATAAGGCGGTAGAAGGTAGGTAACGACGGAAATTGACATGTCCATTCAAGGAGCGGATATAAACTATTGCGTACTTATTTATGTTCTTTATTTCATCCTTAATCTCTTTCTGGATTGAAGAGTCAACTTTCAAGTCATGGTAAGAAGTCAGTGTCCCCCAATGATGCTGGCCTAAACAGAGCTAAGAGGGAAGAAGAGAACTAAATACCAAGGTCTGATGTTCGACATGAAAAGAAACTTAAACCCGATGGAGGTTTCAATCATTCAAATAATTATAGGAGCCACTGGGCTTTTCAAAATGAACTTATAAAACTACCAAGCGAATATACCCGGTGAACCAAGTGCAACAGAGATCCAAACGAGTTCACTTAAAAGGGACCGTGAGGATCATAAAACGATATCTCGGTTGGTATCTCTGGAATAGCGGGATAATGTTTGGTATCCGGTGGGATTCCCCATCCCCATTAAAAGAAGAGAAAATAGAAATGAAAAAAACAAAAAAACGAGTGAGAATTCACAATCATGATCACAAAATCTTTTACCTGAAAGGATATGACGCAAGAATGGATATCGTAAGATACGTCCACTTAACATCCGCGCTCAACGATTAAAATGATATTTCAAATATAAGCGTGACCGACGGACTGACAGAGCCTCTAATCGAAATACTTGGACACATATAAAAATGATAAAATACAAAAAAAATTTTTTTTATTGTTTTGGCTGGTGATGTGGCATTATACCGGATGCCAGAGATTCCAACCGAGAGATCATTTTAAGATTCTAACCGCCCCTTTAAGTGACATTGTTTTTATTTCTCTTGCACTTGGTTCACCGGGTATATTCGCCAGGTAGTTTGAAAAAAAAATTATTCATGAGTCCGGTTGCCTCTATGATACCTGGAATGATGAAGGTATTCCAAAGATTCCAATTTCTTTTCATGTCGTACATAAGACCTTGATATTTCGTTAACTTTTCCCTCTCAAATCTATTTAAACCCGCATCATTAGGGACACTGAATTAAACTAGGGTTGCTACTTTCTCCCTTTTGTCCGATATCAATATGTCAGCTTTAACAGCTCCGTTTTCTAGCTATGTAGCTGTAGGATGTATGATGACATATGTGCGTGTGTAATCTTGTTGCGATTGGTACCGATAGCCGTATGTAGTATGTACGTGTGTAGTCGAAGTGTACTCAAATCGAACTGAAAAAAATGGGGGGGGGGGGGGGTGGAAGAACTGATGAATATTCATCACACATAATTAGGAGTCACCTGTTTGAAGACGAACAAACATCCCTTTTTCAAGGTTGGGCAAATATATCGCGGGTTCAACATGGCTGACCCTTAACAAATATCGAGGAGAAAGCCGCTGATATGATCCGACCGTAAAATTTGTTAATCTTGAAGATCGTTTAGCGCCGTTTGACGCTCATTACAGGTAGAAATTTTCGTCGTTGTTTACCTTAGATATTATCTCCTACATTAGAATTGGGCAAATTGTAGGATAGGATATATATATATATATATATATATATATATATATATATATATATATATATATTAGGTGTATGTATATCCAGTGAACCTTACAGTATTTATTTAATAATGCTAAGTTAGAAAAAAAATCATATATATATATATACATGTCCATATATATAAATATATATAAATAAATGTATATATATAAATATGTATATATATACATATATATAAATAGACAAATATATATATATATATATATGTGAATATATATATATATATTAATATATATACATATAAATATATATATATATATAATTACATATATATATATATATATGTAATGAAGGAGAATGTTTATATATATATGTATGTATATATATATATGTATGTATGTATGTATATATATATATATATATATATATATATATATATATATATATATGTAGTGATTTATTTTAATTTTGGCATGGCAGAATTGCTGATGGCTATACAATTGTTTCTCAACGAGTAAAATGCAACCGTCAAACGCATTCACTCGCTGTTCCTCAGAGACCAAAATGAAAGGCATATATGAAGTGCCAAATCAAGCACAGAGTTCTTGGAGAACAGCACACACACACACACACACACACATATATATATATATATATATATTTATATATATATATATATATATATATATGTATGTGTGTGTGTTTGTGTGTATCTGAAAAAAGACAAAATTAAAAACAAATTAAACACGAATAAATAATCAAAAGCAAGAGCTTGACTGGTTTCGTCTTAAGAAAAAGTTACGATTTGAAATTTACTGAAATAACGGCAAACACATAGAGAAAACGAAGACGCACAACGGGATGTTTTGGGCACGTGCGTAACTATGAAAAATTAAAACGTTTACGATTTCTCTTTTTAATCATTTTCAGGTGTTGATGGCAAAATGGATTAAAAAGCTGGTGAAAGGATAGAATTTTAAAAATACATCGAAGAAACACGCACGAAGATGATTCGACGAAGAATCGAAAACGTTGGTGACACATACGAACTTTTATCATTTTTTTAATTTTAACATAAAGAAAATCAGACGAGTTCTGCTATTTTTAATTATGTTTGCATTGTGGAACTCTCTTCTTGCTGACTGTTTTCCTTCTACCTATAATCTTGGTCTTTTCAAGACTAAGGTCAATAGGTATCTCCTGTCTTTGCGATCTTGTTAGCTCCTTACATCAAGTGGCTTCATGCCTTGTCTGGAGCGATTTCCATTATATATATATATATATATATATATATATATATATATATATATATATATATATATATATATATATATAAATAAAAGAGAGAATGAATACGAAAAACAAAACAAAAAAATTAATCATATATTTGTCAAAGTTTCGTCTTTATTTCAAGACTTTCTCCAGGTGACAAATTTTAAGTTATAACAAGCTAGTTAATATTGGAAAATATGTGGTGCGTTTGTGACGTGTGAAAAGAATGATTTTGTACTTTTTTCCGAACGAAAAATAGTGGTGCGACTATGACGTGAAACGAATGTGTTTGTTCTTTTTTCAAACGAACCATAAACGGTTGAATTCAAAATATGTGGTGCGTTTATGAAATTGAATTAGTTTTTTTTTTTAATTTTATTATTTAATTATTATTTATCATTTTTCATATCGATGTTATGGACAAAGTTTTGTTGGGTATGTGATATAAACAGCTCGCATGGATCTAAATTTAAATTTTTTTCGGTTGGTATTAGTTTCCTGATTAAAGGAGATAAATTGAAGAAGGTCGTTATGTTTTTTTAATTGCGCCAGAATTTATAATATGTGCTTATTTAAGAAGTTTTCGCTAGCTTGTTTGAAGTTAAAACAATAGTCATGTTTTAATGCATAAGAGAATAGTGCATTTAGGGAATTGTTATTTTTAAAATATCTTTTTTATGTTTACTAAGTATTTTCTTTAGTTCCCGTTGAGTTTCACCTACGTATATCTGATTGAAATTATTGCTTAGGACAGTATATATTCTTGATGTGGGTATTTTAGGAAAACATTTTTGTTTTGTTTTTAGTGTTTTATTTATGTTTTTTAGATGTTGTTTGTATTGTTGGAATTCCTAGTTCATTTAGAGTTTTGTAAATGATTGTATTATTGGCGTAGGTTAAGTAAAAAAGATGTCTGTTTATAAGAGAAATGTTCGGTGTATATGATTTTTATTTATTGCTTTTGGAAAATATTTGTATGGCTTTTTTCTTTGTATTTCATGCGAACTATGTGGGGTATTGCAAGGTTTTGAGTAAATTTGTGATGTACTTGAATTCTCCTTCTAGATATTGTGGGCTACACATTCTGAGTGCACGTAGGAAGAAACCGATTATCAAGCCTGTTTTGATTTTGTTATCATGGTATGAGTAAAAATGTATGTAGTCATGTTTGTGTGTAATTTTTTCGATGTATTTTTAAGGTAAGTATATTGTTGAATTTTAGTATATCCAGAAATTGTATCGAGTTATTTTTTCTGTTTCACGGGTTTACATTATGGAGGGTTCGACTGTGTTTGGTTCGTTTTTAATATTTATTACGTGGATGTGTTTTCAGGAGGAAAATTAAAATAAAATTGAAAATAAAAAAACATTAATGTACAAAACAAAAGTATACACACCTCAGATGCAGATGCATCATCATCATCATCATCATCATCATCATCATCATCATCATCATCATCATCATCATCATCATCATCATGCCTTTGATTAGTCCTTTATAAGGAGATGGGGCCTGTCTGTCAGTCTTGATCGAAGTCTTCCTCTCCAGGCTCGGCGGTCGTGAGGATCGCAATACTCAGGTCTGCATGGTCGTGTTTACACGGCTCGTCCCAAGAGAGCTTTGGTCTTCCAGCCTGCCAACTTGATGCGATGGACATGTCTCTAACACGGGAGATCCAGCTGGAGCTTCGCTCGACATGGCCAAGCCAACTCATCCTGTCCAGCCTATGGACATCAAATTTTTGTTCATGCCAAGCTTAGAGAGAAGAGTCTCGAAGAGAGTGTCGTCTTCCGGCTTGACATGGCAGATCCATCGAATCGTGGCTCTTTCGTTGCGGTGCGGTCTGTTTAGATTGCTCGCCGATGCAGCCCATGTCTCGGAGCCATAAAGCATGACACCCCCCACACAACGGCCAGATGCTTATTTTTAAGGTGGGCAGAAGTTAAGAAATGTTTAAACACCTAAAAAAAGATCAACATTAACTTACCGTTTTCTTCCTACACCTGAATAGAAATAATCAGATTAATCACTGACATGACTTATTTTCAATTTAACAATAATTTCTATAAACAAAATGTCGGACTCCCTATGGGTAACCTTAGTGGAATACTAGCCTGATTATTCTTAAAATTCGTAGAATTTGGCTCATTTAAATTTAGATTACCTCCAAATACTGAATAATTAATATATATTGAATTCCATTTTAATTTTTCTACCTTAAAACACACAAATAGAAAATCTTCAAAAAAAATTAAACGCAGCCAAACCCTCCATAAAGTTTACCCATCAAACATAGAAAGGTATATTCGTTTGATTCTCATGAATAGCTGCAGGCCGATTATGGTCCTGTTCGCAAGTCGAACAAGAAAAGGATTGTCGAAAAGAAAGAATCGCTCTATATACGATTATTCAAATGGATCCAATGTTGGCCAATGGTATGAGTATTCAATATCACATGGTATCGGGGAAACGGCAGCATCCGGTCTGGGCAGATAAGAACTAGAATCGCTAATACAATATTGTTAAAAATAAATAACTAAAACTATCAGAGTGAGTGAGTTGCTGTGTATTCGCTAAGCGGACCGTGAAGACATTCGTCGGCAACACCTGTGATTTTACAGAGGGTTTCTAAAAAGCGGTGAAAAATAAAAGTCGTCACAGAAGACGTAAGAACGGATTTTTTTTAAGATGCATCCATTCAATCAGCGCGATGTCAATGAAAAGGCCATTTTATACTTCTATTTATCTTTCACCCACGAGGTAAGATGTGACACAAGGTCGGGAAAGTGGGATTTGAAAAACCAGCGCTCGAGAATTTGAGCGCTCTGGTCATTTAAAAATTGCCGGGGCAGCCCCGTCGGCATTCCCCGGTAGGGGCGCCTCTAGCGATTAGCAATAAACTACCCCCCCCCCTCCTCAAAGGGTGAGAAGGCAAAGCACCTCCTAGAACTTAATACTTAAAGGAGACAAAGAGACTGACCGAACTATATATATATATATATATATATATATATATATATATATATATATATATATATATATATATATATATATATATATATATATATATATATATAGGATCAAATATAAACCTAAAGTAAAACTTTGGATTTAGACCCTTTTGAACGAGATGTCATTTGCTTTTTTCGGTCCAGGAAGTATTTCAATAATGGCCATTTTTTCTCCTTTCAATTCCTTTTAAGTGCGTTTGGATTTACCTATAATTCTGAACACTTTTCTCCACACTGCTCCTACGCAAATATTTTTGCAAATATTTTTTTCGCGTTCTACAATTCATCGGACTTCCTCTCAACGGAAATTTACCACCCGGACAAACCGCATATCTTTTTTACGAAACTTTTCTTTTTTCACTGCGTTTTTTTAATAACATTTTTCATATTTTTCAAATATTTGAACTTTGGTTTTTTCGAAAGCCAACTTATCCATCTGTATTTTTCCTCTGATGATAAGATCTCGATCTTTGAAAAGCCTTGGCTTAAGGAAAGAATAATAAACACTAGTTTATTACTGAATACACCTTGCATTGAACAATTGAAATTTGAAATAAATCTGGACATTCGTCACATATTTATCACTCTTTTTTCTTCTATCTATCTATCTATCTATCTATCTATCTATCTATCTATCTATCTATCTATCTATCTATCTATACATATATATATATATATATATATATATATATATATATATATATATATATATATATATATATATATATATATATATATATAGGCAGAAGCATCGGAAAAAAATACAATTTTCAAATTTAAGCGTGACTGACCATTGAAAATGATATTAGAAACTTAAGCAAAACATTTTTTTAGCATAGTTCACCCCAAACAAGGCAGGCCCCCACTGTAGACGTAATAAAGAACAAAAATAAGGGTCAAAGGTGAAGAGTCTTATGTTGAGGTGAGAGCGTCAAATCAGGGCGGATGTTATCTAAAAACACGTCACGACAAAACAAAATAAAAGCAGCTGTTTATTTTGTTTTGTCCTGACGTGTTTTTAGATATCATCCACCCTGATTTTACGCTCTCACCTCAACAAAGACTCTTAACCTTTGCCCCTTATTTTTTTTATTTATTTCTATTTTGTTTTACTTTATATAAAATTTTTAAAGTTAAATGTTGCCGATAATATTTACAACTACATTATCGGCTTTCTCTATCCTCTGATGAGAAGAGTTTATCTTTGAAAATCCATGGATTAAGGATATGAGGCTCCTTGCTCTGAACTTTTGATGTTTTAATAAATATTGTATCTTTACAATTCTTTATTCTCATCTTTCACCTCTAAAATGAATTGCTCTATTAAATATATTGAGCTTTACACTATCACGATAGATTATTATTATTACACGATAATTCAATTATCGTTATTTAATTCAACATTTAAATATATATATATATATATATATATATATATATATATATATAGAGAGAGAGAGAGAGAGAGAGAGAGAGAGAAAGAGATAGATAGATAGATAGATAGAGAGAGATGGAGAGAGAAAGAGAGAGAGAGAACATAAATAAGAACGTGATGGTCAAACATTATTCAGTGAGCGAGGGTGTGAGGGTGATAGACAGACACGTAGTAAGCGATGGGTCTTTACGACTTAATTGTACATCACATCTCATTAGCACAATTAACACGGAAGTCTTAACAAACATAACTCAATCTCTAAACCGAGGATATTTTGTGTGATTAAAATATATATGAAAAAGTCTTAGAGAATCGAACGTTGATTGACTCAGTATTGGCATAATCACAGACTCGCTGATTCAACATACACGTTTAATGATGAAAATGTTGTTTCAAATTATAGCCTGACAGACCAACGGACATATGACAGAATAAAGAAAATTCTGTTTCGGAATTTTTTCGATGAAGGTTGGTACTAGTGTATTTTTTGGATTATTCGGGCTACTATTTTCATCGTCGGTATGTTCAAGGGTGCCTTTTGTCGAACTCGGGAATCTTCATGTTGCATAGCTGTAGTCTTGTTAGTGGAAAAGTTTGGAAGTGAGGGGTCGGAGGAAGACACCGATCGGAAGTTACGAAAACCATGTGATTTCCGGAGCTCTCTCTCATAGCCGGCGAGACTTGAATGTGTTTTTTTTTTGCGTGCTTCCCCCAAAATGGGGACAGCACGTGTCAGGCGACTGATGCAATGAAATCTACAAATATATCTATCTCTCATTCTCTCACACACATGCGAAGTTTCTGTTTGTGTCCGTTTGAGCAAACTTTTATAAAGTAAACAAGTGTCGGCGTGGTTTTGTACCACGTGACGAAGAACCAACCTGGGCTTACACCGATGATGATGATGGCGGCGACTAGCCGACCAAATTTGCGCGCACGAAGGATTTTATACACCCATCGGTAAGGGTGTATATAACATTTCTGTCGAACTGAGAAACCTATGCGAATTTTTAAACCGAACCCTTTTATTTAATTCATGGGGCAGATTGTTCTCGTTCCGTCAGCCATGGCCGGGTAGGGTTAGGGTTAGGGTTAGGGTTAGGGTTAGGGTTAGGGTAGTATCGGTTCTGTTCTTATGATACCATTCTTCCAGGCATTACCTCCTCCTTTGGCTGGGGGCAGTGCAGTATACGTTTAATACACTGGGTAGATTGTTCTCGTTCCGTCAGCCATGGCCGGGTAGAAGTGTTAAGTATTGTTATTGTTTATTCTGTAGTAAGGATCGAACCTTTGACCTCTAGAAGACGTCACTTGCACCACTTGATTATCAATTAATGCTTTTAGCCGTTACGCCACGTGTCCATGGCGGTTTTCTGGAGGTTGAAGATTCAATCTTTAATACAGGCGATAATAACTGTGAATGGCATAATAAACGAACATTTTTATTAGATGAATGATGCTGAATACTATGAGAGGATTGAAAATCCCCACATAACAAAACAACAGCCGACCTAGAAAACAGCAAATCGTCATATTCCATGAGCGATGTTTCTGACAAAGGAGGAAGAATTGCTGTTTATTATTGTCATTATAATTTTTTATGATTAAGTACTTGTAATGCATAACTGAAATATAATTCTTACAACAATTATATATATATATATATATATATATATATATATATATATATATATATATATATATATATATATATGTGTGTGTGTGTGTGTGTGTGTGTGTGTGTGCAATAGTTTTGTCGATATTAACGGTAATTAATATAACTGATTTAATAATAAACAGGATAAATTACCAAAACGTTTCGTGAAATATTTTAAATTATATATATATATATATATATATATATATATATATATATATATATATGAGAAAGAGAGAGAACAAAAATTAGAATTATATAACACAGAACACTTATTTATTATGAACAGTTTAAAAAATAATTATGCAAATTAGACATACAGAATCTTCTATTCGGATCTTTAATCTCTACTATATATACAGTATTTCTGTGCGAAATCTTGTATTATTTACTTAAATAACATAGAGCATTTTTGTATGTAAAATAGGTATGATGAATAAAACAAAAACTTTCGCATTTATTCATTTAGATTATTATTATTATTATTATTGTTATTATTGTTATTATTATTATTTGTACTCACTAGGAGTTCTAACACAGATCATCGTCAGTGATTGCTCACCGACAACAACCAGTGGCATTTCCTGGAGTCTGAGTGACAACAGGCCTCCTCAGATTTCCAGTATTCTTCACCTCTTTTCGATAACCACCGCAAATAACCTTGCTGTATCGCAACAGCCTCTTACTATTGACTTCTCGCTGGTAAGGACCATTGGTCTTCTCTGGGATTTGGGTGGCAATAAGCCTATCCAATGTCCCAGCATTCTCCGCACTTTTCCAGTGGAGGTCTGGATTGTGCTGTCCCTCCTCGGTCTTATCCTTCTCGACCCTCTACAAATATTTTGTCTAGTGTCATTTGTATCATTATTATTATTATTATTATTATTATTATTATTATTATTATTATTATTATTATTATTATTATTATTATTATTATTATTATTATTATTATTTCTTCCTGGTTTCTTCTATCTATGCTTATTGAAATTGGTATAATATTTGCAAAGTCGTCGTTAATTTGTTTTGTACGAGTACTCGACACGCCAGCCACTGAGCCAAGTTCTGGCAATTATAATTTACCCTAACCCTTACTAACTCAAGTCATTTTATAGATTCAATTCCAAATTTTCATAAGAATAAGTGTGCAACATGTTCGAAGTTTACTTGGAATATGAAGTAAAAATAACAATTTACTTGTATATATATATATATATATATATATATATATATATATATATATATATATATATATATATAGTTTTCCACAAACAGAGTGTTTCGCTCTATCACAGCTTTTCAGTGTTGCTATATAGGAAACTACTTCAAGTCCAGATCGAAAGTCAACCGTCAAGTGTGACTAGAAACATTACAGACAGTTGTGCAGTATGTATATATATATATATATATATATATATATATATATATATATATATATATATATATATATATATATATATATATAAGGTTAATACAACAAAAGATATAAGTGGCAACTAATATCTTTAATTAGTGAACATCCGGATAAAAATGAAGCTCAATATACTTGATAGAGCATTAATAGCAATAGATGAAGTGAAAGAATAAAATAAGGTGCGAATCAAATTTTATTACAATTCAAAGTTCAAGCAAAGTACTTTAAAGTCCTTAACTCATGAGTTTTCAAAAAACATCTTCTCCTCATAGGACCATTACCGCGTATAAAGCATTTGGTGATACAAACTTCCAGAACTGACATTTAAACTTGCCGCATCTCTAGTGTTACAATGTCGTCAGTAACACCGGTGGGTTTCTGAATTTGACCCATGTGACTCAATTACAATGTGGGTTCTATTCCTCAAGCTGTATTTGCTCATGATTACGTCAGATGGATAGCTTCAACTACTCTAAAAAAATATTTAAAAACAAAGAAAATAGGAATTTTTTTCAAGTGTCAGTGATTTTTGTAGCACCCTGTATAAAGCATTTGGTGTAACAAACTTCCAGAACTGGTGTAGATACACGTCCGAAATCACGTCCGATGCCGGAACGAGAACCACTTGTTATGTTATGTTCGAACTGACTTCACACAACCGTTTCGATTGGCTGTTTTTCGCGAACGTCGATGTTTTTCTACCTTTTTAAAAATTGCTGCTCACAGCATTTCCCTATCTTTTATGTTTTTTTTAAATTTTAGTAAAATATTACTTCCTTCACCTTTTATAAATAAGAAGTAAAAACATAAAATCCTTTTATCTCAGAATAAAACAGACAAAATTATTTTAGTGCCTATCCCTCCCATTTGATGTTGCCGACTTGTCTATATCGTCTTTCAAAGACTTAAAAGGAAAATGAGCGCATAATGTTTACCCCAGATTTAGCCATGTCAAATTAAGGTCAACCAGCTGGTTGCACCAACCGACCAGTTAAAATCAGCGCATATGCCTCCAGGCAGACAACGGACTCGATTCCGGTAGGTGATATGCAGAAAAAGGTTACCTCATGTCCGCATATGCTGAAGAGAATCTGACTTTCGGTATGAAATAGTTTTTATTATTTTCCTATTGTTCGTTTTCTCGGTTGTCAGAAATCTACAAGCTTAGAATTTCCGAATCCCGACGTATCTTCCTAATATGAGAACTTATTTAAATCCATCTGTTATTTCTTTCTATAATGGTCTAACTGCTCAAGCATTTTTTTTTATAGAGCAGCGTGTTCTTCACCAAATGCGCTGACTTTACAGAACCCCATCTGATCTTGTGTCGAACAACCCGCAGAGGAGCTAAATAAATCTAGATGGTAACTTCTATTTTGCGCTTGTCAGTCGCAATCATATTTTGGGGCAGCATGTTTAGTGAGTTGCATAGTTGTAATGCATACGAGTTGCTTCGAGGGAGAAATATTCAAGTAAGAAAAATGAAAGAGGAAATATCTCTGATTTTGGGGTTGGCCACCCAGAATTCGATTTGTCTACTTGAGAAACTAATACCAACACCAGAATCATCTGATTCACACGAAAGCAGACTGTTACCTAAAACAAAAAACAAAAAAGACAACAAAAAAACTTTGATACTTTTTTTTTTTTAACGGGATTCTTTATTTTGTTTGGATGAAAGAGTTCCTTCTGTTTCGGCACTGACTGAGACGATACAATTGACACTGCGACCAGGGTCACCAACTTCAAACTGGCACAACGAGCGGACGATCACGGTTGTGCAGTAAACGCTGAGAAGGTGTTAGTTTATTGCTATCCGCATGAAGCGTCCGTACCGGGGAATATAGACGGGGATGCTCAGGCATTTTTTGTAGAGCAGAGTGTTCTTCACCAAATGCGCTGACTTTACAAAACCCCATCTGATCTTGTGTCTAACAACCGGCAGAGGAGCTAAATTAATCTAGATGGTTACTTTTATTTTGCGGTTGTCAGTCGCAATCATATTTTTGTAAACATGCACTCGGCAGCATTTAAGTAAGAAAAAGGAAATATCTCTGATTTTGGGTTTGGCCACCCAGAATTCGATTTTTCCACTTGAGAAAATAATGTTCCTTCCGATACGATGTTCCCTGTGTTGGTTATACCCATTTGAGTTTTGACAAAAATTATCGCCGGTAAAATACGGGACGCCCTAGGCATTAGATTTTTAATGTTCATAGAAAAACCTGACCATTATCTCGAGTAATCTTTCTGTGGTGGTCCCGGCGATATCTTTATATCTTCCAGCAGAAGGTCAGAAGGGAGTTAGTTGGTCTTCCGGACATCTTACGGTCAGTTGATGTTTGCGTGCCTCTCAGTGATAGATGGGTCCTTGGACTCTAAGTTATTTGCCTGGTGCTTTGATTGGGTCCAGCGAAGAATTCTCCTTTGCAAGTCGGTTGTACAGTAAATAAAAAGTATATCATTGTAAACTCCATGAAAGAAACATTCGTTACTTGTTTCAAACTGGAGTTGTGACTTTTTCGGCGGGAGAATTTTTTCTATTACAACACCGACTGGGGTCACATTAATACTGCGACCGACGTCGGAATCGAACAACGGCCGTGGACCGGCACAGCGAGCGGACGATCACGGCCTGTGCCGTGAACGCACACAGAGCGAGTTGATACTCTCAGTTGGAGTCTCTGAAAAAATCGGGTAGATGTCTGACATTCGGCTGTATGCCCTACCCCAAGCAAAAATAAAGAGTAAAAATAAAAAAAATAGAAAAAAAAGGGGAGTCAGGCCGAGCCTCTTATAGAATTACGTGGACACATGAAAAGTTTGTGTCTCTTTAAAAAAAAAAGGGTTCATGCTGAGAGATGAAGCCCATGAAAAAGTAATGATTCTTCAGATATGATGTTCCCTGTTATGCTTATGACCCACTTGAGACGTTCCAAAAGTTACACTCATCCCAAATGGTGACATCCCCTGGTTAATGTGTTTTTTATGTCCATAGATATGCAACTGATTATCTCAAGTAGTACTTATGGTCTGGTCCCAGTGATATCTATATGTATTCCAGCACAGGACAGTGGGTAGTTAGTTGGTTTTCTCACAGGCAGTTTAAGTTCTAAGTGACAGTCTTATGTGAGGTTGCAGGTTCCATCTTCATTACTAGCGAGACTAACCAAGAATAAAATTTAAAAAAATAGCTCAAGACTTATACTCGGTCATGGCGGACGGAACGAGAACAATATACCTTCGTAGATAAGATAAAAAGTTTCAGTTCGAAATTCAATACAGATTTTCTAAGTTCGACATAAAGATTCCCGAGTTCAACCAGATGCACCTGATGAAGGTCGGAGGTTATATCGGTCAAAACTTTGTGATAATAATATCTAAGATGAGAACAGTAGTCCGAATAAGCAGGATAATACAAATCCTCAGAGAAAGATTGGCCTTTGGACTCTTAGCTAATGGATTGTGTCCGGTTGGAATTGGGTTTTGATTATGTTAGGCTAAGAATTCTCATTTGTTCAGTAGAAAAAAGCGCGTGTCATTGTAACCTCCCCAAAAAATGAAACTTTGTTACTTACAGTTGTATTTTTGTATAATTTTGGTTATTCAGACTACATTTCCCATCTTGAGTGTTATCATCACAACGTTTCGGCCGCTGTAACCTCTGGCCTTCTTCAGGTGTATCTTTTCGAATTCAGGTCTATTTCTGTCGAACTCGGGAATCTGGACGGAATTTCTAACGGAACCCTTTATTAAATCCACGGAGATACCATGCTCTCGTACCATCTGCCATGACTGGGAAAAAGTCTTCAGTAATTCGAAATTCTTCGTATCGCCCGCACCGAGGATTGAACCATCAACCTTCAAATGACTATTAATTAGAACTGAACTTTACTTAGTACTATATCCACTGCACCGTAAGGAATAATATACAAATTATCAATCCTCATCTAAAAAATTTAGAAATATAGCTGTATTTTTGTTAGGAGGGCGAATCCCTCTGTGCAGTAATTGACACTGCGACCGGTGTTGGAATCAAGCAACATCTATGGACCAGCACGAGCGGTCGATCATAGCCTAGCCCGTATAGTAAATGCACACAGACGTACGTTCATATTTTGACGACGTCTGTTTCCGCGGGCAGGTATCGCCGTACTCCCACATACAGAGCCTTATAATCCTAAAGGGTCACTTTCCTAGTACTGACCATGGCTCAACGTCGCTTAACTTCAGTACTCTTAAACTTTTTATTTAATTTTACTTCAGTCGAAGTTCTCAGAAATCAAGGGTCCCCTAACACTTGATCTCCTTTAGCTGTCAAAATTAAAGATAGTAAAGAAGTGAAGAACATTAAATTTCCTCTCCCTAATTGACCAGTAAACTATGTTATAGTATATCTTTCATAGGGTCTCTTGGTCTTACCGGATTCCAGGACAAGAATTCATCTAGTCTGGTGGAGTATCCATCTAAGTGCTGTTACTTGAGATAATATTACTTTGAGAAGGTGCACCATTCCTCGTATCAGCCAGTGTATAGCCGTGTCGAGGAGATCTTATTTGGGCTTCGAATACTATGTTATTTTGAATATTTGGTCAGGGTTAACTTGTAGGGGGAATTATCCTCATGTCAGGTTTTCCTGACGAACCCTTGTACAGAGAGACCAAAGACACTCGAGGATGGTTTCTAGTAGGTACCTCAAACTTTCCATTAAAATGAGTGCCAAACTTTATGCATACTGTGTACTTGACTAGAATCTTTGTTTTGGGGCGAAATTTCCATTTTACTTGTTTTTTGTGTTCGTTTTGAAGAGAGTTAATTATGTATTCTCGATGTTTATGGGGATTAAAAAAGCACAATTGATCTTTCTGACAAAAAGAAAGTCTCGCCCAGAAAACGTCACTGGCGAAGTACAACGGTAGATACACTCAAAAAAGGCAGTCAATAGGCGCATACATATATATATATATATATATATATATATATATATATATATATATATATATATATATATATATATATATATATATATACAGACATATATATATATATATATATATATATATACAGACATATATATATATATATATACAGACATATATATATATATATCTATATACAGACATATATATATATATATATACATATATATATATATATATATACAGACATATATATATATATATATATATATATATATATATATATATATACATACATCTATATATATATATATATATATATATATACATATATATATATATATATACAGACATATATATATATATATATATATATATATATATATATATACAGACATCTATATATATATATGTATATATATATATATATATATATATATATATATATATACAGACATATATATATATATACATATATATATGTATATATATATACATATATATATACACAGACATATATATATATATATATATATATATATATATATATATATATATATATATATATATAATACATATATATTATGACAACGTGGCGAGTAATTGTCGAATGTCACATAAACATGAATAAAATAAAATAAAATAAAACAAAACAAAACAAATATAAAAGGATCGTGGCTCGTAAAAGTAGGGGGTGGCCAGCGGTCTTTGTCATATATAACAGTTAAGCTGATGGGGGGAACTGACGACGGCGTTGGGCGACAGATGCCTTTGTGCACATTTTTTTTTTAGCGAAATTCGGTCATATCCGGTGAGTATATTAGATAATACTTTAAACAAATCTCGCACATGTTGTTTTCCCATCTTTTCTTTGATTCTCAAATGTCTCTCTCGCCCTCTTTCATTGTTTTCGGTGTGTTTATATCATTTTATATTTCTTTAAAAAAATGGCTTTCGTTTGAAATTCAAGTTTCCAATCGGCCGCCATTATAACCGTCGGAATCAATTCAATATTGACGCCTCGTATTCACGATCGCTGTCTGTCTGTCTGTCTTTTGTTAGTGCGTTTAACTGGAGACCTGCGACGGCTCATCAATATTTTCATCGAATTATATATATATATATATATATATATATATATATATATATATATATATATATATATATATATATATATATATATATATATATGAGAAAGAAAGGATGAAGGTAATCCGACGTAATGGGAAATGAAAAGGAAAAACCAATTTTTTTTAATATATTCATCAACGTTTCGTCTTTATTTGTAAGACTTCTTCAGGATGATAATTTAAAGACAAATGTCATGCAAGTACGTGAAAATATTGGGTTGACATGATGGGTTGATGAGAAAAAGTTGTAGCCACTACTGGGTGCGCAGGACCGAGGTCCGGGCTTAGTGAAGTAAGTAGCATGGAATGAGATTAATGAGGATGGTTCTGAGTGAAAAAGTAGAGGGGTGGGGGTGAACGGAAATAATGTGGATGGCTGTTAGTGAAGAAGTGGAGGGGTGGGGAAAGAGGAGGGGAGGCGGCTCTGTGATTTTGGTGTGTGGGTAATGTCATGGTTTTAGAAAAGATTTGAAAAAATGAAAAAATGATGAAATGATGAAGGTTGTTTGAAAGTAGGAGTGGTGGGTGGGTATAAGTGATATATATATATATATAGAGAGAGAGAGAGAGAGAGAGTAAAATACTACTTTAAAGATATAAATAATATCTTTAGCCAGTAGACTATCAGGATAAAAACAAAGCTCAATATGGTGCATAGAGCAATAATATCAATTGAATGACATAATAAAATGAGAAATTAATCAGATTTTATTAAAGTTAAAAAACAAGGAGTGATAGTTTTGAAAGAAAATCCTCTCCTCAAAGGACCATTACCGTAATGACATTACTGCAGGTAATAAAATTAAACTTTGAAAATATATAAAAATGCATAAAAGTATATAAAACATCAAATATATTGGCCCCAAAACATACTTGTTATATATATATATATCTGTCTTTCTTTCTTTTACTAGGGCGTCTAATTGATTATTTTCAAGTAATTATATATATTTTATATTGTGCTCTGATGAGCTTGCTGCTCTGGTACACCCACGACGTAAATTCACTAGACCAACCCGACAATCTGCCAAAACCCATCCATTCACTGCGGAGGTCCCCATATGCCGAGGAGGTTTCAAAGCTTCTTTCCTCGTGCTGCTGGACTCTGGAACTTCCTCCCTGCTCCCTGTTTTCCTGACGGTACTGACATGCAGAAATTTAAAATTAGTCTAAACATACATCTCGCTGCGGAGCTCCCAATTTAGGTTGACCCCCCAAACCTTCTCCCTTTTTCTCAGTAGCCCCTTACGTCTATAGTGGCGGCCTGCTTTGTTTGGGGTGAACTATGTTAATATATATATATATATATATATATGTATATATATCTATATATATATATATATATATATATATATAAGCCTTCCGACCAACATGAATTAACATTCATACACTGAAGATTGCGTAAGCATGAAACATCGATGTCTGTAGGTAAAAATAATTAATATTTACTTTAAAAAGACTGAGAGAGTTTATAAACGAGCAGTAATACTATGGCTTAAAAGCGAGATTCTGACCCCATTTGTTGTTGTTGTAGAATCAAGTTCAACAAATTTTGTGTATTAATTTTTCAAAGTTAAATGCTGCCGATAATATTTACAATTACATTCTCGTTTTTTTTCTCTCCCCTGATGAAAAAAGTTTATCTTTGAAAATCCATGCGTTAAGGATATGAAGCTCCTTGTTTGGAACTTCTGATGTTCTAATAAATATTGCATCTTTATAATTTTTTGTTATCATCTTTCATCTCTAGACTATATATATATATATATATATATATATATATATATATATATATATATATATATATATATATATACTTAAAGAAAGAGGGCAAATGCCTTCAAAAAACCATGTGTTAGATGCAGATATTTTTATTAAAATCAAAAATCAAAAATTAAAGTATTTTTTTTTCTTTTTCATCTTGACTTTTTAATCTAATAATTTCGCTTGATATAACAAGCCTCGTCGGAGCTTTAAACAAATAAAAGGTATTAACCTTATTTTTTTCTTAACAATCCTTTCTGGTCTTGTAGAAGTGGCGTCCGATGTTGTGTGGACTTAACAGTGTAAGTGTTTCTTTTAAATTTGAACTTAAATCGCACATGGTCGCTGGTAGGTATACATTTGGGAAAGTTCATTTTTTTCCCTCTTTCTTTAAGTTTAACATTTTAAAGATGTTTAAAAAATGAACTTTCCCAATTTTTTATATATATATATATATATATATATATATATATATATATATATTCTATTATTTTTAACAATGTTTGCATCCATATATATATATATATATATTTATATATATATATATATATATATATATATATATATATATATATATATATATATATATATATATATATGTATATATATCCACGGACACTTGTTTCGTCGTTATATCACTTATCAGTGTAATTCGCGATCAGAACCCAAGAGCCTGGAACTTGAAGCTCTTCCACTGAGCCTATCCCCGCTAGTACTAAACGTATGTCTTTTTTTGTACATGTTGTTTATATATTTATTTTGTCTGTGACACATTTTAACAGAAACCACTTTAACTAAATGTAAATTTGGAATAATCTTTCCTTCGTCAGATAGATAGCGCCATATATATTTTAAAATATAATTATCTAACCCTAACCCTACGCTTTTCGTCGTTATACGACTCATCAGCGTAGATGAACACACACACTCATGCCCCTTGATTTCTGAGAACTTCGACTGAAGTAAAATTAAACATTAGTAGACAAGGCCATCAAACCAGACATTGTCATCTGGAACAAACCAGAAAGGACTGCTATCATCATTCACGTAACCGTCTCAAACGACTACGGCCTCAATAGAGCCGAACGGGAAAAAATAACCAAATACCAAGACCTCAAAAATGATTTTAAAATAACATGGTCTCTCGACGAAATAAACATCATACCGGTTGTGGTGGGGACAACTGGTCTAGTGAAAAAAAATCTAAGAAAATATTTAGAAACAATCCCGGGAAGACCAAATTGTAGGGAAGTACAGATAGCAGCCCTAAAAGGAACAACATCTATCCTTAAGAGAGCCCTCGGATATAAATTTTACTCATAGGGAAATCAAGTGTTAGCATCAAGATGGGGCTCCTTTACTTCTTTAGATAAACTAAATTAAAATGATGAAAAAATAGTAGACCTCCGTCGGTCAGAGTCGACCGTGGGTGATGCATTTTTAGCCTAGTTGTGCCGGCTGTCTGCCTGGCTGGAGCAACACATCTTGTGGTTGAAGAGACCAATGCGAGAGCGGCAGTCTTTGTCGCATTGGTCACACACATGTGTTTGATGATGTATGGAAGTGATATCTGGCCAGTGAGGATTGAGGACATGCGTTGCATGGAAATAAAATGATTTGAGAATAATATGATGCATGTGCAATGTGAGTCTTAAAGAGAGGCTTAGATCTGATGAGCTCAGAGGAAGATTAAATCTAGACAGTCTAGAGAGATGTGTGCAGAACAGGAGACTTTGATGGTATGACCATGTTGAAAGAATGGATGAGAGTTCCTGGGTTAGTAGATGTAGAACAGTTGAACTAACAAGGCCATTGGCAGGGGAAGGCCATGGACAACATGGGAGGAAGTGATAAGGATGGATTTGAGAGAAAGAGGGATAAAATAAAGACACGGCCAGAGGACGGTTATTTTAGAAGTCAATTTCTAAAAGCTGTCCAATGTATGTATAGTAGTAGTAGTAGTAGTAGTAGTAGTAGTAGTAGTAGTAGGCTACCGTCGGTCAGAGTCGACCATGGGTGATGCATTCTTGGCCTAGTTGTCCCGGCGGTCTGCCTGGCTATAGCAACACTGTTTGTGGTTGAAGAGACCAATGCGGGAGCGGCAGTCTCTGTCGCAAAGGTCACACACATGGACTGTTTGCATCCATGCTCTTCTTTCTACGTGTGCACTTTACTGTATATATATATATATATATATATATATATATATATATATATATATATATATATATATATATATATATATATATATGGGAAATGAAAGAGGAAAAAACAAAAATGGATGTTTTTTTATATATTCATCAACGTTTCGTCTTTATTTGTAAGACTTCTTCAGGATGATAATGTTGAGAAAAATGTCATGCAAGTACGTGACTTCACTAAGCCCGGACCTCGGTCCTACTGCTCCCAGCAGTGGCTACTACTTCTTCCCATCAACCCATCATGTCAACCCAATATTTTCACGTACTTGCATGACATTTTTCTCCATATTTTCTAATTATTCGCTCCTGCTTGTTATATACCCCCTTTCTTTCACAGATACCAAATAGTATGTTGGCTGTTTCTTTTTTTCCTCCATATGCTTGAAGTATCATGTTCTGTCTCTAGTATATATATATATATATATATCAAAATTTCAGAAAATCCAGAGAAAAATCACTTTTTATATTTGTTTTTCTTTTACTTTTATTTTCCGGAACTTCTCTTTTTATCTCTCCTCAAAGCGGAAGTCGATGAAACCTCGGTCGAGTGGAAGTCTGCTTGATTTTGATTGACAATTTAAGCAAGCGGAGGAAAACGTGGCCGTTCCCCGAAGAGCCCCAGAGAGCGTGGGGCGATTGCGTACAATGAACTTAACTTTAACGAGACAAGTGATTGATTTATCTATCTATCTATCTATCTATCTATCTATCTATCTATCTATCTATCTATCTATCTATCTACATACGTTTTTGTCTGACTCTCAATGGCTCTCTCTCTCTCTCTCTCTCTCTCTCTCTCTCTCTCTCTCTATCTATCTCTCTCTCTCTCTGACGTCACAGTCCGCATATTAAAGTATTTGTGTGTCTCTCTCGCTCTCTCTTTCTCTCTTTCTCTCTCTCTCTCTCTCTCTGACGCCACAGTCCGCATATTAAAGTATTTGTGTGTCTCTCTCTCGCTCTCTATTTCTCTCTCTCCTTCTCATCCTCTCACTCTCTTTCAAGTCTTTGTATCACCCCCCCCCCAAATCTTGGTTAATAAATGGTCCAAGTTATCTACAATAAATCTTCTTATAACATCAGCGTCCGGATGCTTTATCTACAAACTATAAACATCCTGGGTTCACAACGACGACACGGGTGCATAAAAACTTTATACACCCATCGGTAAGTGAAAATATCAAAAACGTATCTATAATTCGTTAAAAAAATAATTTATTGTAACATGTGTCACTTGTAATATTATTAATAGATCCAGATTGACTGATATTGTAAAGCACTGAGAGTTGATTAAATTAAAGTTTTTAAGTCAAGGTGAAAAAAAAAAAAAAAGGTGAAGATTTCTCTGAAGTCTTGACTTGTGGGCAACGTTGTTAATCTTCCGTTTTCCTGTGCAGGTGTTCATTTCACTTCTTTCCAAGTGAACGTTAATTAATCCCTTTGAAGTGTTTAAATTAATGAACTTTTTCCCCCCGAAATACGTGAAATATAACGACTTAGTTTTCTTGCAATGATCCGCAGTAATTACTTTTTTTTTCGTCTTCTGAAATTTGTGGTTATATAGTTTTTAAAGACCGTCATCAAATATCGACGTTTCCGGCTGAAATAAATGAATACAAACATTTCATAAAGATTAATAAATAAACAAGCAGGAAACGAATATTCTTTAGATGCGTCCATTCAATCTGCGCGTTTAGCGATGGAAATGTGATTTCAGACTTAAACGTGACGGCCAGACGGGCAGACCGACAGAGCTTCATACGGATATGCTTAGACGCATCGAAACTAGCTTAAGCGTGACAGACAAACAAATATGTTATTTTAAACCAAATCGTGACCGACCAACGAAAAATGTATTTCCAATTTAAGCGTGAGCGACCAGCGAAAATGCTATTTCAAAATTTAGCGTGACAAAGCAACGAAAATGATATTAAAAACTTAAGTCGGTCAAGACTAACGAAAATGCTATTTCAACCATAAGGATGACAGACTGACGAATCGATTGCTGGACAAAGTCTCCTATAGAGATGTGTAGAGGTAAAGGTACGAATACAATAAATAAATAAATAATATTTAAAAAAATAAAATTAAATAAATGAATTAAATTAACGGATGATGGATTCAGAGTTTCAATCCTTTTACAAAGACGTGACCCAAAAGTATCCAGATTGAAGCGGTATTTATAAAAAGATATCTTATTATAATAGATAGATTTTATGTGTCTGTCTGTAACTGAAACAACGTCTGTACCTAAATCGTAATTTCCTCTAGGATTTTTGCCCCTGACTTGAAATGACAAGATTGATAGATTTCGATCATCATGAAAAATTAATGTGTTCGATTGTCTTCATTTTTCACCTATCTACCTTATTTTAATGCCAGATTATATATATATATATATATATATATATATATATATATATATATAAATATATATATATATATAAATATATATATATAAAAGATGTAATTAATATATATATATATAATATACATAAAATATATATATGAAATATATATAAATATATAAAATATGTATATGAAATATATATATATATATATATATATATGAAATATATATATATACATACATAAAATATATATATGAAATATATATATAATATATATATATATCTAAAATATATATGAAATATATATCTATATAATATATATATATGAAATATATATATAATATATATATATATATATATAAATATACATATATATATATATATATATATATAAATATGTATACATAATATATATATAATATATATATAATATATATATGAAATATATGTATATAATATATAATATATATATAATATATATATGAAATATATGTATATAATATATATAATATATATATATATATATATATATAAATATGAAATATATATATAATATATATATATATGAGAGATATGTATATAATATAGAATATATATATATATATATGAAATATATATATATATAATATATATATGATATATATGAAATATATGTATATAATATCATATATATATAATATATATACATATGTATATATATATATATATAACGATATTTATCAATATTAATATAATATTAATATATATATGTATATAATGTATAAACTATATGATTAATATATATATATATATAGGCATTATGTAATATATATAAATATATATGAAATATATATATAATATATATATGTGAAATATATATATAATATATATATAAAACATATATGATATATATATAATATATATATATATACATATATATATATACATATATATATATATATATAATATATAATTATTAATGACAATTTATGTATTAGCATATACTATCAGGGCTTTTTTACTTTGCAGTCATTTTAAAAGATTCAGCTCGATGATTGTCAATTAGTGACAACGGAGCAAATATAAGTCAGGTTCATATTATATTCCAATAACCATGTTTATATTTTATTATTTTTTATTTTTATTTTTTATTTTTTCCCATTTCCAAAAAACATAACATTTCTGTGAGATATATCTTTATGGTCCGTTTCATTTGCCTTGTGCCAAACAACATTTTTATGTCAATATCGTCTCTGCAGCATTACAAAATCATCAGAAAAATTCACAAAGAGTAAAAAGTTCTTGGATTAAAGTGTCTTGAAAAAAATCTACACTATACAGTGGTTCATTTTTGGTAGTGAAACCAAACAAAAAACAAAGAAAAGAGCAAACTCACACGTGGGGGAACCCACTAATACGCCATTTTGAATTTTTCGTTCGGAGCTAGTACATCCTAAAAGTTGTGTAGACATTTATAAATTTTAATTTAGTAATATTTCTTAAAATAGTTAATAAGTTCTAAAATTCTAATTCACTTGAGGGTAATTTTTTTATTGTCTAAAGTTACATCAATTTTCCTTCAGATATCTATTTAGGTCATTTGGCCGAGTCTATGAAACTGGCTCTAAACTGTTGAACTTTAAAGAGACCAGCGCCGTTGTTAGCTTCGTAGTCAAATGACCTATATAGACACCAAACATTCACTAATATATTTTATTTGTTTATATCTCTGATGAGGCACGTCATATCGAGCGAAATTATTAGAAAAAAAATTATTTAGATTTTACTAAATATATCTCAACTAAAACATGTTTTTTAAGGCAGTTTGCTTTCTTTCTTCTAAGGTATATATATATATATATATATATATGATTATTTTTATTTACACAGACATGTACAAAATCTGCGACACTGGCATGTCGATGTTATCGATCAACAGCTATTATAAACTGCGATCTCATCAGGCAGAGTTAGAATCCAATCTTAACATTAGATCATATTTGGAAAGAATGAAAAAGAAAAAAAGGAGAAAATGGGGAAAACGAAAAATAATCACATATATATATATATATATATATATATATATATATATATATATATATATATATATATATATATATATATATATATATATATATAAGCTCTATTTGATATTAAGCACTTTTTATAAACCCGGTTGAAATTACTACCCTGTGGATGTTTTACCTGGATTATATATATATATATATATATATATATATATATATATATATATATATATATATATATATACTCAAGACAGGACATGATACTTCAAGCGCATAGCGGAAATTAGGAACAGCTAACATGCCAAGCTTGCTATTTGGTAACCGTGAAAGGAATCAGAAGCGAATAATTTGGGATTTTATCTTTTTTTTTTTAAATATTTAATAGGCTTTGCAAAATCACATTTTCCTACCTTGATCTACCCAGTTTTTCACTCACATCATATATATATATATATATATATATATATATATATATATATATATATATATAGAGAGAGAGAGAGAGAGAGAGAGAGAAATAAATTCCGAAACACACACACCCACCCATATATATATATATATATATATATATATATATATATATATATATATATATATATATATATATATATATATATATATATAGCATAATGTAAAATGAAATAATAAAATAAGGTGCAAATCAAATTTTATTAGAAATCAAAGTTCAAGCAAAGTATCTTAATGTCCTTAAATCATGAGTTTTCAAAAATAATCTCTCTCCTCAGAGGACCATTACCGCAATGACATCACTGCAGGTGAACAAATTACACTTTGAAAATATATAAAAAATACATGCAAAAATGCATAAAAGTATATCACACATCAAATATATCAGTCCAAAACATAGTTTTGTTAAAGCTATACAATCCAAGTCATACAATTTAAAACAAATTCAGGAAAGGTATCCAAGAGGTTGATTGAAAATTGATCCAGGTAGTAAGTGACAGCCCAAAAATGAAAGAATTGATTAAATTGAAAAAGTTTATCCAGTCGGGAAATGCGTCCGCAATCGATGCAATAAATGACAGTTAAAAATGCATCCAATGTTTATGTTAAATTAATAAAACGATAAAGGAACCAAATCAAATAAAAAGTTCAGTAAACTCGCTTAGTGTTGAAATCATAATGTTCAAAATTCAGGGTTCCAATGATTTGATCGGATTAGTGCAAACCATAATTCGCTGGTTAAATGGAAAATCCGCTAAATCCGATTCGAATAAAATCAAATCAAATTAAAAGATATTAGTTGCCTCTTATATCTTCTGTTGAATTAACATTATATATATATATATATATATATATATATATATATATATATATATATATATATATATATATATATATATGGGAAATGAAACAGGAAAAACCAAGAGATATTATTTTTTATATATTCATCAACGTTTCGTCTTTATTTGTAAGACTTCCTCAGGATGACAATTTTAAGAAAAATGTCATGCAAGTACATCGGAATATTGGGTTGACATGATGCGTTGATGAGAAAAAGTAGTAGCCGTGGATGGCTGTGAGTGAAAAAGATGAGGGGTGGGAGTGTTAGTGAATTTGTCTTAGGGTGGGAGAGAGGGGAGGGGGTACTGAGGTTTTTGTCGTGGTGAGGTGTAGCATGAATTTTGAGGGTCTGGGGAAAGAAGAGGGAAGGAGGGGAACTCAGTGTCTTTGGTATGCAGGTAGTATCATAGTTTTAGAAAAAGATTTGAAAAAATGAAGATAATTTGAAAGTAGGTGGGTGGGTGGGTAAGAGTGTGAAAGAAGTAGTCGAAAGGGTGAGATGGGGGAGAGGGGAGATTTTGTTGTGGTTAGGTGTGAAATTTTTGGAGAGTAGGAGTATTGACCAGCTAGCTATGTCAGGAATGTGTGAATAAGGAGGAAAGTGAGTAAGAAGGAAAGTGTTGACCCGCGCTAACTGTGTCCAGTCGTTAGCGTTAGGGTTAGAGTTAGGGTTAGCAATATATTTAGGGTTAGGGTTAGGAAGGGTTTTGGGTTAGGCTTAGGGTCATGATCAAAGTTAGCGCGGATCCTAATGTAACAAAATGCCATATATATATATATATATATATATATATATATATATATATATATATATATATATATATATGATGAGTTGGGTTCTCGGGGCGACGTTCATACATACACATGATATCGGGATCATGTGATCAGCGAGTATGCACACAAATGTCACCTCAACCTGTTAGCCACAAGCGGACGTGACGTCACATGTCTAAAAGCGCAAACGGGTAAAGGAGTAGGTAGTCATTTTGGAAGTTCTTTTAGACTTAACATAAACAATAAATTAAGGGGCCAACAACCCTAAAGATATGCTTCCGGAACGCACCCCCGCCGCTGGCAAAAGAAAAGGTAATGACGACAGCCGAATGAAAGGTCCTTTCTTTAAACTCCTCTTTTCTTTGTGTTGTTGCGTTCAATTATAATTCCAGCGAGAATTCACCTCCAGAGACGATCGTTGAATGACTGCATCAGTGACAGAATGTTTCTGTAGTTAAACGTGGCCTACACGAGGTATGTGCTGTAACATTAACGCATTTTATTTCGTTGTGACTTGTGAGACATTAGACCTAACACTGTGAGACATGTGAAATTTATCGCAGATCAGTTCAACATCTTGAGCACTTTCAACGATTTAGACGAACTGATCTTTAAGGTATGTGTTTGAACATTAACGCATTTTATTTGGTTGCGTCCATGATTATGAAGCACCAATTTCAATGGTCTAGACATTTGTTTGATTGAATCCTTCACGAAACCAAAGTAGATCCACCATCAGGGTCTTTGATCACTCTAGGAAGAGGAACCCCTCTCTGATTTCCGACTCCTTATTGTGACTGTCATTCAAGTTTTTTTTTTTTAGCCATAGTCGCTATGTTAGGCTCTACGGGTGTGCGACGTTATTTGCCCATAGCTAGATGCCCACATACAGCGCCTGGTATTCCTAAATGGTCACCCATCTCGTACTGACCAGGCTCAACGTTGCTTAACTTTTGTGATCAACGTTCAAAGCAGACAATATATAGTAAATTAGTTATAGAGAAAAGAGAATAAGAGGAAAGAGTAATAGAGGAAAGTAGCACTGTAAAGACAATCCGAAGAACAAACTTTAAAAGACACGCATAGATATGAACACGCTGGAGGGATTTGCATGGCGTCAGCAGGCGTTGAGTATTGATTTACTCCTCTCCAGGAGTTAGGCACAAGGCCAGTTTTTATCTTACTCCCACAAGTAAGATATGACCCACGGTCGGGTCGGGAAAGTGGGGTTTAAAAATTGCCTGGACAGCCCCGTCGGCATTCCCCGGTAGGGGCGCCTCAGGCAGTAAGCAATAAACTTACTCCTCCCCAAACAGGGGAGGCGAAGCCTGGGAGGGTGGACCTCCTAGAACTGCACAGGACAGACCCATAGACCGGCGAAAATCAAGCCCCGAAGGCCAAGACAATACCAGTCTATGGGGTGCAGTATCCATCGGAACAGATACTACACTTTGATCCTAGCCAAAAGGCCAAGAACTCGGATATAAGAGAGCTGTCGAGACCGGAGAATAAGTCTCTTATATCCGGGTTCCTTTTATATCCGGGTATGGTCTAGTTTGTTTATGTAAGTATGGAAACACCACATATAACGCTTTTTACGCACAGAACACTAGTTTATTTAACAGTTATAGACATAAAAAATATTTTTCAATCAGTTTTCACAAATAATTCAGTCAAAAATTACTTTTTCTTAAAAAAAGGCAGTCATTTTTGATTGCACACAAATCTCTTTGTTAAACCCGGATATAAGAAAGCTGTCGGGACCGGAGAATAAGTCTCTTATACCCGGGTTCGCCTTCTAACAACAACAACAACAACAAAAGAAACCTTTTTTATGAATATTTTATGGATATGGCTATAGTGAAGGTCATAGAAAGACTCACCAATGAGGTGAGAAAATTTAGCAACGTCTTTTGACTGATTTACGACATCACACTGTCACTCAAAACGAAGTCTCTTATATTGGGGAGGACGGGACCGGAGAAGAAGTATCTTATAGCAGGGTTTCTCTTATATCCGGGTCTCTTATATCGGGGTCTAATTTATAGACATTAACACAGGCTGTAATTTGGGACCAGAGACAATGTCTCTTATATTTCGGGTTTCTCTTATATCCGGTGCTTTTATATCCGGGTTACACTGTATTAAGAATATCAATGTTTTCGAAAGAAATAGGATAGATTACAAAGAGGAGAAGCGCGTGTGTCGAGATATGCGTGATGCCAACCTTCTTTCGAAACGCGGTTCATAAGAGGTCCCTTTCTAAATTTCGGTCTAACTTAATCACAACCGCAGTAATTTAGAGATAATCTGAAAATATGATACCCCCAAAGATCAACAGGTGCACTGTCTCTCGGGTAAAATATGCCGAGTAGCCAGCGGATTTATGTGATACTATCAGGGCCAGCATTTTGGGATATATTCTGCGGTTGGGCGTTTAAAATGCAGCCGATGTCCAAAAATTAGAAGTATCTTGCAGGTTTCAACACCATTTTAGATCTCCTCAGCAATATATCGACTGGGGTTGAATTCATGAAATGGTTATACTCAGTCGCGTGTTAACTTACAAGATCCGAGGATGAGAGCTCAATGTGAAAAACAGAGTAAGAATAAAATATATAGAGAAAAAATTCACATAGACATCGTAGTTGTCGGCAGTAAAATTTATTTCGACCTCCTGGCCTCTTCAAAATACAAAGGGGACAACCACATATTGAAAATGACAGAAAAAGAAATATTCACCAGTTAAAAAAGAAATAGCATAGACATAGCTTAGGTAGAGAGAGGGGGGGGGGGGGAGAAAAAGGAAAAACAATATGCTATTTTTATGCTATTTCTTTTTTGACTGGTGAATATTTCTTTTTCTGTCATTTCCAATATGTAGTTGTCCCGTTAGTATTTTGAAGAGCCCAGACGGTCGAAATAAATTATAGTGCCGACAACTACGATGTGTATGTGAATTTGTTATTTCTATATTATATATATATATATATATATATATATATATATATATATATATATTAAGATATATGTATATATACATATATATATACATATATATATATATATATATATATATATATATATAATAATAATAATAATAATAATAATAATAATAATAATAATAATAATAATAATAATCCAGGTAAAACATTCACAGGGTAGTAATCCAAAGAATTTCAACCGGGTTTATAAAAAGTGCTCAATATCAAATAGAGCTTTTATATATGATTATTTTTATTTACACAGCCATGTACAAAATCTGCGACACTGGCTCATTAGCTTAAGATCGGATTCTAACTCTGCCTGATGAGATCTCAGTTTATAATAGCTGTTGATCGATAACATCGACATGACAGTGTCGCTAATTTTGTACATGTCTGTGTAAATAAAAATAATCATATATATATATATATATATATATATATATATAATTTTTACACACATAAAAGTAATTCGTGTATTGTAATATAAAATGCATTTATAAAAAGTAAGTTCCACAAAAATGTTCTTGTTGCATTTCCGAAGGAAATAAGCAGGATAAATGCGTAGATGTATAGTTCCACGCAATTTAACTAATGATTTCCTCCGGGAATGAAACATGGTGTTTCTGTTAAGTGTATTTGACACAAATATATTTTAATACCACTACTAAGCTCTCTCTCTCTCTCTCTCTCTCTCTCTCTCTCTATATATATATATATATATATATATATATATATATATATATATATATATATATATATATATATATATATATATATAGCGAGAGAGAGAGAGAGAGAGAGAGAGAAAGAGAGATAATATTATATAAACCGAATTCTGTTTAGAGTTAACTATACGAATCAATTTCAAATTGTTTTAGAAAAGCTCAATAGTCAATATACACAAAATGGAGATTCATTAATAAATTACACAAGGTTTCTCTAAATGAAAAGTACCAGGGAAACATGAATTTTACGTACGTTTCACGAGGATTTCTTTTACTAAATTGGTCGCAATAAACCAAAGAAGTAACATTTTAAAGGAAAAGGTCCAATAATAACAAAATGATCCCCTCTCATCAGAAAATTACATTTAATCAATATGCCAAGCATAGTAATATTTACATAAACCATAAAACAATATTATAACAGCAACATATTAAAAAAATATATCAAATCTCTGTCATAAAAAACTTCCATTACGGTATTTTTCAAGTCTGACGTTTTGATTGAAAACCTCCAATATCAATGGAAAGAATTATTAAATTAAATTCTTATAAAAAAATGAAAATTTGATAGTCAAAGGGAGAGAATTCTTTAATTACCAAAAACTATTTAAGATTTGAAGAAAAAGTCTTATATACGATATATATATAGTTAACCAGTACCATAGTATGTTTAGATTAAGAAAATGTAAGAATTATTAACCCATCAATCAAAATCTTATGCAAAAGAAGCCAATAGATAATTACTTATTTTAATTAGTTGCTATAGATGGTAAATCATTTCTAAACGGTTAGTAAACATTAATTAATAAGTTTAAAAAATCATTACTTCTGTTACTTAGCCTAAATTTAATTAAATTACTCATGATGCATATCTAATTTCACTTCATGTGGACCGAACTGAAGGAATATATGTAAGGGGATCTTTTATAGTTTATTTTTAACAGTTAAGTAAAGTGAATCTAAGAGGGTAAAAAAAGCTAATAAATAGTAAGAATAAAAACACGGATTTAACACAGAGCCATGCCAGAAAAAGACTTACATGTTGCCTAGAATATATATTCCATAATTCGGTGCTTTTTTTACATTACGACCCGCGCTAAAAATTGTCTCGGTGTCGGTACTTTCCGGATGTTTATGTAGAACGCCGGAGAGTGCCGAATGAAAAATCCATTGACTTACCTGCGTCCAAAAAGCACAAACGAGGCAGGATTTGCAAACGAAAAACAAAACAAAAAAACAACAAAACAACAAAACAAGCAAAAGATGACAACAACAAATTTTGTATGAAATAAATATTTTTTTTTTAACGAAAAAATAACAGTGATTAAAACAAGTGTTTAAATTTAAAAGTTTTAACGAAAAAATAACAGTGATTAAAATAAGTGTTTAAATTTAAAAGTTTTAACGAAAAAATAACAGTGATTAAAACAAGTGTTTAAATTTAAAAGTTTTAACGAAAAAATAACAGTGATTAAAACAAGTGTTTAAATTTAAAAGTTTTAACGAAAAAATAACAGTGATTAAAATAAGTGTTTAAATTTAAAAGTTAACAGTAAGTATTTTTTTTTAATTTAGGGAAATTGTTTGTTCTGTTTTTTTTTTTATTTTAGTGATGATTATTGTTGCTTTCGTTAGGGTTTAGTGTTAGGGTTTGGGCAGGGTTAGAAATTAGGGTTAGGGCAGGGTTAGAGGTTAGGGGTTGGGAAGGTTTGGGAATTAGAGTGAAGGCAGG
>OY744535.1:22584682-22594682 GCA_963556195.1 Sepiola atlantica
CCTCCCCTGATTATGCTTTCCGTTAGCTTAAGATGGCTGCCTTTGAACATGTCAATTGACTGTTCTCGAAAAATGCTTTTAATTAAAGTTCTACTCGATAATTTTTCCTACTTTTTGGTGATGATACTTATTAAAATCTGCTGCGTACGTATATGATACTAGTTTTTGTTTTTTGGTATTGCTAATTTAATACTGACGCTTCACTGTACAATCACCGAAATATTTAATAGATACAACATTTCTTTAAAAGTCTTATTGCCTTGTGACGATAGACGCTATCATGTCTCCCGAATAAAGTATAGGCTAATCAACAAATAATAATTTAATGGAGGAGTGCATGCACCTTCTGTTTTTATTTTTAAGGTTCTTTCATATCCCTGCATTAGCCGAAACCTTAGCGGAATCGGCCCGTATCGGATTGCCAAACTGTAACGTAACGCACTGCCTTTAACAGCAGGCCTCCAAAAGCCCATATACGCCACTCTCGCGTCGTTCCTGCCGGCGCCGCCTCCCCACTTCCGGTGGGACTCACTAGAGCAAAACTACGGTGAACGGAAACGCAAGGACTTCGGGCCTGGCGTCAATTCACTTGCCGGAAATATGTGGGATTAGGTGGACGCTGTGTGCAAACGGGGAAAAACATCATCACAAGCATCTGCTGACGTCCACACACACACACACATATATCAATCAATCGACATATATATATATATATATATATATACATATATATATATATATATATATATATATATATATATATATATATATATATATATACATTGATGTATGCAGGAATAAGGATAAATGGCTTGGCAAATTAAGTGCTAAAACACATTCTTTAAATACATGAGCATAACCCAATACGCAAATTCGTTACTAGTGTGTATATGAAAATGTTAGGTTTGTACACAAACATGTGTACATTTACTTACACGGACTATACATATATATATATATATATATATATATATATATATATATATATATATATATATATATATATATTTATTCATTTATGAATAAATATTGATTATTTATTATCTACAGACATCGATGTTTCATGCTTACGCAACTTTCAGTGCAGGAAGTTAATTTCCGACGGTCGGCGGGTGCGAACTCCGATCACAAATCGCCACAGATTCGCAGTCAAGAACCTTACCCGTCGGCCAAAGTAAATTAGCTTAGGAGTAATTTACTTTTGTATATACCAAGTCAGTGGGTATTTACAACGAGCAGTGAATAGTGATCAACAACAACAAACCGTGTTGGATCTCGCAATGAAGCTAGTGGTACTGCTTGTCATTAAACTCTTTCAGAGTGTCCGGCCTTAGTAAAAGAGGCTCTAGTAATATTTATAAATAAATATTACTTATTTATTTATAAATAAATATTAATTATTTATTACCTACAGACATCAGGAATGGTAGTCTGCTTGAAGCATAGGTTGTAAGATGGAAAGAACAAAAATAATAAATCGAAGTGGGGGGGACATACTAATCATTTTTCTTTAAAATCTTACATAACAGCAAGTGTGGTGTCGGCTGTTTGTATGTTAATGATTAAAAATCATTTATTTAATATTTTCCCTTTGTCAAAAATGATAAACACAAAAGGAAGAATCCGTCTGTGTAGAGAATTCACAAAAATAAAAATAAATAGTAAGTCCCTCAACTTCGATTTATTTTTTTTGTTCTTTCCGGCTTACAACCTATCCGGTACTCTGCATTGCCCTCAGCCTTCTTTATATATATATATATATATATATATATATATATAGTCATCCACATACAGCCTGTTTCGCTGTTTCACAGCTCATCAGTGCGGCTAGACCAGTTAGTGTCTCAAGCCGGGATCGAAACGCAACCGTCGAGCTGACAGTCGGCGATGCTAACCCCTACGCCATCATGCGACACTGACTGAATGTAAGTGATATCTCAATGAAACGAAATGTAAACATTGCAAATGACCGGAGCTCGAAATTAGTTTTACCTAATGAGCATTGCCTTAAAGCTAATGGCCCTTGACGATACCCTTACAAAAATAAGCTCTACCCGGAGGGAGCTTTTATAGTCATCCACATACAGCCTGTTTCGCTGTTTCACAGCTCATCAGTGCGGCTAGACCAGTTAGTGTCTCAAGCCGGGATCGAAACGCAACCGTCGAGCTGACAGTCGGCGATGCTAACCCCTACGCCATCATGCGACACTGACTGAATGTAAGTGATATCTCAATGAAACGAAATGTAAACATTGCAAATGACCGGAGCTCGAAATTAGTTTTACCTAATGAGCATTGCCTTAAAGCTAATGGCCCTTGACGATACCCTTACAAAAATAAGCTCTACCCGGAGGGAGCTTTTATAGTCATCCACATACAGCCTGTTTCGCTGTTTCACAGCTCATCAGTGCGGCTAGACCAGTTAGTGTCTCAAGCCGGGATCGAAACGCAACCGTCGAGCTGACAGTCGGCGATGCTAACCCCTACGCCATCATGCGACACTGACTGAATGTAAGTGATATCTCAATGAAACGAAATGTAAACATTGCAAATGACCGGAGCTCGAAATTAGTTTTACCTAATGAGCATTGCCTTAAAGCTAATGGCCCTTGACGATACCCTTACAAAAATAAGCTCTACCCGGAGGGAGCTTTTATAGTCATCCACATACAGCCTGTTTCGCTGTTTCACAGCTCATCAGTGCGGCTAGACCAGTTAGTGTCTCAAGCCGGGATCGAAACGCAACCGTCGAGCTGACAGTCGGCGATGCTAACCCCTACGCCATCATGCGACACTGACTGAATGTAAGTGATATCTCAATGAAACGAAATGTAAACATTGCAAATGACCGGAGCTCGAAATTAGTTTTACCTAATGAGCATTGCCTTAAAGCTAATGGCCCTTGACGATACCCTTACAAAAATAAGCTCTACCCGGAGGGAGCTTTTATAGTCATCCACATACAGCCTGTTTCGCTGTTTCACAGCTCATCAGTGCGGCTAGACCAGTTAGTGTCTCAAGCCGGGATCGAAACGCAACCGTCGAGCTGACAGTCGGCGATGCTAACCCCTACGCCATCATGCGACACTGACTGAATGTAAGTGATATCTCAATGAAACGAAATGTAAACATTGCAAATGACCGGAGCTCGAAATTAGTTTTACCTAATGAGCATTGCCTTAAAGCTAATGGCCGTTGACGATACCCTTACAAAAATAAGCTCTACCCGGAGGGAGCTTTTATAGTCATCCACATACAGCCTGTTTCGCTGTTTCACAGCTCATCAGTGCGGCTAGACCAGTTAGTGTCTCAAGCCGGGATCGAAACGCAACCGTCGAGCTGACAGTCGGCGATGCTAACCCCTACGCCATCATGCGACACTGACTGAATGTAAGTGATATCTCAATGAAACGAAATGTAAACATTGCAAATGACCGGAGCTCGAAATTAGTTTTACCTAATGAGCATTGCCTTAAAGCTAATGGCCGTTGACGATACCCTTACAAAAATAAGCTCTACCCGGAGGGAGCTTTTATAGTCATCCACATACAGCCTGTTTCGCTGTTTCACAGCTCATCAGTGCGGCTAGACCAGTTAGTGTCTCAAGCCGGGATCGAAACGCAACCGCCGAGCTGACAGTCGGCGATGCTAAAGGATAACATTTCTCATATATTCTACATAGGTAGATAAATATTAACATATTATAATTTCGATACTAATTTATTTATTTTTTGAATTTTGATCGTAAGATAAAGAGTAAAAAAAGAGAAATCGATTGGCCTTTTCACTTGAAAGTAAAAAATAGATCAAGTCGGTCGCTAAAAAGAAAGGAACATTTGAAAACAAACGCTAAATGTTTGTCCATGAAATAAAGCAAGATTGAGAAACAGAATACTTTTTTATAGTAACATCAAAACAATCATTGAATTAAAGAAACAATAAACAGATAATAGTTAATTAGAGATGTTTTTTTCTCGTTCAAGCGTGCATATGAAGGAAGTCATATGCACGCTTGTAAAGTTCTGCCGAGATATTTCGGTCGTTAAGATACGGCCATTTTCATTCGGTTGGTAAACTTCATTTCAAAACGGAAAAGTTTTCAAATTTATACAAAGAATATATATATATATATATGCAATTTCATATCTCACAAATGCATCTACCTCTCACGTTCTCTGTCTGTTTGTCTGTCTGTCTGTCTGTCTCTCTCTCTCTCTCTCTCCCCCCCCCTCTCTCCCTCTCTCTCTCTCTCTCTCTCTCTATATATATATATATATATATATATATATATATATATATATATATATATATATATATATTACTAATGCAAACCTTGTTGAAGAGTACGGAACTTTCTCTCTTTGTAATTTTCTTCTTAATTTCTCGACGCGGCGAGCGAGTTTTTTATTTTCCGGTGTTAAGTTGAATATTGCGGCTCCGAGTGTTGTTGTATATATGTCCTGAGTGGGTTAAAGACATTTATTTCAAATAATATACATTTATAGTTACACTCCTCGCTCACGTAACCAATGATGAGTACAAACCCCGGCTCCACTCAAATTTATATTGTACTATCTGGCTTTGGCGATTCGCTATTTGCTAATTGAAATACTTGATACATTAATTTAAAATAATAAACATTTGATTCATTACTTTGTCGTAAAAACGAAGGATAACATTTCTCATATATTCTACATAGGTAGATAAATATTAACATATTATAATTTCGATACTAATTTATTTATTTTTTGAATTTTGATCGTAAGATAAAGAGTAAAAAAAGAGAAATCGATTGGCCTTTTCACTTGAAAGTAAAAAATAGATCAAGTCGGTCGCTAAAAAGAAAGGAACATTTGAAAACAAACGCTAAATGTTTGTCCATGAAATAAAGCAAGATTGAGACACAGAATACTTTTTATAGTAACATCAAAACAATCATTGAATTAAAGAAACAATAAACAGATAATAGTTAATTAGAGATGTTTTTTTTCTCGTTCAAGCGTGCATATGAAGGAAGTCATATGCACGCTTGAACTTGAGTTGAGCACGGTTCTGAAGAAGCGAAGAGTTCCCGAAATATTATATCATACGGAGTTTCCAACAGACCATCTTGATACAGGTATTACATAACATTGTAACCTTGTGTAGATAAACAGATATATGTGTGTTTGTGAATATATATATATATATATATATATATATATATATATATATATATGTGTGTGTATATGTATATATATATATATGTATATATATATATATGTATATGTATATATATATATATACATACATGTGTAAAAATAAAAATGGAATAAAGGATAAGCAATTCAACAACTAACAAAAATAAACTCAAAAACTCACGTTGTAAAGTTCTGCCGAGATATTTCGGTCGTTAAGATACGGCCATTTTCATTCGGTTGGTAAACTTCATTTCAAAACGGAAAAGTTTTCAAATTTATACAAAGAATGCGATTGGAAGAAAATGTCACGTGCAGAGAACAACAAAAAGGGGAGTGGGGACGCGAGGAATGTTATGAAAAGAGAAAGAAAAAGAAGATGAAGAAGAGGAAGAAGAAAGAGAGACCAATCAACCAGTGTCTTTAGAACGTCAGTTGAAAAAGAAGAAAAAGAAGAAAAAGCGGTGTGTGTGTGAGTGTGTGTGTATACATTGTATTAAGGGTGAAACTATTTAATTTGTTCCATCATTATATGTCTTATTTGCTCCAACTTGTGTCTATCCGTCACACATCTGCATTGTATTGCCTTCTAAGTATCACATTTTCATATACTAATACACAATGCTTCAAGAAAACTACATAAACCTCATATATATATATATATATACATATATATATATATATTTAATAAATATGTATTTATTTAAAATCAACTTCATTTCGATCATATAACATCTTCTCTGAGACTAGAAACAGTTTATGTCTTCTCTTTTTTCTTTTCTTCGTGGCATGATATCACTAGAAAATCCGTATCGTATTTGTCTGTCTGAAGCCGAAACTATACTATTACTTCTATTTTCAACTATTGGACTGTCTTGCAATACTCAAATCAGTTTACTATACTATTTTAATGGTCAATTTGGGGAAGTCTGTGTAGTATCTTACGATCCTCCCAGGTATTACCTCTTCCATTTTTCTGAAGAGATAGTATATGTCCTGTTTTTCATGAGACCATCCTCTCAGGAATTACCTCTTTCTATTTATTCTGTTGTTTATGGACCTTCCTCCCAGGCATTACTTTCATCTTGTTGGAGTAGTGTAGTATCTGTTCTCTTGTCATGAGACTATCCTCCCAGGCATCACATCTTCCTTTGAGAAGGGGGTAGTGTAGCATTTGTTCGTTCGTCATTATACCATTCTCGAGCATTTCCTTTGAAAGAGGTAACGTAGTATATGTTCGTTCGTCATGATATCATCCTTCCAGGCATTACATCCCCCTTTGGAGGTGGTAGTGTAATATATATTCGTCGTTCGTCTAATCTTAGTAACAAAATGAATGTGACATTTTTACTCGGTTATTTTCGTTGTCATTAAAATTAGTTCGAAAGGCATAAAAAAGTAAAATTGCAACCTGATGCCTGAAATGAGGAAACCGGAAATGCGCTCCCCCATGTTTTTACAGAGTAAGAGAGGCGATCCGAACGGGGATCTCTCACTGGCCGTTGCAAAATAGTGGGACCGTTAAAAATTAGAACCGCCAAACATAAAAAAGTAAACATGCCAGAAATAATTGCAACAGGTAACGAACCGGATGTAAGCTTTTCTCTGTTGAGCTGGATGGACGTATCTTGATTCACATGCGTCCAATCATCTCTATAAAGGGCTCTGCCCCTATTTATTTGGATCCCCACGAGGGCAGAGTTAGACACAAGAACGGTTTTTAATGTGGGGAAAAATCTAGCTCCCCCAACAGAGGCACTTTGGATCGGGACAAAAATAAAAGTTTCCTCAGTTTAGAAGGATTTCTACTTCACTGGCTGAGGACAGAAAAGATAGAGAGTGGTATCAGAAAAGATACTACATTTTTCTCTTAGCCAAAATGCCAAAGTTTGTCTCATTAAAGTTTATAATAGCATTTTCAGTTATTTCCACCTGATCCGTCGATCGGTTTGAAATACCATCGCTAAAGGCGCAGATATAATAGACACATTTGATTCTATAAATATATGATTCTATAAATATATAATTCTATAAATATATAATTCTATAAATATGCAGTTGCGCTAGAAAGTGAGATGAAACTTCCCAGGATAAGATTCCCACCGGCCAGCAGTTCGGAAGAATAGTACATGTTTGAACATACAATATGCAATGCACTAAATAAAGAATTAGATCGAAAGAAATATGATCAACGGTTGGAAGAATGTGGTCATGTTATATACCGGATTTGTATGGCACTGTATGGTGAAAAACGGAAATCTACTGAACCATCAGGGAAGAAAAACAGACGACAGAGAGAGTTGGAAACCTTCAGAAATAAGGTGGCCCTGGGCTAAAAGGAATATCCTGAATCTGCAGGAGAAAAAGGTGTCTGGCAAACTCGTTAACAGTTTGGTCGCAGCGGCATCGATGTGGATGACAGTCAAATAATAATGATAAGAATGTTTATTACTGAAATATCATTCTTACAAAGAAATAAGTACGATAATAAAGTAAATAGCATAGTATTTTTGTTAGAATTCAATATAGGTGCCAGCATTCGCCACCAGCTGTTTGAGCCGCCTGGGAACCGCATCAAATGATTTCACACGAACGTCTTAACATGTTTTTTTTTTTTTTACAAATTAGTCACCATTTATCAAAGTTCAAAAGTTGAGATATAATGAACACTATGAAAGTTAAGCGACGTTGACCCTGGCTAGCACTAGATGGGTGACCATTTGGGAATACCAGGCGATGTATGTGTGTATGTGGAAGCACGGCAACATCTTCCTGCAAAAAAACCCCAAAACTAACGGCGTCATCTGCCCTGACCGGCATATAAATGCGACTCAGGGCCCCTCCTGTAAAGAGATTTGTAGAGATTTTATATAAAAAAGATAACGTTTTAAAACTTTCAGTTTCAAGGGAGATAATTATATGAACACTTCCGGCGCTGATGTTAAGAGAACAGATACTAGCAAAAAAATATGTGACCCTCTCCTCGTGCTGCTGGCCTCTGGAGCTCCCTCCCTGCTCCCTGTTTCACTGTTTCCCCGACAGTACCGACATGCAGAGGTTTGAAACTAATGTAAACTGCTAAACTGCTCCCAACTTGGGGTGACACCCAAAACCCACACCCAAATTCTCAGTAACCCTTCACGTCTACAGTGGCGGCCTGCCTCTTTTGGGGTGAAATATGTTTTTTTTTTAAAGTCATTTTTAAACGCGGCTACCAACTCTATAAGACGCTTTGTAGTTTCTCGGCCGATGAGTCGTTCAATCACGCTTCATTTTGAATTCATGTATTCAGATTTGTCTACTCATTTCTTTTTTTTTTTTTGGCCTTTTGGCCAAGATAAAAGTGTAGTATCTGTTCCGATGGATACTGCACCCCATACTGGTATTGTCTTGGCGTTCGGGGCTTGATTTACGCCGGTCAATGGGTCTGTCTTGGTCAGTTCTAGGAAGTCCACCCTCCCAGGCTTTGCTTCCCCTCTTTGGGTAGGAGTAAGTGTATTGCTTACTGTCTGAGGCGCCCCTACCGGGGAATGCCGACGGGGTTGCCCAGGCAATTTTAAATGACCAGAGTGCTCACTTCTCGGGCGCTGGCTTTTCAAACCCCACTTTCCCGACCAGATCTTGGGTCACATCTTACTTGTGGGAGTAAGAAAAAACTGGCCTTGTGCCTAACTCCTGGGAAGGAGTAAATAATATTTCTTCTTGGCCTTTTGGTTAAGATCAAAGTGTAGTATCTGTTCCGATGGATACTACACCCCATAAACTGGTATCGTCTTGGCTTTCGGGGATTAATTTGCGTCGGTCTGTGGGTCGGTCCTGTGCAGTTCTGGGAGATCCGCCCTCCCAGGCTTTGCCTCCCCTTTTGGGGAGGTGTAAGTTCATTGCTTACTGCCTGAGGCGCCCGTATCGGGGAATGCCGACGAGGCTGCCCAGGCAATTTTTAATGGCCAGAGTGCTCACCTTCTCGGGCGCTGGCTTTTCAAACCCCACTTTTCCGACCCTGGGTCACATCTTACTTGTGGGAGTAAGATAAAACTGGCCTTGTGCCTAATCTCCTGGAGAGGAGGTAAATAAATACTCATTTTTATAATAAGAGTATCTGCTTGTTCGTTAGTCTGTCCGTCAGTCTATTCTGCTTCAGTTCGAAACGGCATTTTAAATTCGTCTGGATATCTTTACAAGAGGCTAAGCCAGTCCGTCCGTCGTCGGGAATTTTTACGACCACCCGAGTAATCGCTTAAAGCAACGGAGAAACCAAATAAGATAGCCCCCATAAAGGTTTATAACTGGTAGGTGTCATCCTGTGTGTGCACGACGCCTTTTGTGACGCCATCATGTATGAACGGTGACAAACAAGATACTGTCATCCTTTTACACGCCATTTACAGTGCACGGATACAAACAAGCAAGTAAGACAACAAGGAGGTATTTATCTACTCCCTACAGAGTAAAATGTGACACAAGGTCGGAAAGTGGGGTTTGATAAGTCAGCACTCTAGAGGAAGAGCACCTATTACCTTTAAAAATTGCCTGGGCAGCCCCGTCGGCATTCCCCCGTAGGGGCGCCTCAGGCAGTAAGCAATAAACTTACTCCTCCCCAAAGAGGGGATGCAAAGCCTGGGTCGGTGGACCTCCTAGAACTGCACAGGACAAATCCATAGACAGGTGTAAATCAAGCCCCGAAGGCCAAGACAATACCGGTCAATGGGGTGCAGTATCCATCGGAACACATACTACACTTTGATCCCGACCAAAAGGCCGAGAAAGCAAGCAAGCAAGACCCACCAGAGTTTTATAAGTGTACTAGCAGGATCATACGGCGT
>OY744535.1:22599682-22614682 GCA_963556195.1 Sepiola atlantica
ACCGAAATATCTTTGTCGAATATGGTCGAACGAATCGACCGAAATATCTTTGTCGAATATGGTCGAACGAATCGACCGAAATATCTTTGTAGAATATGGTCGAACGAATCAACCGAAATATCTTTGTCGAATATGGTCGAACGAATCAACCGAAATATCTTTGTCGAATATGGTCGAACGAATAAACCGAAATATCTTTGTCGAATATGGTCGAACGAATCGACCGAAATATCTTTGTCGAATATGGTCGAACGAATCGACCGAAATATCTTTGTCGAATATGGTCGAACGAATCGACCGAAATATCTTTGTAGAATATGGTCGAACGAATCAACCGAAATATCTTTGTCGAATATGGTCGAACGAATCAACCGAAATATCTTTGTCGAATATGGTCGAACGAATAAACCGAAATATCTTTGTCGAATATGGTCGAACGAATCGACCGAAATATCTTTGTCGAATATGGTCGAACGAATCGACCGGAATATCTTTGTCGAATATGGTCGAACGAATCGACCGAAATATCTTTGTCGAATATGGTCGAATGAATCGACCGAAATATCTTTGTCGAATATGGTCGAACGAATCGACCGAAATATCTTTGTCGAATATGGTTGAACGAATCGACCGAAATATCTTTGTCGAATATGGTCGAACGAATCGACCGAAATATCTTTGTCGAATATGGTCGAACAAATCGACCGAAATATCTTTGTCGAATATGGTCGAACGAATCGACTGAAATATCTTTGTCGAATATGGTCGAACGAATCGACCGAAATATCTTTGTCGAATATGGTCGAACAAATCGACCGAAATATCTTTGTCGAATATGGTCGAACGAATCGACCGAAATATCTTTGTCGAATATGGTCGAACGAATCGACCGAAATATCTTTGTCGAATATGGTCGAACGAATCGACCGAAATATCTTTGTCGAATATGGTCGAACGAATCGACCGAAATATCTTTGTCGAATATGGTCGAACGAATCGACCGAAATATCTTTGTCGAATATGGTCGAACGAATCGACCGAAATATCTTTGTCGAATATGGTCGAACGAATCGACCGAAATATCTTTGTCGAATATGGTTGAACGAATCGACCGAAATATCTTTGTCGAATATGGTCGAACGAATCGACTGAAATATCTTTGTCGAATATGGTTGAACGAATCGACCGAAATATCTTTGTCGAATATGGTTGAACGAATCGACCGAAATATCTTTGTCGAATATGGTCGAACGAATCAACCGAAATATCTTTGTCGAATATGGTCGAACGAATCGACCGAAATAGCTTGTTTCAGCGTTAATGATGTGTTTGTGTCCTTATTTTATTTATTACTAATCTGTTGCCATCCTTATCCACTATTCAATAAACTAATATTCTAATTTGTCTGAAAATTTAATTTCATATTTTAACTCCGTCATGCGTCTGTCTAGTTAGACGGATTTCGTGAAAAACCATAAAAAAGAAAGAAAAAAAAACTTGCTGCCATTCTAATCCACTATTCAATAAACTAATATTCCATTTTGACTCAACATTAGATTTAGTATTTTAACTCCGTCATGCATCTATCTGCAAACCGTTAGAAGGATTTCGTAAAAATAAAAATAAAAAAAATAAAAATAAAAAACAAACAAAAAACAAAAACAAAACGAAACGATCATATATAAACGTGTGGTTTTAATAGATAGATGCTTGTCGGGGCACCGGGTGAAAGTATTTCGTGTTCGAGACGCCCATTCGCGTGCGGGGGCCCCCACAATGATTTTGATCTCTTGTGACATCCTAACCCACGTGCGCAGGTGGAACAGATTGAACATTCCCCACTCAGACAGTCTTTAATCGTCTCTAATGTCAGCCCCATGGCAGCTTTAATCTCTGTGACGAACCGGCTTAACTAATCAACGAGCACAAATCAGTAAATAAGGTTCAAATTAGAAAGAGACGTTTTAATGAAAAAAAAAAAAGGTAACTTGAAGGGATTTTCGCGTCGTTTAGATAATTCGTACTAAATGCGTAGAATTACGTAAAGAAATGAATCTTTCTTTTAATAAATGTGTCACCGCTTATAAAGGCCCAAGGGCCATTCAAAGATAAGGGTTAATGAGATTGTCGGTTGGCGATCATATCTTTATTTTAATCTTGCTAAGACGACATAAAAGTGGTGCAAAACTGTTCTGTTCGAACAATTAATTTTACCTGTTCTGGGACGGGTATCTTTCTAATGTATGAATAAATATAACATATTTTAGCGACTAAAAATTGTTGACCTTTCGAACTTCCAGGCGAAACCATTTCAAGTAGGACGAGAAAGCATATAGCAAGTCAGACAGCCCCCGCCGTATGAAATGAATTCGGAAAGTAATTTTCCGCTCTAAGTTGGTGTTCTTTTTTCGGTCATCAGAAATTATAATTATACTACTGACACTGGTGGAGCACAATTTTTTTCTAGTCACTTTTGACGGAAGGTGTACAATTGTAACTGCATAAACATTTTTACTGTTAAACAATGGTTGTACTACGAACACTGGCGAAGCATACTTTTTTGTATAGTTAGAAAGATCAGTAGAATAACTCAGATGTCTTAATTCTGACGTTTAAAAAAACAAAATGTCTCGTGTGTCATTATTTTTTTATACTAATACTGTTTATCAAGGCCTGAAGGCCACTCGAGGAGAAGGTTTAATGAAATTGTCAGTTAGCGATGCACGACACACTGAGAAGATGTGAAACGATGGATAAACTGATCATATTGTGATTATATAAGTGGATGGCTCGACAAGAATTTGTTAACATTGAACTTGAAAACGACGATGTTTTAGTTTACTGGGAAGCAGCCCCGTGGTATTGTGTTCCACAGATGGGAAATTCTTGGAAAAAAACTTTTTTCATGAGGGTTCTGTTCAGTTTTAGGTATACAGAAAGAAGGGGGCATTCTTTACAGTGGTTGAAACTAGACGAGGTTTTGCTGTGAATGTTTTACAGGGGAAGGGACCAGAGATCAGAGCTCAGTCGAGCACCTACCATGCAAATAACGATAACAGAGAGAAAGAATAAAGTGTAGAAAAAATCTTAGGACTGATCCGTTGTTATACAGGTAGAGGATTGCGTCAGGAGTGAGGTACTTTCTGAAACCGTAGAAAGATCCGAACATTTTTCCTGCGACCGTAGCAATGGAAAATCGAGAACCCGAGCGTTGGTGGTGAAAGGAGAGTAGCTTGGTTCTAGAGGTATTAAAAGTAATAATCTATTTCTCCCTATTGCAGAACGTGCTTCAGGTCAAAAGAAAGAAAATCGGAAAGAATTCGATGACTAGTGCTCTTCGGAGTGTTGCCATATATGGCTGTGGCGTCTGCGTATATATCAACAAATAGTCTCAGAATATAAGTTTGAAGATCTGAGAGATATGATAGGCTCTGATTGGTTGAGATATATCGTGTTTTGAGAAAAAAACATGTTTTAGATTTCGACTTAAAGAGAGTCGGATGTATGAGACAATGGCTGCGTACGAAAGCCCTTTACTGCTGTCTTCTTATAATCAACTTAGAAGGAAAATGGTATTTGAAGAAAACTGGGGATTCATTTTGATACCAATAGAAATGTGAATAAAATAACATTCTAAATAAATATTTGTTTCATCACCGTTTAACCCCAACCCCAACCCCAACCCCAACCCCAACCCTAACCCCAACCCTAACCCCAACCCCAACCTTAACCCTAACCCTAACCCTAACCCTAACCCTAACCCTAACCGCAACCCCCAATCCTAACCCCAACCCTAACCCTAACCTTAACCATAACCCCAACCCCAACCGTAACCGTAACCCTAACCCCCAATCCTACCCCCAACCCTAACCTTAACGCTAACCCTAACCCTAAACCATAACCCCAACCCCAACCCCAACCCTAACCGTAACCCTAACCCTAACCCCAACTCTTACCCTTACCCTAACCCCAAGCCCAACCCTAACCCCAACCCTAACATTAACCCTAACCCTACCCCTAACCATAACCCTATCCCCAACTCTTACCCTTACCCTAACCCCAAGCCCAACCCTAACCCCAACCCTAACATTAACCCTAACCCTACCCCTAACCATAACCCTAACCCCAACTCTTACCCTTACCCTAACCCCAAGCCCAACCCTAACCCCAACCCTAACATTAACCCTAACCCTACCCCTAACCCTAACCCTAACCCCAACTCTTACCCTTACCCTAACCCCAAGCCCAACCCTAACCCCAACCCTAACATTAACCCTAACCCTACCCCTAACCATAACCCTATCCCCAACCCTAACTCCAACCCTATCCCTATCCCCAACCCTAACCCCAACCCTATCCCTAACCCCAACCCTAACCCTACCCCTTAACCCAACCTTAACCCTAACCCTATCCCCAACCCTAACCCTAACCCTATCCCTAACCCCAACCCTAACCCTAACCCTAACCCTTAACCCAACCTTAACCCTAACCCTATCCCCAACCCTAACCCTAAATCTAGGTAACCATCTCTTGGCACAGTCCTGATTTTGGCTGTGATTGTCCTCTTTGAGTAACCAAACCGATAAAAGTCGATGGATTTAAAGGGGTTAAGGTTCGGTGAATGTGAAGTATATTTAAGATCACACATCCTACTGATGAGACGATCACCAAAGTGGCCCACATAACATTAAAGGGCGATAAAATAAAGACTACTGGACACTGCTGACTAAACCTTGGCGGGCAAGTCAGGCATACATAAAAGTTTATTCGCACTAAACATGGTTGGATTGCAGATGGATTGCAATTTGTTATAACGATATTATAGGTGGCACTATTTTGAAGGCGAGAGTCATCCGGTATTTTTATGTAATGCATGCTCAGTGTCGACAGCCTTGTGCCATAATACTGCTGCAACTGCAAAATAACAATAAAGCAACAATAGGTTTACCGTTAAAACCGGATACGAATATACAAGTCACAGAGTACACAAGAATGGTAGCAAATTAAAACGTGAAATGATCACATTCGGGCAAAAGAAGGAAACAAAAGTATAATCAGCATCTTTTTTCTCGTTTGTGTCAGTTTCGGTTCTGTGTTCACCCGGTTCTCTCTTAACTGGGCACAGACCAACGAAGATATATAGAATGTATAAATAAAAAACGACGGAAAAGTTTCGACTCTCTTAAGATTGCACCATCTCATCGTGTTAGAGAGTCGGTCAATGGCGTTGGTCGAGGTAGTCAAAGCAGAGTTGGGCCGTGTCCTGAGGTTGTCCGCGAATCTGTTCGCCCCTCTGTCCTCTAGTGGCCACTAGAGACGCGACTATCCGAGTGCGTCTGAGTGGCTTGAGCAGACCGGTTGCGTCTTAGCTGACTACACCCCGGTCGTATTCAAGTCCAATATAAACAAATTCTTGCTGTGCCGTCCCCTTAAATAATAAAATTCTGCCCAATTCCCACCATCATTACCAATCATCCAGGTGTTGTCTCACCGTCCACCTGACACTCTTTAACCCTTATCCTCGAGTGGCCTTTTTGCCTTGATAAGTGGGATTTCTTCATTTCTGCTGAAATACCTTTCGCGTTGGAGACCAGTAAAAGAGAGGAAACAATGGATATCTTGATATTTAAACCACTAAAACTGATATTCGCTCCAAACAACGCACATTGCCACTGAGAATTAAGTACGTGTCACCGAAGACTTCTTTCTCTGACGCAATATCCTGACACGTAGTCCTAATTCTAAATTTTTATTTTCTAATGGAAATTTATGCTTTTCTAATTGATGTAACCTTATGTAGAAAATTCTGGGTTTAATATTATTTTTACAGAACCAAGTCCAATGTTGATATGCACCTTTTTTATTAATAAACTTCTTTATTAATACACTTCTTTATTAATAAACTTCTTTATTAATAAACTTCTTTATTAATAAACTTCTTGATTAATAAACTTCTTTATTAATAAACTTCTTGATTAATAAACTTCTTGATTAATAAACTTCTTTATTAATAAACTTCTTTATTAATAAACTTCTTGATTAATAACCTTCCTGATTAATAAACTTCTTGATTAATAAACTTCTTGATTAATAAGCTTCTTGATTAATAAACTTCTTTATTAATAAACTTCTTGATTAATAAGCTTCTTTATTAATAAACTTCTTGATTAATAAACTTCTTGATTAATAAGCTTCTTTATTAATAAACTTCTTTATTAATAAACTTTTTTATTAATAAACTTCTTTATTTATAAATTTCTTTATTAATAAGCTTCTTTATTTATAAACTTCTTTATTAATAAACTTCTTTATTAATTAGCTTCTTTATTAATAAACTTCTTTATTTATAAACTTCTTTATTAATAAACTTCTTTATTAATAAGCTTCTTTATTTATAAACTTCTTTATTAATAAACTTCTTTATTAATAAACTTCTTGATTAATAAACTTCTTTATTAATAAACTTCTTTATTTATAAACTTCTTTATTAATAAACTTCTTTATTAATAAATTTCTTTATTAATAAGCTTCTTTATTAATAAACTTCTTTATTAATAAGCTTCTTTATTTATAAACTTCTTTATTAATAAACTTCTTTATTAATAAACTTCTTTATTAATACACTTCTTTATTAATAAGCTTCTTTATTAATAAACTTCTTGATTAATAAGCTTCTTGATTAATAAACTTCTTTATTAATAAACTTCTTTATTCATAAACGTCTTTATTTATAAACTTATTTATTTATAAACTTCTTTATTAATAAACTTCTTTATTAATAAGCTTCTTTATTAATTAATTCTTTTATTAATAAACTTCTTTATTAATAAACTTCTTTATTTATAAACTTCTTTATTGATAAGCTATCACGGAGACCCAATGTTGTCTGAGATTAAAGGGCGACCTTTTTTCTTTTTTCCCACAACTCAAATCACTTTTCCATTCTTTATTTTTTATTTATTTAAACATTGAAAACACAGCGAAACTATCTGCGCATGTGCGACAATCTTTCCCAAATTTGAATTACCTCGAATGTCCGGTTTCTAATGGCTATGATGTTTAATTTGAAAACTTGTTTTTTTTTAAAACTAAAGTATATAATTCATTAAATGAACGCTGAGCATTTCATTAAAATTGGATCATTCTCTGAATTTGATGTAATTAAAACAAATTGACACATTTGTTTATTAGCAAAGATTAATCCCCCAGATTTAGGGTGGGCCCATGATCCCATGAACACCGGCACAGTGTGACGAACCAGCTTAACTAATCAGTGAGTCAAATCGGCAAATAAGGTTTGAATCAGGAGAGAAGTCTTAATGAAAATGTAAAAAAATAAACAGATTCCACCTTATTACTGCGATTTGCACTAAATGCGATCGTTACATAAAGGACGCGGCCTGAGAGATATCAGAGGCTCTGATTGGTTGAACTAGATCACGTTTTATGAGAGAGGTCATATAAATTAAAGACGAACATTTGGGGACAGCAAGTGGTAACCATAGCAAAGATATAACCAAACACCATATATATTCTACTTCAGTATCACATGAGGCAGGTTTTGGTAAAAAAGAATTACTTCAGTATGACATAAGGCAGGTTTTAGTAAGAAAGAATTACTTCAGTATCACATAAGGCAGGTTTTGGTAAAAAAAAAGAATTACTTCAGTATCACAAGGGGCAGGTTTTTGGTAAAAAAGAATTACTTCAGTATCACATAAGGCAGGTTTTGGTAAAAAAGAATTACTTCAGTATCACATAAGACAGGTTTCGGTAAAAAAGAATTACTGCAATATTCATTGGGAATAATCAGTGATGATAGAAAAAATGCATTCTTTTATTCAAGATTTGAAATGTAAGCAAGAAAGGGTCAGTGTTTAACCTTAAATCCCAAATAATTACAAACAGGAGATTTATATATTCTTCAGGTGTATCTTGTCGAACTCAGGAATATTTCTGTCAAACTCGGGAATCTGGACGGAATTTCGAACGGAACTCTTTATTTAATAAACGTGGGTAGCATACTTTCGTTCCGTCAGCCATGACTGGGAGAAGTCTTTAGTAATTCGCAATTCTTCAGATGACTATTACTTGGAACTGCATTTTTACTTAGTGCTATACCCACTGCGCCACGGGTCATCGTATGGATCTAGACTGATGGAACGAGAGCATGCTACCCTCGTGGATTAAATCAAGGGTTCCGTGCGGAATTCCGTCCAGATTCCCGAGTTCGACAGAAATATTCCCGAGTTCGAAAAGATAGACCTGAAGAAGGGCGAAGGTTACAACGACCGAAACGTTGTGATGATAACACTCGGGATGGGAACAGTAGTCCGAATAATCGAAATTATAGACATTATCAATCCTCATCTATAAAATTCAGAAACATAATGGCTTCAAATTAAGGTCAAATCAAAGAATACGAAAAAAAAAATTTAACGTTTGAGATTGACGTTCTACTCTTAATATTGGTTTAATGGATCGGGTTGCACTCGGTAAGATCGGCAATCCCGAGTTCAACTTCTGAATTGTATACAATAAAGCGTTCTTAATCGCTATTATTTCGATCTATACGAGGCCTGTCTAAAAAGTATCCGACCTTAGGTCAGAAAAAATATTTCAAATTCGGGGTTGGGACCCTGATCCCCTTCAAAGTAGGCCCCTCGTGCTTGCACACATTTAGCCCACCGATCCATCCACTGCCGGAAACACCTCTTGGAAGTCTTCTTTTGGAATGGTGTTCTATCTCCGCCGTCGCGTTCCGCATTATCTCTTCTCTAGTCTCAAACAGGGAACCTTTCAGTGCCGTCTTCAATTTTCGAAACAACCAGAAGTCGCAAGGAGCCATGTCTGGAGAGTAGGGAGGTTGGAGAACGACTGGAATTCTATGTTTGGGCAAGAAATGTTAGATCAATAGAGATGAATGTGCGGGGGCGTTGTCGTGATGCAGTTGCCATGAAGACGCCAGAGAACATCTTGATAGTACTCTTTAATTCCTTCCGGTGCAGAATTGGTGATGCACAATTCCACGGATATCAAAGGAAACAGTCAAAATCACCTTGATATTGCTTCGCACATGTCGCGCTTGTTTTTTGCCTTGGAGACTGGGGGTGCTTCCATTGCGACGACTGTATTCTTGTTTCTGGGTCGTACCCGTACACCCATGACTCATCTCCAGTTATCACGGTGTTCAAAAACGCAGGATGAGTGTTTGCGGTTTCTAGAAATTCTTGTGCAACTTGAAAACGGAAGTCCTTTTGTTCCTGTGACAACAACTTAGTCACAAATTTCGCAGCCACTCCGTCCATGTTCAAATCATCACGCAAAATTGCATGTGCAGAATTTTTACTCACTCCGACCTCATGGACGATCTCCCGCACGGTTGAACGACGATCTTCCATCACCAAATTTCGCACCCTCTCAACAACAGCTGCACTCCGAGCAGTTTGGGGCCTGCCAGAACGCTTGCCACTCTTCGCTAATGTGCGGCCATTTTTGAATCGGTTGAACCATTCCTTGATTTGTATGACACCCATCGCATCTTCTCCAAACACCTGCGGAATCTTACGAATTGTTTTGCTTTGAGAATCACCAAGCTTTTGACAAAATTTGATGCAGTACCTTTGTTCAACACGTTCAGTCATCTTGAGAGAATCGCTAATCCGACGAACACGTTGTGTAGCACCTCACTCAGAGACCGACAGGCAGCGACTAACGCGCAGAAAGGCGGTGATAAAATTAACACATGCGCATGAAGGTCCCTTCCCCCACTGTGTAGAGTGGCGCCGCCCTATCTTCTCTATTACGCACGGAAAAAAATAATGGTCGGATACTTTTTAGACAGGCCTCGCACAATAACACGCTAAAGCATTTCATATTCGTTTCGTACTTTTTACACACATTTAAAAAAATGAGAGTTCATCCGATCAGCGAAGATGATTATTGGTAATTAATCTGATGTCTCTAAGGGAAACAATTCCGACTTTACCCATTTGAATATTAATTATTCCAAAATCAAATCATGCCCCCTCCCCGCCCCACCGTCGATTTAAACATTACAATTTAAATAAATACATTTCTGTTACACCGGCCGTTCTTACACAGGAGAAACTGCACCGGTTGTCACTATAAATAGTGCGAGTCACCGGAGACACAAAGAGTAGACAGAGAACAGTCTTGTAACTGTCTAGCCAAGTGCTAGCCAGTTTCTTACTTTGTTAATACACTTGTTAAACCAACCCTCGACTTGACTTCCTTTATTTATTATTTACTGTTGGACAACTTCATAACAATTTCAAAAAGTGATAAGTTTAATTGGCTTAAAATAATATTTAGCTGACAATTATCTTTTACGGCAAGAAAACAGAAAATATTTGTTGTTTCAAAAAAGAATTAAATTGCCACAATTTTAAATAAAAAAATAAAGAAGAGACATTGGGTGCTATCAGATCAGGCTGTCTGAAGATACCGGCTTCCTGACTTAAAGTGCACCAAACATTGATGTTATTGTTTTATTCCTTTCCATTTGCAAAACTCGATCATGTTCTGCAAAGCCAAAAACATTTTTCGTCTATAAAACAACCAAACAATACACTATGAATAAATATTTGAAGACATAAAGAACTTGAAACATAAAAACTTTTACCAAAATGACCGGATTCGGCATTAAATAACCCGAAAAGGTTGATATGCCGTAAAACAAAACAACCAAATCAAAGAAGAGACATATTCGTTTGATTTATTTAAATAATATTAAGCTGAGAATGACAATTATTTTTACGGAAGAAGAAAGAATCCTTTTTTTTCTTAATAGTAATGATCGTGACAGACGTGTATTATTACAAAAGGAATGTTATTCTTATTAACAGTACATTATACAGATTGAAAACACCGTGGAATTTCCACGCGATCTCAATAGTGTTAAATAATATGAAAGAGTTATTATGTTGTGAAACAAAAAAAAAAACCATCATATTCTTGAGTCATTTCTGTAGCATACATAGATCGTTTTGGACCGTAATATGAGTTTTTACTGTTAGTAATCAAATCAAACAAGCCGCGCGTGCGTGGTTCCCCTCTGTATGCGACTCGATGTGGCGAGTGTAAAATACAATAAATTTGGGCAATTTTGACCCCCTGGCGTGAACCAGAATTTTTCTGAGGTCTAGGATGCTCATTTTATATCCAGAACATTTTGGTTCTACATTTTGCCTCTACATTTTGTTGGTCTAATTTTGATTTAATTTATCGGGGTGAGCGCGAACGCAGACCCCACACTTAGAAATAGCGCACCCGAGTCGTCCACATTTGGGACGATCGCAAAGGTCAACCCAACCGTAGTGCAATGGAAGGGCCTCGCTCTGGGAGAACGGCCTGGATGATCACCGTTTACCCCTGTGCAAGGTAAGTATGAATTTTCTTTAACAACAACACGCATTTTTACACAACACCACTCCCTACACCATCGACCTTTATTTACAACCAACAAAATACCTACAAAACAACATTTCAACAACATTAACACCTTACAATTTTTGCATTTATCAACAACAACATTTTATAACAAACAATTTCAAACCATTAAAATTTACCAACATTTTCACTTAATACCACATTTCTTAAATAAACTTAGATTTTACAAAACATTCAATGGCAAGGTCGTTTCTTTACTACAACACATCGACAACAATGCATTTGCCATCTTTTCAACCTGAACAGATAAAAACCACCAAAAATAGAAAACAAAAAACAACAAACAATATTTTCATTTAATTATATCAAACCATTTCTTTAATTATCCTTTTCAGTTTTTTCGTTTTTTAATTACTTCAAATCACAAAACAAACAAGCCGCGCATGCGTGGTTCCCCTTTTGTATGTGACTCGATGTGGCGAGTGAAAATGCAATGAATTTGGGCAATTTGGGGCATTTTTGACCCCCCCCCTTTGACCCGCTGGGGGGCGTTAACCAAAATTTTTCTGAGGTCAAGGATGCTCATTTTATATCCAGAACAATTGCCTCTACATTTTGGTATAGTTTCAGAAAAATTGAATGTATGGATCAATCGTTAAGGGAGGAAAGGGTCATTTATTGCCATTTTAGGGGGCCTTTGACCCCCCTGGAGGCGCGAACCGAATTTTTTCCAAGGTCAGCAATACTTATTTTGGTCAAGTTTCAGAGAAATTGAATGGATGGATGAAAAGTTATGTGGCAAAAAATGTCATTTTTTGTCATTTCGGGGCCTTTTGACCCCCTGGGGTGCTAACCAGATTTTTTTTCAAAAATCAGAGAACGTCACTTTCTAACCTGACCAAAGTTACAACTTCATGCAAAATTTCAGAGAAATTCAATGGATGGTTGCGAAGAAAAATCCGGACGGACACACGGACGGACGAACACACGGACGGACAGACGGAAATGCCTCAAAACATAGGTCTCCCGATTTTATAAATCGGGGGACCAATCAAATCAAATCAATTTATTTGGCAAAAAATAGCAAAGTTCAACAAGCCATGTAAAAAGATAGAATAAGATATTTACATCCATATACGGTGTGCATTTTTGTACAAAGCCATTCTAAACCTGGATATGGTAATCAACGTTACGACCTCCTCCGGTAGCCTGTTTCACGAAGCAGAAATACAACAGACAATGCTGCCCCTTTTCTAATGAAACGAAAGCGACGGTGGTACACCTTTCTGGGTGCCAGCAAAGACTGCGACTTGGCGCTGGAGTGAAAAACCCCGTAAAAAGTGGATTAAAATCCGCATCAATGATGCTGTGCATAGAGGTTAAAACAGCATTATTATAACAACTTTAGTTATTCAATTCAATTCAAAATCATTTGGAAAAAAAAAGAATGTGCACCAAGCCATGCGAAGAGACAGGTAGAAGATATTTACATAAACATCCAGTCTGAATGTCAAAGGCGACGTTAAAGCTGGATATGGTAGTCAGTGTTAAGACCTCTGCTGGCAAGCTGTTACACGGAGCAGAAACACGGAAGGATTAGGGTAAGAGTTAGGATTAGGGTAAGGGTAAGGGTAAGGATTTGGGTTAGGGTAAGCGTTAGGGTTAAGGTTAGGGTAAAAGTTAGGGTTAGGGTTAGGGTTAGGATTAGGGTAAGGGTAAGGATTAGGGTTAATTTAAGAGTTAGGGTTTGGGTAAGAGTAAATGTTAGGGTTAGGGTTAGGGTTAGGGTTAGGGTAAGGGTTAGAGTTAGGATTAGAATTAAGGTTAGGGTAAGTGTTATGGTTAGCGTTAGGGTAAGGGTTAGGGTTAGGGTTAATGTTAGGGTAAGTGTTAGTGTTAGGGTTAGGGTAAGTGTTAGGGTTAGGGTAAGTGTTAAGGTTAGGGATAGGGTTAGGGTTAGGGTAAGTGTTAGGGTTAGGGTTAGGGTAAGTGTTAGGGTTAGGGTAAGGGTTAAGGTTAGTGTAAAGGGGAAGGGTTAGGGTTACGATTAAGTTAAGGGATAGGGTTAGGGTAAGAGTTAGGGTTAGAGTTAAGATTAGGGTAAGGGTTAGGGTTAGGGTAAGGGTTAGAGTTAGGATTAGGGTAAGGGTTAAGGTTAGGGTAAGGATTAGGGTTAGGGTTAGGGTTAGGGTAAGTGTTAGGGTTAGGGTTAGGGTCACTGTTAGGGTTAGGGTTAGGGTAAGTGTTAGGGTTAAAGTTAGGGTAAGTGTTAGGGTTAGGGTAAGGGTTTAAGTAAGGGTTAAGTTTAGGGTAAGGGTAAGGGGTAGAGTAAGGATTAGGGTAAGAGTAAGGGTTAGGGTTAAGGTACTCGTTAGGGTAAGTGTTAGTGTTAGGGTTAGAGTTAGGGTAAGTGTTAGGGTTAGGGTTTAAGTAAGGGTTAAGGGGAAGGTTAGAGTAAGGGTAAGAGTTAGGATTAGGGTAAGCGTTAGGGTGAGGGTTAGGGTTAGGGTTAGGGTTAGGGTTAGGGTAAGGGTTAGAGTTAAGATTAGGGTTAGAGTTAGAGTAAGTGTTAGGGTTAGTGTTAGGGTCAGTGTTAGGGTTAGGGTTAGGGTAAGTGTTAGGGTTAGGGTAAGTGTTAGGGTTAGGGTAAAAGTTAGAGTTACGATTAGGGTTAGGGTTAGAGTTAGGGTTAGGGAAAGTGTTAGGGTTAAGGGTTAGGGTAAGGATAAGGATTAGGGTAAGGGTAAGGGTTAGGGTTAGGGTAAGTGTTAGGGTAAGGGTTAGGTTTAGGTTAAGTAGTAGGGTTAGGTTTAAGGTTAGGGGTAGGGTAAGGGTTAGGGTTTGGGTTAGGGTAATGGTTAGAGTTAGGATTAAGGGAAGGGTAAGGGTTAGGGTAAGGGTAAGGGTAAGTGTTAGGGTTAGGGTAAGTGTTAGCCTTAGGGTTAGGGTAAGTGTTAGGGTTAGGGTTAGGGTAAGTGTTAGGGTTAGGGTTAGAGTAAGGGTTAGGGTTAGGGTTAGGGTTAGGGTAATGGTTAGAGTTAGGATTAGTGTAAGGGTTAGGGTTAGGGTTGGGGTAAGAGTTAGGGTTAGGGTAAGGGTTAGGGTTAGGGTTAGGGTAAGTGTTCGGGTTAGGGTTAGAGTAAGGGTTAAGGTTAGGGTTAGGGTTAGGGTTAGGGTAATGGTTAGAGTTAGGATTAGTGTAAGGGTAAGGTTTAGGGTAAGGGTTAGGGTTAGGGTTGGGGTAAGAGTTAGGGTTAGGGTAAGAGTTAGGGTAAGGGTTAGTGTAAGGGTTAGGGTTAGGGTTAGGGTAAGTGTTAGGGTTAGGGTTAGGGTAAGTGTTAGCCTTAGGGTTAGGGTAAGTGTTAGGGTTAGGTTTAGGGTTAGAGTAAGTGTTAGGGTAAGGGTTAGCGTTAGGGTAAGTGTTAGGGTTAGGGTTAGGGTTAGGGTTAGGGTTAGGGTAAGTGTTACTGTTAGGGTTAGGGTTAGGGGTAGGGTTAGGGTAAGTATTAGGGTTAGGGTTAGGGTAATTGTTAGGGTTAGGGTTCGGGTTAGAATAAGTGTTATGGTTAGGGTTAGGGTTATGGTTAA
>OY744535.1:22619682-22657182 GCA_963556195.1 Sepiola atlantica
TTAGCCTTAGGGTTAGGGTAAGTGTTAGGGTTAGGTTTAGGGTTAGAGTAAGTGTTAGGGTAAGGGTTAGTGTTAGGGTAAGTGTTAGGGTTAGGGTTAGGGTTAGGGTTAGGGTAAGTGTTATGGTTAGGGTTAGGGTTAGGTGAAGTGTTAGGGTAAGGGTTAGGATTAGGGTAAGGGTTAGAGTTAGGATTAGGGTAAGGGTTAGGGTTAGGGTAAGGGTAAGTGTAAGGGTTATTGTTATGGTTATGGTTAGGGTTAGGGTAAGGGTTAGGGTAAGGGTAAGGGTAGGGGTAGGGGTAAAGGTAAGGGTTAGGGTCAGGGTTAGGGTAAGGGTTAGGGTCAGTGTTAGGGTTAGGGTTAGGGTAAGTGTTACTGTAAGGGTTAGGGTTGGGGTTAGCGTTAGGGTTAGGGTAAGTGTTACTGTTAGGGTTAAGGTAAGTGTTAGGGTTAGGGTAATTGTTAGGGTTAGGGTTCGGGTTAGGATAAGTGTTATGGTTAGGGTTAGGGTTATGGTTAGGGTTAGGGTAAGTGTTAGGGTTAGGGTTAGGGTTAGGATTAGGGTAAGGGTTAGAGTTAGGATTAGGGTAAAGGGTTAGGGTAAGGGTAAGGGTAAGGGTAAAGGTAAGGGTAAGGGTTAGGGTCAGTGTTAGGGTTAGGGTTAGGGTCAGTGTTAGGGTTAGGGTTAGGGTTAAGGTTAGGGTTAGGGTTAGGGTAAGTGTTAGTGTTAGGGTTAGGGTTAGGGGTAGGGTTAGGGTAAGTATTAGGGTTAGGGTTAATGTAATTGTTAGGGTTAGGGTTAGGGTTAGGATAAGTGTTATGGTTAGGGTTAGGGTTTAGTTAGGGTTAGGGTAAGGGTTAAGGTTAGGGTTAGGGTTAGGATTAGGGTAAGGGTTAGAGTTAGGATTAGGGTAAGGGTTAGGGTAAGGGTAAGGGTAAGGGTAAGGGTAAGGGTAAGGGTAAGGGTAAAGGTAAGGGTTAGTGTTAGGGTCAGTGTTAGGGTTAGGGTTAGGGTCAGTGTTAGGGTTAGGGTTAGGGTTAGGGTTAGGGTTAGGGTCAGGGTTAGGGTTAGGGTTAGGGTAAGTGTTAGGGTTAGGGTTGGGTAAGTGTTAGGGTTAGGGTTAGGGTTAGGGTTAGGGTAAGTGATATCCGTTAACATTAGTTTTAAACTTCTGCATGTCAGTACTGTCGGGGAAACAGGGGGCAGGGAGGGAGTTCCAGAGACCAGCAGCACGAGGAAAGAAGCTATTCGAGTAGAAGGCTCTCCGACATCTGAGGACCTCCACAGTGAATGGATGAGATTTAGTTGATTGTCGAGTTTGTCTAGTGAATTTACGTCGAGGGGGCACCAGGGTAGCCAATTCATCGGAGCATAATCCATTGAAGTATTTGTAAAACAAACAAAAGGATGCTACATTGCGGCGATGGGACAGGGGCTGGAGCTTGGTTGACAGTGAGGGACCTATTTGGTTGGCGACTCTTTTTTGGACTTTGTCGAGGAGGGAGAGACTAGTAGATGATGCACCAGCCCAGATGTGACAACAATACTCCATGCATGGGCAGATGGTGGCTTTGTAGAGATACAGGATAATGTCAGGTGTGAGGAGTTTACTAGCACGGTAGAGGGAGCCCACCTTATTGGCAGCAGCCTTGGCAATGTCTACAATGTATTTGTTCCAATTCATGTTACCTGTGAAGGTTAGGCCGAGGAGTTTGAATGATGAACTCTCAGGTAGGGTTTTATTTGCCATGGCAATCGGTGGTTGGTGAGGCTTCTTGTAGTTGTTGAAGGAAAGGAGCTTTGTCTTTGCAGCATTAAAAGTTACCAACCACTTATGACCCAAATCAACTACAGCCCGGAGGTCATTTTCTAAAGATTCAACCAATGCCTCAGATATGATCGCGTCGGTTTTGCCAACATGGCGAGAGTAAAGCGTGGTGTCGTCAGCGAATAAACCAATCTCAGACACTATGTCATCAGGGAGATCATTTATATAGATCAGGAACAACAAAGGTCCAAGGATAGATCCCTGGAGTACACCAGTATTTATGTCATGTTGCTTAGATGAATGGCCATCGAGGACAACCTGGATTTTTCTTTTGTCTAGGCAGGATCTAATTATATTAAGTAATTTCCCAGTAATACCGTATGAGCGTATTTTCAGAAGTCCTTTATGCCATACCTTGTCAAAGGCCTTGGATATATCAAGCGCTACTGCCCTAGCTTCACCTGCCTTGTCGAGTGTATGATACATGCGTTCAGAGATGACCGTTAGGATGTCCGCAGTAGATTGTGCTTGTCTAAATCCATACTGGCGGTCAGATAGAAGTTTAGCATTAACTAAGTGCCGTACTATCGTTAGATTGATTAAGGATTCAAAGATTTTAGCAAAGATCGGCAGCAGACTGATTGGGCGATAGTTGTGAAGATCGGTTCTATTCCCAGAACTCTTGTAGACTGGTACCACAGAGGCAATTTTCCAGCTATCGGGGAAGCAAGATTCAGCTAGACATTTATTGTAGAGTTTGGAGAGGACAGGGGCTAGTTCAGCAGAGCATTTCTTTATAACTATTACTGGTATAAGATCAGGCCCACAAGCTTCGGAGGTGTCAAGGTTTTTTATGATGTCTCTGACCTGGGATGGGGTGATGACCAGGTTATCAAGTGTGGCTTCGGTCCGCAAATGGAATTTGGGGAAGGGGGTGGTTATCTGAGTCTAAATTAGAGTTAGAAGCGAAGCGCTGGGCAAGTAGTTCAGCCTTATCAGTGGCCGTGCATACGACATCATTGTGGTTTGATAGTGGGCGAATCGTTGATTGGCCATTATTCACTACACTATTGTAGATTTTCCAGAACATAGGTTTCAATACCTGTTTTGACCCATTCAGATAATTCGTTTGTACACTGGTCGGCAGGGAGTGAGAAGGTTTCCCTCCATGGGGCGTCACTGATGTGATCTCTGATTGACTCGAAATCAGCCTGCTTGTAGTATCTCGTTATTTTGAGCAACGGTTCATCAGCTTTTGGACGATCTTTTAGGGTGATATGTATCATTAGCACAATGTGATCAGCATTCCCGAGTGGGCTATGAACTTTCGTCACACAAGCCTCGGGCATTGAGGTCAAGAAAATGTCTAGAAGTGAGGCTTGTTGGTCTACTCGATCGGGGATGCGGGTTGGAAAATCGACAGTCTGAGAGAGGGAGTGAGCTAAAGAGAAATTATACGTATAGTTGCCGGCTGCGTCAGTAAGGCTGGAGAATCCCAACCAGTCGCGGTGGTGGGCATTAAAATCCCCAAATACATGTATCTGGGAATTCGAGTCAATTAAGAGTGCTCTATCTATGCTTTCAGAGACAGAGTTTAGTAAAGTACAGTCCTGGGTCGACGGGGAGCGGTATAAGAAATATAAGTAACCGACGCTGTGATGTAAAGTCAATCTAAAGCACATGTAATCTTGATCATCTGATTCTAACCTATGTTCTCTAGTTAAGGGGAGGGTGTTCCGAACATAAACTCATAGTCCGTGCATATGTTTGTCAGAGTCTTTACGGTAGAGTGGGGTGTAGTCAGTCATGTCAAAGTGGTGAGAGGAGATTGAGGATTGAAGGTTAGTTTCACTTAGAGCTAGGATATCCGGGGAGTTTGTCAGGAAAAAGGTTTCTACGTAGTTGATGTTGGTTCTAAGTCCCCGGATATTTGTGAAGGAGAGCCTCAAGGGCGGAGGCGAAAGTGTTTTTTGTTGGGTGTCTAGTTTAGGTTTGCTTTTAATTTTTTGTTATGACATGTTTTGATTATAGAGTGGTTTTGCCAAGGTGGGTACTTGTTTAGTGCCAATAAGCTTACACAAACAGTCCATTAGTCACGACCTGGTCCATGGTGGTTGTGGACTCGGGAAAGCCCACCGCAGATAATTGCAGGGTCCCTTTCATGCGCGACATGGCACATACAACTACCCACGGTATTATGCAACTGATGATGGAGCAGCCGTTCTTGGCGCTACCCAAGAGTTTGTGCTCCTTGCTTTCAGTCGGAAACAGCAGCCAGACAAGCTGTCTAACCTGTACCCTCAACCCGTCGGAACAAGAGAGACCCAGACTGGTCATGTAAGACTTAATGACGAAAAATCTTTCCCCAAGTTGCCCAAATAGAGACAAAGAGGACGGCATTAATTGTCCTAGTAAGGAAACAAGGCTAGGCACTGAGTGTTTAGAGGCGTCCCAGCGCAATTACCTCTTCGCCTTACTAATAAACAAAGAAGGAGTGCAAGGGCCGGCGATAGGCAGGACCTATCTACTCCTTAAGCAATTGTAGGTTTGCAAACCGGATATTTTGTTCGAGATTCCAACTCTAGGAAGGTTGTCGATCAGGACTAAGGAGGCCTTCCCCCCAACGGTTTACTGCCACGGCGTAAGTAGCTGGTAGCAAGGTTTTTTTGTCAGAGATTTCCTTCTCTTAGATGGATGGCCATACGAGGTCTTACGGGTCCAACACTCCGAGAAGGGTAAAAATAGCCTGCGCCCGTGTACTAGTCGGGTATTTCCTATCCCCCGCAGGTTAAAAAAAATTTCACATATAATGCACATATATATACACACACACATGTAAATATATATATTTATACATGTACATATGTAGATAAAGTTCGTTGTATAATAAAGAGGAACCTGAAAGTTGAAGATATGTTTCCCTCTCGCAAGTAAGTATAAATAAGAGAAATGAGAAGGAGAGGCAAAAAAAAACAACAAAAGAAAACTACAGGTCAGCATGGGATTCCAAGAATTTCTTCAGTGGGAAATCAATAGACAGGACATAAGACACTATATATCAATAATTAAACACATTTAAGTCAAACACAAAATTAAGTACATTCCTATAAGACACATTGAGATAAAGGTGAGTACTAGAACATAAAGAGTAAAGAATGAAAATAGGAAATAAAAGAAAATGCTTTTCTGCATCAAATTGAGGGGACCGTTTCAGTCGGTCGTTTTGTCTCGAATGGCTGCCAAAAATATGACGGTCCTTTTAAGTGGCAGAAATTTGGCGTCGGGTTGGGGGGTATCTTCTTTTCAAGCAGTTGAGGACATTTTACTTTCTTTTTTTTACTATCTAAGTAAGGACTTCATTTCTCTATATTTTTAATTTATTGTTCTCTTATCATTGACCGGTATTAAGGGATTTGTTTGGAATATGTGTTTTAATATAGTGAAAGAAATCATTATGACTGGCTGCCTCGTCTATTAATATTGATACGTTAGAAAGAATTAGATTAATTAAATAATTAGTCAGTCAGCATGGGATTCCAAAGATTTCTTCAGTGGGAAATCAATAGACAGGACATAAGACACTATATATCAATAATTAAACACATTTAAGTTAAACACAGAATTTAGTACATTCATATAAGACACATTGAGATAAAGGTGAGTACTAGAACATGGAAAAAATAAAATAAAGAGTAAAGAATGAAAATAGGAAATAAAAGAAAATGCTTAGAAAATTAAGGAATTAAGGAATTAAAGAATTACAAAATTAAGGAATTAGTGAATTAAGGAATTAAAGAATTTTAAAAATTAAGAATTTTATAAATGAAGAAATTAAGTAATTAGGGAATTAAGGAATTAGGAAATTAAGGAATTAGGAAATTAACGAATTTGGGAATTAGAGAATGAGGAAATTAAGGAATTAGGAAATTAAGGAATTAAGGTATAGGGAAATGCAGGAATTAGGAAATTAAGGAATTAAGAAATTAAGGAATTAGGGAATTAGGAAATTAAGGAATTAGGAAATTAAGGAATTAAAGAATTAGGGAATTAAGGAATTAAGGATTTAGGAAATTAAGGAATTAGGGAATATAGGAATTAGAGAATTAGGAAATTAGGGAATTAGGGAATTAAGGAATTAGGGAATGAAGGAATTAGGGAATTAGGGAATTAAGGAATTAGGGAATTAGGAAATTAAGGAATAATGGAATCAAGGAATTAGGGAATTAAGGAATTAAGGAATTAAGGAATTAGGGAATTAGGAAATTATAGAATTAGGGAATTAAGAAATTAAGGAATTAGGAAATTAAGGAATTAGGGAATTAGGAAATTAAGGAATTAGGGAATTAAGGAATTAGGGAATTAGGGAATTGGCAAATTAAGGAATTAGGGAATTAGGAAATTAAGGAATAATGGAATCAAGGAATTAGGGAATTAAGGAATTAAGGAATTAGGGAATTAAGGAATTAGGAAATTAAGGAATTAAGAAAATTAGGAATTTAAGTAATTAAGGAATTAAGTAATTAAGGAATTAGGAAATTAAGGAATTAGGAAATAAAAGAATGAGGAAATTAGGGAATTAGGGAATTAAGGAATTACGGAATTAGGAAATTAAGGAATTAGGAAATTAAGGAATTAGGGAATTAAGGAATTAGGGTATAAAAGGAAATTATGGAATTATTGAATTAAGGAATTAGGGAATAAGGGAATAAGGAAATAAGGGAATTAGGAAATTAAAGAATAAGGGAATTAAGAAATTAAGGAATTAGGGAATTAGGGAATTAAGGAATTAGGAAATTAGGGAATTAGGGAATAAGAGAATTAGGAAATAAAGGAATTAGGAAATTAAGGAATTAGGGAATTAAGGAATTAGGATATGTAGGAATTAGGAAATTAAGGAATTAGGGAATTAAGGAATTAAGGAATTAAGGAATTAGGGATTAAGGAATTAAGGAATTAGGGAATTAAGCAATTAAGGAATAAAGGAATTAGGGAATTAAGGTATTAAGGAATTAGGGAATTAAGGTATTAGGGAATTAAGCAATTAGGGAATTAAGAAATTAGGCAATTAAGGTATTAAGGAATTAGGGAATTAAGGAATTAAAGGAATTAGTCATTTAAGAAATTAGTGAATTAAGGATTCTCGGCTGTGTAGTCGGGGAATGTCGAAGGGGCTGCCAATGCATTTTTTGACGGCCAATTGCTCTTCTTCCTGTAGAGCGCTGTTATTTCAATCTCACTTTCCGACCTTGTGTCATATCTTATCGCTGTGGGAGGGAGATAAAAAAAATAATGATAAAAAAAATCTCTGTCTTTCTATAAGTATGTCTTTAAAAGCAGCAAGTCTGTTTCAATTAAATGAACCCATTTATACTGCCTTTCTTTTTCTCTCTCTCATAGAAACGAACATACTCTATTCTCTCTCTCCCCCTTCTTTCTCTCTCTCTCTATCTCTCTCTCTCTCTCTCTCTCTTCATATCAATTTATCTATGTATCTATTTGCACTGAAACTCTATCTTCTTAGCCACAAGTCTGTTACTATTAAATACTGCCTTCTCTCTCTCTCTCTCTCTCTCTCTCTCTCTCTCTCTCTCTCTCTCTCTATTTCTCCTTTTATATGTATCCCTCTCTCTCTAATAGAAACGAACAGACGCTATTCTCTCTCTCTCTCTCTCTTCATATTAATTTATCTATCTATTAATCTGAAACTCTGCCGTTCCAACCTCCTATCTTTAAAAGCCGCCAATGTGTGAATGTTAAACCGGTTACTCTGGAAAAAAAAATGTAGCCAAACAAAAAACAAAAACAAAAAGAAAAAAGAAAAAGCGACGCCTTCCACCAAAAAAATAACGTAGTTCTTCGGAATCTAAGCGAAAGACTGCCATCTTCTAAAGATATTTACGGATCTTTTGTAAAGGCACCATTGTTTCGGCGCCTTCGTTTTGTCAAGCAGTCTGGCTTGTGAATCTTCCGCCATTTTGGATTGTCGCTTATGAAATTCAATCCATAACTGATGAGCTCAATAATTTGTCGGGTCGGAACTGCTTCAAACACACGCGTGCGTTCAACAAGTTAATCTCTCGTGTCGGATCTCGCACAGGCAAATCATCTAAGCATTGAATCACCATACAAGATGCCGTCTGCTTTCTCGCAATATGACTATATAAGCATCTGCTCATCTACGTTTTATATCTAATACATAAAGTAAAGTTAGTCTCTGTATCGTTTCTTTTTTTGTCATCGATAGCTTTCTTCCTAAAAAAAATCAATATTTGATTTTGGCTCGCCAGTTTTTCTTTTGCATCGTTGCAGCGTGTCATTTAGAACAATACAATATAATTCGATTGATTTTTTTCCAGACATTAAATCTTTGTCTAGGTCTGAAATCTTTTGTGGGGACTGATTTATATTTAAATAAATTTTGGATCGTTCCAGCATCTCATTAAGAACAATAAAATATAATTCGATTTGATTTCTTCTAGAAATTAAATCTTTGTCTAGGTCTGAAATCTTTGTCTGGGTCTGAATTATATTTAAATGGCCGTGATCTTAAAACAGGGGACGTAACTCTGTATTCCGCAATACGGAGTTCGTTCCATTTGTTTGGAACAAAAAATTGAATCTTTGTCTTGGTCTGAAATCTTTGTCTAGGTCTAGATTGTAGCAGCCATCATGCAGGTTCAGGGAGTAAAAAAGTGAGGGTTGCGCCGTGTGTAGTTCATCGCGGATCAACCTCGGAGCGCTCCAATTACAAGATGGAATCTTGTTATTTACGTGCGATGGCAAGAGTCCACTTACGCAAATGACCATTGTTTTGCATGGGCGAATTCTGGAAGAAAAAACAAAAAGAGAAACTTTGTGGCGATAACATTCAATTGTCGTCATGTCACCGACATACCAGTCGAGGTTTCAATCTCAACAATCATTCTGGCAGGGACTGAGGCACTTCAGTGGCCTTTTATATGTCCAGATAAAGTATTCGTCCTGGGTAGTCCTAAGGGGTTTACCCTCTAGGCTTTGTTGCTCCTGTGTGAGTGTAGTGAGTTTATTTCTTACTGCCTGATGCGCCCCAACCGGGGAATGCTGACGGGGCTGGCCGGGTCATTTGACTCTCTCTTGAATGGTTTAGTTTTTTTTTTTGGGGGGGGGGTTTCTTCACTATTGTGCCGCCCGACGTAAAAGTGTAGTATCGCACATTGTTCCGGTTTTTTTTTGTGGTTTCTTTGAATGCATTTGGGACCGATTATTTGCTTGTTGGCTTGGTGGCAGAAATAATGCACGAGCTAATTTTCTAAGACATTTTCTAGGACTTTCTTTTTTTTATCGTTGTTCTTTCATGTTTTTAATTTTAACTTTTATTTTTATTTTTTCCCCCTTCTCTTAAGTGAACTCAACTATTGCAACGCCACATTGTGTATTGTCGGCAGTTGAACCCCTTATTCCAGACATTTAATTTCCCTGATGATCTGCCAAGCAAGTAACTGCTTGGTAGTGAAACACGTGTAGGAAAAAACATTTAATTTGTAATAAATAACATTTGTAAGAAAAAATATCTTTAATGGTGATCATTGGTGTCCTGAAAGGAATGCTTTGGTAAGCCTTCATAAAATCACATATAAATGCTCTGTACTCTGTAATCGAGTATCATCGAGCTTGTTTTTATTGGAATAACCCCGCTCTTCACTGAATGATCTATTTTATAAGTGAAAAATCTAAATCTATATATATATATATATATATATATATATATATATATATATATATATATATATATATATATATATATATATATATAGGGTGTCTCAAAAAAATGTACTCATTCGTAGAATGACGAGAAAACTTTTATTTATGAACATAGAGTGAAATTAAATAGCATCGAATACATGAGACAGATGTAATTGAAGAATCATGTTTGCAAATGTTCAAACTGATGACCATTATTGTTCAAACAAAGCATTTCTGTCTATGTTCATAGATAAAGGTTTTCTCGTCATTCTAAGAGTGAGTACATTTTTGTGAGACACCCTGTATATATATATATATAAATATATGTATATAAATATATGTATATAAATATATGCATATACATATATATGTATATACATATATATGTATATACATATATATGTATATATATATATATATATATATATATATATATATATATAGAGAGAGAGAGAGAGAGAGAGAAAGAGAAAGTGTGTTCTAATCTACTATTGATAATTATTGATTTCCGATATTGTATTCAATTCTTTACTAGGTCAACGTCGAAGGCCATTGTTGCCCAAAATATGCGCTGCTTTTTTTGGATTTCCCCGTCTATAATTTTTATTTTCGAAACGCATTTTTGTTTAGTTAATAATTTCGCTTTTAAAAGAGGTTGAGTCGGAACTTTCAAAAGTGCGGGAACAATGCTATCATTCTGTCTTTTAGGACAATGGTATCGTTTCGCCTTCTATTCTGCACGACTTTCAAAAGGTAAGCAAACATGCGTGTGAGTATAACAACCAAGATGAGGATACCAGTCGGATTATAAATGACGTCAATACCAAAACTCTCCTCGTCATTTGACTCAGAAATTCCAAATCGTAAAGTGAGAAGCGCAGAAAAAAAAAGTGATTAGAAATAATAGCTAGAAATAAAAGCGTAAAAATAAATAAATTAATTAATATAAGAAAAGAACAAAAAAGAACAGAAAAAAGGAAAGAAACAAAGAAAAGAAAAAACGATAAAAAAGAAAAGAAGAAAAGAAGAAAAGAAGAAAAGGAAAGAAAAAAAGAAAAGAAAAAAAGATAAGAAAAAAAGAAAAAACGAAAAGAAAAAAGAAAAAAGGAAAGAAAAAAAAAACAGAAAAGAAGAAAAGAAAAAAGGAAAGTAAAAACGAAAAGAAAAAAGAACAAAAGTAAAAAAAAGGAAAGAAAAAAGAAAAAAGGAAAGAAAAAAAAAGAAAAACAGAAAAGAAAAAAAGAAGAAAAGAAAAAGGAAAGTAAAAACGAAAAGTAAAAAAGAAAAAAAAAAGAAAAACGAAAAGAAAAAAAGAAAAAAAGAAAAAAAGGAAAGAAAATTCAGCCATTACAAAAGACGTACTTTATTTCGAAGAAAAAAAATGAAACAACAAAAAACAGTAAGCAAGAAATAAATAAAGACGAAAAAAATGCGAAGCGCATAGAATAAAAGAAATAAAAAATAAAATAAAATAAAATGAAAATAAAATTAAAATAAATGGGATAGAAAAAAATGGCCACTGTTACGAAAGACGTACTTTATTTCGAATAAATTAAAACAAACAAAAAAAATGAAACAACAAAAAACAGTAAGCGATTAAATTAGCAAGAAAGAAATAAAGACGAACAAAATGAGAAACGCATAGAAAAAAGAAATAATAAAGTAAAATAAAATAAAATAAAATAAAAATAAAAGCGCTAGAAAAAAATGGCCGCTGTTACGAAAGACGTACTTTTTTTTTCGAAGAAAGCAGACAACGAAAAATGAAAAAAAAAACAACAGTAGGCGATAAAATCAACAAGAAAGAACTAAAGAAGAAAAAAAAAGTTCTTTAATGTCTTAAAAGATGGTGGTTCCGCGCCCGTGAACAGCAAAACGGTTTTTGTTTTTGTTGTTGTTAGTGTTTAAATATTTTAACAGTTGAGTATTTGATGTTACGAACAACGATGATAGTCTGTAAGAAACCGGTCGTCAATTTAATCGCCTACGCCAAGAGAAGAAAAAAAAATATAATAAGCAAAAACTGTTTATATCATTTCTTTATGTCAGCAATAATAAACTTGACGCTTGAATACCGATTTCATGACGTAAATCTCTCCATTCGTTAACTGCAACAAACCCTTTTACCAGATTTACCTATGGGTGAAAATAGGCCGAAATGGAGGAGACTTACATATACGGTGATCCCCTCCCCTAAATGAAAAACGCAAGACCCAACTTTTAAATTTGCAATCGTAACCTTAAGTTTTACACAACTGCATCTAAACATTGCTATCTACAGACAGAAATGACATTTTATTCTAAAGTTTAAATGCTTCCAGATTCCTTTAAAATTTCTAGAGGTTAAAAAGTAAATTAATATTTTTTTCAATTATTAAAAAATAAAGATTAAAATGGTTGATTTTTTTTGTTTTTATGGAAGTCACTTTGGACAAGGCATGACGCCACTTACTTAAAATAGCTAATCTTAATAATAAAAAGAGGGAGGAAGGTAGAATCACTTCAAGACAAACCAAGTCTGAAATAAACCCCACCACTAGTGTTCAATCCACTGGGTTCCAAATGAGCCAGACAAAAAGTAAGCCCATCAAGAGCCCAATAGAGAAGGAAGGATTACAAGGCTGGCTGACAAAAATCTCTATATCTAAAACTATTTAGAAAGAAACGGAAATGCATTCTTGTGGATTTAATTTCGTACTTAAATTATTTTTTAGAATAGGATTTTTCAAAGGTTCGTTTGAATACTTTACGCTATGCCACTTTTATTTGAATAATTAATCGCTTAATAGTAAATAAAAATAATAATTTGTGAGTCACGAAGCCACGAGAAACACACACATAGACAGACGAGAAGTGGTCACAGGGTTTACTTAATGTTGAGATTATAAGTTTCCTAAAAAAAAACTCTATTCGTAAATAAAAATCAAACAAAAAATAACAGTTAATGTGCTGACAATTCTGAGAGCATTCATAATTATTTGCCTTTGTACAATGGCACAAGGCCAAAAATTATATGAGATATCCACTTGCGTACTTGCGGGTCAAATCGAAAATATCACTCGTTTTCATTGGCTCTCTCCTTTTCGGGGAGGTACGGCAGACATACCAGGAGTTAACCCTATCCATTCTTTCTAATGAAGTGGGAGAAAAAAAATCAGGAAGAATTAAATGAAACTTTCTTAATAAATGATTTATTATGTTTGAAACCTCACATCGAAACGTAGTCATTTTGGAACTCTTTTTTCTCTATTTTAGAGAGTGTGTTAGACATAGGCTTGAGAGAGTGTGTTAGACATCGCCTTGAGAGAGTGTGTTAGACATAGCCTTGAGAGAGTGTGTTAGACATAGCCTTGAGAGAGTGTGTTAGACATAGCCTTGAGAGAGTGTGTTAGACATAGCCTTGAGAGAGTGTGTTAGACAGAGCCTTGAGAGAGTGTGTTAGACATAGCCTTGAGAGAGTGTGTTAGACATAGGCTTGAGAGAGTGTGTTAGACATAGCCTTGAGAGAGTGTGTTAGACATAGCCTTGAGAGAGTGTGTTAGACATAGCCATGAGAGAGTGTGTTAGACATAGCCTTGACAGAGTGTGTTAGACATAGCCTTGAGAGAGTGTGTTAGACATAGCCTTGAGAGAGTGTGTTAGACATAGCCTTGAAATAGTGTGTTAGACATAGGCTTGAGAGAGTGTGTTAGACATAGCCTTGAGAGAGTGCGTTAGACATAGCCTTGAGAGAGTGTGTTAGACATAGCCTTGAGAGAGTGTGTTAGACATAGGCTTGAGAGAGTGTGTTAGACATAGCCTTGAGAGAGTGTGTTAGACATAGCCTTGAGAGAGTGTATTAGACATAGCCTTGAGAGAGTGTGTTAGACATAGCCTTGAGAGAGTGTGTTAGACATAGCCTTGAAAGAGTGTGTTAGACATAGCCTTGAGAGAGTGTGTTAGACATAGCCTTGAGAGAGTGTGTTAGACATAGCCTTGAAAGAGTGTGTTAGACAGAGCCTTGAGAGAGTGTGTTAGACATAGCCTTGAGAGAGTGTGTTAGACATAACCTTGAGAGAGTGTGTTAGACATAGCCTTGAGAGAGTGTGTTAGACAGAGCCTTGAGAGAGTGTGTTAGACATAGCCTTGAGAGAGTGTGTTAGACATAGCCTTGAGAGAGTGTGTTAGACATAGCCTTGAGAGAGTGTGTTAGACATAGCCTTGAAAGAGTGTGTTAGACATAGCCTTGAGAGAGTGTGTTAGACATAGCCTTGAGAGAGTGTGTTAGACATAGCCTTGAGAGAGTGTGTTAGACATAGCCTTGAGAGAGTGTGTTAGACATAGCCTTGAGAGAGTGTGTTAGACATAGCCTTGAGAGAGTGTGTTAGACATAGCCTTGAGAGAGTGTGTTAGACATAGCCTTGAGAGAGTGTGTTAGACATAGCCTTGAGAGAGTGTGTTAGACATAGGCTTGAGAGAGTGTGTTAGACATAGCCTTGAGAGAGTGTGTTAGACATAGCCTTGAAAGAGTGTGTTAGACATAGCATTGAGAGAGTGTGTTAGACATAGCCTTGAGAGAGTGTGTTAGACATAGCCTTGAAAGAGTGTGTTAGACAGAGCCTTGAGAGAGTGTGTTAGACATAGCCTTGAGAGAGTGTGTTAGACATAGCCTTGAGAGAGTGTGTTAGACATAGCCTTTAGAGAGTATGTTAGACATAGCCTTGAGAGAGTGTGTAGATATAGCCTTGAGAGAGTGTGTTAGACATAGCCTTGAGAGAGTGTGTTAGACATAGCCTTGAGAGAGTGTGTTAGACATAGCCTTGAGAGAGTGTGTTAGACAGAGCCTTGAGAGAGTGTGTTAGACATAGCCTTGAGAGAGTGTGTTAGATATAGCCTTGAGAGAGTGTGTTAGACATCGCCTTGAGAGAGTGTGTTAGACATAGCCTTGAGAGAGTGTGTTAGACATAGCCTTGAGAGAGTGTGTTAGACATAGCCTTGAGAGAGTGTGTTAGACATAGCCTTGAGAGAGTGTGTTAGACAGAGCCTTGAGAGAGTGTGTTAGACATAGCCTTGAGAGAGTGTGTTAGACATAGGCTTGAGAGAGTGTGTTAGACATAGCCTTGAGAGAGTGTGTTAGACATAGCCTTGAGAGAGTGTGTTAGACATAGCCATGAGAGAGTGTGTTAGACATAGCCTTGAGAGAGTGTGTTAGACATAGCCTTGAGAGAGTGTGTTAGACTTTTCCGTGGTAATCTTACAAACGACCGTATAATGGCCCTCGCCTTCTTTCTGGTGGCTTCCTTGAGTTCCGTAAAGATCTCTATGCTTAAACCTGTCTTTAGGTTAGGGTTAGGGTTTAGAGTTAGGGGTAAGGTTAGAGAAAAAAAAACGTTGGTCTAATGTCTGGGATTTTAGTTGCACATTTAAAAGTCAGTCTTCAGACTGATCACACGGCCTCCAAAGTTCGCATTCAGACAATATCGGGGCAGATCTGGCGTGTGGGAGTTTGGCCCCATCTTGCTGGAAGCAGAACTTTACAATAAGCGACATGTATATGGTTTGCAACCAATTCTTGCGCACGGATCGTTTCGGACTCTGCTAAACTGACTTCCTGGTCCTATCGATCAGCTCAGCCGTATGCTTGCTGGGACGCCCTGAATGACTTAGACGTTTGAGATGCTCCACTGTCCATACCGAGAGTAGAAAGTTTACCTTGGGTTTACTTTCGGCAGCCTCGTAACTCTCGCTTCCCTTATTGTGTCCTTTAGTCCTCACATTCGATGAGCGATGTTTCTGACAAAGGAGGAAGAATTGCTGTTGTTTGGATAAGAATCGATCCATCTAACAATTATCATTGGCTAGTTGTTTTTTTTTTACTTTTGAAGTAGTAAGTTTTATTTTTAACTCCTTACATCAAGTAGCTTCATGCCTTGTCTGGAGCGACTTGCATCAAATAAATAGTTCTCGTATTAGTCTACTTAGTCTGGAATGTTCCTTGCTTTCGGTTGTTCCGGAAGACAGTGAGGAGTTCATACCTTAGATAGGATGGGAGGGTCCTACTAACTAACCATAATTAGCATTTTATTTTGTTCATTATTTTTACATCCCTTTTATTTTTATTTATTTTGGGGCGATTTTTTAAGGCTTCTTTGTTCTCCCACTCCCTATCATCAACATTGTATATATTTCTATAAATAAAAAAAACATGAAACCATATGGGGATATTTTAAGTAGGTTAGTCCATAGAGTGAATGTGGTATTGTGGTGATTGGAACTAGTTTTAGGGCATAGACTAGTGGACGACACCCGACACCCATTTTTGCCCCCATACCCATTCTGGCCTTGTGCCACAGCTTTCATTTTTATATCTTATGTAAATATTGAGATAAATCAAGTCGGGAATGTTCCTTTCGAAGGGGTCTTTTTCACATTTAGACTGATGTACCTGAACGAGCCCGTATCGTAGTAATTTTTGCTAGAGTTCTCATTGAGATCTAGCGTCTACAAGCGTTGTTACTTTCATGTTCTACTAAATAAGATAATTGGTGATTTCAAGAAGACTATGTGGTAAAAGGTGTGCGTAGGCCTCCGTTTTGTAGGGGGTCACGACGAGCAATAAATTCTAGTTGAATATAGGAATATTACAAATATGCGGAATTCTACACATAGACAAACAGTACGTATTATTTTTTGTCCATTGATGCAAATTACACGACCGAATATAACTTTACGAAAATCAACAAACCATACCCATCTACAAAAGCTTTCGTTTAATCTAGAATCTCCCAGCAATATCACGTCAACGTCATATAAAGTGACGGTGACGGTGGTTAAGTGGATATCGACAGTCGGTTCCACAGTACCACTTTCACTTAGGTAGTTTGGTAGTTTTGTTTTACGGCATATCAACCCTTTTTGGGTTATTTAATGCCGAATCTGGTCTTGTTTTCTTCTCTTTTTTGTTTCCTTCCCCTTTTAATATCTGTTTCTATTTAACCCATAGTTGGGACCCTAACAGGTACTACCACTCCGGGTCAGGGTGGACCTGGGAGCAATGGTAATTAAGAGGAGGCTCCACATTCCCCAAAGTCCGTAAGCCGGATCTCACCATCGGATGTAGTTTAAGGTCATATCCAGGACCGGGAGTAGGGTAGGAAAAATAAAAGTAAAAAAGGGGAGGGAGAAAGGGAGAGGGGCTGTTGTTTTTGTTTTTGGTTTTGTAGAACATAATTAAGTTTTACAAAAAAAAAAAAAAAAAAAAAGTCAATGTAGGTGAATTTCGTCTCAGGGAGCCACAGGGCAGCCTGATCTGGTATCACCAGCTTTCACTTAGGGATGTTGGCAACCTTCTCGTGGTCCTTCCCGTAAGTACCCGATGCCAACACAAGAATTATCCGATTCACACGAAAGAAGAAGAAGCACGTCATATAAACAAGCGTTCGGACATCTAACTTCGACTTCGGACAATAAGATAAATGAAATTCGAGTGAATCCGAATGGTACAGCTTTGTTGACCGGTTTGATTCTGTTGTCGGCATTCTTGTCAACATTCTCTAAGAAAAACTGGTATTATGGAATCGACTAGTTTCGAACTTGACACACCCCGGTCCCGGCAGAATAACGATGGGTCAGGTATTTTGCCGGTTCATGTTTATTTAACCTAACTGTTACAGTTACAGTGAAAATGTCACGAGTCAACTTAACTGCCGGTTTATTTTTATTTCAACATTCCCCCCCCCCCAAAAAAAATAATTAAAACTTCTGACTATTTAAAAAAATTAAATAAATAATTTATACGGCGATTTTTACGAAAAAAAAAAGTTTTATTTCACCATAGACTAAGTAACTACGATTAATTTCTATGTCCATTTAAATGCATTTACGTATTGTTTTTATTGTAAAAAAAAAATGCAAATTATGTTTTTAAGTACAAATAATTCGCTTTAAACCTCGTTTATGCTACTTTTTTTTTAATATAACTCTCTACCGGATTACCTCACAATGTTTGTTTGTAAAACAATTCAACTTTGCATTAAAATTCGTCGTTACATATACTGAAATTATATAAACTGTTGAATTTTTTTTTATCTGATTTAATTTCTTTAGGGACTTATCTTTAATTATTTTAATAATCAGATTTATTAACAAAAGTTATTTATTTTTTATATCAACGATTGAAAACTTTTTTTTTCTTGAATAACTTTTAGTTATCCGACGTAAATTACTTCTAAATTCGACTAAATAATCTAATTGTCTGTAATATTTTCGTTCATTTAATTAAATTTTACTTTTAATGTATTTTGTATTAAAAGCAGACATTTCTTTTATATTCAAAATATTAAAATAACCGACAGAATAACAACTGATGATGACGATGAAAATAAATTGTTCTTAAATATTTGTCCTTATTTATTTCATTACCCTTTCTTTCACAAGACCATAACAGTTAGGTTAAAAAACATAAGCCTGCAAAATAACGAGGGGGTCGTTATTTTGCCGGGACCGGCAAAATAGCCTCTTCCTTTTTTTTTAAATACCTCCCAATTCATAAATCCCCTTTACCTCACAGCTCCTTTAAATTTTTCCAACCCAACATGGGGGTTATATTTCCAATTTTGATCTGACTCAATTTAATTTGAATTTTTGTTTTGTCGAATTAAACTAGGTCTTATTGAAAATGTTTACTTTATGATAACCAGTGCAAACAGGCTTCATGCTGGTACGTCCCGCAAACGAAACTACTTCTAGCAAAGTTTTGTATAAAATCAAAAATGCGATTCATAACGAAACTAATATTTAAATATTTGTAATGCAACAAAAATAAATACTTTTTAACAATGTCGTTTTTTTTTGTTCAATCAAATGGAACTAGCTCCGTACTGTGGAATACAGAGTTACGTCCCCTGTTTTAAGATCACGGCCATTTAAATATAATTCAGACCCGACCCAGACAAAGATTTCAGACCTAGACAAAGATTTAATTTCTAGAAGAAATCAAATCGAATTATATTTTATTGTTCTTAATGAGATGCTGGAACGATCCAAAATTTATTTAAATATAAGTCAGTCCCCCAAAAAGATTTCAGACCTAGACAAATATTCAATTGCTGGAAAAAATTCAATCGAATTATATTTTATTGTTCTAAATGACACGCTGCAACGATGCAAAAGAAAAACTGACGAGCCAAAATCAAATATTGATTTTTTTTAGGAAGAAAGCTATCGATGACAAAAAAAGAAACGATAAAGAGACTAACTTTACTTTATGTATTAGATATAAAACGTAGATGAGCAGATGCTTATATAGTCATATTGCGAGAAGCAGACGGCATCTTGTATGGTGATTCAATGCTTAGATGATTTGCCTGTGCGAGATCCGACACGAGAGATTAACTTGTTGAACGCACGCGTGTGTTTGAAGCAGTTCCGACCCGACAAATTATTGAGATCATCAGTTATGGATTGAATTTCATAAGCGACAATCCAAAATGGCGGAAGATTCACAAGCCTTTTCGACATTCGTGACTGAAACTTGATGGACAAGTCAGACAGAGAGTTAAGTTTATATGGTTGGATTGCAGAAAATATTGCGAATTTTATTAACGACCTTATCAATGGCATTTTTTTAGGGGGGGGGGAGGTAACCTTTTAGCTAAATAGATTTGGCGGATGGACAGACAGATACGTGTCTCGCATATTAGTATAGATTAATTTAAAACTGGAATGAGCACTACGATTCCTGATTACAATTCAACGGGTACGTTGTACTTTTTAGTTGTTCCCCATGGCTGATTATACAAAGAATGAATAAGTTCTGCATGACTGACGTCTTCTTCATAAACAAATGGCTGCAATGTTGAATATCGCACAAACGTCACGTTTATTGTATGTCATCCCAGTGAGCTAGAATACTGTTATTTCCTGACAATACTAGACATTAGGGTAACGCGACTTTAGAAACCGAACGCTTTATAACATAACGTGTGTGGGGGAGGGGTTCTTCGATCCCTACCAGCTGGCTTGTTTTCTTCTTCGTCGACTGAAACAGCTGTTCGTCTCATGTTGACGCGTTAGTAGTTGGCTTATTGGATAGTGACGTCGCTCTCTTTCTTTCTCTTCTTTTCTGTTGTTGTTAAGCCGTTGTTCTAATCACAGAGCGTAGAGAATGAGCTATTTGTACAATGTTTGCTCGTTCGTGAGTCAGTCTAAGGCGACATCCGGTTAAAGTATTCCCTCTTCTTAGGCACAAGTGCGAATGCTGTACGAATCCCCTTTTTCACTTTGTGATATTCTTTGTTTATTCCCAACCCCGCGGACTAAAGTAATAATCTGTTTAATGATGTCACCCGTGCAAACATTAACATCAACAAAAGAGGCAGCAAAATATATAATATATTGTCTTAAATAAATTCCAATGTTTAACATATGACAATGTTCACCGTATTCGCTCGCTTGATGCAGCAAGGAAAAATGGTTACCCGCTAGTAAAAATGTAAACAAAGATTTATCGCAGAGCTTGGAAAATCAGTTATTCGTACAATTCCGGTTGTTAGTAAAGCGGTCTAATACGACTTTCACCAAAGATGGTCCCTCTTCATTTTTCTAGTTTGTGGCATTCTTTGTTTATATCCAGCTCCGCGTACTAAATTAATCGTTTGTTTAATGATATTGTCCGCGCAAACATTAACGTTAATAAAAAAACAGCGTAACAATAATACTCTGTCGGAAATAAGTTTCAATGTAAACATATCACAACAAATTTCACTGTATTCACTCGCCTGAGCGGGAAGTGACGGTGGTCGAGTGGATAACGACACGGACTGAAGCGAGATGTATGATATACTGCCAGAAATACATTCCAATGTTAAACATACTGTTTTGAGTAAACTGGTCAATTTGAAACACATTCTAGCAAAAAATACTAAAGTTATTCCCCCCAAACGGAATAGTCCATTTCCTTGTATCTGTCTGTATGCATGTGTGTGTGCGTGCATGCGTGTGCGTGCATGCGTGTGTGTGTGTGTGTGTGTGTGTGTGTGTGGGGGGGTGTGCTTGCACAAAGAGGAAGCTGGGTGGATTTGTGCGTATATAATAATTAGTCAAAAAAATATTGAAATGAATAAAGCACTTTCTGTTTTCTCTATCCAATTATTTTTGTACAAATTGCGCTTTTCGTTATAATGAAAGGTCGCCCTTGAGTCACTTAAGCGATTTCATCGCATTAAAGAAAATACGACTGAAGTAAATGTTTTTAGCATTTGATAAGACCACCCCCAACTTCGTAAATGAGCTGCTGTCAGTTGAAATAATTACATGGCAAATATACCAAGTTAGCCGTTAAAACAAGCCGCGCATGCGTGGTCCCCCTCTGTATGTGACTCGATGTGGCGAGTGTAAAATTCAATAAATTTGGACAATTTGGGGCATTTTTGACCCCCTGGGGGCGCGAACCAGAATTTTTCTGAGGTCAAGGATGCTCATTTTATAGCCAGAACTATTGTCTCTACATTTTGGCCAAGTTTCAGAAAAATTGAATGGATGGATCAAACGTTATGGGAGAAAAGAGTCATTTTTTGCCATTTTGGAGGCTTTTGACCCCCTGGGGGCGCGAACTAGATTTTTTCCAAGGTCAGCGATACTTATTTTCTATTAGGAACAATTGCCGCCACATTTTGGCCAAGTTGAATGGATGGATGAAAAGTTATAGGGGAAAATGTCATTTTTTGCCATTTCGGGGCCTTTTGACCCCCTGGGGGGCTAACCAGATTTTTTTTTTAAATCGGAGAATGTCACTTTCTAACCTGGCCAAAGTTACAACTTCATGCAAAAATTCAGAGAAATTCAATGGATGGTTGCGGAGAAAAATCCGGACGGACGGACGGACATGCCTCAAAACATAGGTCCCCCGATTTTATAAATCGGGGGACCAACAAGAGATGAAACAGCGTTGTGTACAATGTTTTGGTCTTCTAGATAAAATAGTCATAGAAATAGTCATAAGGTGTGTGATGTTAATAATCTTGAACATTTCAACCCTAATCATAATCATAATCACAATAATCGTAATAATCGGATAATAATCATAAAAAAATCGTAAGAATTTATAATCACAATCTTGAAACTTCTGATTTATAGTCATAACGATGATCGCAAAAATACATAACCTTTAAAAGACTGTATAATAATCATAACCTTTAAACGACTGTATAATATTCATGACCTTTAAAAGACTGTATAATAATCATAACCTTTAAAAGACTGTATAATAATCATAACCTTTAAAAGACTGTATAATAATCATAACCTTTAAAAGACTGTATAATAATCATAACCTTTAAAAGACTGTATAATAATCATAACCTTTAAAAGACTGTATAATAATCATAACCTTTAAAAGACTGTATAATAATCATAACCTTTAAAAGACTGTATAATAATCATAACCTTTAAAAGACTGTATAATAATCATAACCTTTAAAAGACTGTATAATAATCATAACCTTTAAAAGACTGTATAATAATCATAACCTTTAAAAGACTGTATAATAATCATAACCTTTAAAAGACTGTATAATAATCATAACCTTTAAAAGACTGTATAATAATCATAACCTTTAAAAGACTGTATAATAATCATAACCTTTAAAAGACTGTATAATAATCATAACCTTTAAAAAACTGTATAATAATCATAACCTTTAAAAGACTGTATAATAATCATAACCTTTAAAAGACTGTATAATAATCATAACCTTTAAAAGACTGTATAATAATCATAACCTTTAAAAGACTGTATAATAATCATAACCTTTAAAAGACTGTATAATAATCATAACCTTTAAAAGACTGTATAATAATCATAACCTTTAAAAGACTGTATAATAATCATAACCTTTAAAAGACTGTATAATAATCATAACCATTAAAAGACTGTATAATAATCATAACCTTTAAAAGACTGTATAATAATCATAACCTTTAAAAGACTGTATAATAATCATAACCTTTAAAAGACTGTATAATAATCATAACCTTTAAAAGACTGTATAATAATCATAACCTTTAAAAGACTGTATAATAATCATAACCTTTAAAAGACTGTATAATAATTATAACCTTTAAAAGACTGTATAATAATCATAACCTTTAAAAGACTGTATAATAATCATAACCTTTAAAAGACTGTATAATAATCATAACCTTTAAAAGACTGTATAATAATCATAACCTTTAAAAGACTGTATAATAATCATGACCTTTAAAAGACTGTATAATAATCATAAGGAATCATCATCATAATTGTAATTGTTCTGAATCAAATTCTTAATCATCATCGTAAGAAATAATAATTACAATTTGATAAATTATCGATAATAATCGTAATTATACTCGTAAAGGAGGATAATGATGATCATAAACTTCATGAATAACAATCTTAATCTCCCATTTCCCTATGGGTGGAGTATGATGTAAACTTATCATATTATTGTATTTAAATGTAGATTTATTGTTTTACTGTATTAAAATGTAGAGTTATTATATTGCTGCGTTTAATTGTTGACGTATTGTGTAATTGTATTTAAATGCAAATTTATTGTATTATTGTATTTAAATGTAGACTCAGTGTATTTAAATGTCGATTTATTTTATTATTGTATTTAGATGTAGACTTATAAAATTATTGTATTTAAATGTAGACTTATATTTTTGCATTTAAATGTATAGGTATTGTGTAATTGTATTTAAATGTTAATTTATCGTATTATTGTATTTAGATGTTAATTTATCGTATTATTGTATTTAGATGTAGACTTATAAAATTATTGTATTTAAATGTAGACTTATATTTTTGCATTTAAATGTATAGGTATTGTGTAATTTTATTTAAATGTTAATTTATCGTATTATTGTATTTATATGTTAATTTATCGTATTATTGTATTTAAATGTAGACTTATAAAATTATTGTATTTAAATGTAGACTCAGTGTATTTAAATGTCGATTTATTTTATTATTGTATTTAGATGTAGACTTATTGTATTATTGTATTTAAGTGTAGACTTATATTTTTGCATTTAAATGTATAGGTATTGTGTAATTGTATTTAAATGTTAATTTATCGTATTATTGTATTTATATGTTAATTTATCGTATTATTGTATTTAAATGTAGACTTATAAAATTATTGTATTTAAATGTAGACTCAGTGTATTTAAATGTCGATTTATTTTATTATTGTATTTAGATGTAGACTTATTGTATTATTGTATTTAAGTGTAGACTCATATTTTTGCATTTAAATGTATAGGTATTGTGTAATTGTATTTAAATGTTAATTTATCGTATTATTGTATTTATATGTTAATTTATCGTATTATTGTATTTAGATGTAGACTTATAAAATTATTGTATTTATAATAATAATATATAAGGTAGACTAGTTGCATTATTGTATTTAAATGCCTATTTTATTTATTATTGTATTTAAATGTCTATTTAATTTATTATTGTATTTAAATGTCTATTTATTTTATTATTGTAGTTAAATGTCTATTTATTTTATTATTGTATTTAAATGTCTATTTATTTTATTATTGTATTTAAATGTCTATTTAATTTATTATTGTATTTAAATGTCTATTTATTTTATTATTGTATTTAAATGTCTATTTAATTTATTATTGTATTTAAATGCCTATTTAATTTATTATTGTATTTAAATTTCTATTTATTTTATTATTGTATTTAAATGTCTATTTAATTTATTATTGTATTTAAATGTCTATTTATTTTATTATTGTATTTAAATGCCTATTTAATTTACTATTGTATTTAAATATCTATTTAATTTATTATTGTATTTAAATGCCTATTTGATTTATTATTGTATTTAAATGTCTATTTAATTTATTATTGTATTTAAATGTCTATTTATTTTAGTATTGTATTTAAATGTCTATTTATTTTATTATTGTATTTAAATGTCTATTTAATTTATTATTGTATTTAAATGTCTATTTATTTTATTATTGTATTTAAATGCCTATTTAATTTATTATTGTATTTAAATGCCTATTTAATTTATTATTGTATTTAAATGTCTATTTTATTTATTATTGTATTTAAATGTCTATTTAATTTATTATTATATTTAAATGTCTATTTATTTTATTATTGTATTTAAATGTCTATTTAATTTATTATTGTATTTAAATGTCTATTTAATTTATTATTGTATTTAAATGTCTATTTATTTTATTATTGTATTTAAATGTCTATTTAATTAATTATTGTATTTAAATGTAGAGCTTATTTAATTATTGTATTTAATATGTAGACTTATTGTATTATTTATTTTAATAAAAACTTATTATTTTATTTTATTTTAATAAAAACTTATTTTATTATTGTTTTTAAATGTAGACTTATTGTATTATTTATTTAACTGTAGACTCATTGTATGTACATTCTCATTTATTAAATTATTGTATTTAAAATGTTTTAAGCCTCTTTTTAGAGGAGAAGTCTTGACAATTTTTCACGTTTTTATATCACACATGGTTCGTTGTTATATGTATTTACTATCAGTGATTTCGCTATGTTTTGTTCCTTTTGTTTTGTAATTTGCTATCTTTCTTGAAAGTCAAACTGAAAAAAATACGACGCAACAACGTATCGAAGTTATCGTCTGTCAACATTCGCCTCGACATATTTCGGGTGTTTACGTAATATGGCCGAACGCTGCCGACGCGAAGTTCCCGGAAACTGGTTCATATTCGATATCACTACCTTATTTTAGACTACATTTTATTTGCATCATCATTGTTTAATAATAACACTCTAAGACATTTAAAAAAAAAAGAAGAATCATTTTGTAAGTCGTACGGAAATTATTTTGTATTTGTGAAATGAAAATAAAATCTCTTTAGTTCAATATGACGGCTGTGAATTATTTTCAATGAACGAATCAGAATCATCTTGTATCCTACAAAATTAATCTTTAAAAATAATTCACCCTCTATTGAGGGTAAATTTATTAAATAGAAATAAACGGGTAAGTGGAAATTAGGAGAAAATGTACGTTAAATAGTACTACACTCTTGCAATCGTTTTTTGATGCTATATTTTTTGTTCATTTCTAGCTGCATTGCAATTGGCGGAATGCTTGCTGCCTATGCGCAATATTGCAATTGGCGGAATGCTTGCTGCCTATGCGCAATATTGCAATTGGCGGAATGCTTGCTGCCTATGCGCAATATTGCAATTGGCGGAATGCTTGCTGCCTATGCGCAATATTGCAATTAGCGGAATGCTTGCTGTCTATGCGCAATATTACAATTGGCGAAATGCTTGCTGCCTATGTGCAATATTGCAATTGGCGGAATGCTTGCTGTCTATGCGCAATATTGCAATTGGCGGAATGCTTGCTGCCTATGCGCAATATTGCAATTGGCGGAATGCTTGCTGCCTATGCGCAATATTGCAATTGGCGGAATGCTTGCTGTCTATGCGCAATATTGCAATTGGCGGAATGCCTGCTGCCTATGCGCAATATTGCAATTGGCGGAATGCTTGCTGCCTATGCGCAATATTGCAATTGGCGGAATGCTTGCTGCCTATGCGCAATATTGCAATTGGCGGAATGCTTGCTGCCTATGCGCAATATTGCAATTGGCGGAATGCTTGCTGCTACACAAGTTCAAGTAACGCATTGGAGAGAATAAGGTTTATTATAGAATTTATGCGTGGGGACAACTGCTACTATGTCTCCGTTGACCCATTCAGTTACCTCATTTGCATACGGTTTAGTAGGGAGATAAAAAGTTTTACTCCATGAGGCATCTCTGATGACATCTCCAAGAGATTCGAAATAAAACCGTTAGTAATATCTCGTCGTTTCCAGAAACGGCGCAAAGTCGCAAGTTTAAGGTTATATCATAAATGATTACAAGGTGATCAGCGTTCCCGAGTGGTGTATGGGCATCTGGTCATACAATTTTGGGGCAATGTTGTAAAGTGACAAGTGGCGCTTGCTGGAAAGTGATTAGTGTGAAAGGAGATGTGCAATCGAGAAACTAAGCATTCTCTGACCAGTTGCATCTGGGGTGCTCAAGGAACCAAGAAAATTTCTGTGGGGGATTTGGGCACTAGTATCTAACTGCTGCGTCTACACACACACTATATATATATATATATATATATATATATATATATATATATATATATATATATATATATATTTGGAGAGTTTACCAAGATATTTTTTCCAGGGAGAATTCATCACAACGAAAAGATCTTTCATTTTATTATTTATTTATTTTGTAAAGCTATAGTTCCCAACACGTGTTTCGCTACCTAGCAAGATGTTTGCTGATGAACTGCCTAGCAAGCACCTTGCTAGGTAGTGAAACACGTGTAGGGAACTATAACTTTACAAAATAAATAAATACTAAAATAAAAGATTTTTTCGTTGTGACGAATCCTCTCTGGAAAAAATACGTTGGTAAACTCTCCAAATATACGTATAAATGCTCTGTATTCTATAATCGGGGCTTATCGAGCTTGTTTTTATTGACCTTGTTCCGGACTTTACTGAATATTTTTAGTGAAACCAAATTCTATGACTCTCTCTCTCTCTCTCTCTCTCTATATATATATATATATATATATATATATATATATATATATATATGTATGTATATATATATATATATATATATATATATATATATATGTATAAGGAGATTGACAACATCTTTGAAGCACACATGAAATGAATTTAAGTGAAATTTTGTACACTGACACATAGTGCAATTTAAATTCAAAATTATTTATTTAATTTTCCTTGCAAGCTTTCGTTGTAAAACAACTTTGTCAGGCAATACTGTCTTATAGTTTTTTCTTTTCTTCTTCTTCCTCATGTTGGTGGTATTAACCCCGAGAGGTCGAATTACGGTAGAGGCAGAAAAACACGTCAAGTTGTAAAAGACGTTAGAATATATATATATATATATATATATATATATATATATATATATATATATATATATATATATATATATATATATATATATATAAGACGTTAGAATATATATATATATATATATATATGTATTTATACTCTGTCTTTACATTGGTATCTTTATGTTTAGCACTACTTGTGAGGTCTGCAGTGAAAATAGAATCGCTTAAACAAATGCATATCCGAGATGAAACAAACGAAAGAGAAGATATCTGGCTGCATCAAAGATACAATCTGCATCTTTTGATGATGAGTGACTTTCTGAAAGTTTTCGGGTGATGATATTCGGAGTTGTAAGGGTTATTAGGAGTTGTCTCGTCAATCTTACGCTTTCAAACATCGTAATCGAAAGCCGATCTGCCTTGTGACATCATTTCATTAGACAAACGAATCGCCCCCTTAACCCTAACCCTAACCCTAAACCCTAACCCTAAACCCTAACCCCTTAACCCTAACCCTAAGCCTTACCCCTTAACCCTAACCATAACCCCTTAACCCTAACCCTAACCCCTTTAACCCTAACCCTAACCCTAACCCTAACCCTAACCCTAACCCTAACCCTAACGCCTTAACCCTAACCCTAACTCCTTAACCCTAACCCTAACCCTAACCCTAACCCTAACCCTAACCCCTAACCCCTTAACCCTAACCCTAACCCTAACCCTTAACCCCTTAACCCTAACCCTAACTCTTAACCCCTTAACCCTAACCCTAACCCTAACCCTAACCCTAACGCCTTAACCCTAACCCTAACTCCTTAACCCTAACCCCTAACCCCTTAACCCTAACCCTAACCCTAACCCCTTTACCCTAACCCTAACCCCTTTACCCTAACCCTAACCACTTAACTCTAACCCTAACCATAACCCCTTAACCCTAACCCTAACCTTATCCCTAACCCCTAAACGCTTCAACAAGTGCATTCTCTCTCCTCGAACATTTGCTTCTATTTTAATGAATGTTTTCTCTTTTTCTTGTCTTCAATTGTGTTATTTTGATTGCCATTTGTTTGGGACTGTAGTTACGCTGTAATTTTATTTCATTTATTTCACTATTTTATTATCACCGCTCTGTCATTCGCATATTGGGCACTTTTCATTAATCATTCAACATGCCTGATGTTAGAGTGAATTTTAAACCTATTTAGAATATTTTTAATCCAACTTAATATCTTATTTATAGTAATAATGATGATGATGATGATGATGATGATGATGATGATGATGATGATGATGATGATAAGTGGTATGAGCATAAGCCAGAAGTGGTACAGAATAACGACAATGTCAAACTTCTTTGGGACATGCGCATACAGACTGATAAGGTTCTTGAACATTCCAAACCCCGACTTAATCTTTCTAAACAAAAACAAGATAACTTAATCATTGGCATAGCTTACCCCTTCGATACCAGAGTGCAGGAGAAAGAACACGAAAACATATCAAGACCTTAAATGGGAATTAGTTTGATTAAGGAAATGTAAAGAAGTAAAGGTAATTCCCGTTGTAATTGGAACCATAACGAAAAGCGACCATATATGACTTAAACTGATTGACGAGACAATTTCTTTTCCAATTCTGCAAAAGGCTTGACTATTAGGAACGGCAAAAGTGTTAAGGTACAGCTTGAATGTCTAAAGTCAAGGGGATTGACTTGATGTTCATAAAAAAAACTGCTTTTAAATAAAATCCCCAAATACATGGATTTGGGCACAAGGATATAACTGCTGCGTCTACACACACACCCACACGCTATATATATATATATATATATATATATATATATATATATATATATATATATATATATTTGGAGAGTTTACCAAGATATTTTTTCCAGAGAGAATTTATTTATTTTATAAGGTTATAGTTCCCTACACGTGTTTCGCTACCTAGCAATATGTTTACTTTGAACTCACAGGCGATAATCAGAAGACCGCGATCTTGTTTCAAGGAGGCGGACCTCTGAGGGTCGCATGTGAGTTACAAAGTGTTTGTTCTGAACATTTGTCTTCCATGTGTAATTATTCGAATTGTGAACTTCTCATGTACTTTTTCTGATGAGCTTTGAGATGAACAGATCCAATATGTACATAATGTTGTTCGGTTCACTTTAAGCGGAAAGATTCTTCAAATAATTTAAATGAAAGATGTTTGTTTTGAAAAATATTTTGTAACAAAATTTAAAAAAATATATATATTGGATTTTGAAATATAATTGAACTTTTGCTTACTTATGCATGCTCTGTTGTTACTGGTTAACATTAATCGAGCTTTTCGCAATCACACACACACACTCACACACACACACACACACACACACATATATATATAGTAAGCTATGAAAAAATATATATGGCAATTAAGCTACACAGCGGCTCCCGCGTTTTAACCTCGTGGGGAATCTTCAGGCTAAAATGTGTAACTTAATTGCCATAAATATATTTTCATAGCTCACTACCTAGCTCTACTTACGTAGTAAGCTAGTAAACTATGTTGAAGTAAATACTGAAAATTGATATTTAAAAAATTATATCCCCTTATAAAATTTTATGTGGATACATGAAATAGTACTATATATATATATATATATATATATATATATATATATATATATATATATATATATATATATATATATATATATATATATATATATATAAATGTTTAATTAAACAGGGGTGCCACCTTCTGCTTATTCAGCTTTTGATCGGTTTTTCTAGTCATCGTACGACGGATTTGTGTACTGAGGTGCTGTTGAAATAATTTAAAAGAGCGCCCTCTTTATAGATTCACCAATTTATTTCATTTTGCAACCGCCTGACGGCGACCGATATCGGTCGAAAACGTTCGCACATTATACAAATATACATATACATTATACATACATATATATATATATAGCTCTCTATCTATCTATCTATCTATCTATTCGCTGTTTACATTTAAAGTTCCTATATATTTACTAACTAATTGGCTATGGCCTGATGGATAAGATCCCCGACTGCGAATCAGTGGCGATTTGTGATCGGGGCTCGCGCCTACCGACCGTTGAGAATTAGTTCCTAGACTGAAGATTGCGTTAGCATGAAACATCGATGTCTCTAGGTATTTAAAAAAAAAAAATTAATATTTATTTATAAAAATGTTATTGTATATATGTATATGTACAATAACATTTTTATAAATAAATATTAATTATTTTATATATATATATATATATATATATATATATATATACGTGGACGGTGCCCCCCCCACCACTTTTTGACTTGGCACCCCCACTTTACGGTCATCAATAATTAAGTTATATATACATGTGTTTAACCGCCCCCCCACACTTTTTAAGAGAGCCCCCCCCCCCACACTTTTATAACTGTCCCGTTGGTCCTGATATATACATACATTGGTCTATAATATAGATTGGAAGATAAGCCTATACTACTTTCGGCGAACCTTGCAATATACGATAAAACTATTACAACAAAGAACTATACTTGATTCGAGCAACACATGTTACCTTTGCGAGTTAATCGTATAGAAAGTATTTAAGTTATTTTCTTTTTATGTAAAACAGGTAATGTTCTTTATGCCATACAATCTCACAATGAAGAAGAATGTCGTGATAATAAAAATACCATTTCTTTTTACGTATAATGATTTAGTTATATAATTAACTTAACGCTGAATTGATCATATCATAATTACATTTAAAAACAGTTTTTTAATCATATTTCACCCCAAACAAGGCAGGTCGCCGCCTGTAGACGTAAGGGGCTACTGAGAATTAGGGAGTATGTTTAGGGTGTCATTCTAAGTTGGAAGCTGTGCAGCGAGATGTCTGTTTACATTAGTTTTAAACCTCTGCATGTCGGTACTGTCGGTGAAACAGGGGGCAGGGAGGAAGTTCCAGAGGCCGACAGCACGAGGAAAGAAGCTATTGAAGTAGAAGGCTTTCCGGCATCTGGGGACCTCCACAGTGAATGGATGAGATTTAGCTGATTGTTGGGTTGGTCTAGTGAATTTACGTCGAGGGGGCAGCAGAAGTAGCCAATTCATCGGAGCATAATCCATTGAAGTATTTGTAAAACAAGCACAAGGATGCTACATTGCGGCGATGGGACAGGGGCTGGAGCTTGGTTGACAGTGAGGGACCTATTAAGTTGGCGACTCTTTTTTGGACCTTGTGTATGAGGGAGAGACTAGTGGATGATGCACCAGCCCAGATGTGGCAACAATACTCCATGCATGGACGGATGGTGGCTTTATAGAGATACAGGATGATGTCAGGTGTTAGGAGTTTACTAGCACGGTATAGGGAGCCCACCTTATTTGCTGCAGCCTTGGCAATGTCTTTAATGTATTAGTTCATGTTACCTGTGAAGGTTAGGCAGAGGAGTTTGAATGTTGAACTCTTAGGTAGGGTGAAATTTGTCATGACAATCGGTGGTTGGAGAGGTTTCTTGTAGTTATTGAAGGAAAGGAGCTTTGTCTTTGCGACATTAAAAGTTACCAACCAATTATGAACCCAATCTACTACAGCCGGGATGTCATTTTCTAAGGATTCAGTCATTGCCTCAGATATGATCGCATAATATCTGCCAAGGAAGATATATCGGGGCATGATGTATATATATATATATATATATATATATATATATATATATATATATATATATATATATATATATATATATATATATATATATATATACAGGTTGATTCCTAAGTCACTTAGGTATTTATTTTTGAAATTCTAAAGTTAGAAAATACGATAATACAAAACAGAAAGTTTATTCAACAAATTCATTTATGGGAGTTTAAAATTACAGCAAATTTTCAAAATGTACACCTTCGTTCTGCATGCATAGCTCCATTCTTTTTTGCAAGGAATTTACGACTCTTTGTAGCATATTTGATTGATTAAATGTTGTTCGAAGGAGGCTTTCTGTTCACATCACGTTTCCATTGCCTTTCAACAAGTGTGGGAGATTCATCAAATTTGGCCATATGAATAACACTAAAAATTCGCTCTTCAATTGTAAATTACATACTGCCTGAAAAAAAAGCACATATGATGATTTACACAAATTTAAATAAATAAAAATAAATATATATAGAAACAAATATATAAACGAACAAATTTAAAATAACAAATAGCAGTAATTAGAGAGTAAGATAACAATCATCAAAAGTTCATAGTATGTTTGTGCTTCATATGCTAATCATTTTAAATAGCTAAGTGACTCATAAATCACCCTGTATATATATATATATATATATATATATATATATATATATATATATATATATAAATTTAAATATATATATATATAATATTTATATATATATATATATATATATATGTATATATATATATGTATAAATATAAATTTATATATATATATATATATATATTACCATATATATATATAAATTATATATATATATATATATATATATGTATATATATATGTATGAATATAAATTTAAATATATATATATATATATATATATATATAAATATTACTATATATATATATATATATATATATATATATATATATATATATATATATGAAGAGGTCGAACGCAAAACGCGATAAATTCCAATTCGTTTAAATTGAGATCTTAAATAATAAAAACACGAATATATTAAATCTAGACTTCGAATGAAAGTTGATTGTCATTGAAATCAAAAAGAAATTATTTTGGTATCATATTATGTAACACATAGTTTTGGGGTTCCGTCGAGTGTTGATATGCAACACTTTTTGTAGGGGCAGTTTCGTGATTTTGAAAATGGCGTTTATCGCGTTTTGCATTCGAACTCTTCATATATATATATATATATATATATATATATATATATATATATATATATATATATATATATATATATATATATATAAGAATAATTTTTTTTTTTTTTTGAAGGCGATAACAATGCGTTGTTAAAGTGACACATACGACACGTGGAATCGTAAAAACAAAACAATATTTATTTATATTTATTTTATTCTGAGGATGAGGGATACCCTCGAAAATTAAAAAAATAATAATAATAATGAAAAGGACACACTCCAACCCAACACCACGGTCACGATACACTGGTAAATAAAAAAAAAAATTTTTTTTTCATTATTGACTTTTCAATATTGTCACTTTGTTTTGTTTTTACGATTCCACGTATCGTATGTGTCACTTTAGCATTGTTATCGCCTTCAAAAAAAAAAAAAAATTATTCTTACACTATACACAATGCTCCAAGCGAACTACAACATTCTTCTCATATATATATATATATATATATATATATATATATATATATATATATATATATATATATATATATATATATATTGGTTTTTATTAAAGAGTGAAGGCTAAACCCTTTAGTTTATTTTGGAGATGCCTAGCGATAAACGATAACCAAAATTGAAACCAACTACTATAATTCATTTCGGGGCGACGCATGTTATCTTTGCGAGTTAATCGTATAGACGAAAAAATATACAAGTATTTAAGTTATTTTCGTGTTTTCTGTTAAATAGGTAATTTTCTTTATGGCGTACAGACCCATGGTTACAATGAAAGAGGATTTGTCGCGATTAGATAATACTACTACTACTAATAATAATACTACTACTACTACTACTAATAATAATAATAATAATACCGTGAACATTACACATGCATAAAAAATTCAAAATTCATCAGACCGATGGAGCGAGCAAATTCCAAAGTGAAAGAATTGTGAAAATATTTATCAAAATTTTCTTTCGTCTCTTTTTTCTTAGAAAGTCAAACATTTCAATTCAACATTTTTACGCTTGGCCACCGATAAAAAGGGGAAAAAATGTACATTTATTCATTTTTTTTTGTTGCTTATTACGTCTCTTTAAACAGCGCTTATTTTTTTTATTTATTAATAATCTCATTTCAATTTTCAGTGCAAACATTGTCAAAGAAGCAAAACGAGACGTTGCCAATTACAATGCACTTTTGACTAGCCTAGATCTCATGGTACCAATTGTTTCGCGAAACACAAATAGCCGTCATCAGCATGGCTAACTTAGACAAGGATCGAACCTTAATATATACATTCTTTATTAATTTTAAGTAAGCGTATTGGTGCAGTGGTACAGACGCTTGACTATAAACATCGTCATCGCAGGTTCGATCCTTGTCGAAGTTAGCTGATGATACTTTTATGTACGTATAAAATTAATAAAAATATATATATAAAGATAAGGGCGACTAATAATGCAACTGTCTGCATCTTAATCACTTAGGAAGTGAGACAATCGAAATAATAGTAAGCAAAACAACGAACACAAACAAAAAATAATTACATATATATATATATATATATATATATAGTGTGTAGATTGAAATTGCGTTGGGAATCCGAATAAAAGTACCTTTAGACAGAGCAAAATAGAATTATTAAAAAGAAAAAAAAACTATACACACATACATTGTATACATTAATTTATAATGTATACAACCTTAATGTGTGTATAGTTTTTTTTCTTTTAATAATTTTGTAATTATATATATATATATATATATATATAAGTATAAATGTTTATTTATACAAACATTATTGGTTACATATGTGCATGCATGTTTCGGTTGCACTCTTCGCAGAAAGTCAACCTCGTCAGACCAAGGATTCAGAGGAAACAGAGGTTCCTCTGAATCCTTGGTCTGACGATGTTTGTTTAAATAAAAATTTTATACTTATAAACAGCTCTACTTGTTATTGAGCACTTTTTATAAACACTTGAGTTTCAACGGATTTACATCTACAGAAACTAATACAATACATGTACAATATATATATATATATATATATATATATATATATATATATATATATATATATATATATATATATACGAGGCCTATCTAAAAAGTATCCGGCCTTAAACCAAGAAAAAATATTTCAACCACGTGACAAGGATGGGACCCTACTTCGTTTCAAAGTTAGTCTCATTGTGCTTGCACACACTTAGCCCACCGATCCATCCGCTGCCGGAAACGCCTCTGGAAGCCTTCTTTTGGAATGGTGTTCATCTCTGTGCCGTTGAGTTAGATTCAGTAGGTGTTTGGAGAATGTGCGATGTGTTACACAATTTAAGGAGTGGTTCCAGCGATTCTAAAATGTCCGCACATCAGCGGAGAGTGATCAGCGTTCTTGCAGGCCCCAAACTGCTCGGAGTGCAGCTGTTGATGAGAGGGTGCGAAAAACGAGATAATGTGGAACGCGACGGCGGAGATGAACCTCGTCACGTATTTGAAATATTTTTTTCTAGCTTAAGGTCGGATACGTTTTAGACATGCCTCGTATATGATGGCGGCTGTGAGCCAGAAACACGTGTCCATGGATTACTTTTATGTACGTATAAAATAATTAAAAATATATATATATGAACGAAAAATACGTCCCATTAAGTTAAGGGCGACTAATAATGCAATCTTCGGCATTAATCTTTATCACTTAGGAAGTGAAAAATAGAACACACAACAGCAAACAAGAAACTGAACGCTTCCATCACGAATAAAAAAACAATTGCATAAAAAATACATTAAATATTTAGGTGATAAACACCGTACATATTTCCAGGCAAAGCGTCATAAGCCCGTTTTTAATAGGTCGTGGAATTATTTTATATATATATATATATATATATATATATATATATTTAATTAAAAAAATAATTAGTATATATATGTATATATGTATATATATATACATTTGTATATATACATATATATATATATATATGTATGTATATATATATGTATATATATGTATATATGTACATATATGTATATCTATCTATCTATCTATTTATATATATATATATGTATATATATATGTGTATATGTATATATATATATATATATATATATATATATATATATATATATATATATATATATAAGATAAAGAGACCTTTTGGAATAATTTGAAGTATTATACAAAATAAAATAGTCCAAATCGTTTTAGAAACGATTGTACGCCAAATATTGGTTGTGCGAATTATGTGCACGTCTCTATATAAGAACAATTATATTAGGTTGTCCCAGAAGTTCGTGAACACTTGCGAAAAATTAAATTTTTATGAAATTTTTAATTGTTTGTTTGCGTTTATATGGTTTTAGATATCTTCATCTTTATATTCAAAATGCCCATGAATAAAATTGAGCTGCGAGTTTTGATTCGTCACAACAAAGCGTTCACGAACTTTTGAGACAACCTATATATATATATATATATATATATATATATATATATATATATATATATATGTGTGTGTGTGTGTGTGTGTGTGTGTGTGTGTATCTTGGCAGCATCTTTTCTTTTATACAAGCATCATTAAAAATAACGGACATCTTGTGTCTGGTTATTTTTTTCTAAGATCCTTTCCGTTTTTCTGATTAGGTTCTTAGTTTCATACTCGAACCAGCTATTAACAAGATTAACTATACTATTAGTACTAATATACTCAAATGCCTATAATTATAAATTTACATAAAACACAGTCCATTATTTTCCCGCCTAAATAGAATATATATTCACTCCTAGGTCTATGCCTGGTTAACATTGCTCCACTGACGATGAACCTGGAAGGGTCCGAAAGCGCTTTGGGAAGCTATGGCAATTTTATCAGCCAGTTTCCGTCTGAAACTAAGAACCTAATCAGAAAAACGGAAAGGATCTTAGAAAAAATAACCAGACACAAGATGTCCGTTATTTTTAATGATACTTGTATATATATATATATATATATATATATATATATATATATATATATATATATATATATGTGTGTGTGTGTGTGTGTGTGTGTGTGTGTGTGTGTGTGTGTGTGTGTGTGCGGAATGTGTAGTATGTAGAATAGTGGAAGCGCCTAACAACAGATCAGTAGAAATAATAACAAAGACGCCTATTTCTGTCGTGCCAAAAGACTTTGAAATGAAAAGCCAAAAACAGTC
>OY744535.1:22662182-22712182 GCA_963556195.1 Sepiola atlantica
GCGTCAACTAATATTTTATAATTAGTGAAACAACCGGATAAACACTGAAGCTCAATATACTGGATAGAGCATTAATATTATAATATAAAATGAAGTAATAAAATAAGGTGTCAATCAAATTTTATTAGAATTCAAAGTTCAAGCAAAGTATCCTTAAGTCCTTAGCTCATGAGTTTTGAATATATTATAATATATATATATATATATATATATATATATATATATATATATATATATATATATATATATATATATATATATACATTGATTGAGGATGTATCAATTATCGATTTATAGATTAATTGTTCTACTAAGTCTATAGATTCTTGTCTATCCTAATATATAGATATTTGTTTATAACTTTTCCCCTAGGTTTTCAGTACGAATAAACAACTTCACCGGAACATGAACACGTCTTCAGTTCCTACAATCCGCAAGTTATTATTTATTCATTAAAATCAAAACGATTTTTGTTATACAAGGTTATACTACCTATAACAGTGTATTTTTGTCTATCTCCCCCAGGAAACCACGTCTTGTGATACCAAACAACACGTGACAATAGCATGCACAAGTGTATAAATTATCAATCTTTTCGCACTGTTGTCGTCTTAATTCATTCTGATAGCTTCTTAGATGGGCTTTATTGAAAAGAAAAGAATGTCTCTATACAGCAAATAGTCGAAGACAATCCGGGAGAAAGGTGTAGTATTGGGCTCAGAGGAATGGGGAAAGGGAGAGAGTAGGTATGAAATGAGAGAAATTGAAACGCTTGACAGTGTTGTCTTTCCATTACTTCTTACTTCCTCGAAATCGAAATGGCGTTGTTCCATGTTCTTTTCTCGGCGCCGTGTTGAATCTTCGTCGTTTTCTTTTCCTTCTCATGGCTGTGTTGATTCTTTTTTCGTCGGGACCGTGTAGATTCTTCGTCGCCGCTTTTAATGTTTTCGTCGTCACTTCTTCTTGCCGCTGTGTCGTTTCTGCCTAGTACCACAGTTCGCCGCTGTGCTCAAGAGTAATAAGACCTAAGAGAAGACACAGTTTCGAAATGGAGGTTTATTGTGAGAAATATGTTAAATAAGTTACAAGTAAAATCTAAACTTAATTATGAAGGAAGGAGACAGTTATATAAACCTAGGAGACTAGTTGATAAATAGACAGAGAGACTGATGGACAGATAGAGAGATAGACAGACAGATCGGCACGCATTCTCAATAGTTTTTTCATAGTTAAGGCATTTTGTCAGCGACCATTCGCTTCGAGCTTCAAAAACGGTCTTCGTCGTTTTGGTCCTACGTGACGTTACATCCGCGGGATCTCAACCTAATATCGCTATCAGTCTGTCTAGCAGCTCTTACCCTACCTCATGAAATCTCACCCTGATGTCAGATCACTCTAGAATACACTTTGCGAACTTTATTGCTTTACGCACGAGTAATGTAACTGTGACCATACTCATTCATATTCGCCAAAATCTATACTAATAAATCCGCCACCCATAATCAAACAGATAGAATTCTGTCTGATTTCACGAACCAAAAATAAAAACCTACAACGTCCTTGCTTTTAATATCTCCCATATTACAGCTCAAACTTCATGTCTGTTACGGGAGGCCATAATAACTTAAACTTAAAATAGCCTAGATTAACGACACAGACATCCGATGTGTTTTTTCTCTCTTCATCTAACTAATGAATCTACGGATGCTTGTTTTGTGATACTTATTTAAATCAAGCATTTATATTCTATAATTACACCCTCATTCTAATGATCTATTAAACTGAGATTTTGGTTAGGATTGATGGATAAAAATTATATGTTATTTGGGCCATCCGTAAGTATGTGATTTTTACGTATAAATGCGTTCATGGGTATTATAAAACTTGGCTAGTGTTCATGAAAAATGGAGAATAATTATTTGTCATTTGGGCTATAAAAGTCTAATTTTCATTCCATGAAAAATGCCAGTATACTGAAATCATATGCCCTTAATAAGGTTAAGATGAAAATTCATATACATTAAATGTACAAAAGCAAGGAAATTCCCAAATTTTTACACTTTTATTGTCATTAATTAAGGGTATGACTACATATCAACCAAACCATTTCATTATTACATCACTACAGTATAAATCTCTATGCATGAGTGGATGAAGTGTGTGAGGTGCGCTGAAGAAAAATTCCTACCAGTAAAATACATAGCCCTGTTGTGTTCGCATACCCTTAATGACAATAAAAGTGTAAAAATTTGGGAATTTCCTTGCTTTTGTACATTTAGTGTATATGAATTTTCATCTTAACCTTATTAAGGGCATATGATTTCAGTATACTGGCATTTTTCATGGAATGTCACTACTTTTGTAAAGGCTATGCCTCAATACAATGCCTTCTCATAACTGATATAGTTGGTAGTTTGACTAATCAAGGAATATAGTAAACTGAAATTAAAATGCCATCAACTAGACACTAGAATCTCTATCTCTGCCAAAAATCAGCCGAATCCATCAAATAGTTGATGAGATACAGGGTGGCACATACGTGCGTACATACGTACGTACACACAGATAACATGATTTCATGATTGAACTTTCTGGATCTCTGGGTTGCCTTGACTAATGATGCTGGTATTCTACACACTTATAGAACCTATCATATAAAGATTGTGTGCAAAGTTTTGACTAATTTGGTTTATTGGTTTTTGAGTTATGATTGATCAAAGAAATGAGATTTCCAGCATAGGCCATTCGTGAGTCTATTAATGGATAGAGCGCTCTCGCGCCTCACTTGATTAATAAATGCGTGTATGGTATCATTAGACTCGACAAGTGTTCAGGAGAGGTGGAGATTAATTATAGTTTTTGTTGGGGGGGGGGGTAATATGTAGCTATAACTGTCCGATATTTAAATTAAAATTATTTTATGATTATTATAAGAGGGGTAGTATCTAAGAGAGATGAAGAAAAGTTATATGTTATTTAAGCCATCCGTAACTATAAAAGTCTAATTTTCCTTATAAAACTGAACTAGGTTTAGGAAAGTAATTTGGGCCATCCGTAATTCGAAAAGTCTGATTTTTTGTAGCATATATTAAAACTACGCTAGCATTCAGGGGAGATGTAAAATGATTTTAGGCTATTTAGGTCATTCATAAATATAAAAAGTTTGATGTTCAAATATACATGCTTTTTTATTAATATTATAAGAGACATATATATATATGTATATATATATATATATATATATATATATATAGTAAGCTATGAAATAAAATATATATAGTAAGCTATGAAAATATATTTATGGCAATTAAGCTACACAGAGGCTCTCGTGTTTCATCCTCGGGGGAATCTTCAGGCTAAAAGGCATTTTAGCCTGAATATCCCCCCATATAAAATATATAAGTATATGTATAATATATATATGTATATATGCATCTTTGCGTATATATGTTATATATATATACTAATATTGTTATGCAGATTTCCACTTAAAGAATCCATAAAATAAATTTATTCGCATAACAGAGTTATTTCCCTTTATCTTATAGTAAATATATCAAGTTAATTCGGTAAACTAATTTGACGAAACTCACAATTAATAACACTTCTTAAATAGAAAATAAATTTAATAAATCTAGAATATTTAAAATGAGAGATTAATTACTTTACTTTATATTAAAATTCTTAAAATACGAACGAAAGATAAAAAAATAGAATACGAAGACTGAAAATAAAAGTAAATAATCAAATATAAACTTAATAAAAAAAATTAAAAAATTATAAATATATATATATATATATATATATATATATATATATATATTATTAAAACTTACAGTTTATCAAGCACCATACACTTAACCAGCATTACACAAATATTTTTGAACACCAAATCATATATGTAACATAACCTTAAAGTTTTTTTTATTTACATTCCCTGCGAGACTGTTTTCGCTGCGGTTCTACATCTGGCAGCCATTTTATTTTGTAAGATTCTCTGCACAGTTGGAGAAAATTTTTCCTTCTGGTACAATTATTTTTGACAAAGGGAAGTCTCTTACCCGAAATATTAAATAATGATTTTTTAATCACCCGGACATCACACAAACAGCTATAAACACTCTCGCTGTTATGTAAGATTTTAGGAAAAATAAATAGTAAGTCATATTTCGTATTCGATTTATTGTTTATGTTCCTTATAACTTGCATCTTACCCGGAATTTGCATTGCCCACAGCCTTTCAAAAACATACTACTACTATACCCAGCAATGCTTCAAGCAAACTACCATTCTCTACTAATATATATATATATATATATATATATATATATATATATATATATATATATATATAAGAGAAATGGGGAAATATATAAATGCTTTTTAGGGCAGTATAAGACTGGGATGTATTCAGGAGAGCTGGAGAAAAAGCATAGGTTATTTAGGCTATCCATAAACATAAAACTGTGATTTTGATAAATAAATGTTTGTAGCATATTATTAGAATGGGCTAAATATAAAAGTTTGATGTTCAAATATAAAAAAAAACTTCATGGGTTTTATAAAACGGGGCTAGTTTTCAAGAGAGATGGAGACTGATTATAGGTCATTATAAATGTCTTGTTTTTATGAATAAATGCTTTTGTGGGTATTATAATCTAGGCTAGTAACTAAGAGATATCGAGAAGAAGAATTGAAGAGTTCGACTGCAAAACGCGATAAACGCCATTTACAAAATTATGTTGTGCATCATCTGATACAGGCATTTCTTTCATTTTGTTTTCAATTAAAATAACATACTAGTCAAAGTGTAGATTTAATATATTCGTCTTTTATTTGCTCAATGTATCAATTTAAACAAATTGGATTTATCGCGTTTTGAAATCTTTCTCTTCAATTCTAGGTTATTTAGGCCATCAGTGACTAAGAAAGGGTCTTCATATTAGGAAAATAGTATATTTAAAGACAACCAATAACAACAAAAAAAAAACGTTTTTATTCTTGCACCTTAAAAAAAAATACAAGAGAGATGTAACAATAAAAATGTATTCTATTTCAGTTCAAACATTTTTACCTCCTGGTGTTTATCTACCCGAATGACTGAAGAGTTTCATCCGTAACAAAGGACAATGGACCCTTTCAGATGGGAACATTTTTTCTCTCCTTCGTTTGTCACAGAAAATAAAGAAAATGATATTTCGTCGTCATGAAAAATTACCGTTTAATTTTTCTATATTTTTTGTTTTTAACTTCGATCGGGGTGGTTACTAACCCTAATCCTAACCCGACGCAGCCGCAGCGCCATGAAGTATGACATGACGAAAAATTGCATAACTTAACAAAAGGTATGAATCTACAACATTACATTGAGCTCGAAAAAGTTGATAGGTTTCGTGTGTTTTGGTTTGATTTGGTTAGATTGCTATACTGTAACATAGTTGCCCCCGTTTTTTTTGCTTGGAACCACTTTACATAAGACCGAAAAGAAAACTCGCCCTTTTTCCGTAGGAGAATTTCTCTGGAAGCATTTTTCCCTCGTTGGCTGATTGACAACTGAAGACTCGAAAAACAAAAAAGGAACATTAATCGCTTAACTCATGTGATGTTACAATGTTTTTCTAACACTCGTCTAATTCATGTATCGTGGGAGGCTCTGAGCTACCCCCTAGTGAGAGCAAGCACGGAAGACTTCCTCGATATCCAGTCCCAAAAGCCGCACTGACATTTTCTCATTCTCTAGCTATTCAATTGTTTTTGTACATATTCAATTGTTTGTTTTTGTGTATATCTTATCTACCCCATAAATACCTTTGTAAAATCTCACAGTATTGTATTAGAATTCCATCAACGCATTCTTCTCTAAATTCCGAAACATAACCTAGCCCACTTTTATTCACAATTAGTATCATCACAAATTACCCTTTGCTTCTCTTTCTCTCACATTATTGTTTTATAAATAATTGGACTTGTTTCGGTTTGTCTTCACAATGGCAGCCATGATTGTTTATTTATTGTTGGTTTGAAATTGTATTTCTTGTCCTAGAATAAAATTTTATCTACCAGCAAAATTACCCTACTCCCAGGAGCAATCTCGTTACATTTCGATATATAACTTCTTTTGGATATGTTAATGCTGAAACGAATTACCTATTGTAAGCGTTTAATTCAATAATATAAAAAAGTGACCCGTTGGATCACGCATTGAGCTCGGGTTAGATTGTTTCAATCGGGAAAGAGTGAGTTTGTAAAGTCAGTTAAATTATAAAACATAAAAAAAAAAATCACAAATTAGTCTTTCGGTTCACTATATCTCTCCTTCTTTTTTAGCTCTCTCTTTATTTTTATTTTCTTCTCCGATTATCGAGGTTAGGGTTAGACCAACGTACCGTTCTGGTATTTGTGTATAATTGACAATATTGCATTTTTATCAACACTCCAAAGATTTTCCGAATGGAGACTCCGCCGAAGCTGCTGGCCAATCATCATCAGCAACAGGGAATTGTGGCAAATTAACATGGATTAGACAGATTCTCCGGATGCCTCCATCTAGTTCAATAGGATCTGCTTTCTTTGGAACTCACAAAGAAAAAGAAAGCGAGACAGACCAACAAAACACCTGGTTAAACACTATTAATACTTACGGTTCTATTCACTTTCTGGTACTTATATAGAAAACGACCCGCGTTTCCGTGACTTCGCGTCGCCAACCGTTCGGGCGGGTTACGGAAGCACCCGAAAGTTTCTGAGGCGAAGACTGCTAGACGATACATACAAGAAAAGTTGCAAATAACAAAATTTAGACGAAGAAAATAAAAGTAAAATACATATATAAAAATAAAAAACGAACAAAACCATTGTTAAGCAAATGTTTTTACTGCTTGTGCAGTTTACGAAGCGGGCTATGTTTTAGCTTCTAACGACAGGGGTCAATGTTAGCGTGGGGCCTTATCTATGAAGGCACAAGGAATTTCAAGTTAAATTCATTTTTTTTACTGTTTCGTTTGTTTATTAAATTGTTGGCTGGATGTGCAGAATAGTTAATCACCCCCACCTTCTCATGTTAAGAATGGATTTTCACCCCCACCTTCTCATGTTAAGAATGGATTTTCACCCCCACCTTCTCATGTTAAGAATGGATTTTCACCCCCACCTTCTCATGTTAAGAATGGATTTTCACCCCCACCTTCTCATGTTAAGAATGGATTTTCACCCCCACCTTCTCATGTTAAGAATGGATTTTCACCCCCACCTTCTCATGTTAAGAATGGATTTTCACCCCCACCTTCTCATGTTAAGAATGGATTTTCACCCCCACCTTCTCATGTTAAGAATGGATTTTCACCCCCACCTTCTCATGTTAAGAATGGATTTTCACCCCCACCTTCTCATGTTAAGAATGGATTTTCACCCCCACCTTCTCATGTTAAGAATGGATTTTCACCCCCACCTTCTCATGTTAAGAATGGATTTTCACCCCCACCTTCTCATGTTAAGAATGGATTTCTTAATTCTCAAGCGTTATTATGTCAGCCCGGTTTGTAAGCTATATAAGTACCATGTTTTTAAATGGAACGTTTTTTTTTTTGCAACGAATAGTTTACAAAAATAATTTCTTTTCATACAATTTCGCCTCGGCAACTCTCGGGCGCTTCCGTAACCTGCCCGAACGTTGACAACGCAAAGTCACTTACACGCAGGTCGTTCTCTATACAAATACCCACTTTCTTTATAATTGACTATTCAAATTTTTATAATGGACTATTAAAATCTTTATAATGGACTATTCCAATCTTTATAATGGACTATTCAAATCTTTATAATGGACTATTCAAATCTTCATAATGGATTATTCAAATCTTTATAATGGACTATTCCAATCTTTATAATTGACTATTCAAATCTTATAATGAACTATTCCTATCTTTATAATGGACTATTCAAATCTTTTGTTTAATAGTTTTATTACATTTGTACTCTTAATAAATGCGAGGAGAGGGAGACAGAGAAGAGAAAAGAGAGAATGACTAGATAGCATATAGAATAAAAGGGCACCGTCAAACAACATAGAGTGAGAGAGGATGAGAGCAATACACAGAACCCTAGTAAGAGATGGCTGACTTGCTGTGTAAATTTAAAATTAACAATTTAAATAGATATTTAAAAAAACTTTTCTCAATACAAAACCAAGGAATATTCATTTTATGCGATTAAAATATATAGGAAAAAAACTTAGAGAAACAAACGTTGATTAACTCAGCTTTGTTATAATAGACAGATGATAGGTTGAGCACAGTCACTATTTTACTTATAGTTAAGTGGAAACTGTCAGTTCATGCCTTTGCTTAGAGTATTAGTGCACCATTTAAAACAATCAATCTGAGAGGAGTTTAATTTCTGTTAATAATCAAGAAGTCTCAATTTATTCTCCTTTGATTCCTCTATCTTGTAAAGTAGTAAAACCTATTTTTATAATTTAGATTCCTCTAACTTGGAAACTAATTGAATCTAAGGATTCGAATCTATTGTTTTGTAACATCTTTTATTCCTTTTTATTAGTCAACCAAACTAAACCAAACACCATGAATAAATATTTGAAGAGTAAAGAACTTGAAGCATTAAAAGTTTTACCAAAATTACCTGATTCGGTATTAAATAACCTGAAAAGGGTTGATATGCCGTAAAAGAAAACAACCAAACCAAACACCATGAATAAATATTTGAAGATATCAAGAACTTGAAGCATAACAACTTTTATCAAAATTACCTGATTCGGCATTAAGTCAACCGAAACGAGTTGATATGCCGTAAAAGAACACAGCCAAACTAAACATTTTATTAGTTTAGTCAATTTTTATACATCTTCTAATGTTAGTGTTATAAACTGATTTTCATCTCTAGTTACTGATGCCAAGGACTATGGGGTATTATTATAGTCTTATATATTCTTACAATAATCTTTCAATAATATTAACCCTTTCATACATGATTCTTTTTAAAGACATTCTACGTACTTGATCTAACTTGTTCTTGAAACACGTGCCTTCAAGTTGATCTAACTTGTTCTTGAACCACGTGCCTTCAAGTTGATCTAACTTGTTCTTGAACCACGTGCCTTCAAGTTGATTTAAATTGTTCTTGTACCACGTGCCTTCAAGTTGATCTAACTTGTTCTTGAACAACGTGCCTTCAAGTTGATCTAAGTTGTTCTTGAAACACGTGCCTTCAAGTTGATCTAACTTGTTTTTAAACCACGTGCCTTCAAGTTGATCTAACTTGTTCTTGAACAACGTGCCTTCAAGTTGATCTAAGTTGTTCTTGAACCACGTGCCTTCAAGTTGATCTAACTTGTTCTTGAACAACGTGCCTTCAAGTTGATCTAACTTGTTCTTGAACAACGTGCCTTCAAGTTGATCTAAGTTGTTCTTGAACCACGTGCTTTCAAGTTGATCTAACTTGTTTTTAAACCACGTGCCTTCAAGTTGATCTAACTTGTTCTTGAACAACGTGCCTTCAAGTTGATCTAAGTTGTTCTTGAAACACGTGCCTTCAAGTTGATCTAACTTGTTTTTAAACCACGTGCCTTCAAGTTGATCTAACTTGTTCTTGAACCACGTGCCTTCAAGTTGATCTAACTTGTTCTTGAACCACGTGCCTTCAAGTTGATCTAACTTGTTTTTGAACCACGTGCCTTCAAGTTGATCTAACTTGTTCTTGAACCGTGTACCTTCAAGTTGATTTAACTTGTTCTTGAACCACGTGCCTTCAAGTTGATTTAAATTGTTCTTGTACCACGTGCCTTCAAGTTGATCTAACTTGTTCTTGAACAACGTGCCTTCAAGTTGATCTAAGTTGTTCTTGAAACACGTGCCTTCAAGTTGATCTAACTTGTTTTTAAACCACGTGCCTTCAAGTTGATCTAACTTGTTCTTGAACCACGTGCCTTCAAGTTGATCTAACTTGTTCTTGAACCACGTGCCTTCAAGTTGATCTAACTTGTTCTTGAACCACGTGCCTTCAAGTTGATCTAACTTGTTCTTGAACCACGTGCCTTCAAGTTGATCTAACTTGTTCTTGAACCGTGTACCTTCAAGTTGATCTAACTTGTTCTTGAACCGTGTACCTTCAAGTTGATTTAACTTGTTCTTGTACCACGTGCCTTCAAGTTGATCCAACTTGTTCTTGAACAACGTGCCTTCAAGTTTATCTAACTTGTTCTTGAACCACGTGCCTTCAAGTTGATCTAACTTGTTCTTGAAACACGTGCCTTCAAGTTGATCTAACTTGTTCTTGAACCACGTGCCTTCAAGTTGATCTAACTTGTTCTTGAACCACGTGCCTTCAAGTTTATCTAACTTGTTCTTGAACCACGTGCCTTCAAGTTGATCTAATTTGTTCTTGAACCACGTGCCTTCAAGTTGATCTAACTTGTTCTTGAACCACGTGCCTTCAAGTTTATCTAACTTGTTCTTGAACCACGTGCCTTCAAGTTGATCTAACCTGTTCTTGAACCACGTGCCTTCAAGTTGATCTAACTTGTTCTTGAACCACGTGCCTTCAAGTTTATCTAACTTGTTCTTGAACCACGTGCCTTCAAGTTGATCTTACTTGTTCTTGAACCACGTGCCTTCAAGTTGATCTAACTTGTTCTTGAACCACGTGCCTTCAAGTTTATCTAACTTGTTCTTGAACCACGTGCCTTCAAGTTTATCTAACTTGTTCTTGAACCACGTGCCTTCAAGTTGATCTAACCTGTTCTTGAACCACGTGCCTTCAAGTTGAGCTGACTTCCAAAAAGGAACGTAACGACTAATAATGAAGGAAAAACATATTCCTCGATGTCCCTGACTTTTACATAAACAGATACAAGTGGTCAAATCAACATTTGTGATAATTTATGGCCAATTTTTTATTTTTTATTTTTTTTTGTGGAACAACAGTATTCATGGAAAGGATTAAATGGTTGAAGTAAAGTAAATTCACATAAATATTTTACCGGTTTTATTCAGTTGTTGCCATTGGTTTCACCGATTCTTTCAATAATCAGGTACTCACGACAGGGATCACGCGAAGGTTGCCAACGCTACAAATGAAAATGATGCGATGGAACTCCCTGAATTCGAACCTTGCACAGCCACACCGTCAGTATGCGTCCTTATCCAATTAACTTCGGCCACTAACCCTAACCCTAACCCCAAACACTGTAAAATGTAAATTTACATGAATCAACATTGTACAACATTTTTGACAGTCTTGATTTTGTTTTTGCCATTGGTTCTAGCAGTTGCTTCTAGAATCAGGCCCTTCAAAGAAAAGCTACGTTAAGCTTGCCAGCATTTAATCGTTCTATGGAACCGACTGGATGCAAGCTTGGTACATCCGGGTCTTCTGTCTGCGTCCTTATCCATTTCACCAGCGTCACAAAAAAAATGAGAAAGAAATTAACAGCAACTTAAAAGTCAAACAAACGATAGACTTGATAAGTTGATAAGCATATAATCATAAAAAGAAGATTACATTATGGTTCTGTTTATGTTTAGCGGGGAGTAAGTGTCTTTTACTCTTCCTGCCATTTTCTGGTGGTATCAGGTTTGGTTAGCAGTATCTTTTGGGCGTCCCCACTTTGCTATTTTGCACATCAGAAACCTTTCATGTTATGTGTTAAACAAAAAGAAAACTGTATTCGTGGGGTACAAACCCACTTCCGCTTGTAATCATCACTTCCGGTGGCAGCAAAACGGTGCTATTTAAAACGACATCAGACTGCAGCAGGGGATCGAAATCGATACTCTTAATCGGATCATTTCCTCGCACATCCTGATTAGAAAATCACGCGATCGAAATACCGATTTATTTCTCTTTTATCACACGTATTGGCTCCTACAAAAGAGCCGGATGTGACACCGTAAAACATCGCCCTTCTGCCATACCAGACCGCTTTGAAGACTTGATGTTTTAGAAGCACTCAAGCAGATAAGGAAACAGAACAACTGCTTTTAAAGATAAGTTATACACCACGTGATCATATACTAAGACAATTGTTATTGTGTCACAACATATCGAGGCGAAAATCAACTCAGGCATAACGGTTAAGGAGATAGATTAAATGTTCAGTTTTATGATGAATAATATTATAAGGGGATTGAAAATGATTAAGAGAATAAACAAATTCTAATCATGGGGAATGTCTATGACAAGTATTTGTAGACATTACGTTTGAAGATGACTATGTTGTAGACTGCAGAGAATCAGTCCCGCAATAACGCACAGAAAGAAACTGTTGCTGTAGAGGGGCGAATTCTTGCTGTGGATGTCTTACAGGGAAGAAGAAGCAGAGATTAGAGCTCAGTCGAGCGTGTTCCATGAGAATTACGATAAAATAGAGTAGAAAGTGACTGCCGAGAACTGGATGGAGTATCCCCACTAGATTGCTAAGTCGATTTTGTATTCTCTCAAAGTAAGAACGAATGTTCTCAGCGGCGCCCCAACAAATGTGTCACCAGTGCTCTATCTTAGGACGTATCTGACTCTTATGGTTCGATCATTCAACTCAGGTTGAATGATCGAACCATATTCTTCAGCAGCCATATCAAATGGTTGCATATATGTCTCCCATTTCAGATATGGAGTAAAAGTAAGCTCTATGAGCTTATTAAAACCCCGGGCTTCGACAAGGAGAGTTATTTGTTTCGACTGGGACAAAACGAGGATCCGAGCGATGGTGGTGAAAGGAGAGAATCTTGTTTCGAGAAGTTTGTAAGTAACGAGTGTGTGTGTGTGTGTGTCTGGCTGTCTGTCTGTCTGTGTGTGTGTGTGTGTGGGGGTGTCTGTGTGTGTGTGTGTGTGTGTGTGTGTCTGTGTGTGTGTGTCTGCTGAAGAATATGGTTCGATCATTCAACTCAGGTTGAATGATCGAACCATATTCTTCAGCAGCCATATTAAATGGTTGGATATATGTCTCCCATTTCAGATATGGAGTAAAAGTAAGCTCTATGAGCTTATTAAAACCCCGGGCTTCGACAAGGAGAGTTATTTGTTTCGACTGGGACAAAACGAGGATCCGAGCAATGGTGGTGAAAGGAGAGAATCTTGTTTTGAGAAGTTTGTAAGTAACGAGCCGCTTTTCTTCCATTGCAGTCAATGGATGATTAAATCATATCAAGAGACAAATCACTCTAAGCGTGTGTGTGTGTCTGTGTGTGTGTGTGTCTGTGTGTGTCTGTGTGTGTGTGTGTCTAGTGTGTGTATGTGTGTGTGTCTATAACATAGGAAACGAAGCCACGCGAGCTGAATGCAAAAAGCTACGTAACAAATCCAGTATGCCCGTTCTGTGATACTAACGTCACCCATCTCTTCTTTATTCGTTCATCAACTGAGGATAGCCGGAAGGTAGCTGTTGGGTTTTACGGCATATCAACCGTAGTTTAATCATTTTATGCCGAAACCGTACATATGAACAACGTTTTACTTAATTGGTCCCCCGATTTATAAAATCGGGTGCTTATGTTTTGAGGTATGTCCGTCCGTCCATTCGTCTGTCCGGATTTTTCTCCGCAACCATCCATTGAATAGAGAGAAAAAGAGAGAGAGAGAGAGAAAGAGAGAGAGAAAGAGAGAAAGAGAAAGAGAAAGAGAAAGAGAGAGAGAGAGAGAGAGAGGGGGGAGAGAGAAGTTCTTTGATGTGGTTGTAACTAGACGAGGTCTTGCTGTGAATGAAGAGACTAGGGATTGCAGATCAATCGAGCACATACCATGAACATAACGATACTGTAAAGAGAGGCTAACAACACCTCTTCTTTGTGAGAGGGATGGAAGTGAAGAGCAGAGATCATCCCCCACTAGATTTCGAAGTCAGTTTTAACCTATATAAAGTCAAGAAAGAGTTCTCAGAGCGGACCGTCCCCCCCCCCCAGGTATTAAGCAAGTACTCCATCTAAGGACGGATCTAGCTCACATACAGGTAGAAGACTGCGTCAGGAGTGAAGAACTTTCTGAAACGGTAAAATGATTCAACCATTTTTCCAGCTACCTTTGCAAGAGCTTTGATGTAAGTCTTCCATTTCGGGCCTGGAGTTAAAGTAAGTCTTGAAATTGAAGACTTACATCAAATCTCTTGCTAAGGCATTTGGAAAAATGGTTAGGAAATTACTGGGGTTCTCATTCATTGCTGTGTGCGCCGGAAGTTCATGCTAGTTAATAATACGTTGACAGTGAACGAAAACAAACAACCCAGACATAGATGAAAGGGAAATAACACCGTGTAATTTACACTGATACAGCTAGTAATTATAATAAATTGATTAATATAAAGTTTCGAAAAAAAAGAGTCCAATTTTCTTGTATAAAATCGTGCTGAGAATGTAAAATATCTCAAACCGGAAAAGGACGCGTCTCTTCCGGTTTGAGAGGCACAGCATTAGTAAAGCCTAAACTACTTTCAACATTTAGAATATCATAATCATTAACAAGTCAGTATTTTATGCCTACTTGACAAAATATGCTTAATGGGCAATATATATATATATATATATATATATATATATATATATATATATATATATTTATATAAATATATATACTTATTATCAATTAATAAATAAATATTATATTTTGAATATATATATATATATATAATCATTATGAATAAATAAATATTTTATTTTGAATATATATATATATAATTATTATCAATTAATAAATAAATATTTTATTTTGCATGTATATGTAATCATTATTGATAAATAAATAAATCTTTTATTTTGAATATATATATATAATTATTATTAATAAATAAATAAATATTTTATTTTGAATATATATATATATAATTATTATTAATAAATAAATAAATATCTTATTTTATATATATATATATATATATATATATATATATATATATATATATATATATATATATATATATATAAATTTTGGGAAGTTTATTTTATAAGCATCTTTTGAATTTTAATATAAAGATAGAGGCAAAATGACTTCATAAGTAACCATGTGTTAGATGAAGATATTTTTAATTTAATCAAAATAAAAAATAAAAACATTTTTTTCTTCATCTTGACTTTTTTATCTAATATTTCGCTTGATATAACAAGCCTCGATAGAGTTTAGACAAATAAAAGGTATTAACCTGTTTGTTTATTTGTTTTTCGTAATATCTTTCCTGGTCTTGTAGAAGGGGTGTCCGATGTTATGGACTAACGGTGCAAATGTTTGTTTTAATTGAACTTAAAATCGCGCATGGACGCTGGTAGTTATAAATTTGGGAAAGTTCATTTTATAAGCATCTTTTGAATTTTAATATAAAGATAGGCTTGTTATATCAAACGAAATATTAGATAAAAAATGTCAAGATGTAGAAGAAAAAAAATGTTTTTATTTTTTATTTTGATTTAATAAAAAATATCTGCATCGAACACATGGTTTCTTATGAAGGCATTTTGCCTCTATCTTTATATATATATATATATATATATATATATATATATATATATATATATATATATATATATATATATATATATATATATATATACAGAGAGAAAGAGAGAGAGAGCGAGAGATAGAGAGAGGGAGAAAGAGAGAGAGAGAGGGAGAAAGAGAGAGAGAGAGAGAGAGGGGGAGAAAGAGAGAGAGAGAGAGAGAGATGGTGGTTTGATTGGAGCATTGCTTGTAAGCAAGTTAGTATGAAGGTGAACATTCCGAGGCAGGAGCAATGCAATGTTGAAAACCGGAAGGTGGAATATGGGATGAACAAAAATAAATGACAAGAGACGGTAAATCTCGGATTATTCATTCATATTTCAACAAATTTAAATATAAAGACAGTAAATTGTAAAAATTGGTGGGCTCACTGCTAAATATTTAAAGATCCGGAATGGTAGAAACTTTAATCATTTCAAGAGTAACAACCTGTCCCTTTCAAAAAGAAAACAAAACAAAAATCGGACCAATTTTACAATTTACTGTTTGTCTGTCGGTCGCCGGGTTGTGTGCTACACAACGTGTTCGTCGGATTACCGATTCAAGATGACTGAACGTGTTGAGTAAAGGTACTGCCTCAAAATTTGTGAAAAGTTTGGTGATTCTCAAAGCAAAACAATATGTAAGATTCATCAGGTGTTTGGGTGTAACACACATTAAGGAGTGGTTCAACCGATTCACAAATGGCCGCACATCAGCGGAGAATGACCAGCGTTCTGGCAGGCCCCAAACTGCCCGGGGTGCAGCTGTTGTTGAGAGGGTAGGAATTTGGGGATGGAAGATCGCCATTCAACCGTGCGGGAGATCACCCAAGAAGTCGAAGGAGTAAAGATTTCGCAGAAGCAATTTTGCGTGATGATTTGAACATGTACAGCGTGGCTGCGAAATTTGTGTCGAAGTTGTTTCGCATGAACAAAAGGACCTCCGTTTTCAAGTTGCACAGGACCTTCTGGAAACCGCTAACACTGATCCTGGTTTTCTGAATACCGTGATAACTGGAGATGAGTCATGGGTGTACGGGTACAACCCAGACACAAAAAGACAGTCGTCACAATGGAAGCAACCCTAGTCTTCAGGGCCCAAAAAATCGCGACAAGTGCGAAGCAAAATCAAGGTGATGCTGACTGTCTTCTTTGATATCCGTGCAATTGTGCATCACTGATAATACGCACCGAAAAGACAACCAGTAGCAAAGGAGGACTATCAAGATGTTCTCTGGCGTCTCCGTGACACAGTTTGACGCAATGACCAGACATGTGGACAGCAGAAAAAATTTGCAACTGCATAACTACAACGCCCTCGTACATTCATCCCACTTGATCCAACATTTCTTGGCCAAACATAGAATTCCAGTCATTCGCCAACCTCCCTACTCTTCAGATATGGCAACTTGCGACTTCTGGTTGTTTCGAAAATTGAAACTAGAGAACAGATAATACGGAACGCGACGGCGGAAATGAACACGATTCCAAACGAAGACTTCAAGAGGTGTTTCTGCCAGTGGATGGATCGGTGCAAGCACATGGGGCCTACTTTTAAAGGGGTTAAGGTTCTCGTCAGGTATTTGAAATATTTTCTCTGGCCTAATATCGGATACTAGTCTTGTATATATATATATATATATATATATATATATATATATATATATATATATATATATGTATATTACACGTATTGTATTAATTTCTGTAGATGTAAATTCGTTGAAACTCCAGTGTTTATAAAAAGTGTTGAATATTTCGTTTATGACATGTTGTAAAGTCGGAATCTGGCGTCGTAGAACTCCCGTCTGTTGATCCCGAAACGGGGCGATGTGTCGTTTCTATTCGCGTTTCCTAGTTGCAAGGAAACTATTTGTACTTACCGTGCGTCTTTCTTTCTCCATTGACTCGCCGTTGTATGGAACTATTTGTACTAACCGTGCGTCCTTCTTTCTCCATTGTCGTTGTCGCCTGCTTTGTGTCGGGCTGCTATCTGTCGCTTCGCCGAGCGTCAACTTCGCTCAGTTTTTCCATCATACCGGCGGTTTTTTCGTAGGCTGAAATCAAACCTTTTACGCACAATAAAATATAACAAGGCTTCTCCTTTTTAATTTAGAGCCATTTTATTTCTATCTAGCTTGTCGATACTGAGCAAGTTCGTTGTAGAAGAGAGAGAGGCGTACGCTGGTTAATTTTCTAACTACTTAGCTACTTGTAAATGAAGGAAGATGGGGGCTCGCTTAGCTCTTAACTTCGGGGGATCCGAAATCCCCTAGCTTGTAATCGCTACATGGCTAATGCGTCTTGTCTAATCGGCTTCCAGTCAAGAACTCTTAATCTCAACCGGGAAAACTGTGACGTCACGAAACCTCGTGATCGACGCACAGGTGTGAAGTAACCCTTGACCACCGAGGTCTCGTCAACTGTCCGCGCGAAACGTGGGAACACATCGCATCGCACCAACATTACACGAGATGACTCTGTTACAAATCGCGCAAGTCAAACCCGATTTCCAACAGATACGTCCACCCCCATAGGGTCACTATCCAACATATATATATATATATATATATATATATATATATATATATATATATATATATATATATAACATAAAAACACAGCCAAAAAAAGGTGGTTGGATACCTTATACCAATATAGGATAGCCGGACTTCATCCTGACCAAACCTTTTACTTCATACGGAACTTTTATTATATATTAGGGAGGGGGGTAATCGAGTTCATTTAAAAAAGAAAATGATTATATATCACGCTCTGTTTTATTGAAAGAGGCCTATTGAGCTTCTATTTTCTTTGCTGGTTAAAGACTGAATTCAAATCTAGAAGGTCCTATATACAGCAAAAAGATTGTGTCCTGTTCGAACCGCTTATTTCTTATCCGAAATCTAACGTGGATAACTGACATTGGTGTGGCCATGCATGTACATTTTGTTTACATTACTTCGTTCGAACGTGGATAACTGACATTGGTGTGGCCATGCATGTACATTTTGTTTATATTACTTCGTTCGAACGTGGATAACTGACATTGGTGTGGCCATGCATGTACATTTTGTTTACATTACTTCGTTCGAACGTGGATAACTGACATTGGTGTGGCCATGCATGTACATTTTGTTTACATTACTTCGTTCGAACGTGGATAACTGACATTGGTGTGGCCATGCATGTACATTTTGTTTATATTACTTCGTTCGAACGTGGATAACTGATATTGGTGTGGCCATGCATGTACATTTTGTTTACATTACTTCGTTCGAACGTGGATAACTGACATTGGTGTGGCCATGCATGTACATTTTGTTTATATTACTTCGTTCGAACGTGGATAACTGACATTGGTGTGGCCATGCATGTACATTTTGTTTACATTACTTCGTTCGAACGTGGATAACTGACATTGATGTGGCCATGCATGTACATTTTGTTTATATTACTTCGTTCGAACGTGGATAACTGACATTGGTGTGGCCATGCATGTACATTTTGTTTACATTACTTCGTTCGAACGTGGATAACTGACATTGGTGTGGCCATGCATGTACATTTTGTTTACATTACTTCGTTCGAACGGGGATAACTGACATTGGTGTGGCCATGCATGTACATTTTGTTTACATTACTTCGTTCGAATGTGGATAACTGATATTGGTGTGGCCATGCATGTACATTTTGTTTACATTACTTCGTTCGAATGTGGATAACTGATATTGGTGTGGCCATGCATGTACATTTTGTTTACATTACTTCGTTCGAATGTGGATAACTGACATTGGTGTGGCCATGCATGTACATTTTGTTTATATTACTTCGTTCGAACGTGGATAACTGATATTGGTGTGGCCATGCATGTACATTTTGTTTACATTACTTCGTTCGAACGTGGATAACTGACATTGGTGTGGTCATGCATGTACATTTTGTTTATATTACTTCGTTCGGACGTGGATAACTGACATTGGTGTGGCCATGCATGTACATTTTGTTTACATTACTTCGTTCGAACGTGGATAAGTGACATTGGTGTGGCCATGCATGTACATTTTGTTTATATTACTTCGTTCGAACGTGGATAACTGACATTGGTGTGGCCATGCATGTACATTTTGTTTACATTACTTCGTTCGAACGTGGATAACTGACATTGGTGTGGCCATGCATGTACATTTTGTTTACATTACTTCGTTCGAACGTGGATAACTGACATTGGTGTGGCCATGCATGTACATTTTGTTTACATTACTTCGTTCGAATGTGGATAACTGATATTGGTGTGGCCATGCATGTACATTTTGTTTACATTACTTCGTTCGAATGTGGATAACTGACATTGGTGTGGCCATGCATGTACATTTTGTTTACATTACTTCGTTCAAACGTAGATAACTGATATTGGTGTGGCCATGCATGTAAATTTTGTTTACATTACTTCGTTCGAACGTGGATAACTGACATTGGTGTGGCCATGCATGTACATTTTGTTTACATTACTTCGTTCGAACGGGGATAACTGACATTGGTGTGGCCATGCATGTACATTTTGTTTACATTACTTCGTTCGAATGTGGATAACTGATATTGGTGTGGCCATGCATGTACATTTTGTTTACATTACTTCGTTCGAATGTGGATAACTGACATTGGTGTGGCCATGCATGTACATTTTGTTTACATTACTTCGTCTAAACGTGGATAACTGATATTGGTGTGGCCATGCATGTACATTTTGTTTACATTACTTCGTTCGAACGGGGATAACTGACATTGGTGTGGCCATGCATGTACATTTTGTTTACATTACTTCGTTCGAATGGGGATAACTGACATTGGTGTGGCCATGCATGTACATTTTGTTTACATTACTTCGTTCGAACGGGGATAACTGACATTGGTGTGGCCATGCATGTACATTTTGTTTACATTACTTCGTTCGAATGTGGATAACTGATATTGGTGTGGCCATGCATGTACATTTTGTTTACATTACTTCGTTCGAACGGGTATAACTGACATTGGTGTGGCCATGCATGTACATTTTGTTTACATTACTTCGTTCGAATGTGGATAACTGATATTGGTGTGGCCATGCATGTACATTTTGTTTACATTACTTCGTTCGAATGTGGATAACTGATATTGGTGTGGCCATGCATGTACATTTTGTTTACATTACTTCGTTCGAACGTGGATAACTGACATTGGTGTGGCCATGCATGAACTTTTTGTTTACATTACTTCGTTCGAACGGGGATAACTGACATTAGTGTGGCCATGCATGTACATTTTGTTTACATTACTTCGTTCGAACGGGGATAACTGACATTGGTGTGGCCATGCATGTACATTTTGTTTACATTACTTCGTTCGAATGTGGATAACTGATATTGGTGTGGCCATGCATGTACATTTTGTTTACATTACTTCGTTCGAATGTGGATAACTGACATTGGTGTGGCCATGCATGTACATTTTGTTTACATTACTTCGTTCGAACGTGGATAACTGATATTGGTGTGGCCATGCATGTACATTTTGTTTACATTACTTCGTTCGAATGTGGATAACTGACATTGGTGTGGCCATGCATGTACATTTTGTTTACATTACTTCGTTCGAACGTGGATAACTGACATTGGTGTGGCCATGCATGTACATTTTGTTTATATTACTTCGTTCGAATGTGGATAACTGATATTGGTGTGGCCATGCATGTACATTTTGTTTACATCACTTCGTTCGAACGTGGATAACAGATATTGGTGTGGCCATGCATGTACATTTTGTTTACATTACTTCGTTCGAACGGGGATAACTGACATTGGTGTGGCCATGCATGTACATTTTGTTTACATTACTTCGTTCGAACGTGGATAACTGATATTGGTGTGGCCATGCATGTACATTTTGTTTACATTACTTCGTTCGAATGTGGATAACTGACATTGGTGTGGCCATGCATGTACATTTTGTTTACATTACTTCGTTCGTACGTGGATAACTGACATTCGTGTGGCCATGCATGTACATTTTGTTTATATTACTTCGTTCGAACGTGGATAACTGATATTGGTGTGGCCATGCATGTACATTTTGTTTACATTACTTCGTTCGAATGTGGATAACTGACATTGGTGTGGCCATGCATGTACATTTTGTTTACATTACTTCGTTCGAATGTGGATAACTGATATTGGTGTGGCCATGCATGTACATTTTGTTTACATTACTTCGTTCGAACGTGGATAACTGATATTGGTGTGGCCATGCATGTACATTTTGTTTACATTACTTCGTTCGAATGTGGATAACTGACATTGGTGTGGCCATGCATGTACATTTTGTTTACATTACTTCGTTCGAATGTGGATAACTGATATTGGTGTGGCCATGCATGTACATTTTGTTTACATTACTTCGTTCGAATGTGGATAACTGATATTGGTGTGGCCATGCATGTACATTTTGTTTACATTACTTCGTTCGAACGTGGATAACTGATATTGGTGTGGCCATGCATGTACATTTTGTTTACATTACTTCGTTCGAACGTGGATAACTGATATTGGTGTGGCCATGCATGTACATTTTGTTTACATTACTTCGTTCGAATGTGGATAACTGACATTGGTGTGGCCATGCATGTACATTTTGTTTACATTACTTCGTTCGAATGTGGATAACTGATATTGGTGTGGCCATGCATGTACATTTTGTTTACATTACTTCGTTCGAACGTGGATAACTGATATTGGTGTGGCCATGCATGTACATTTTGTTTACATTACTTCGTTCGAATGTGGATAACTGATATTGGTGTGGCCATGCATGTACATTTTGTTTACATTACTTCGTTCGAACGTGGATAACTGATATTGGTGTGGCCATGCATGTACATTTTGTTTACATTACTTCGTTCGAACGGGGATAACTGACATTGGTGTGGCCATGCATGTACATTTTGTTTACATTACTTCGTTCGAACGTGGATAACTGACATTGGTGTGGCCATGCATGTACATTTTGTTTATATTACTTCGTTCGAATGTGGATAACTGATATTGGTGTGGCCATGCATGTACATTTTGTTTGCATTACTTCGTTCGAACGTGGATAACTGACATTGGTGTGGCCATGCATGTACATTTTGTTTACATTACTTCGTTCGAACGTTGATAACTGACATTGGTGTGGCCATGCATGTACATTTTGTTTATATTACTTCGTTCGAACGTGGATAACTGACATTGGTGTGGCCATGCATGTACATTTTGTTTACATTACTTCGTTCGAACGTGGATAACTGACATTGGTGTGGCCATGCATGTACATTTTGCTTATATTACTTCGTTCGAACATGGATAACTGACATTGGTGCGGCCATGCATGTACATTTTGTTTACATTACTTCGTTCGAACGTGGATAACTGACATTGGTGTGGCCATGCATGTACATTTTGTTTATATTACTTCGTTTGAACGTGGATAACTGACATTGGTGTGGCCATGCATGTACATTTTGTTTACATTACTTCGTTCGAATGTGGATAACTGATATTGGTGTGGCCATGCATGTACATTTTGTTTACATTACTTCGTTCGAACGGGGATAACTGACATTGGTGTGGCCATGCATGTACATTTTGTTTACATTACTTCGTTCGAATGTGGATAACTGATATTGGTGTAGCCATGCATGTACATTTTGTTTACATTACTTCGTTCGAATGTGGATAACTGATATTGGTGTGGCCATGCATGTACATTTTGTTTACATTACTTCGTTCGAACGGGGATAACTGACATTGGTGTGGCCATGCATGTACATTTTGTTTACATTACTTCGTTCGAATGTGGATAACTGATATTGGTGTGGCCATGCATGTACATTTTGTTTACATTACTTCGTTCGAACGTGGATAACTGATATTGGTGTGGCCATGCATGTACATTTTGTTTACATAACTTCGTTCGAACGGGGATAACTGACATTGGTGTGGCCATGCATGTACATTTTGTTTACATTACTTCGTTCGAATGTGGATAACTGACATTGGCGTGGCCATGCATGTACATTTTGTTTACATTACTTCGTTCGAACGTGGATAACAGATATTGGTGTGGCCATGCATGTACATTTTGTTTACATTACTTCGTTCGAACGGGGATAACTGACATTGGTGTGGCCATGCATGTACATTTTGTTTACATTACTTCGTTCGAACGTGGATAACTGACATTGGTGTGGCCATGCATGTACATTTTGTTTACATTACTTCGTTCGAACGTGGATAACTGACATTGGTGTGGCCATGCATGTACATTTTGTTTACATTACTTCGTTCGAACGTGGATAACTGACATTGGTGTGGCCATGCATGTACATTTTGTTTACATTACTTCGTTCGAACGTGGATAACTGGCATTGGTGTGGCCATGCATGTACAATTTGTTTACATTACTTCGTTCGAACGTGGATAACTGACATTGGTGTGACCATGCATGTACATTTTGTTTACATTACTTCTTTCGAACGGGGATAACTGACATTGGTGTGGCCATGCATGTACATTTTGTTTACATTACTTCGTTCGAACGTGGATAACTGACATTGGTGTGGCTATGCATGTACATTTTGTTTACATTACTTCGTTCGAACGGGGATAACTGGCATTGGTGTGGCCATGCATGTACATTTTGTTTACATTACTTCGTTCGAACGTGGATAACTGACATTGGTGTGACCATGCATGTACATTTTGTTTATATTACTTCGTTCGAACGTGGATAACTGACATTGGTGTGACCATGCATGTACATTTTGTTTACATTACTTCGTTCGAACGTGGATAACTGACATTGGTGTGACCATGCATGTACATTTTGTTTACATTACTTCGTTCGAACGTGGATAACTGACATTGGTGTGACCATGCATGTACATTTTGTTTATATTACTTCGTTCGAACGAGGATAACTGACATTGGTGTGACCATGCATGTACATTTTGTTTACATTACTTCGTTCGAACGTGGATAACTGACATTGGTGTGACCATGTATGTACATTTTGTTTACATTACTTCGTTCGAACGTGGATAACTGACATTGGTGTGGCCATGCATGTACATTTTGTTTACATTACTTCGTTCGAACGTGGATAACTGACATTGGTGTGGCCATGCATGTACATTTTGTTTACATTACTTCGTTCGAACGGGGATAACTGACATTGGTGTGGCCATGCATGTACATTTTGTTCACATTACTTCGTTCGAACGTGGATAACTGACATTGGTGTGACCATGCATGTACATTTTGTTAATATTACTTCGTTCGAACGTGGATAACTGACATTGGTGTGACCATGCATGTACATTTTGTTTACATTACTTCGTTCGAACGGGGATAACTGACATTGGTGTGGCCATGCATGGGAATTTTGTTTACATTATTTCGTTCGAACGTGGATAACTGACATTGGTGTGGCCATGCATGTACATTTTGTTTACATTACTTCGTTCAAACGTGGATAACTGACATTGGTGTGGCCATGCATGTACATTTTGTTTACATTACTTCGTTCGAACGTGGATAACTGACATTGGTGTGGCCATGCATGGGCATTTTGTTTACATTACTTCGTTCGAACGTGGATAACTGACATTGGTGTGGCCATGCATGGGCATTTTGTTTACATTACTTCGTTCAAACGTGGATAACTGACATTGGTGTGGCCATGCATGTACATTTTGTTTACATTACTTCGTTCGAACGTGGATAACTGACATTGGTGTGGCCATGCATGTACATTTTGTTTACATTACTTCGTTCGAACGGGGATAACTGACATTGGTGTGGCCATGCATGTACATTTTGTTTACATTACTTCGTTCGAACGTGGATAACTGACATTGGTGTGGCCATGCATGTACATTTTGTTTACATTACTTCGTTCGAACGGGGATAACTGACATTGGTGTAGCCATGCATGTACATTTTGTTTACATTACTTCGTTCGAATGTGGATAACTGACATTGGTGTGACCATGCATGTACATTTTGTTTACATTACTTCGTTCGAATGTGGATAACTGACATTGGTGTGACCATGCATGTACATTTTGTTAACATTACTTCGTTCGAATGTGGATAACTGACATTGGTGTGACCATGCATGTACATTTTGTTTACATTACTTCGTTCGAATGTGGATAACTGACATTGGTGTGGCCATGCATGGGCATTTTGTTTACATTACTTCGTTCGAATGTGGATAACTGACATTGGTGTGGCCATGCATGTACATTTTGTTTACATTACTTCGTTCGAACGGGGATAACTGACATTGGTGTGGCCATGCATGTACATTTTGTTTACATTACTTCGTTCGAACGTGGATAACTGACATTGGTGTGGCCATGCATGTACATTTTGTTTACATTACTTCGTTCGAACGGGGATAACTGACATTGGTGTGACCATGCATGTACATTTTGTTTACATTACTTCGTTCGAACGTAGATAACTGACATTGGTGTGGCCATGCATGGGCATTTTGTTTACATTACTTCGTTCGAACGTGGATAACTGACATTGGTGTGGCCATGCATGTACATTTTGTTTACATTACTTCGTTCAAACGTGGATAACTGACATTGGTGTGGCCATGCATGTACATTTTGTTTACATTACTTCGTTCGAACGTGGATAACTGACATTGGTGTGGCCATGCATGGGCATTTTGTTTACATTACTTCGTTCGAACGTGGATAACTGACATTGGTGTGGCCATGCATGGGCATTTTGTTTACATTACTTCGTTCGAACGTGGATAACTGACATTGGTGTGGCCATGCATGTACATTTTGTTAACATTACTTCGTTCGAACGGGGATAACTGACATTGGTGTGGCCATGCATGTACATTTTGTTTACATTACTTCGTTCGAATGTGGATAACTGACATTGGTGTGACCATGCATGTACATTTTGTTTACATTACTTCGTTCAAACGTGGATAACTGACATTGGTGTGGCCATGCATGTACATTTTGTTTACATTACTTCGTTCGAACGGGGATAACTGACATTGGTGTGGCCATGCATGTACATTTTGTTTACATTACTTCGTTCGAATGTGGATAACTGACATTGGTGTGACCATGCATGTACATTTTGTTTACATTACTTCGTTCGAATGTAGATAACTGACATTGGTGTGACCATGCATGTACATTTTGTTTACATTACTTCGTTCGAATGTGGATAACTGACATTGGTGTGACCATGCATGTACATTTTGTTTACATTACTTCGTTCGAATGTGGATAACTGACATTGGTGTGGCCATGCATGTACATTTTGTTTACATTACTTCGTTCAAACGTGGATTACTGACATTGGTGTAGCCATGCATGTACATTTTGTTTACATTACTTCGTTCGAACGTGGATAACTGACATTGGTGTGACCATGCATGTACATTTTGTTTACATTACTTCGTTCGAATGTGGATAACTGACATTGGTGTGGCCATGCATGTACATTTTGTTTACATTACTTCGTTCAAACGTGGATAACTGACATTGGTGTGGCCATGCATGTACATTTTGTTTACATTACTTCGTTCGAACGTGGATAACTGACATTGGTGTGGCCATGCATGTACATTTTGTTTACATTACTTCGTTCGAACGTGGATAACTGACATTGGTGTGGCCATGCATGTACATTTTGTTTATATAACTTCGTTCGAATGTGGATAACTGATATTGGTGTGGCCATGCATGTACATTTTGTTTACATTACTTCGTTCGAACGTGGATAACTGACATTGGTGTGGCCATGCATGTACATTTTGTTTACATTACTTCGTTCGAACGTGCATAACTGACATTGGTGTGGCCATGCATGTACATTTTGTTTATATTACTTCGTTCGAACGTGGATAACTGACATTGGTGTGGCCATGCATGTACATTTTGTTTACATTACTTCGTTCGAACGTGGATAACTGACATTGGTCTTGCCATGTATGTACATTTTGTTTATATTACTTCGTTCGAACGTGGATAACTGACATTTGTGTGGCCATGCATGTACATTTTGTTTACATTACTTCGTTCGAACGTGGATAACTGACATTGGTGTGGCCATGCATGTACATTTTGTTTATATTACTTCGTTCGAACGTGGATAACTGACATTGGTGTGGCCATGCATGTACATTTTGTTTACATTACTTCGTTCGAATGTGGATAACTGATATTGGTGTGGCCATGCATGTACATTTTGTTTACATTACTTCGTTCGAACGGGGATAACTGACATTGGTGTGGCCATGCATGTACATTTTGTTTACATTACTTCGTTCGAATGTGGATAACTGATATTAGTGTGGCCATGCATGTACATTTTGTTTACATTACTTCGTTCGAATGTGGATAACTGATATTGGTGTGGCCATGCATGTACATTTTGTTTACATTACTTCGTTCGAACGGGGATAACTGACATTGGTGTGGCCATGCATGTACATTTTGTTTACATTACTTCGTTCGAATGTGGATAACTGATATTGGTGTGGCCATGCATGTATATTTTGTTTACATTACTTCGTTCGAACGTGGATAACTGATATTGGTGTGGCCATGCATGTACATTTTGTTTACATTACTTCGTTCGAACGGGGATAACTGACATTGGTGTGGCCATGCATGTACATTTTGTTTACATTACTTCGTTCGAATGTGGATAACTGACATTGGCGTGGCCATGCATGTACATTTTGTTTACATTACTTCGTTCGAACGTGGATAACAGATATTGGTGTGGCCATGCATGTACATTTTGTTTACATTACTTCGTTCGAACGGGGATAACTGACATTGGTGTGGCCATGCATGTACATTTTGTTTACATTACTTCGTTCGAACGTGGATAACTGACATTGGTGTGGCCATGCATGTACATTTTGTTTACATTACTTCGTTCGAACGTTGATAACTGACATTGGTGTGGCCATGCATGTACATTTTGTTTACATTACTTCGTTCGAACGTGGATAACTGACATTGGTGTGGCCATGCATGTACATTTTGTTTACATTACTTCGTTCAAACGTGGATAACTGGCATTGGTGTGGCCATGCATGTACATTTTGTTTACATTACTTCGTTCGAACGTGGATAACTGACATTGGTGTGACCATGCATGTACATTTTGTTTACATTACTTCGTTCGAACGTGGATAACTGACATTGGTGTGGCCATGCATGTACATTTTGTTTACATTACTTCGTTCGAACGTGGATAACTGACATTGGTGTGGCCATGCATGTACATTTTGTTTACATTACTTCGTTCGAACGGGGATAACTGACATTGGTGTGGCCATGCATGTACATTTTGTTTACATTACTTCGTTCGAACGTGGATAACTGACATTGGTGTGACCATGCATGTACATTTGGTTTATATTACTTCGTTCGAATGTGGATAACTGACATTGGTGTGACCATGCATGTACATTTTGTTTACATTACTTCGTTCGAACGTGGATAACTGACATTGGTGTGACCATGCATGTACATTTTGTTTATATTACTTCGTTCGAACGTGGATAACTGACATTGGTGTGACCATGCATGTACATTTTGTTTACATTACTTCGTTCGAACGGGGATAACTGACATTGGTGTGGCCATGCATGTACATTTTGTTTACATTACTTCGTTCGAACGTGGATAACTGACATTGGTGTGACCATGCATGTACATTTTGTTTACATTACTTCGTTCGAACGTGGATAACTGACATTGGTGTGGCCATGCATGTACATTTGGTTTACATTACTTCGTTCGAACGTGGATAACTGACATTGGTGTGACCATGCATGTACATTTTGTTTACATTACTTCGTTCAAACGTGGATAACTGACATTGGTGTGGCCATGCATGTACATTTTGTTTACATTACTTCGTTCGAACGGGGATAACTGACATTGGTGTGGCCATGCATGTACATTTTGTTTACATTACTTCGTTCCAATGTGGATAACTGACATTGGTGTGACCATGCATGTACATTTTGTTTACATTACTTCGTTCGAATGTAGATAATTGACATTGGTGTGACCATGCATGTACATTTTGTTTACATTACTTCGTTCGAATGTGGATAACTGACATTGGTGTGACCATTAATGTACATTTTGTTTACATTACTTCGTTCGAACGTGGATAACTGACATTGGTGTGGCCATGCATGTACATTTTGTTTACATTACTTCGTTCAAACGTGGATTACTGACATTGGTGTGGCAATGCATGTACATTTTGTTTACATTACTTCGTTCGAACGTGGATAACTGACATTGGTGTGACCATGCATGTACATTTTGTTTACATTACTTCGTTCGAATGTGGATAACTGACATTGGTGTGGCCATGCATGTACATTTTGTTTACATTACTTCGTTCAAACGTGGATAACTGACATTGGTGTGGCCATGCATGTACATTTTGTTTACATTACTTCGTTCGAACGTGGATAACTGACATTGGTGTGGCCATGCATGTACATTTTGTTTATATTACTTCGTTCGAACGTGGATAACTGACATTTGTGTGGCCATGCATGTACATTTTGTTTACATTACTTCGTTCGAACGTGGATAACTGACATTGGTGTGGCCATGCATGTACATTTTATTTATATTACTTCGTTCGAACGTGGATAACTGACATTGGTGTGGCCATGCATGTACATTTTGTTTACATTACTTCGTTCGAATGTGGATAACTGATATTGGTGTGGCCATGCATGTACATTTTGTTTACATTACTTCGTTCGAACGGGGATAACTGACATTGGTGTGGCCATGCATGTACATTTTGTTTACATTACTTCGTTCGAATGTGGATAACTGATATTGGTGTGGCCATGCATGTACATTTTGTTTACATTACTTCGTTCGAATGTGGATAACTGATATTGGTGTGGCCATGCATGTACATTTTGTTTACATTACTTCGTTCGAACGGGGATAACTGACATTGGTGTGGCCATGCATGTACATTTTGTTTACATTACTTCGTTCGAATGTGGATAACTGATATTGGTGTGGCCATGCATGTACATTTTGTTTACATTACTTCGTTCGAACGTAGATAACTGATATTGGTGTGGCCATGCATGTACATTTTGTTTACATTACTTCGTTCGAACGGGGATAACTGACATTGGTGTGGCCATGCATGTACATTTTGTTTACATTACTTCGTTCGAATGTGGATAACTGACATTGGCGTGGCCATGCATGTACATTTTGTTTACATTACTTCGTTCGAACGTGGATAACAGATATTGGTGTGGCCATGCATGTACATTTTGTTTACATTACTTCGTTCGAACGGGGATAACTGACATTGGTGTGGCCATGCATGTACATTTTGTTTACATTACTTCGTTCGAACGTGGATAACTGACATTGGTGTGGCCATGCATGTACATTTTGTTTACATTACTTCGTTCGAACGTGGATAACTGACATTGGTGTGGCCATGCATGTACATTTTGTTTACATTACTTCGTTCGAACGTGGATAACTGACATTGGTGTTGCCATGCATGTACATTTTGTTTACATTACTTCGTTCGAACGTGGATAACTGACATTGGTGTGGCCATGCATGTACATTTTGTTTACATTACTTCGTTCGAACGTGGATAACTGACATTGGTGTGACCATGCATGTACATTTTGTTTACATTACTTCGTTCGAACGTGGATAACTGACATTTGTGTGGCCATGCATGTACATTTTGTTTACATTACTTCGTTCGAACGTGGATAACTGACATTGGTGTGGCCATGCATGTACATTTTGTTTACATTACTTCGTTCGAACGGGGATAACTGACATTGGTGTGGCCATGCATGTACATTTTGTTTACATTACTTCGTTCGAACGTGGATAACTGACATTGGTGTGGCCATGCATGTACATTTTGTTTACATTACTTCGTTCGAACGTGGATAACTGACATTGGTGTGACCATGCATGTACATTTTGTTTACATTACTTCGTTCGAACGTGGATAACTGACATTGGTGTGGCCATGCATGTACATTTTGTTTACATTACTTCGTTCGAACGGAGATAACTAACATTGGTGTGGCCATGCATGTACATTTTGTTTACATTACTTCGTTCGAACGTGGATAACTGACATTGGTGTGACCATGCATGTACATTTTGTTTATATTACTTCGTTCGAACGTAGATAACTGACATTGGTGTGACCATGGATGTACATTTTGTTTACATTACTTCGTTCGAACGGGGATAACTGACATTGGTGTGGCCATGCATGGGCATTTTGTTTACATTACTTCGTTCGAACGTGGATAACCGACATTGGTGTGGCCATGCATGTACATTTTGTTTACATTACTTCGTTCAAACGTGGATAACTGACATTGGTGTGGCCATGCATGTACATTTTGTTTACATTACTTCGTTCGAACGTGGATAACAGATATTGGTGTGGCCATGCATGTACATTTTGTTTACATTACTTCGTTCGAACGGGGATAACTGACATTGGTGTGGCCATGCATGTACATTTTGTTTACATTACTTCGTTCGAACGTGGATAACTGACATTGGTGTGGCCATGCATGTACATTTTGTTTACATTACTTCGTTCGAACGTGGATAACTGACATTGGTGTGGCCATGCATGTACATTTTGTTTACATTACTTCGTTCGAACGTGGATAACTGACATTGGTGTGGCCATGCATGTACATTTTGTTTACATTACTTCGTTCGAACGTGGATAACTGGCATTGGTGTGGCCATGCATGTACATTTTGTTTACATTACTTCGTTCGAACGTGGATAACTGACATTGGTGTGACCATGCATGTACATATTGTTTACATTACTTCGTTCGAACGTGGATAACTGACATTGGTGTGGCCATGCATGTACATTTTGTTTACATTACTTCGTTCGAACGTGGATAACTGACATTGGTGTGGCCATGCATGTACATTTTGTTTTTATTACTTCGTTCGAACGGGGATAACTGACATTGGTGTGGCCATGCATGTACATTTTGTTTACATTACTTCGTTCGAACGTGGATAACTGACATTGGTGTGGCCATGCATGTACATTTTGTTTACATTACTTCGTTCGAACGTGGATAACTGACATTGGTGTGGCCATGCATGGGCATTTTGCTTACATTACTTCGTTCGAACGTGGATAACTGACATTGGTGTGGCCATGCATGGGCATTTTGTTTACATTACTTCGTTCGAACGTGGATAACTGACATTAGTGTGACCATGCATGTACATTTTGTTAACATTACTTCGTTCGAACGGGGATAACTGACATTGGTGTGGCCATGCATGTACATTTTGTTTACATTACTTCGTTCGAATGTGGATAACTGACATTGGTGTGACCATGCATGTACATTTTGTTTACATTACTTCGTTCAAACGTGGATAACTGACATTGGTGTGGCCATGCATGTACATTTAGTTTACATTACTTCGTTCGAACGGGGATAACTGACATTGGTGTGGCCATGCATGTACATTTTGTTTATATTACTTCGTTCGAACGTGGATAACTTACATTGGTGTGGCCATGCATGTACATTTTGTTTACATTACTTCGTTCGAACGTGGATAACTGACATTGGTGTGGCCATGCATGGGCATTTTGCTTACATTACTTCGTTCGAACGTGGATAACTGACATTGGTGTGGCCATGCATGTACATTTTGTTTACATTACTTCGTTCGAACGTGGATAACTGACATTAGTGTGGCCATGCATGTACATTTTGTTAACATTACTTCGTTCGAACGGGGATAACTGACATTGGTGTGGCCATGCATGTACATTTTGTTTACATTACTTCGTTCGAATGTGGATAACTTACATTGGTGTGACCATGCATGTACATTTTGTTTACATTACTTCGTTCGAATGTAGATAACTGACATTGGTGTGACCATGCATGTAAATTTTGTTTACATTACTTCGTTCGAATGTGGATAACTGACATTGGTGTGACCATGCATGTACATTTTGTTTACATTACTTCGTTCGAATGTGGATAACTGACATTGGTGTGGCCATGCATGTACATTTTGTTTACATTACTTCGTTCAAACGTGGATAACTGACATTAGTGTGGCCATGCATGTACATTTTGTTTACATTACTTCGTTCGAACGTGGATAACTGACATTGGTGTGACCATGCATGTACATTTTGTTTACATTACTTCGTTCGAATGTTGATAACTGACATTGGTGTGGCCATGCATGTACATTTTGTTTACATTACTTCGTTCAAACGTGGATAACTGACATTGGTGTGGCCATGCATGTACATTTTGTTTACATTACTTCGTTCGAACGTGGATAACTGACATTGGTGTGGCCATGCATGTACATTTTGTTTACATTACTTCGTTCGAACGTGGATAACTGACATTGGTGTGGCCATGCATGTACATTTTGTTTATATTACTTCGTTCGAATGTGGATAACTGATATTGGTGTGGCCATGCATGTACATTTTGTTTACATTACTTCGTTCGAACGTGGATAACTGACATTGGTGTGGCCATGCATGTACATTTTGTTTACATTACTTCGTTCGAACGTGGATAACTGACATTGGTGTGGCCATGCATGTACATTTTGTTTATATTACTTCGTTCGAACGTGGACAACTGACATTGGTGTGGCCATGCATGTACATTTTGTTTACATTACTTCGTTCGAACGTGGATAACTGACATTGGTGTGGCCATGCATGTACATTTTGTTTATATTACTTCGTTCGAACGTGGATAACTTACATTGGTGTGGCCATGCATGTACATTTTGTTTACATTACTTCGTTCGAACGTGGATAACTGACATTGGTGTGGCCATGCATGTACATTTTGTTTATATTACTTCGTTCGAACGTGGATAACTGATATTGGTGTGGCCATGCATGTACATTTTGTTTACATTACTTCGTTCGAATGTGGATAACTGATATTGGTGTGGCCATGCATGTACATTTTGTTTACATTACTTCGTTCGAACGGGGATAACTGACATTGGTGTGGCCATGCATGTACATTTTGTTTACATTACTTCGTTCGAATGTGGATAACTGATATTGGTGTGGCCACGCATGTACATTTTGTTTACATTACTTCGTTCGAATGTGGATAACTGATATTGGTGTGGCCATGCATGTACATTTTGTTTACATTACTTCGTTCGAACGGGGATAACTGACATTGGTGTGGCCATGCATGTACATTTTGTTTACATTACTTCGTTCGAATGTGGATAACTGATATTGGTGTGGCCATGCATGTACATTTTGTTTACATTACTTCGTTCGAACGTGGATAACTGATATTGGTGTGGCCATGCATGTACATTTTGTTTACATTACTTCGTTCGAACGGGGATAACTGACATTGGTGTGGCCATGCATGTACATTTTGTTTACATTACTTCGTTCGAATGTGGATAACTGACATTGGCGTGGCCATGCATGTACATTTTGTTTACATTACTTCGTTCGAACGTGGATAACAGATATTGGTGTGGCCATGCATGTACATTTTGTTTACATTACTTCGTTCGAACGGGGATAACTGACATTGGTGTGGCCATGCATGTACATTTTGTTTACATTACTTCGTTCGAACGTGGATAACTGACATTGGTGTGGCCATGCATGTACATTTTGTTTACATTACTTCGTTCGAACGTGGATAACTGACATTGGTGTGGCCATGCATGTACATTTTGTTTACATTACTTCGTTCGAACGTGGATAACTGACATTGGTGTGGCCATGCATGTACATTTTGTTTACATTACTTCGTTCGAACGTGGATAACTGGCATTGGTGTGGCCATGCATGTACATTTTGTTTACATTACTTCGTTCGAACGTGGATAACTGACATTGGTGTGACCATGCATGTACATTTTGTTTACATTACTTCGTTCGAACGTGGATAACTGACATTGGTGTGGCCATGCATGTACATTTTGTTTACATTACTTCGTTCGAACGTGGATAACTGACATTGGTGTGGCCATGCATGTACATTTTGTTTACATTACTTCGTTCGAACGGGGATAACTGACATTGGTGTGGCCATGCATGTACATTTTGTTTACATTACTTCGTTCGAACGTGGATAACTGACATTGGTGTGACCATGCATGTACATTTGGTTTATATTACTTCGTTCGAACGTGGATAACTGACATTGGTGTGACCATGCATGTACATTTTGTTTACATTACTTCGTTCGAACGTGGATAACTGACATTGGTGTGACCATGCATGTACATTTTGTTTATATTACTTCGTTCGAACGTGGATAACTGACATTGGTGTGACCATGCATGTACATTTTGTTTACATTACTTCGTTCGAACGGGGATAACTGACATTGGTGTGGCCATGCATGTACATTTTGTTTACATTACTTCGTTCGAACGTGGATAACTGACATTGGTGTGACCATGCATGTACATTTTGTTTATATTACTTCGTTCGAACGTGGATAACTGACATTGGTGTGACCATGCATGTACATTTTGTTTACATTACTTCGTTCGAACGGGGATAACTGACATTGGTGTGACCATGCATGTACATTTTGTTTACATTACTTCGTTCGAACGTAGATAACTGACATTGGTGTGGCCATGCATGGGCATTTTGTTTACATTACTTCGTTCGAACGTGGATAACTGACATTGGTGTGGCCATGCATGTACATTTTGTTTACATTACTTCGTTCAAACGTGGATAACTGACATTGGTGTGGCCATGCATGTACATTTTGTTTACATTACTTCGTTCGAACGTGGATAACTGACATTGGTGTGGCCATGCATGGGCATTTTGCTTACATTACTTCGTTCGAACGTGGATAACTGACATTGGTGTGGCCATGCATGGGCATTTTGTTTACATCACTTCGTTCGAACGTGGATAACTGACATTGGTGTGGCCATGCATGTACATTTTGTTAACATTACTTCGTTCGAACGGGGATAACTGACATTGGTGTGGCCATGCATGTACATTTTGTTTACATTACTTCGTTCGAACGTAGATAACTGACATTGGTGTGGCCATGCATGGGCATTTTGTTTACATTACTTCGTTCGAACGTGGATAACTGACATTGGTGTGGCCATGCATGTACATTTTGTTTACATTACTTCGTTCAAACGTGGATAACTGACATTGGTGTGGCCATGCATGTACATTTTGTTTACATTACTTCGTTCGAACGTGGATAACTGACATTGGTGTGGCCATGCATGGGCATTTTGCTTACATTACTTCGTTCGAACGTGGATAACTGACATTGGTGTGGCCATGCATGGGCATTTTGTTTACATTACTTCGTTCGAACGTGGATAACTGACATTGGTGTGGCCATGCATGTACATTTTGTTAACATTACTTCGTTCGAACGGGGATAACTGACATTGGTGTGGCCATGCATGTACATTTTGTTTACATTACTTCGTTCGAATGTGGATAACTGACATTGGTGTGACCATGCATGTACATTTTGTTTACATTACTTCGTTCAAACGTGGATAACTGACATTGGTGTGGCCATGCATGTACATTTTGTTTACATTACTTCGTTCGAACGGGGATAACTGACATTGGTGTGACCATGCATGTACATTTTGTTTACATTACTTCGTTCGAATGTGGATAACTGACATTGGTGTGACCATGCATGTACATTTTGTTTACATTACTTCGTTCGAATGTAGATAACTGACATTGGTGTGACCATGCATGTACATTTTGTTTACATTACTTCGTTCGAATGTGGATAACTGACATTGGTGTGGCCATGCATGTACATTTTGTTTACATTACTTCGTTCGAATGTGGATAACTGACATTGGTGTGGCCATGCATGTACATTTTGTTTACATTACTTCGTTCAAACGTGGATAACTGACATTGGTGTGGCCATGCATGTACATTTTGTTTACATTACTTCGTTCGAACGTGGATAACTGACATTGGTGTGACCATGCATGTACATTTTGTTTACATTACTTCGTTCGAATGTGGATAACTGACATTGGTGTGGCCATGCATGTACATTTTGTTTACATTACTTCGTTCAAACGTGGATAACTGACATTGGTGTGGCCATGCATGTACATTTTGTTTACATTACTTCGTTCGAACGTGGATAACTGACATTGGTGTGGCCATGCATGTACATTTTGTTTACATTACTTCGTTCGAACGTGGATAACTGACATTGGTGTGGCCATGCATGTACATTTTGTTTATATTACTTCGTTCGAATGTGGATAACTGATATTGGTGTGGCCATGCATGTACATTTTGTTTACATTACTTCGTTCGAACGTGGATAACTGACATTGGTGTGGCCATGCATGTACATTTTGTTTACATTACTTCGTTCGAACGTGGATAACTGACATTGGCGTGGCCATGCATGTACATTTTGTTTATATTACTTCGTTCGAACGTGGATAACTGACATTGGTGTGGCCATGCATGTACATTTTGTTTACATTACTTCGTTCGAACGTGGATAACTGACATTGGTGTGGCCATGCATGTACATTTTGTTTATATTACTTCGTTCGAACGTGGATAACTTACATTGGTGTGGCCATGCATGTACATTTTGTTTACATTACTTCGTTCGAACGTGGATAACTGACATTGGTGTGGCCATGCATGTACATTTTGTTTATATTACTTCGTTCGAACGTGGATAACTGATATTGGTGTGGCCATGCATGTACATTTTGTTTACATTACTTCGTTCGAATGTGGATAACTGATATTGGTGTGGCCATGCATGTACATTTTGTTTACATTACTTCGTTCGAACGGGGATAACTGACATTGGTGTGGCCATGCATGTACATTTTGTTTACATTACTTCGTTCGAATGTGGATAACTGATATTGGTGTGGCCATGCATGTACATTTTGTTTACATTACTTCGTTCGAATGTGGATAACTGATATTGGTGTGGCCATGCATGTACATTTTGTTTACATTACTTCGTTCGAACGGGGATAACTGACATTGGTGTGGCCATGCATGTACATTTTGTTTACATTACTTCGTTCGAATGTGGATAACTGATATTGGTGTGGCCATGCATGTACATTTTGTTTACATTACTTCGTTCGAACGTGGATAACTGATATGGGTTTGGCCATGCATGTACATTTTGTTTACATTACTTCGTTCGAACAAGGATAACTGACATTGGTGTGGCCATGCATGTACTTTTTGTTTACATTACTTCGTTCGAATGTGGATAACTGACATTGGCGTGGCCATGCATGTACATTTTGTTTACATTACTTCGTTCGAACGTGGATAACAGATATTGGTGTGGCCATGCATGTACATTTTGTTTACATTACTTCGTTCGAACGGGGATAACTGACATTGGTGTGGCCATGCATGTACATTTTGTTTACATTACTTCGTTCGAACGTGGATAACTGACATTGGCGTGGCCATGCATGTACATTTTGTTTACATTACTTCGTTCGAACGTGGATAACTGGCATTGGTGTGGCCATGCATGTACATTTTGTTTACATTACTTCGTTCGAACGTGGATAACTGACATTGGTGTGACCATGCATGTACATTTTGTTTACATTACTTCGTTCGAACGTGGATAAATGACATTGGTGTGGCCATGCATGTACATTTTGTTTACATTACTTCGTTCGAACGTGGATAACTGACATTGGTGTGGCCATGCATGTACATTTTGTTTACATTACTTCGTTCGAACGGGGATAACTGACATTGGTGTGGCCATGCATGTACATTTTGTTTACATTACTTCGTTCGAACGTGGATAACTGACATTGGTGTGACCATGCATGTACATTTTGTTTATATTACTTCGTTCGAACGTGGATAACTGACATTGGTGTGACCATGCATGTACATTTTGTTTACATTACTTCGTTCGAACGTGGATAACTGACATTGGTGTGGCCATGCATGTACATTTTGTTTACATTACTTCGTTCGAACGTGGATAACTGACATTGGTGTGGCCATGCATGTACATTTTGTTTATATTACTTCGTTCGAACGTGGATAACTTACATTGGTGTGGCCATGCATGTACATTTTGTTTACATTACTTCGTTCGAACGTGGATAACTGACATTGGTGTGGCCATGCATGTACATTTTGTTTATATTACTTCGTTCGAACGTGGATAACTGATATTGGTGTGGCCATGCATGTACATTTTGTTTACATTACTTCGTTCGAATGTGGATAACTGATATTGGTGTGGCCATGCATGTACATTTTGTTTACATTACTTCGTTCGAACGGGGATAACTGACATTGGTGTGGCCATGCATGTACATTTTGTTTACATTACTTCGTTCGAATGTGGATAACTGATATTGGTGTGGCCATGCATGTACATTTTGTTTACATTACTTCGTTCGAATGTGGATAACTGATATTGGTGTGGCCATGCATGTACATTTTGTTTACATAACTTCGTTCGAACGGGGATAACTGACATTGGTGTGGCCATGCATGTACATTTTGTTTACATTACTTCGTTCGAATGTGGATAACTGATATTGGTGTGGCCATGCATGTACATTTTGTTTACATTACTTCGTTCGAACGTGGATAACTGATATGGGTTTGGCCATGCATGTACATTTTGTTTACATGACTTCGTTCGAACAAGGATAACTGACATTGGTGTGGCCATGCATGTACTTTTTGTTTACATTACTTCGTTCGAATGTGGATAACTGACATTGGCGTGGCCATGCATGTACATTTTGTTTACATTACTTCGTTCGAACGTGGATAACAGATATTGGTGTGGCCATGCATGTACATTTTGTTTACATTACTTCGTTCGAACGGGGATAACTGACATTGGTGTGGCCATGCATGTACATTTTGTTTACATTACTTCGTTCGAACGTGGATAACTGATATGGGTTTGGCCATGCATGTACATTTTGTTTACATTACTTCGTTCGAACAAGGATAACTGACATTGGTGTGGCCATGCATGTACTTTTTGTTTACATTACTTCGTTCGAATGTGGATAACTGACATTGGCGTGGCCATGCATGTACATTTTGTTTACATTACTTCGTTCGAACGTGGATAACAGATATTGGTGTGGCCATGCATGTACATTTTGTTTACATTACTTCGTTCGAACGGGGATAACTGACATTGGTGTGGCCATGCATGTACATTTTGTTTACATTACTTCGTTCGAACGTGGATAACTGACATTGGCGTGGCCATGCATGTACATTTTGTTTACATTACTTCGTTCGAACGTGGATAACTGGCATTGGTGTGGCCATGCATGTACATTTTGTTTACATTACTTCGTTCGAACGTGGATAACTGACATTGGTGTGACCATGCATGTACATTTTGTTTACATTACTTCGTTCGAACGTGGATAAATGACATTGGTGTGGCCATGCATGTACATTTTGTTTACATTGCTTCGTTCGAACGTGGATAACTGACATTGGTGTGGCCATGCATGTACATTTTGTTTACATTACTTCGTTCGAACGGGGATAACTGACATTGGTGTGGCCATGCATGTACATTTTGTTTACATTACTTCGTTCGAACGTGGATAACTGACATTGGTGTGACCATGCATGTACATTTTGTTTATATTACTTCGTTCGAACGTGGATAACTGACATTGGTGTGACCATGCATGTACATTTTGTTTACATTACTTCGTTCGAACGTGGATAACTGACATTGGTGTGGCCATGCATGTACATTTTGTTTACATTACTTCGTTCGAACGTGGATAACTGACATTGGTGTGGCCATGCATGTACATTTTGTTTATATTACTTCGTTCGAACGTGGATAACTTACATTGGTGTGGCCATGCATGTACATTTTGTTTACATTACTTCGTTCGAACGTGGATAACTGACATTGGTGTGGCCATGCATGTACATTTTGTTTATATTACTTCGTTCGAACGTGGATAACTGATATTGGTGTGGCCATGCATGTACATTTTGTTTACATTACTTCGTTCGAATGTGGATAACTGATATTGGTGTGGCCATGCATGTACATTTTGTTTACATTACTTCGTTCGAACGGGGATAACTGACATTGGTGTGGCCATGCATGTACATTTTGTTTACATTACTTCGTTCGAATGTGGATAACTGATATTGGTGTGGCCATGCATGTACATTTTGTTTACATTACTTCGTTCGAATGTGGATAACTGATATTGGTGTGGCCATGCATGTACATTTTGTTTACATAACTTCGTTCGAACGGGGATAACTGACATTGGTGTGGCCATGCATGTACATTTTGTTTACATTACTTCGTTCGAATGTGGATAACTGATATTGGTGTGGCCATGCATGTACATTTTGTTTACATTACTTCGTTCGAACGTGGATAACTGATATGGGTTTGGCCATGCATGTACATTTTGTTTACATGACTTCGTTCGAACAAGGATAACTGACATTGGTGTGGCCATGCATGTACTTTTTGTTTACATTACTTCGTTCGAATGTGGATAACTGACATTGGCGTGGCCATGCATGTACATTTTGTTTACATTACTTCGTTCGAACGTGGATAACAGATATTGGTGTGGCCATGCATGTACATTTTGTTTACATTACTTCGTTCGAACGGGGATAACTGACATTGGTGTGGCCATGCATGTACATTTTGTTTACATTACTTCGTTCGAACGTGGATAACTGACATTGGCGTGGCCATGCATGTACATTTTGTTTACATTACTTCGTTCGAACGTGGATAACTGGCATTGGTGTGGCCATGCATGTACATTTTGTTTACATTACTTCGTTCGAACGTGGATAACTGACATTGGTGTGACCATGCATGTACATTTTGTTTACATTACTTCGTTCGAACGTGGATAAATGACATTGGTGTGGCCATGCATGTACATTTTGTTTACATTACTTCGTTCGAACGTGGATAACTGACATTGGTGTGGCCATGCATGTACATTTTGTTTACATTACTTCGTTCGAACGGGGATAACTGACATTGGTGTGGCCATGCATGTACATTTTGTTTACATTACTTCGTTCGAACGTGGATAACTGACATTGGTGTGACCATGCATGTACATTTTGTTTATATTACTTCGTTCGAACGTGGATAACTGACATTGGTGTGACCATGCATGTACATTTTGTTTACATTACTTCGTTCGAACGTGGATAACTGACATTGGTGTGACCATGCATGTACATTTTGTTTATATTACTTCGTTCGAACGTGGATAACTGACATTGGTGTGACCATGCATGTACATTTTGTTTACATTACTTCGTTCGAACGGGGATAACTGACATTGGTGTGGCCATGCATGTACATTTTGTTTACATTACTTCGTTCGAACGTGGATAACTGACATTGGTGTGACCATGCATGTACATTTTGTTTATATTACTTCGTTCGAACGTGGATAACTGACATTGGTGTGACCATGCATGTATATTTTGTTTACATTACTTCGTTCGAACGTGGATAACTGACATTGGTGTGACCATGCATGTACATTTTGTTTACATTACTTCGTTCGAACGTGGATAACTGACATTGGTGTGGCCATGCATGTACATTTTGTTTACATTACTTCGTTCGAACGTGGATAACTGACATTGGTGTGGCCATGCATGTACATTTTGTTTACATTACTTCGTTCGAACGGGGATAACTGACATTGGTTTGGCCATGCATGTACATTTTGTTTACATTACTTCGTTCGAACGTGGATAACTGACATTGGTGTGACCATGCATGTACATTTTGTTTATATTACTTCGTTCGAACGTAGATAACTGACATTGGTGTGACCATGGATGTACATTTTGTTTACATTACTTCGTTCGAACGGGGATAACTGACATTGGTGTGGCCATGCATTGGCATTTTGTTTACATTACTTCGTTCGAACGTGGATAACTGACATTGGTGTGGCCATGCATGTACATTTTGTTTACATTACTTCGTTCAAACGTGGATAACTGACATTGGTGTGGCCATGCATGTACATTTTGTTTACATTACTTCGTTCGAACGTGGATAACTGACATTGGTGTGGCCATGCATGGGCATTTTGTTTACATTACTTCGTTCGAACGTGGATAACTGACATTGGTGTGGCCATGCATGGGCATTTTGTTTACATTACTTCGTTCAAACGTGGATAACTGACATTGGTGTGGCCATGCATGTACATTTTGTTTACATTACTTCGTTCGAACGGGGATAACTGACATTGGTGTGGCCATGCATGTACATTTTGTTTACATTACTTCGTTCGAACGTGGATAACTGACATTGGTGTGGCCATGCATGTACATTTTGTTTACATTACTTCGTTCGAACGGGGATAACTGACATTGGTGTGGCCATGCATGTACATTTTGTTTACATTACTTCGTTCGAATGTGGATAACTGACATTGGTGTGACCATGCATGTACATTTTGTTTACATTACTTCGTTCGAATGTGGATAACTGACATTGGTGTGACCATGCATGTACATTTTGTTTACATTACTTCGTTCGAATGTGGATAACTGACATTGGTGTGACCATGCATGTACATTTTGTTTACATTACTTCGTTCGAATGTGGATAACTGACATTGGTGTGGCCATGCATGGGCATTTTGTTTACATTACTTCGTTCGAATGTGGATAACTGACATTGGTGTGGCCATGCATGTACATTTTGTTTACATTACTTCGTTCGAACGGGGATAACTGACATTGGTGTGGCCATGCATGTACATTTTGTTTACATTACTTCGTTCGAACGTGGATAACTGACATTGGTGTGGCCATGCATGGGCATTTTGTTTACATTACTTCGTTCGAACGTGGATAACTGACATTGGTGTGGCCATGCATGTACATTTTGTTTACATTACTTCGTTCAAACGTGGATAACTGACATTGGTGTGGCCATGCATGTACATTTTGTTTACATTACTTCGTTCGAACGTGGATAACTGACATTGGTGTGGCCATGCATGGGCATTTTGTTTACATTACTTCGTTCGAACGTGGATAACTGACATTGGTGTTGCCATGCATGGGCATTTTGTTTACATTACTTCGTTCGAACGTAGATAACTGACATTGGTGTGGCCATGCATGTACATTTTGTTTACATTACTTCGTTCGAACGGAAATAACTGACATTGGTGTGGCCATGCATGTACATTTTGTTTACATTACTTCGTTCGAATGTGGATAACTGACATTGGTGTGACCATGCATGTACATTTTGTTTACATTACTTCGTTCAAACGTGGATAACTGACATTGGTGTGGCCATGCATGTACATTTTGTTTACATTACTTCGTTCGAACGGGGATAACTGACATTGGTGTGGCCATGCATGTACATTTTGTTTACATTACTTCGTTCGAATGTGGATAACTGACATTGGTGTGACCATGCATGTACATTTTGTTTACATTACTTCGTTCGAATGTGGATAACTGACATTGGTGTGACCATGCATGTACATTTTGTTTACATTACTTCGTTCGAATGTGGATAACTGACATTGGTGTGACCATGCATGTACATTTTGTTTACATTACTTCGTTCGAATGTGGATAACTGACATTTGTGTGGCCATGCATGTACATTTTGTTTACATTACTTCGTTCAAACGTGGATAACTGACATTGGTGTGGCCATGCATGTACATTTTGTTTACATTACTTCGTTCGAACGTGGATAACTGACATTGGTGTGACCATGCATGTACATTTTGTTTACATTACTTCGTTCGAATGTGGATAACTGACATTGGTGTGGCCATGCATGTACATTTTGTTTACATTACTTCGTTCAAACGTGGATAACTGACATTGGTGTGGCCATGCATGCACATTTTGTTTACATTACTTCGTTCGAACGTGGATAACTGACATTGGTGTGGCCATGCATGTACATTTTGTTTACATTACTTCGTTCGAACGTGGATAACTGGCATTGGTGTGGCCATGCATGTACATTTTGTTTACATTACTTCGTTCGAACCTGGATAACTGACATTGGTGTGACCATGCATGTACATTTTGTTTACATTACTTCGTTCGAACGGGGATAACTGACATTGGTGTGGCCATACATGTACATTTTGTTTACATTACTTCGTTCGAACGTGGATAACTGACATTGGTGTGGCCATGCATGGGCATTTTGTTTACATTACTTCGTTCGTCGGTACGTGTGCCCTTGTATAACCTTCTACACACCGACCAATTGCGCGTATATTCGCGTGGGCGTGTGTGACGATGTATATCGTGGGTCCGCGCGCGTATTTCCGATGTGTGATTTATTTTTTAAAAAACTTTTTCCTTTCTCATTTTAATTCAAGTTTGTCAGATGAAAGGAAATGGGGGATTATTCGCGTTCCTAATATTCTGTCGTAATAGCAACACATAGCTTTCTGTTTTTGGTGGTGTTTAGTGCGTGAATTTACATTTAGTGCCTGTGTATGCATAATTAAGTGTACGTACGATGAACGGGGGATTTGTATAATGGGTATAGGAAACCGGAATGACGGTGAAAATTAGCAGCTGGAATAGAACCAATATATATATATATATATATATATATATATATATATATATATATATATATATATATATATATACATGTGTAAGAGTGAGTGTGTGAAGGGGAGGAGAGGGAAGGAACTATGAAAAACCTATTTTTCGTAAACACGATAGATCTACTGACGCCATATATCGTTCTGAGGTCAGTTGGTGCTTTTTGATTTCAGAGTTCTTAAAAGGCGGACGTTTAACATAGACCCCTTTTTTATTTTCCAGCCTTTGGACTAGGATTAAAGTGTAGTATTTGTTCTGTCTGCGATCAGTGGAGGAGAAATCCTTCTTTAACTGGGGCAATTTTAAATTTTCATCTCACCCAGAGTGCCTCATTTTGGGTACATGGGTTTTCCATCGGCATAAAAAAAACGACCCTTTGCCTAACTGTGTCCTCTTAAGTAAAGCGATACATTTCTCTGATCTCTCTGCGGCGATCTCTTCAAGATTAGCCTCTTTAAAACAAGTACATCATCCACAGTGAGGATATATTTATTTACTCCTCGCGGAGTTAGGCACAAGGCCAGTTTTATCTTACTCCCACAAGTAAGATGTGACCCAAGATCGGGTCAAGCAAGTGGGGTTAAAAGCCAGCGCTCGAGAGGTGAGCACTCTGGCCATTTAAAAATTGCCTGGGCAGCCCCGTCGGCATTCCCCGGTAGGGGCGCCTCAGACAGTAAGCAATAAACTTACTCCTCCCCAAAGAGGGGAGGCGAAGCCTGGGAGGGTGGACCTCTAGAACTGCACAGAACAGGCGTGCAGTATCCATCGGAACAGATACTACACTTTGATCTTAGCCAAAAGGCCGAGACCATACCCAGCTTTCTTTTCTACCCCATTCAAATTTAACCTGACGCCTGGCATGACGGAAAAGCGTCGCAAATCTGATGAAAAATATTGATCTTAAACTGAAAAATCAAACAATCGTGCAATTTTAAATGAAAAATTCATTTATTTAATTTTTTTTTCTCGCCAATTTTCGTTGTAAAAACAACCTTGTCAAGCGAGACTGTCTTATAGTGTTTTTTTTCTTCTTTTCTTCCTCCTCATATTGGTGCTATTTAACCTGAGGGGTCGAAAAAACGTCAGTTTTCATTTTAAATTGCACGATTGTTTGATTTTTAAAATATTTCACTTTAATACATTATACTCCGTGCTTCTAAGATGTTGACTTCCTTCTCTTACTTAAAAAAGCGCCAACTAGCGTATAAACATCGGCAGGACTAAAAACATAACGTCGTAAGAACCTTACGTATTTTCGACCTCTCAGGGTTTATACCACCAATATGAGGAGGAAGATAAAAAAAACAACAAAAAAAACACTATGAGACAGTCTCGCTTGACAAGGTTGTTTTCACAACGAAAATTCGCGAAAAAAAAAAAATTAAATAAATTAATTTTTAATTTAAAATTGCACGATTGTTTGATTTTCAAAATATTTCACTTTAATACATTATAATCCGTGCTTCTAAGATGTTCCTTTCCATATTTATTTTATTTTTATTTTTATTTATCTAACTCTCACAGCGGCGGTAAAGTAGGATTGGCAAACCAGCTCCTTTAAAGGAGAGCACTCTGGCCTACAAAAAATGTCTGGGTAGCCCCGTCAGGCATTCCCCGGTAGGGACGCATAAGGCGATTAGCAATAAACTAACTCCTTCTCAAAGGGTGAGAAGGAAAAACGTGGAGTGTGGACCTCATAGAACTTCACAGGATAGACGAATGCGCATAGTCCGCTCAGGAACGCTGATCACCTTGTTGGAACGATTGATATCACCCTAAAAACTCGTACTAAAGCTTAAAAGCCGTTGCTCAAAACAACGAGATACTTCAAGCCAGCTGATTTTTATTCCATCAACGACAACACCAGAGACGTCGACTGGAGTGGAATTTTGTCTGTCCCTGCTGATCAATGTTCAAATGAGGCAACTGAATGGGTCAAAGCAGGCATTGATGCACATGTCCGCATGAGAAAATTCTACAGCAAACCCCACTCTCCACAATGGTTCACCTCGAAATATGCAGCTACTATTGCTCAGAGGCAGCAAGTATTCTGACAATATGGCTGCGAATAGACAGGAATTTATACTATACGAATACTAGTGTCAATCCATCAGCATTGGTATTAGTACTTTTCAGACGAAATAACTTGTCAATGGTTGTTGTTGTCTCTCACATAAAACTTGTTTTCTATAAGATTCGGTTATTTCGAAGAATACAGAACTACGTCGTTTTTTTTTATATAAAATAATTCCGACTCAGTTAAAGTATTTTCTGGACGGCATTAAATCGAATTAAATTATATTGTTCTTAACAACAAGCTGCAACAGAACTTCTTTCTTGTGAATCAGATGATTCTGATGTTGGCATTAGTTTCTCCGATGTTTTCCTAGTTAGAAATCTTTCTGGAAAGACATCGGGTACTTACGGGAAGGTACCACGAGAAGGTTGCCAACATCCCTAAGTGAAAGTAGTACTGTGGAACCGACAGGATTCGAACTTGGAACACCCAAGTCTTCAGTCCGTGTCGTTATCCACTTAACCACCGTCACCTCCCACCAAAAGAACTGACGAACCAGAATCAAATATTTTTTTAGGAAGGAAGCTATCGATGAAAGCAATCGAGAAACAGACTAACTTTACTTTATATATTAAATGGTTGAATTTGATAAGTCAGCGAAAAATGGTGGAATTCATTAGCGTTCAGCGTCTTATTTATATGGAAAATGCCTTAACTACCAAAAAATAACAAACGGAAGATAGAGAACTTCAAGAGAGTTCAAGAAAAATGCATATGAATGAAATAGTAGAGTAAGAAGATTATGAGAAATAACAGCAATCAGAAATGCAGTTAGTGATTACACAACTATTGGTGCACTATGAACCCTTCATCTTCAGAGGGTATCATATTTCATAGTAAATTGAGGCGAAATAGTCTGACTTTACTTCATGTCAAAATTCTAGAAAAAGACGGACTTTACTTTATATTCCATGATAAATGCCAGTATACTGAAATCATATGCCCTTTATAGGGTCAAGATGAAAATTCATATACACTAAACACTAAATGTACAAAACCAAGGAAATTCCCAAATGTTTACACTTTTATTTTCATTAAGGGTATGACTACATATCAACCAAACCATTTCATTATCACATCACTACAGTATAAATGAGTGGATGAAGTGTGTGAGGTGCGCTGAAGAAAAATTCCTACCAGTAAAATACATAGCCCTATTGTGCTCGCATACCCTTAATGACAATAAAAGTGTAAAAATTTGGGAATTTCCTTGCTTTTGTACATTTAGTGTATATGAATTTTCATCTTAACCCTATTAAGGGCATATGATTTCAGTATACTGGCATTTATCATGGAATGTCACTGCTTTTGTAAAGGCTATGCCTCAATACAATGGTAATTTTTAAGGTTTTTTGGAATTTTCTGGAAAACTAAGGTATATGGTAAACTGAAATTAAAATGCCATCACCTAGAACCTCTATCTCTGCCAAAAATCAGCCGAATCCATCAAATAGTTGATGAGATACAGGGTGGCACATACGTACGTACGTACGTACACACAGATAACATGATTTCATGATTGAACTTTCTGGATCTCTGGGTTGCCTTGACTAATGATGCTGAAATTATACACACTTATAGAACCTATCATATAAAAATTGTGTGCAAAGTTTTGACTAATT
>OY744535.1:22714682-22722182 GCA_963556195.1 Sepiola atlantica
GCTTAAAAAACTCAAAACAGTGTAAAAAACAATACTTTAGTTTTTGTAAGTTTTAAGAAGTGTTTTTCGGCTAAAATTTGTTTTGTTTATTTCAAAAAATCTCGGAAGGGTCAGTCTACACACACATAAAGTTTGGTGAGTTTCATTTTTATTTTGTGGAAGTTATTCAAATTCAAGTTATTCAAATTTAAAGATAGGACCCTTATTTTGGCCCACCCTGTATTATCTTCAATTATTTCAAATAAAAAAAAATTCTCCAACAAATCTCTTTATAAACAGATTTACTTAATCGCAATTTCGATGGAGACTGCTCCCCTAAGCAATTTCGATGGAGAGTGCTCCCCTAAGCTCCAATCATCGGTTTCTCTTTGTAAGACATTTGCAGCAAGAACTCGCGTCTCTACTAAAACAAAAAAATAACTTTTCTTTTCTTTCTCTATGTGCTTCGCCCCAGACAGAAATTTCAATAAACAGGGTTTCTTTTCAAGTGCTTCCCGCCTGTAGAACACATTATCATATGAGTGTTTCATTGCAGACGCCTCCGTGGTCGCCCTGAAATTAAATGTCAACAAATACTAGTCGTCAACCGTCTCCATTGGTTATCAAAGTCTGTTTATTCCATTCGGTCGTTTTCGGTCCTCTCACCACATTAGACTGACAATCTATCTTCTTAAGCCTTATCCTCAAGATGCTTTTTGCCTTGATAAACAGTAAATCACTAGTAGAAAAAATGTTTGATAAAATAATTCTTAAAGCGATAATTTATTTTCACTTTAAAATTGAAATTGCAATAAATTGCACTATGGATACACTTTGCGTGATAAGAAATCAAAATTTACATACAGTTACTTAATAATAATAATAATAATAATAATAATAATAATAATAATAATAATAATAATAATAATAATAATAATAAGACAGATGAGGGGCAGCACAAACCAGACCTCCACTGGAAGAGTGCGGAGAGTGCTGGGATCTTGGGGAGGCTTATTGCTACCCAATTCCCAGAGAAGACCAATGGTCCTTACCAGCGAGAAATCAATGGTAAACGGCTGTTGCGATACCGCTAGGTAATTTGCGGTAGTTATTGAAAAGAGGCGGAGAGTACTGGACATCTGAGAAGGCTAGTTATCACTCAGGCTCCGGTGAACACCACTGGTTGGTGTCTGTGAGCAATCACTGACGATGACCTGTGTGATAACTCACAGTGAGTAATAATAATAATAATGATAATAATAATAATAATAATAATATTAATAATAATAATGATAATAATAATAATAATAATAATAATAATAATAATAATAATAATAATGATAATGATAATAATAATAATAATAATAATAATAATAATAATAATAACAATGATAATAATAATAATAATAATAATAATAATAATAATAATAACAATGATAATAATAATAATAATAATAATAATAATAATGATAATGATAATAATAATAATAATAATAATAATAATAATGATAATGATAATAATAATAATAATAATAATAATAATAATAATAATAACAATAATAATAATAATAATAATAATAATAATAATAATAATAATAATAATAATAATAATAATAATAATAATAAAAAATTGTAAGAACAAACGGGGCTGTGTGGAGAGAGTAGTGCACTGGGAACTATGCAAACATGCAGACAAACACAAACCGGGGGCAATACTGGAAAACGAAAATCACAAAATTCTAAAACAGATGTAAAAAGAGATAAACAAGATAGACTGATCCAACAAGAAGGAAAATAACTGCGAAATCGTGGATGTTGCCCTCTCAGCAGTTCAAACAGTGAATATCAAGGATACACGGAACTTGCCAGAGGAATATGAAACATTACGAACGTCAATATAATCCCAATAATCATAGAACCACTAGAAACAGTCCCGAAAAATCTGGGGAAAAGACTGGGATAAAGTGGAATCAAAGAGAAAGACTGGCACTATACAGAATGCGGAAACCAACCAACCAACCAATCAACCAACATAAACTGCAAACGCTAATCAGTCACATGAAAGTTGCAATCGAAAAAAAAAAAACATAGAAAGAATGTCACCACATGAACCCAAAGGAAATGCAACGGCAAGATATTTCATAAACTGCCTCCCCACCTCTAAAAAATAAAGTGATGGCACCAGCCACGGCTGAAATCACACAGAATAGTCGGGAAGGATCAAAGACCGAGGATGGAGATAACTAACTATAGTTCTACTCGAAGAGTGCGAAGAATATTGGGACCTTGGGGAGGATTATTGTCACCCACATGTTAGAGAAGATCAATTGTCGTTGCCAGCGAGAAATCAATGGTAATCGATTGTTGCAATAAGGCAAATTCATTTGCAATTATTATCGAAAGAGGTGGCGAGTACTGAAAATCTGGGGAGACTTGTTGTCACTCAGACTCGAGGGACCAGCACCGGCTATTGTTGTCAGTGAGCGATCACTGATGATGACCTGTGTGAGAACTCATAGTGAGTTGATGATAATAATAATAAAAAGCCGCGCGTGCGTGAGTGCGTGGTCCCCCTCTGTATGTGACTCGATGTGGTGAGTGTAAAATGCAATAAATTTGGGAAATTTGGGTCATTTTTGACCCCCCCCCTTTGACCCCCTGGGGGCGCGAATCAGAATTTTTCTGAGGTCAAGGATGCTCATTTTATATCCAGAACAATTGCCTCTACATTTTGGCCAAGTTTCAGAAAAATTGAATGGATGGATCAAACGTTATGGGAGAAAAGAGTCATTTTTTTGCCATTTTGGGGGCTCTTGACCCCCTGGGGGTGCGAAACAGATTTTTTCCAAGGTCAGCGATACTTATTTACTATTAGGAACAATTGCCTCCACATTTTGGCCATGTTTCAGAGAAATTGAATGGATGGATGAAAAGTTATGGGGCAAAAAATGTCATTTTTTGCCACTTCGGGGCCTTTTGACCCCCTGGGGGGCTAACCAGATTTTTTTTTAAAAATCGGAGAATGTCACTTTCTAACCTAACCAAAGTTACAACTTCATGCAAAAGTTCAGAGAAATTCAATGGATGGTTGCGGAGAAAAATCCGGACGGACGGACGGACGGACGGACGGACATGCCTCAAAATATAAATCCCCCGATTTTATAAATCGGGGGACCAATAAAATGAAATAACCTGACACCCTCACTTTCCCAAATTTAATTGCAGTCACGCTAGGATCGATTGGTACATCATCAAATAGCTGTGGGTGGGTCTGATAGTACGAACAAATCCAAGAAAAATAGCATCATTCAGATCACAACTGGAAGTGAACGAAGAGTACTGGACTATTTATTAGAGTTATTGTCACTCTTATCACAGGGAAAACAACCTGTTGTTATCGGAGATAAATCACGGGTTGTGATGGCTGTGAGAATTCCAAGTGTGTCTCTCTCATAATATGAGTATTTATTTACCTCCTCTCCAGGAGGTTAGGCACAAGGCCAGTTTTATCTTACTCCCACAAGTAAGATGTGATCCAAGGTCGGGTCGGGAAAGTGGGACTTGAAAAGCCAGCGCCCGAGAAGGTGAGCACTCTGGCCATTAAAAATTGCCTGGGCAGCCCCGTCGGCATTCTCCGGTAGGGGCGCCTCAGGCAGTAAGCAATATACTTACTCCTTCCCAAAGAGGGGAGGCGAAGCCTGGGAGGGTGGACCTCCTAGAACTGCACAGGACTGACCCATAGACCGACGTAAATCAAGCCCCGAAGGCCAAGACAATACCAGTTTATGGGGTGTAGTATCCATCGGAACAGATACTACACTTTGATCTTAGTCAAAAGGTCATACTATGAGTATCACAGTTCGTAGAGAAGATAGTAGCTGGAAACTCCAAAAAAGTGTTAACGATACAAAACACTGTTTACTTAAAACGCTACAGAATCGAGTAATTTACCCGTCACTATGTTGAGCTAGCAAGTCCCGGTAAGTTTCTGTGGCACCGTGTTTTTATAACTTTTATTTACTGACTAGCAGTTGGTATAAGAATCATTATCAGTGATTGTTGATTGGCAATAACAAGTGGTGCTCCCTGTAATCTGACTGACAAATCTTCCAAGATTTACAGAACTTTCCGCCGCTTTCAATAACCGTTGCTAATCACTTTGCGCTATCGCAACAGCCGTTTACCCTTGATTTTCCATTTTCTTGGTAATAACGACCGTTGGCTTTCTTTTCTTAATGTTTCACTACCCTCTGCCAGTGACGGATTGGATGCACCCTCTCCTTTGCCGTTACATGTTGTTGTTGTTGTTGTTATTATTATTATTATTATTATTATTATTATTATTATTATTATTATTATTATTATTATTATTATTATTATTATTTGTACTCACTAGGAGTTCTCACACAGGTCATCATCAGTGATTGATCACTGATAATCACCGGTGATGTTCCCTGAGTGACAACAAGCCTCCCCAGAGTTCCAGTACTCTCCACCTCTTTTCGATAACCATTGCAAATGATTTTGCGTTATCACAACAGACGCTTACCAATGATTTGTCGCTTGCAAGATTATCATTATTATTATTATTTTATTATTATTTTATTATTATTATTATTATTATTATTATTATCATTATTATTATTATTAGTAGTAGTAGTAGTAGTAGTAGTAGTAGTAGTAGTAGTAGTAGTAGTAGTAGTAGTAGTAGTAGTAGTATTCGGACTTATAGGCTCCAAAAATTCTGGTTAGAATTGCACCTGAATTTGCATAAATATGGAGATGATGGATGTAAGTAAATAAAGAATTCTAATTAGGGTGCTTAAATAAATTCATACCCCCCCCCCTCATCCACGGAGTAGACTCAACCCGCCGCCTTCTGGGCGACGTTTATGTTCGTGGGAAATAATTGGAACTCATTTCCAATAAATGTGACATATATTCAGCGATAATTCCATCATTCATCTTGACCATTGCCAAACAGCATGGCTGACATGTTTTCAATATTTGGGCAATCGTAACCTTCTTTCAGCTAAGCGAATGAAAACAGAGAACTTGGTACACATTCAATTAATTTTGAAAACTGAAAACGAAGCTGAAAATGTTTCTAATTTAGCGCGAATGTATATACTTTTTTAATTCTGTGAACCGTTTAACGGAAAGTTGTGGAAACTTTTCGATTAACCAATCAAAAGCCGCTAATAATGGCAAGGTTTCGCCCAATTCTCTCCGTAAACAAACAAAATGGCGCATGGAAAATAAAGATGGAAGAAAAATGGGGACGTTTATTGATGTGTGTTTGGGATGGGTGTGGGAGTATGACATAGTTTTTTTTTTTTTTTTTTTTCATTAAATCACAAATATATAAAGAAATTGAGAATGAGAGAGCTAGGGAGTGAGAGAGAGAAAGCGGATAAGTGAGAGAGAGAGTGAGAGAAAGAGAGAGAAATGCTGAGGTAGGCACCGGATGCGATTCTGTATGGCGATTGGATGGCAAGTCTTTTTGCTACGTAAAAAAAAAAAAATCTGTGTCACAATGGTTTGGCCGGTGCACTCAGTCAACTTTTAATGTGTACAATGGCGATATTCTGTGTCGTTTTTGGAGGGAGGGTATCTTCTTCTGAAGAAATGCAGCTGGTAAATAAAATGTGGCATCTTCCGGGCGAACAAATGGCTTCATCACCCACGCAGACTGCAACAGATTGGTCATGACGAAACTGGTAGGGAAAAATAAGAACTTAATTACTTTGACCAATGATAATAAATATGAAAGGAAATCTTACAAATGTAATGTACACACCGGCGCTATTTCAAAACAACTTATTATTGGTTAATGCATAATTGTCATCTAAATATTCTTGAAATTGATAAAGCGAATGTCATTTTTATTTAGAATTGTACAGTGTTAGTCGACGGTACGACATCATTTTATTTTGGAACTATTCCGTTTAAAATGGGTAAAATCGGAATTTGTTTACCTTAGCGTCATCAGATAAATCACCAATCAATGATCTCATTTAAAAAAAATTTTTTTTTTTTTTAACGAAGTTCACCCCAAACAAGACAGGCCGCCACTGTAGACGTAAGGGGCTACTGAGAAGAAAGAAAAGGGAAGAAGGTTGGGAGGGGTCAACCTAAACTAGGTTCTGCACAGCTAGATGTCTGTTTACATTAATTTTAAATTTCTGCATGTAAGTACTGTCGGGGAAACAGGAGGCAGGGAGGGAGTTCCAGAGGCCAGCAGCACGAGGAAAGAAGCTATTGGAGTAGAAAGCTCTCCGGCATCTGGAGACCTCCACAGTGAATGGATGGGATTTAGTTGATTGTCGAGTTGATCTAGTGAATTTACGTCGAGGGGGCAGCAGAGTAGCCAATTCATCGGAGCATAATCCATTAAAGTATTTGTAAAACAAACACAAGGATGCTACATTGCGGCGATGGGACAGAGGCTGGAGCTTGGTTGACAGTGAGGGACCTATTAGGTTGGCGACTCTTTTTTGGACCTTGTCAAGGAGGGAGAGAGTAGTAGATGATGCACCAGCCCAGATGTGACAACAATACTCCATGCATTGTCGGATGGTGGCTTTGTAGAGATACAGGATAATGTCAGGTGTGAGGAGTTTACTAGAACGGTAGAGGGAGCCAACCTTCTTTGCGGCAGCCTTGGCAATGTCTTCAATGTATTTGTTCAAATTTATGTTACTTGTGAAGTTTAGGCCGAGGAGTTTGAATGATGAACTCTCAGGTAGGGTGTTATTTGTCATGACAATCGGTGGTTGGTGAGGTGTCTTGTAGTTATTGAAGGAAAGGAGCTTTGTCTTTGAAAGGTGATAGCATACGTATGAACATGAAATGTCTTCGCGTATAATATAATTTAATAAAAATAATTATCATCAGTTGTTTTCGAAGTCAAGCCACCATTTTATAAATGGCGCACGTGTCTTGTTTATACTTTTACCAATAAAAAAATACCTTCCTGATGCATTACGGTTGAATTTTGTTTTTGAAAACTGAAAAGTACAAATTTTAGCACATAGAGAGTGACACTTTGGGTTAGGAATAAATTAAAAAATAAAAATGTCTCAATCATTTTCAAAATGAATAAATAGTTTGGGTGTAAGAAAAAAATAGCCTACCATAATGCATCAATACGTAAACTTGAAACAGTAAAAGTGTACAAGACAGGTCTAGCATGTCGCAAATAGTGAATTGAGTTCCAAAATCAACGATGGTAATTTTTTTTAGTAAATGATATCTTGGACAGGTTCCAAAAAAATAGTCTCTAACATAATAGGCCCCGTGCTGTCTACCAAGCTCCTACCCCTGTCACATCGCTGCAATGTTTCATCCATGATCTTGATTTAAAACACTTCCACGTAATGCCTGCACACACCACACACATGCATGTTAATAAGATGGCGAAATAACAGGTTTCTTTATATCTATATCAGAATAATAAAGAAGTACTACAACAACAACAACAACAACAGCAGCAGCAACAACAGCAACAGCAGCAGCAAC
>OY744535.1:22729682-22749682 GCA_963556195.1 Sepiola atlantica
ATCACGACCATCCGTCGGTTTCAACTCGTTTAAGACGAAGACTGCATATTAAATTCGAAGATGAACTGTATTTGGAACTTTTAGATGTAATGTCATATATTCAACATTATACAAGTTAATGAAAGAATGAATTCACAAGACATGTCACGTTTCGAAGGTTAAAATCAAGATATATATGCTACTATAACCCTGATTCTGATTTTGATCAAAATCCATTCACTTATTTTGATCAAAATCCATTCAGTGATTTTGATCAAAATCCATTCAGTGATCTTGATCAAAATCTATTCAGTGATTTTGATAGAAAATCCATTCAGTGATTTTGATCAAAATCAATTCAGTGATCTTGATGAAAATCCATTCACTTATTTTGATCAAAATTCATTCAGTGATTTTGATCAAAATTCATTCAGTGATTTTGATCAAAATTCATTCACTGATTTTGATCAAAATACCATCACTGATTTTGATCAAAATTCATTCAGTGATTTTGATCAAAATACCATCACTGATTTTGATCAAAATTCATTCAGTGATTTTGATCAAAATCCATTCACTGATTTTGATCAAAATTCATTCAGTGATTTTGATCAAAATTCATTCAGTGATTTTGATCAAAATCCATTCAGTGATTTTGATCAAAATTCATTCACTGATTTTGAGTTTAGAAAAATCTCTAAAATATGAGTCTTCAGATTATAGTGAGAATGTTGCTTCATTATTGTCTAATAACTATGGATTAAATTTCATGGAAATCTGAAATATTTGAATTCTAAAATGACGTGTTGTGCCCATATCATTCCTTCATTAAACCTTTTAAAATACATAAAGAACTGTAAATTTGGAGAATATTTATTAATTAATTAATTTAATAAAATTCAGAAGTAACCGAATTTTCACGCATTGGGTCCAAAGTAAATATCACACATTCTATACCGTAACACCTAGCACTTACGTTTCAAAATAATTAGTTTCGGAACAAAAATTTATAAAGGTATATACACCTACGTGACAATATATATATATATATATATATATATATATATATATATATATATATATATATATATATATATATATATCCTGCATCTTTATCACTTAGGAAGTGAGACAACCGAAATAGTAGCAAGCGTAAAGTAACAAACGCTAAATCACCTATAAATACAATTACATAAACGTACATTATTATATATATACATATATACACACACACACACACACACACACATATATATATATATATATATATATATATATATATATATATATATATATATATATATAGTCTCGGAAGTTTTTTTAACCTTCAAATCTGGGAGAAAAAAATTTTTTTTCGTTGAAAGATTTGTGTCTAGTAAGTCAATCAATCTACTGCAATCACTATATTAGTTAACTTCCAAGAATTTACTCTAATATAGATATATTTTTATATATTTTTTTATGTAAGGGATCGTCAGTTGTTTACCATGAAAACTGTCTCGGGATTTTAAACATATATATATATATGCATATACAGTTACTTATGTAACACGAATTCAATGCCCTTAGCCTGACGATTTCCCACTGAGATGAAACGCAGGCGCGTCTTTGTAGCGTAATTACCAGAAACAGTTTTGTATACCTTGTTAATGTATGTTGAACACTGTTTAAGTAAATACTGAAAATCTATACATAATATATTATATTTCTTTTTAATATACATACGTGTATACATGAAATAATATATATATATATATATATATATATATATATATATATATATATATATATATATATATATATATATATATATATATATACAGGGTGATTCATAAGTAACTTATCTATTTATTTTTGAAATTCTAAAGTTAAAAAATACGGTAATACAAAACAGAAAGTTTATTCAACAACTTCATTCATGGGAGTTAAAGATTACAGCAATTTTCAAAATTTCCACTTTCGTTCTGCATGCATATCTCCATTCTTTTTTGCAACGAATTTAAGACTCTTTGTAGCATATTTGATTGATTATGAAATAAATATATATAGAAACAAATATATAAACGAACACATTTAAAATAACAAATAGCAGTAATTAAGGAGTAAGATAACAATTATCAAAAGTTCATAGTATGTTTGTGCTTCATATCGTAATCCTTTTAAATAGCTAAGTGAAGTGACTTATGAATCACCCTGTATATATAAAAAATATTAAACTACCATTTTTTTATATTTTTACTTACGTAAGACGTTGTTTCGAAAGAAATAACAATCTCAGACGGTCATGAGGCGCGAACCCAGTTCACAGATACACTTTGAATCTGGAACAGTTTATCTAGTCCCATTAGGCTACGAGAGGTTGCCACGTAATAACGGATAAATACTATATATATATATATATATATATATATAAATATATATATAAATCAAGAAATCAGAAATTAAAAATAAAAAATATGACAAAACAAAATGAATATTTTTTTCATATTAAAAAAAAATGCGTTGTTCAGGGTTTTCTTATTACCATTCCGTCAACTTTTTCATTTTACTCAACAACACGTAAACCGGCATTCAGCACTCGTTAAAACATCAAGACGAATTTCAAGTAGACTGCGATAAATATGTAGAAATAAAAAAGGATTAAACAAAACAAAAAAAGTAAATAAATGTTTGTACTTTTGAAAAAGGCGTATAGCGCCGAAAGTGTTCAAGTTTTTGGAATAAATAAAAAATTTATTTTAAAAAAAATGCGTTGCTCTGATTTTTCAAGTTATTCAAAGTGTGGACTTTTTCATTTCAGAGTAAACAATGCATAAAATATGTAAGATGATTTGTTTGGTTGGCTAATACGGGGAATATAAAAATAGGGGAATATAAAAATAGAGGAATATAAAAATAGGGGAATATAAAAATAGAGGAATATAAAAATAGAGGAATATAAAAATAGGGGAATATAAAAATAGGGGAATATAAAAATAGAGGAATATAAAAATAGGGGAATATAAAAATAGGGGAATATAAAAATAGAGGAATATAAAAATAGGGGAATATAAAAATAGAGGAATATTAAAATAGGGGAATATAAAAATAGGGGAATATAAAAATAGAGGAATATAAAAATAGAGGAATATAAAAATAGGGGAATATAAAAATAGAGGAATATAAAAATAGGGGAATATAAAAATAGAGGAATATAAAAATAGGGGAATATAAAAATAGAGGAATATAAAAATAGAGGAATAAAAAAATAGGGGAATATAAAAATAGGGGAATATAAAAATAGAGGAATATAAAAATAGGGGAATATAAAAATAGAGGAATATAAAAATAGGGGAATATAAAAATAGGGGAATATAAAAATAGGGGAATATAAAAATAGAGGAATATAAAAATAGGGGGATATAAAAATAGAGGAATATAAAAATAGGGGAATATAAAAATAGAGGAATATAAAAATAGAGGAATATAAAAATAGGGGAATATAAAAATAGAGGAATATAAAAATAGGGGAATATAAAAATAGGGGATTATAAAAATAGAGGAATATAAAAATAGTGGAATATAAAAATAGAGGAATATAAAAATAGGGGAATATAAAAATAGGGGAATATAAAAATAGAGGAATATAAAAATAGAGGAATATAAAAATAGAGGAATATAAAAATAGGGGAATATAAAAATAGGGGAATATAAAAATAGTGGAATATAAAAATAGAGGAATATAAAAATAGAGGAATATAAAAATAGGGGAATATAAAAATTGAGGAATATAAAAATAGGGGAATATAAAAATAGAGGAATATAAAAAAAGGGGAATATAAAAATAGGGGAATATAAAAATAGAGGAATATAAAAATAGGGGAATATAAAAATAGGGGAATATAAAAATAGTGGAATATAAAAATAGGGGAATATAAAAATAGGGGAATATAAAAATATGAGGAATATAAAAAAAGGGAAATATAAAAATAGAGGAATATAAAAATAGGGGAATTAAAAATAGGGGAATATAAAAATATGGGAATATAAAAATAGAGGAATATAAAAATAGGAGAATATAAAAATAGGAGAATATAAAAATAGAGGAATATAAAAATAGGGGAATATAAAAATAGGGGAATATAAAAATAGGAGAATATAAAAATAGGAGAATATAAAAATAGAGGAATATAAAAATAGGGCAATATAAAAATAGGGGAATATAAAAATAGAGGAATATAAAAAAAGGGGAATATAAAAGAAGGGGAATATAAAAATAGGAGAATATAAAAAAATAGGGGAATATAAAAATAGGAGAATATAAAAATAGAGGAATATAAAAAAAGGGGAATATAAAAATATGGGAATATAAAAATAGTGGAATATAAAAATAGGGGAATATAAAAATAGGGGAATATAAAAATAGAGGAATATAAAAAAAGGGAAATATAAAAATAGAGGAATATAAAAATAGGGGAATATAAAAATAGGGGAATATAAAAATAGGAGAATATAAAAATAGAGGAATATAAAAATAGGGGAATATAAAAATAGGGGAATATAAAAATAGAGGAATATAAAAATAGGGGAATATAAAAATAGGGGAATATAAAAATAGGAGAATATAAAAATAGAGGAATATAAAAATAGTGGAATATAAAAATAGGGGAATATAAAAATAGAGGAATATAAAAATAGGGGAATATAAAAATAGGGGAATATAAAAAAAGGGAAATATAAAAATAGAGGAATATAAAAATAGGGGAATATAAAAATAGGGGAATATAAAAATAGGAGAATATAAAAATAGAGGAATATAAAAATAGGGGAATATAAAAATAGGGGAATATAAAAATAGAGGAATATAAAAAAAGGGGAATATAAAAGAAGGGGAATATAAAAATAGGAGAATATAAAAAAAATAGGGGAATATAAAAATAGGAGAATATAAAAATAGAGGAATATAAAAATAGGGGAATATAAAAATAGAGGAATATAAAAAAAGGGGAATATAAAAATAGGAGAATATAAAAATAGAGGAATATAAAAATAGGGGAATATAAAAATAGGGGAATATAAAAATAGAGGAATATAAAAAAAGGGGAATATAAAAGAAGGGGAATATAAAAATAGGAGAATATAAAAAAAATAGGGGAATATAAAAATAGGAGAATATAAAAATAGAGGAATATAAAAATAGGGGAATATAAAAATAGAGGAATATAAAAAAAGGGGAATATAAAAATAGAGGAATATAAAAATAGTGGAATATAAAAATAGGGGAATATAAAAATAGGGGAATATAAAAATAGAGGAATATAAAAAAAGGGAAATATAAAAATAGAGGAATATAAAAATAGGGGAATATAAAAATAGGAGAATATAAAAATAGAGGAATATAAAAATAGGGGAATATAAAAATAGGGGAATATAAAAATAGAGGAATATAAAAATAGGGGAATATAAAAGAAGGGGAATATAAAAATAGGGGAATATAAAAAAAATAGGGGAATATAAAAATAGGAGAATATAAAAATAGAGGAATATAAAAATAGGGGAATATAAAAATAGAGGAATATAAAAAAAGGGGAATATAAAAATAGAGGAATATAAAAATAGTGGAATATAAAAATAGGGGAATATAAAAATAGGGGAATATAAAAATAGAGGAATATAAAAAAAGGGAAATATAAAAATAGAGGAATATAAAAATAGGGGAATATAAAAATAGGAGAATATAAAAATAGAGGAATATAAAAATAGGGGAATATAAAAATAGGGGAATATAAAAATAGAGGAATATAAAAAAAGGGGAATATAAAAATAGGGGAATATAAAAATAGAGGAATATAAAAAAAGGGGAATATAAAAATAGAGGAATATAAAAATAGGCGAATATAAAAATAGGGGAATATAAAAACAGAGGAATATAAAAATAGAAGAAAATAAAAATAGGGGAATATAAAAATAGGAGAATATAAAAATAGAGGAATATAAAAATAGGGGAATATAAAAATAGGGGAATATAAAAATAGAAGAATATAAAAATAGGGGAATATAAAAATAGGGCAATATAAAAATAGAGGAATATAAAAATAGGGGAATATAAAAATAGAGGAATATAAAAATAGGGGAATATAAAAATATGAGGAATATAAAAAAAGGGAAATATAAAAATAGAGGAATATAAAAATAGGGGAATTAAAAATAGGGGAATATAAAAATATGGGAATATAAAAATAGAGGAATATAAAAATAGGAGAATATAAAAATAGGAGAATATAAAAATAGAGGAATATAAAAATAGGGGAATATAAAAATAGGGGAATATAAAAATAGGAGAATATAAAAATAGGAGAATATAAAAATAGAGGAATATAAAAATAGGGGAATATAAAAATAGGGGAATATAAAAATAGAGGAATATAAAAAAAGGGGAATATAAAAGAAGGGGAATATAAAAATAGGAGAATATAAAAAAAATAGGGGAATATAAAAATAGGAGAATATAAAAATAGAGGAATATAAAAAAAGGGGAATATAAAAATATGGGAATATAAAAATAGTGGAATATAAAAATAGGGGAATATAAAAATAGGGGAATATAAAAATAGAGGAATATAAAAAAAGGGAAATATAAAAATAGAGGAATATAAAAATAGGGGAATATAAAAATAGGGGAATATAAAAATAGGAGAATATAAAAATAGAGGAATATAAAAATAGGGGAATATAAAAATAGGGGAATATAAAAATAGAGGAATATAAAAATAGGGGAATATAAAAATAGGGGAATATAAAAATAGGAGAATATAAAAATAGAGGAATATAAAAATAGGGGAATATAAAAATAGGGGAATATAAAAATAGAGGAATATAAAAATAGGGGAATATAAAAATAGGGGAATATAAAAAAAGGGAAATATAAAAATAGAGGAATATAAAAATAGGGGAATATAAAAATAGGGGAATATAAAAATAGGAGAATATAAAAATAGAGGAATATAAAAATAGGGGAATATAAAAATAGGGGAATATAAAAATAGAGGAATATAAAAAAAGGGGAATATAAAAGAAGGGGAATATAAAAATAGGAGAATATAAAAAAAATAGGGGAATATAAAAATAGGAGAATATAAAAATAGAGGAATATAAAAATAGGGGAATATAAAAATAGAGGAATATAAAAAAAGGGGAATATAAAAATAGGAGAATATAAAAATAGAGGAATATAAAAATAGGGGAATATAAAAATAGGGGAATATAAAAATAGAGGAATATAAAAAAAGGGGAATATAAAAGAAGGGGAATATAAAAATAGGAGAATATAAAAAAAATAGGGGAATATAAAAATAGGAGAATATAAAAATAGAGGAATATAAAAATAGGGGAATATAAAAATAGAGGAATATAAAAAAAGGGGAATATAAAAATAGAGGAATATAAAAATAGTGGAATATAAAAATAGGGGAATATAAAAATAGGGGAATATAAAAATAGAGGAATATAAAAAAAGGGAAATATAAAAATAGAGGAATATAAAAATAGGGGAATATAAAAATAGGAGAATATAAAAATAGAGGAATATAAAAATAGGGGAATATAAAAATAGGGGAATATAAAAATAGAGGAATATAAAAAAAGGGGAATATAAAAAAAGGGGAATATAAAAATAGGGGAATATAAAAAAAATAGGGGAATATAAAAATAGGAGAATATAAAAATAGAGGAATATAAAAATAGGGGAATATAAAAATAGAGGAATATAAAAAAAGGGGAATATAAAAATAGAGGAATATAAAAATAGTGGAATATAAAAATAGGGGAATATAAAAATAGGGGAATATAAAAATAGAGGAATATAAAAAAAGGGAAATATAAAAATAGAGGAATATAAAAATAGGGGAATATAAAAATAGGAGAATATAAAAATAGAGGAATATAAAAATAGGGGAATATAAAAATAGGGGAATATAAAAATAGAGGAATATAAAAAAAGGGGAATATAAAAGAAGGGGAATATAAAAATAGGGGAATATAAAAAAAATAGGGGAATATAAAAATAGGAGAATATAAAAATAGAGGAATATAAAAATAGGGGAATATAAAAATAGAGGAATATAAAAAAAGGGGAATATAAAAATAGGAGAATATAAAAATAGAGGAATATAAAAATAGGAGAATATAAAAATAGAGGAATATAAAAATAGGGGAATATAAAAATAGGGGAATATAAAAATATGGGAATATAAAAATAGAGGAATATAAAAATAGGAGAATATAAAAATAGGAGAATATAAAAATAGAGGAATATAAAAATAGGAGAATATAAAAATAGAGGAATATAAAAATAGGGGAATATAAAAATAGGGGAATATAAAAATATGGGAATATAAAAATAGAGGAATATAAAAAAAGGGGAATATAAAAATAGGAGAATATAAAAATAGAGGAATATAAAAATAGGGGAATATAAAAATAGGGGAATATAAAAATAGAGGAATATAAAAAAAGGGGAATATAAAAATAGAGGAATATAAAAATAGGCGAATATAAAAATAGGGGAATATAAAAACAGAGGAATATAAAAATAGAAGAAAATAAAAATAGGGGAATATAAAAATAGGAGAATATAAAAATAGAGGAATATAAAAATAGGGGAATATAAAAATAGGGGAATATAAAAATAGAAGAATATAAAAATAGGGGAATATAAAAATAGGGGAATATAAAAATAGAGGAATATAAAAATAGGGGAATATAAAAATAGAGGAATATAAAAATAGGGGAATATAAAAATAGGGGAATATAAAAAAAATAGAGGAATATAAAAATAGGGGAATATAAAAATAGAGGAATATAAAAATAGGGGAATATAAAAATAGGGGAATATAAAAATAGGGGAATATAAAAATAGACGAATATAAAAATAGGGGAATATAAAAATAGACGAATATAAAAATAGGGGAATATAAAAATAGGGGAATATAAAAATAGGGGAATATAAAAATAGGGGAATATAAAAAAGGGGAATATAAAAATAGAGGAATATAAAAATAGGGGAATATAAAAATAGAGGAATATAAAAAAGGGGAATATAAAAATAGGAGAATATAAAAATAGGAGAATATAAAAATAGAGGAATATAAAAATAGGAGAATATAAAAATAGAAGAATATAAAAATAGGGGAATATAAAAATAGAGGAATATAAAAATAGGAGAATATAAAAATAGAAGAATATAAAAATAGGGGAATATAAAAATAGAGGAATATAAAAATAGAAGAATATAAAAATAGGGGAATATAAAAATAGAGGAATATAAAAATAGAAGAATATAAAAATAGGGGAATATAAAAATAGAGGAATATAAAAATAGGAGAATATAAAAATAGGGAAATATAAAAATAGGGGAATATAAAAATAGAGGAATATAAAAATAGGCGAATATAAAAATAGGGGAATATAAAAATAGAGGAATATAAAAAAGGGGAATATAAAAATAGGGGAATATAAAAATAGGAGAATATAAAAATAGAGGAATATAAAAATAGGAGAATATAAAAATAGAAGAATATAAAAATAGGGGAATATAAAAATAGAGGAATATAAAAATAGGGGAATATAAAAATAGGAGAATATAAAAATAGAGGAATATAAAAATAGGGGAATATAAAAATAGGGGAATATAAAAATAGAGGAATATAAAAAAAGGGGAATATAAAAATAGAGGAATATAAAAATAGGCGAATATAAAAATAGGGGAATATAAAAATATGGGAATATAAAAATAGAGGAATATAAAAAAAGGGGAATATAAAAATAGGAGAATATAAAAATAGAGGAATATAAAAATAGGGGAATATAAAAATAGGGGAATATAAAAATAGAGGAATATAAAAAAAGGGGAATATAAAAATAGAGGAATATAAAAATAGGCGAATATAAAAATAGGGGAATATAAAAACAGAGGAATATAAAAATAGAAGAAAATAAAAATAGGGGAATATAAAAATAGGAGAATATAAAAATAGAGGAATATAAAAATAGGGGAATATAAAAATAGGGGAATATAAAAATAGAAGAATATAAAAATAGGGGAATATAAAAATAGGGGAATATAAAAATAGAGGAATATAAAAATAGGGGAATATAAAAATAGAGGAATATAAAAATAGGGGAATATAAAAATAGGGGAATATAAAAAAAATAGAGGAATATAAAAATAGGGGAATATAAAAATAGAGGAATATAAAAATAGGGGAATATAAAAATAGGGGAATATAAAAATAGGGGAATATAAAAATAGACGAATATAAAAATAGGGGAATATAAAAATAGGGGAATATAAAAATAGGGGAATATAAAAATAGGGGAATATAAAAATAGAGGAATATAAAAAAGGGGAATATAAAAATAGAGGAATATAAAAATAGGGGAATATAAAAATAGAGGAATATAAAAAAGGGGAATATAAAAATAGGAGAATATAAAAATAGGAGAATATAAAAATAGAGGAATATAAAAATAGGAGAATATAAAAATAGAAGAATATAAAAATAGGGGAATATAAAAATAGAGGAATATAAAAATAGGAGAATATAAAAATAGAAGAATATAAAAATAGGGGAATATAAAAATAGGAGAATATAAAAATAGAAGAATATAAAAATAGGGGAATATAAAAATAGAGGAATATAAAAATAGAAGAATATAAAAATAGGGGAATATAAAAATAGAGGAATATAAAAATAGGAGAATATAAAAATAGGGAAATATAAAAATAGGGGAATATAAAAATAGAGGAATATAAAAATAGGCGAATATAAAAATAGGGGAATATAAAAATAGAGGAATATAAAAAAGGGGAATATAAAAATAGGGGAATATAAAAATAGGAGAATATAAAAATAGAGGAATATAAAAATAGGAGAATATAAAAATAGAAGAATATAAAAATAGGGGAATATAAAAATAGAGGAATATAAAAATAGGGGAATATAAAAATAGGAGAATATAAAAATAGAGGAATATAAAAATAGGGGAATATAAAAATAGGGGAATATAAAAATAGAGGAATATAAAAAAAGGGGAATATAAAAATAGAGGAATATAAAAATAGGCGAATATAAAAATAGGGGAATATAAAAACAGAGGAATATAAAAATAGAAGAAAATAAAAATAGGGGAATATAAAAATAGGAGAATATAAAAATAGAGGAATATAAAAATAGGGGAATATAAAAATAGGGGAATATAAAAATAGAAGAATATAAAAATAGGGGAATATAAAAATAGGGGAATATAAAAATAGAGGAATATAAAAATAGGGGAATATAAAAATAGAGGAATATAAAAATAGGGGAATATAAAAATAGGGGAATATAAAAAAAATAGAGGAATATAAAAATAAGGGAATATAAAAATAGAGGAATATAAAAATAGGGGAATATAAAAATAGGGGAATATAAAAATAGGGGAATATAAAAATAGACGAATATAAAAATAGGGGAATATAAAAATAGACGAATATAAAAATAGGGGAATATAATAATAGGGGAATATAAAAATAGGGGAATATAAAAATAGAGGAATATAAAAAAGGGGAATATAAAAATAGAGGAATATAAAAATAGGGGAATATAAAAATAGAGGAATATAAAAAAGGGGAATATAAAAATAGAGGAATATAAAAAAAGGGGAATATAAAAATAGGGGAATATAAAAATAGAGGAATATAAAAATAGGGGAATATAAAAATAGGGGAATATAAAAATAGGGGAATATAAAAATAGAGGAATATAAAAATAGGCGAATATAAAGATAAGGGAATATAAAAAAGGGGAATATAAAAATAGAGGAATATAAAAATAGGCGAATATAAAAATAGGGGAATATAAAAATAGGGGAATATAAAAATAGGGGAATATAAAAATAGGGGAATATAAAAAAAATAGAGGAATATAAAAATAGGGGAATATAAAAATAGGGGAATATAAAAATAGGGGAATATAAAAATAGAGGAATATAAAAATAGGCGAATATAAAAATAGGGGAATATAAAAACAGAGGAATATAAAAATAGAAGAATATAAAAATAGGGGAATATAAAAATAGGGGAATATAAAAATAGAGGAATATAAAAATAGGAGAATATAAAAACAGAGGTATATATAAATAGAGGAATATAAAAATAGAGGAATATAAAAATAGGGGAATATAAAAATAGAGGTATATAAAAATAGAGGAATATAAAAATAGGGGAATATAAAAATAGGGGAATATAAAAATAGAGGAATATAAAAATAGAGGAATATAAAAATAGGGGAATATAAAAATAGAGGAATATAAAAATAGGGGAATATAAAAATAGAGGAATATAAAAATAGGGGAATATAAAAAAAATAGGGGAATATAAAAAAAGGGGAATATAAAAATAGAGGAATATAAAAATAGGGGAATATAAAAATAGAGGAATATAAAAATAGGGGTATATAAAAATAGGGGAATATAAAAATAGGGGAATATTAAAATAGGGGAATATAAAAATAGGGGAATATAAAAATAGGGGAATATAAAAATAGAGGAATATAAAAATAGGGGAATATAAAAATAGGGGAATATAAAAAAAATAGAAGAATATAAAAATAGGGGAATATTAAAATAAGGAAATATAAAAATAGGGGAATATAAAAATAGGGGAATATAAAAATAGGGGAATATAAAAAAAGGGGAATATAAAAATAGAGGAATATAAAAATAGGAGAATATAAAAATAGGGGAATATAAAAACAGAGGAATATAAAGATAGAAGAATATAAAAATAGGGGAATATAAAAATAGGGGAATATAAAAATAGAGGAATATAAAAATAGGAGAATATAAAAACAGAGGAATATATAAATAGAGGAATATAAAAATAGAGGAATATAAAAATAGGGGTATATAAAAATAGGGGAATATAAAAATAGGGGAATATTAAAATAGGGGAATATAAAAATAGGGGAATATAAAAATAGGGGAATATAAAAATAGAGGAATATAAAAATAGGGGAATATAAAAATAGGGGAATATAAAAAAAATAGAGGAATATAAAAATAGGGGAATATTAAAATAAGGAAATATAAAAATAGGGGAATATAAAAATAGAGGAATATAAAAATAGGGGAATATAAAAAAAGGGGAATATAAAAATAGACGAATATAAAAATAGGGGAATATAAAAATAGAGGAATATAAAAATAGGGGAATATAAAAATAGGGGAATATAAAAAAAATAGAGGAATATAAAAATAGGGGAATATTAAAATAAGGAAATATAAAAATAGGGGAATATAAAAATAGGGGAATATAAAAATAGAGGAATATAAAAATAGGGGAATATAAAAATAGGGGAATATAAAAATAGGGGAATATAAAAATAGGGGAATATAAAAATAGAGGAATATAAAAATAGGGGAATATAAAAAAAATAGGGGAATATAAAAAAAGGGGAATATAAAAATAGAGGAATATAAAAATAGGGGAATATAAAAATAGAGGAATATAAAAATAGGGGTATATAAAAATAGGGGAATATAAAAATAGGGGAATATTAAAATAGGGGAATATAAAAATAGGGGAATATAAAAATAGGGGAATATAAAAATAGAGGAATATAAAAATAGGGGAATATAAAAATAGGGGAATATAAAAAAAATAGAAGAATATAAAAATAGGGGAATATTAAAATAAGGAAATATAAAAATAGGGGAATATAAAAATAGGGGAATATAAAAATAGGGGAATATAAAAAAAGGGGAATATAAAAATAGAGGAATATAAAAATAGGAGAATATAAAAATAGGGGAATATAAAAACAGAGGAATATAAAGATAGAAGAATATAAAAATAGGGGAATATAAAAATAGGGGAATATAAAAATAGAGGAATATAAAAATAGGAGAATATAAAAACAGAGGAATATATAAATAGAGGAATATAAAAATAGAGGAATATAAAAATAGGGGTATATAAAAATAGGGGAATATAAAAATAGGGGAATATTAAAATAGGGGAATATAAAAATAGGGGAATATAAAAATAGGGGAATATAAAAATAGAGGAATATAAAAATAGGGGAATATAAAAATAGGGGAATATAAAAAAAATAGAGGAATATAAAAATAGGGGAATATTAAAATAAGGAAATATAAAAATAGGGGAATATAAAAATAGAGGAATATAAAAATAGGGGAATATAAAAAAAGGGGAATATAAAAATAGACGAATATAAAAATAGGGGAATATAAAAATAGAGGAATATAAAAATAGGGGAATATAAAAATAGGGGAATATAAAAAAAATAGAGGAATATAAAAATAGGGGAATATTAAAATAAGGAAATATAAAAATAGGGGAATATAAAAATAGGGGAATATAAAAATAGAGGAATATAAAAATAGGGGAATATAAAAATAGGGGAATATAAAAATAGGGGAATATAAAAATAGGGGAATATAAAAATAGAAGAATATAAAAATAGAGGAATATAAAAATAGGCGAATATAAATATAGGGGAATATAAAAATAGGGGAATATAAAAATAGAGGAATATAAAAAAAGGGGAATATAAAAATAGAGGAATATAAAAATTAGCGAATATAAAAATAGGGGAATATAAAAATAGGGGAATATAAAAATAGAGGAATATAAAAATAGGGGAATATAAAAATAGAGGAATATAAAAATAGGGGAATATAAAAATAGGGGAATATAAAAATAGAGGAATATAAAAATAGGGTTAGGGTTCCTATGGGAATGGACGTATCTGTTGGGAATCGTTGGTTTGACTTTCGCGAGTTAACGCGGGTGCAGTCGAGTGCAGATTAGGGCCTGTTCTCACAGTCAGAGCTTACAGACGTGACAATGTTACCGTGTGACGAGACCCCAGATCAAGGGTCAGTCTGCACCTGTGAGAGGCTCTGTGACGTCGCGGGCTTTGCGTGGGAAAGAGAGGATCCGTGACGTCACTCGTTCTCGTGAGAAGCGAGTTTTAGTCAGTCTGATTCGGAAGGCGAACCGAGAGGACGTGCAATTCACGATGTAAAACTAAGGGAAATATTTCCCTTAAGGGAAGACAAGCGCGAGAAATCCTTCCCCCCCTCTCTATGAATGGTTAAGAAACATAGGATTTGCTCTCTCTCTCTCTCTCTCTCTCTCTCGATGTGGTGAATGACTCCCAGTTAAAATAACATAAATGAATTAAATCTAAAAGAAAAGTTTGTCTTCGGATTTCGTCATGGCTTTTGTTGCAGACAACGGACGGCGTGTTTCACGGCAGAGAAGAAAGAATTCATCCACTAGACGACCCGACCGCCCTCTACAAGCGAGGGAGAAATCTAAGGTATGCAACACTTGCCCGTGCGTGAAAGGAAAATTATCTGACATCAAGGTTAGATTTTACGGGTCGGGGTCAGGAAAAAGCACGACTCAGAGCGATATGAGAAGAAGAGCCCACGGATATGACGTCACGTGAGACTAATGCGAGAGAGAACGGTCAGATTTTGAATACAGGCCATTTTGATGGCATAAAGCGAACGGTCACCAGACGAACAAGAAATCTAATTCATCATAAAAAAAGCATATAGATGCGAAATATAATTACAGAAATAAACATAAAACAAAGAAACATCATAGGTTCAATTGGAATTTGTCACTGCGTCATGGCGACCAAATATCATTACATAATATCACAGATGGTCTCATAGCAACACAATAGATGTTACATTATCCTTGCGAGAGGCTGGTATCATGATACAAAACAGATACTATAAATAGGGCAATCTCAAGATGACGAACACAAGAGTTAAATTTGTAAGTGAATAAATAACCTATTTACCTGTGATGCCGCGACACTTATACTGACAACTTTGCATTACTTCAAACATATTCGGCATTGTTTTGTACGTTTAGAGTACTTAGTGTTTTTCAGAATGTAAATATATACATTTAATATAATATATGTCTGCTATCATCTCCCAGCGTCCCTTTATACTTTCTCGTAAAAAAAGACACAAAAATTATGGGTAATCAATTCTCACCTGACGACTGCGAAAAAAAAGTAAACGACCTCCTTAAGATTACGGAGTATATATATATATATATATATATATATATATATATATATATATATATATATATATATATATATATAATTCTTACTTGAGATTCGTACTTAGTACATAACTCCAGTCAAAACTTTCTATAATACTAACACATGGTCTGTACCTGATTGACCTCATTCCCCTGAAGATGGACCCGGATGGGTCTGAAAGTACTTGGGGCACAAATCCAAACTATGGCAAATTCATCAGCCAATTCCCCTCCGAAACTAAGACCCTAATTCGGACTATTCAAAGGATCTACTAAAGGATATCTAGACATAAGTTGTCTCTTATATTCAACAATACTTGCCTGCAAGAGAAGATGCTGCCTAGATATACATATATAATATATATGTATATCTAGGCAGAGTTCAAATGCAAAACGCAATAAATCCGATTTGTTTAAATTGAGATATTAAACAATTAAAGGATAAATATATAAACTCTAAACTTCAACTAAAAGCTTATTTTATTTAAATGCAAATAAAAATTATGTCGGTATCATATTATGTAAAACATTGTTCCAGGGTGTGATCGTGTGTGTAAATACAACACGTTTTGCAGTGATAGCTTCAAGTGGCGTTTATCGCGTTTTGCATTCAAACTCTTCATATATATATATATATATGTGTGTGTGTGTGTGTGTGTGTGTGTGTGTGTGTGTGTGTGTGTGTGTGTGACTTATGACAATATATATATATTAGCATATACTATCAGTACCTTTCAATTTTCACTCTCTATAAAAAGAATCAGCTCGATGATTGTCAACCAGTAACAGCAGAGCATAAGTAAATAAGTAAGGTTGATTTTTATTCCAGAAACCATGTTTAAAAAAAAAAATTTTTTTTTATCTTTTCACATTTTGATAAAAAAACATAACATTCCTGTGAGATGCATATTTTACGGTCAGTTTCTCTGGAGGTGAGCTTAACAATATTATTATGCTAATATCGTCTCAGCAACACTTTAAGATCATCAGAAAAGTCGACAAAAGAAGAAAAGTTCTCAAATTGAAATGTCTTGGAAAAAAAACCTACACAACACAGTAGTTCATTGTTGGCGAAAACAATTAAAAAAACACGGAAAAACAAACTTACACGTGGGGAAAATCTTGTTAAGACGCCATTTTCATATATATATATATATATATATATATATATATATATATATATATATATATATATATATAACGAGAATATTTAAAAAAAATATTTTGAAAAACCTGGACGACGCAATTTTTATGTTTTTTTTAATAAATTATTTATTTATCTTAAAAACGTGAGCACTTTCGGTGATAAATATGTCTCAATCAATAAGGATTAAACGAAAAAAGAAGAGAAAAAATATGCTTATACTTCTGACAAGGGTGTATGTCACCGAAAGTGCTCAAGTTTTTAGAATAAATAAATTATTTATTTTAAAAAACATAAAGAAATGCGTTGTTCAGGCTTTTCAAAATATTTATTTCAAAATATTCTCCTTATTATCGTCATTTCATCAACGCTTCCAAGTGTGGACTTTTCATTCTACCCTATTCACGTAACCGCGTGCTACACACAGCGGCATATAAACATTAATCGTCGATAACATCAAGACGAATTTCAACTTGACTGCGATAAATATGTATCAATCAAGAAAAATTAAACAAAATAAATAGAGAAAAAGTATGCATATACTTTTGACAATAGTGTATTTCACCGGAAGTGCTCAAGTTTTTAGAATAAATAAATAATTTATTTAAAAAAAAACATAAAGAAAAGCGTTGTCCAGGTTTTTCAAAATATTTTTTTCAAAATATTCTCTTTATTATCACCATTTTATTAACGCTTCCATGTGTGAACTTTCCTCATATATATATATATATATATATATATATATATATATATATATATATATATATATATATATATTACTCTATATATCCACATAAAATGTTATAAGAGGATATAATCTTTTATGTATCAATTTTCAGTATTTACTTCAACAGTGTTCGATACGTAAGTAGAGTTAGGTAGTAATTCATGAAAATATATTTATGGCAATTAAGCTAAACAGAGGCTTCTGCGTTTCATCCCCGTAGGGTATCGTAAGGCTTCATAACTTACTATATATATATATATATATATATATATATATATATATATATATATATATATATCAGACAGGAACGCTTATCTATTTTCCCGATACACAACAGACCAGCAATATATGGTGTGCTATATTCCGATAATATAATTATCACTTTCTTGGAACCAGTACTATGTCATTTTAATATCGAATATTGAGTCAGTTTTTTCTGCAGTTTTATCTGCATTTTCTATCATTTGACTGTTTTGATCATTTTAAATTAACTTATGCAGTGATTTCTATGCTGGACTTTTCTTAACTGTCATCCACTGAATTCATAATTTTAAAATTTTAGAATTTTAAAATTTTTCTTTTTGATTTTATGTTCATTACATGATTTGTTACTTTAGAAACTTTCATTCAAAACTTCCTTTTAAAACTTTTCCACTTGGATACATTGTAAAGATTTAACATCAAATCAGCCCGTACCTTGATAGGGTTATGTTAACATAAAAGTATGTTTTATATATTTTTATAAATTTTCAAAGCGAAATTTTTTACTCGCAGTGATGTCATTGCGATACTAGTCCTCTGAGAAGAAGATTTTCTTTGAAAATCCATGGATCAAGGACTGTACATTACTTATTGCTTGAACTTTGATATGTAATAAAGTTTGATTAATTTCTCATTTTATTTTTTCATTTAATAAATTATTAATGCTCTATCCAATATATTTGTATCTTTGAGGTATCATTTTAATTTCTCTCTCTCTCTCTCTCTCTCTCTCTCTCTCTCTCTATCTATATATATATATATATATATATATATATATATATATATATATATATATATATATATATATATATATATATAAGGGTTATTACGTTCACTTTGCGATATCGACGAGTGGGCAAACCCTTGAGGTTAATACTAGCAAAATAAAAAAAAGAAAGTACTCTTTGAAATAGTTTTATTCATTGAATAAATATATATTAAAAAAATTTTTTTTATAACAGAACTTGTGATTCTAAACTCTTAAAATGTATGTATATGTGTATGTATATATATATATATATATATATATATATATATATATAAATATACGTTATATATATACATTATATATATATACATTATATATATATATACATTATATATATATATACACATCATATATGTATACATTATATATATATATATATATATATATATATATATATAGAGAGAGAGAGAGAGAGAGAGAGAGAGGGGGGGGGGAGATGGAAGCGGATGTTGCGCTCGAGTCGGTTTAATTCTTTCTTTCTAGAATCCTATTCTGAAATAGCACGCGCCACCGCGCATGCATTCATTTTGTACATAAACGGCATACAATGTGAAACGCGAGCTCCACAAAGCATATATATATATATATATATATATATATATATATATATATATATATATATATATATATATATATATATATATATATATGTTACATTTGCGTGGGATACGCTGTTCTTCATGCATGCACATGGAAAAGAATGCGTCCATAATATTGACATACATGCTCAGGAAGTTACTCAATATGTTCTCTCTCTCTCTCTCTCTCTCTCTCTCTATCTATCTATATATCTATCTCTTTCTCTCTGTGTCTCTCTCTCTCTTTCTCTATCTCTCTCCCTCTCTCACCCACACAAACACTGAAATACATAAACACATATATTCACATACATAAGTAAACATATATCCTTTCTCTCACCCTATCTCACTGTATCAGTCCTTGTATCTTTCTTTTTCTCTCATTCTTTTTGGCCATACACACACATCTCTCTCCCTCCATATTTCTC